>CATPAH010000009.1:607674-1215348 GCA_954870535.1 Fusarium sp. VM40
TTCACCTTTCGCGGGTGAATGCCCCAGAAAAGGATGGATCGTGTCTCCTCATCCAAGCCGAAAAGGCCGAAATTCCTTCTCAATTCTTATTGCTCCTCCCACTTCCGAAGTCCCCCCCATCTTCTCTTCTGGTTTTTTTTTTATCACTAGACCTTCTCCCCTCTGTCTCGTCTAAATCCTGTGCTGTCGATCACTTGCTTTTTTATTTTTCCTGGGAGAGAATGCGGTGCGGGAACCACGGACCAAAAATAATTCCCACGTTTTAATTACTTGCATCGTCCATCGACTCCACCGCCTTCAAGGCTTGGCGCTGCAACTCCGACTCCACGATCTTTTTGGTCCTTTGTTTTAAGCTTCTTCCCTCCCCTTTTCTCTTACCTTATCATAACATAATACGAACCAAACTCCGGGGAACGGTCAACAACCGAACAATGTCACATGACATCAAAAAGACCACCGACATCAAGGTCGAGGTGGCACTCGCGCGCGATGTCGAGGTTATCGAGATGAGGGCCATGAGCGCGCCGACGCACCAGGACGAGAACCCCACGACATGGGCCATCTCGGCCAAGAAAGCGGCCGAGGATAGCAAGGAGCCCAGCGACTGGATCGACGGCTTCCGACGGGCTGATCGCAGGAAGATCAAGGGCTTGAACAAGCAGTACCTGGCCGAGCCGAATCCCAATGCCGGGGGAGATCGATACTTTGATCTCCAGGCCGCCAACGCAAAGACTGCGACGTCAGCACTTGCACGGGAGTTGAAGGGAAGACATTTGCAGATGATTGCTTTTGGTGGTGCAATTGGTACGTCCGTCTTGGAGCTACTGGTCGTGCATCTCTCGCTAACGATGGTCAAGGTACTGGACTCTTTGTTACGTCTGGCAGTGCTCTCCATGAGGGCGGCCCTGGAAGTGTCCTCATATCGTATATCGTCATCGGCGCACTGCAATATTGTACCATGCAGTCGCTGGCCGAGTTAGCTGTCATCTTCCCCATCGCTGGTTCATTCTCCGCCTTTTCGACACGATTCTTGGATCCCTCGTGGGGATTTGCTATGGGATGGAAGTAAGTACTTAGAACCTGTCCAATACTCTTGGGTGCCCCAAGATGTGAATCTCGAATGGTATACTGACTGTACCAGTTACTGCCTCCAATGGCTGTTCACTTTGCCTCTAGAGATTATTGCCGGTGCTTTCACTATTACTTACTGGAACCCAGATATCTCCAAATCCGTCTTTGTAGCCATTTTCCTCGCAGCCATCTTCATTATTAATCTGTTCGGCGTCAAGGCCTACGGTGAAGCTGAATTTGTCTTCTCCATCATCAAGGTCACTGCTATTGTAGCCTTTATGTACGTTCTGTCCCCACATGCTGCTCTCGCGACTCAAGACTTCAGTCACTAACATACCCAGTCTCTTGGGTATCGTCATCAACATCGGCGGTGAGCCCACAAGTGGCTACATCGGAGGACGCTATTGGATGGACCCGGGCTTCTTCAACAACGGTTTCAAAGGCTTTTGTTCAGTCCTCGTCACATCATGCTTCTCCTTCACCGGCACTGAACTCATCGGCCTTGCAGCAGCCGAGACAGCTAACCCCCGGAAGTCGCTCCCCAGCGCCATCAAGCAGGTCTTTTGGCGCATCACACTATTCTACATCGTGTCTTTGATGCTCGTCAGTCTGCTCGTTCCCCACGACGACCCTAGAATCCTGGATGCCAGCTCTTCCAACTCTTCAGCCTCACCCTTCGTTATTGCTATCGAGACGGCCGGAACGACTGTTCTTCCTAGTATCATGAACGCAGTCATTCTCATCGCTGTCATCAGCGTCGGCAACTCGTCTGTTTACGGTTCATCGCGAACACTCGCCGCTCTCGCCGATCAATCTATGGCTCCCGCTATCTTCTCATACGTCGATAAGCAGGGTCGACCTTTGGCTGCTATCATCTTTGCTTCTTGCATTGGCTTGTTAGCCTTCATCGCAGACTTGAAAGCTCATGATGTGGTGTTTAACTGGTTGCTGTCTATCAGCTCCCTTGCAACACTCTTTACCTGGGGCAGTATCTGCCTCACACATATCCGCTTCCGAGACGCTTGGGCACACGCATCACATACCCTCGAACAGTTACCGTTCAGATCACGACCCGGCACAATCGGCTCATGGTTCGCTCTCAGTGGTTACTGCCTCATCCTTCTGAGTCAAGTGTGGACAGCTGTGTCACCTGTCGAGTCCCAGAAGAACGCGTCGACAGGAGATATCGTGCAGAACGTCTTCCTTCGACTGATGGCGGTGCCAATTGTCTTGGTCATGTACCTTGGCCACAAGCTTTGGTACCGAACAAATTTTGTGGCTCTGGATGATATAGATATCCAGACTGGACGACGGTACTACCGTGTGCATATGATGAGTGATCAGGATAGGGAGACACGCGGGGCGTGGCCGTTTTGGAAGAAGGCTTACCGCTATTTGTGTTGAAAGCGTTTATCTTTGTCTTTTTTACTATTCATCTGGGTTGATCTTGTATCGATAGTGATATGATAGGCCTACAGGCCTTTTTATGAAAGCGATATCTTCGAGTAATGTTGACACTTGTCTTGAGCAAACTTGGTTCTGTCCTTTTGGTGCCTGTTTCTCCAGTAGTGATTGTAACGCTTATCCATAGGCCACTCCGAGAAGTTGAACCTGCTTTTTCTTTTACGAGATAGACAATATCCAAGAGTGAAAGCCATATGTTTGGAAAAATTCGGAAAGAAGGGAGTCCTTATTATGTCTCTCTCAAGATGTACCGCCAAGAAAAGTCGTACCTGGGCCGTGCACCCGCGCGAACCGACGTGGCAGTAATCGTGGGTCTGATCAAAAGTTCGTGCCTGAGCTGCGTCGCATTGCACTCATATATGCAGTATTGCGGCGGTACTCTGCATAAATGAAACAGCTCTGTTTCATTCAAAGCTACCCATTGCGGTTTCTGAGGTGAGGAAATGGAGGAACGTTTGAACATTGCGGAACCGTTTGCTGTTGTAGCGATGACCAAATATCATGCATGAAATTCAACACTGATCGAATAGAACCCGGGCTATGCCATTGCAAACTCAATGAACCTGGGCTATGCCATTGCCAGCTCTATGAATTGGTGTACTACTAGAATGATTCTTTCTCTAATCTCCGTACTGTTACCCAGTCAAAGATATGTAAATCAAAGTTCTCTACCACCTACCATACCAGACTAGTCGAGCGAACTTCAAGGTTTCCACGAGGGATTCCATTCCTCTTCAGCTCATTGGTCTTTTCCCCCTGCCAAGACGTTGTCCTAATCTCAGCAACCGGAGCATTGACTCTTCTGGCAGGCTGGATGGAATATGAAGGACTTTAACCGGGCTGTTGGATCTTCTACCAAGGAGTTAACTAAGCCGTTAAGCATCTGGCCTCAGTATCCAACCTGAGCCTGACCTATGCATTAGCTCTGTTTTCTCAATCTCAGAACCGCAAATCTGTCTCGCTTACTCACGTCCTCCCGTAGAGTGTCATTCTTGGCTGAAACGCTGTTCTGCAGGCATCACGATCCAATGAACCTCAGCGCACAAGGATCTCAACAATTGCCAGCGGAGACCGGGTCCGCTCCCGGGCTCATCATGTCACGCGATTCCGGACGATTTCCCATTTAGCGTTCAAGAGAAAGGAAGAAAAGTTGAGGATTTGCAGCTAAACGTTATTCACTGCTCACGGTCCGAAGCGGAGCATACCCGCTCGGATCAAGAACCTAGATTTGCTTCGCTTATAGCCTCCTCGGGGTGTTACTCCAGCTGGGATCCCCTTGCTTGTCCCGGGAAGAGCAGCCAGGAATTTAACCTATCAGATCATTCACATGTCATTGGTGTCTTGTACGACTGCCACCTCGCGCCGTGATTCCGACAAATACTACCGAAGCTTTCTTGTTCGCTACGCCGCTCATGGGAGTGGCCTTTTGGTGATCAAAGTACCGGCTAGTATGCTTGGCAGTATGCTTGGTTTGAAATGAAGCAGGTACTAATTGGGGAGGCGTAAATGTGTCGTAGGGTCCAAGGGAGGTGATATCGAGATGCAGCATGCAGTGGCTTAAAATCGCTACAGTTGATGTAAGAGGCGAATGTGAGAAATTTCTTTTAAGAGAAGCTGTAACATGCATGTCTCAGACGTGGAGAGGCCCGGTTGGGTGAAGTGCATACAAATATCTACAGCATGTCCTTCGTCAACTGAGGCCGGGACTTTGGTCTCTTCTTTTAGTTCCTGATCTTCAAAAATTGAATCCATAATTCATCAGTGGTAGCCGTGGATTGTCTGTTGGTCCCGTTGCCTATTCTACTGCATGTCAGGTCCTCCAGTCCCTCCCAGCGATGGGAGCCCTTACTTCCCCATCTCCGAGCGAGCGGCGAGTCTTGCCAGAATGCACCTAGGGATAACATCTCCTCTGCTTGCTATCGCCCTGGTTATGTTTGGAGCGAGGATGTGGTTGAGAGTAAGGCCAGTGTGGAGAGTTAGTTGGGAGGATTATTGCATGACGATCGGAGTTGTAAGTTGCGATGCCTTCACATGGTACTACTGCAGGGCTATCATGGCTAACGAATATTCTGCAGGCTGCTGCCGTCGTCGATTTTGGGTTCCTCGTTCCACAGATGTACACATCAGCAATACTCATCACCGAAGACCAACGAATATGGGCACGAAAATACGGGTTTCTCGCTATTCCCATCTGGGGCATTGCCATGATGTTCATCAAAGTCAGCATTGCAATGATGATGCACCGGATCCAACCTAACGTCTTCTGGTGGCGAGTCTTCTGCTTCTTCATTATGGCTATCTTAGCAGCTTACGGTATCGCAAATACCTTCTTCATCCTGCTCCAGTGCCAACCTCTCGAAGCGTCTTGGGATACGTCTGTGTTACAAACAGTGGAGGGAGCTAGCTGTCTTCCTATATCAGGCATACACATCATGTCCAACTTGGGATCTGGCATCAATATTGCGACAGATATCATGCTTTCTTTGGCGCCCACACTGTTTCTCTACAAGTTGAAGAGACCCTTGAAGGAGAAGATTCTCGTGGGTGCGCTGATGGGTCTCGGCATGTTTGCAAGCGTTGCCTCCATCGTCAAAGCAACCCTAGTGAAGGAGTTCGGAATAGCGAAAGACGGCTGGGCTCTCACCAACGCCATCGCAACATGGACCGCCCTCGAGCAGATCCTCATCATGATCGCCTCCTCGGCGCCCTTCCTGAAGCCCCTAGTCCAGACTGCCCTGCACCGGATGGGCTGGACTCTATCGGGCACGTCTGCCGCTCGCTCAGGCTACGGAAATGCCTACCGTGAGCAGCGACAGTCGCGGATTGGAGGAACCAACAAACCGGTTACCTCACGTAGAGACATCTACGGCGGAGACGAGGATCCTTTTGCAGGGGGCGATAGCGTTGATGCGATCCCGTTGGAGGTCAAGGTTTTCGATGTGGGTAAAACGGGGGATGAAAGAACGACGCAGGGGTCCTTGACTGAGAGGTCTTGGGAATCCAGAGAGGAGAGGGGGAGTGAACATGGTGACGGCAGGGAGTTTACGCCGAGCCATGCAGTTTGATAATTAGCACCAGTAATACCCAATTGAATACTCCGTAAAATTTCGTTCTCTATTTACCCGGATAGTTTTTCACTTGGCACTTTTGAGCCGTCCCAAAAGTATCTGCAGGAGAGAAGATCGATTGCCGTTGGAGACTAGTGGAGTTGTTGGCCAGGAACTGGGGATGTTTAACTTGCTGGGATGATCGGATCATCAGAGAATAACTCGGTCAGATATAGGCGAACCTTCCCCACATAATATCAAATACCAGATTCTTTGAAGCGGGCTGTAATTGTGGTACTAGATGCTTGGAATCTCGCATTAATTCTCATTTATGAAGGACATGTTCGACTCTTCGTAAGCACTCAAAGCAAGGGAACCTGGTCAGCCGAGCCCCCGGAATCCTTCATTAAACAAGGCATGGTTGCCTTTACTTCTCCCCTCCCTGCGATTCCCCTGCTTCGCCGCAGTCCAACATGGCGGATCCATCCTGAGATTCTGTTGGAACCAAGCAAGCCGAAGCTCTTTTTTTGGACATTGCGCATATCTTCGATACGACACTGCAGGTACCAGTTCAGGGCCTGGATCATGCATATCTCTGAACCAACAGACAAAGTGGCGCTATTTTGCGAACCCTGACCATCTGGAGGCGAAGTCTTCGACATACAAGAAAGCAGCTATTCCAATCCTTCTTCTTTTGCCGATCACCCATCCTCAAACACTTTCTGCAGCGATCATCTCATCTCTGAGACTCTTGCCCTTTGTCCACGATCAACTTCTTTTCACACCATGGTTGCCATCAAGTCGCTGTGGACTGCTGTCCTCCTTGCTTGTGTGGCTGTTTCTGAAGCAAAGAGCTGCAAGAAGCCTTTCATCCGAAGAGAATGGTAAGTGACGCTGTCACCTGGTGGATGTCGACTGTAAGCTAACTGCGACTAGGCGTTCACTTAGCTTGGGTGATAGGGATCGTTACATCAAGGCGCAGAAGTGTTTGATGAAGAAGCCAAGTCAATCGTCGAAGGCTGATATCCCTGGTGCCAAGAGCCGATGGGATGACTTCCTTGGAACGCATATCATCAATGCTGACGATGTGCACTTTGTGGTATGTACACAGTGACATTTTCCATCTCAAAACATGTTTTTAACCTTAACAGGGCACATTTTATCCTTACCACCGCCTCCTCGTGCATGCCTATGAGCAAGAGCTTCAGACATGCGGCTGGAAGGGTGGTGTCCCCTACTGGGACTGGACCCTAGATTCCGCAGGCCCAGACAACGACACATCTGTGTTCTATGACTCGCCCATCTTCGACAATAAGCACGGCTTTGGTGGAAATGGAGCCTGGGTCCCTGGAAACTTCTCCAGCCCCCAGCCTGGTCTGCCCGTCAACCCCCCCTGGGACGTCCCCGACCGCTCTGGCGGCGGCTGTCTCAAGGTCGGGCCCTTCGCTGGTCTCAAGTCCAACCTGGGCCCTGGCAACGGCACGGCGTATAACCCCAACTGTATCCGTCGTGACTTTGCGCCTTTGTCTTTTAGAGATATGTCTGGACCGGCTGCCATCAAGACTGGTATGAGCCAGAAGGACTTTGGCTTCTTCGATCGTGTCACCGAGAGCACTTTCCACTCTGGTGGTCACTGGGGAGTTGGAGGTTTGTACGGTACCATGACTGACAAGTGGCAAAGCCGTAAGTTTCTATCCCACTTGAAAATGAATATGTTATACTGACTTTTCATAGCCGCTGATCCTCTCTTCTGGGTGCACCACGCCAATGTCGACCGTGCATGGTGGTCGTGGCAAATCCGTGACCTCAAGAAGCGTGAAAAGGACGTCTCTGGGCCTCTTGTCAACTTTGACTACACCAACCAGGCTGGAGGCAACGTGACTTTGGACCACCCCATCTTTGTTGGCGAGACTGTCAAGATGAAGGCCAAGGTCAAGGATGTCATGCACATCCGCAAGGGTATGCTGTGCTACGACTACGAGGACACTTATTAGATGATAAATGCTTGAGGAATTATACTTGTAATAATTGTAAATAGCTCTTTTCTTCTCCCACTATGTGGTATCAATTCTATGAGCATACATGTCACTAGTTGAGAATCAACTTAACCTTTCTTTTTACTTCGTGATCGGACCAACTACGTAAGAAGATTATTTCCATTACCCCGCCGGGCATAATACATAATTTCTCCATTCAAAGTATCCATTGTTGGTCAAGGAATTGCGAGATGTCAATGCTGACTCAGACCGATAAATTGCCGTCGAAAGGCGTCACGATCAGCTTGAGCCTATATCAGTCAGCCTAGGAACCGCTGCATTGACATTCAGCTTACTATCGATACCAACCACTACTCCAAAACCTCCTCATCTCAATTCTTTCACACCTAGTCTGCGATTATGTCATCCAACTCATCAGTCGTTTACCACTACTTTGCCATTGGCAAGCTTGGGCGAGGAGAAGTTGTCAAGTAAGCAATACCTTCAGTTGGAAAAGAGCGCATCAAGGATAGAGCTAGTGAGGATGTGAGACTGATACAGATGCTAGGCTGTTCCTCAAAGATGCAGGCCTTTCTTTCGAAGAGAAGCGTTACCCTCACGACGATACCTGGAAGGTAACCAGCGAGAAGCTGAAGCAACAGGGTATCATCCGCACTGGACAGCTTCCTGCCCTTGAGTATAAAGGCCTCGTCTTGAGTCAGGTGAGTCAACATTAAGACTTTTAGGAAATCAGCTGACACCCTGGAAAGCACATCTCAATCCTTCGATTCCTATCTCGTGAACTCGGCAAGTACGATGGTCAGACCAACGAGGACAAGTATCTGGTAGATGCTGTCTCAGACATCTACATTGAGTGGAGAGTACGTAAACATTCAAACATTGGTTCAGGCCACATACTGATCTCCAGCAGGCCGGATGGGCATCCAATCTTGGTAAAGCTTCCGAAGACTTCAAGAACAAGACTGTCCCCAAGTACTATGACCTTGTCGCGCAGTACTACTCTGACCGAGAAGGGCCTTACCTCCTTGGCGAAGAGGTCAGCTATGCAGACTTTGCGGTCTACATGTCTATCGACAACGATATCAGAACCAAGACTATTCCTGTAAGTCACCTATTGTACGAGTTGTTAAAAGGGTTTTGCTAATATGATTGGCTTTAAGGAAAAAATTCCAGAGGTTCTTCTCAAGTTCAAGGAGACATTTGAGAAGCGATCGAATATTGCCTCTTATGTCAAAGAGGACAAGGCTTGAATGCTGTCGATTCGGGGTTTAATTCAAAGTCACATTCTATTAGAATACATAGGTCAACAAAAGTAGAACTTCAAGAGGAATACAGTGCATGGTGTGTGCGTGAGAGTCCTTTACGCCTTGAGACGGTACTACAATAGGTGTGCAAAAGTTCTAACAACTTCCTCTCGTCTAAAATTTACATGATATTATATAAAAAGCTTAAATTTTTTATAATTTATAAAACTTAATATAATATTATATATGAAGCATTCTAATTATTTTGTATTTTATTTATTCCTAGTTAGCCTGTTGTCGGAACTTTTGCACGGGACTGCACCCTTGTCTAGTGAGATGCACTGGTTTTTGAGCCATTGGTCAGGTCATTCCCCCTCCCGTATCTTGTCGCTGACATTCAGCTCCCAAATATTTCCCGCACCGTGCAACAGCGCGCATTTCTTTTGCGCCGAGCAATTCACTCAATAAGCGATGAGCTCGAATAATATCGGCCTCTGCTCAAGCTGCGCCGCCATTGATTTCGAAGACCTATTTTATTCGCATCCCGATGGCTTGGGTCCTGAAGACTCCGCGCGTGGAGCACAACACACACTACCGTGTTTAGGAACACTCCAGGAAATACTTGAACGGGTGGAAACATGCCAGTTCTGTAGACTTGTCATTGATACTTACAAAGAGAGATTTAAGCGCATGCCCTCGGGATCTTCGGAGCAGTTTGATAGCAAAACTGAACATGAAGCTCAAGACGAAATTGAGGAATACGGTCTTTGCCTCACGTTTCATGATGAGCCCATGAAATGCTATCTCGAACAGCGACCTTTCACGCTCGAATTGGATTACCTCCATGATTATTCCGACGAGAGCGATGTCGATTCCGCTTTGGGGAAGGAGGGCGTCGGCCGCCTTTCGCTCATACTGGAGCCTCGTCCCTGGATGAGCGGAACAGCTCAACCCATCATCTTGCAGGCCATCTGGCCCGATGGCTTTCCTGAAGCAAAAGAGGCAAACGGTACCGGCAGATACATGTCTTGGGAGGGCACTGGCCGTCCAGTCGAATCCCTGGTGGACCTCTCAATCCCCCGGAACTGGATACGCCAATGCGAGGAGGTCCATGGCGGCCTGTGTTCCAAGCCAAAGTGGCTGAGTGATAACGACAATGCATGGCCCAATCATTGTCGAGTCATTGATGTAGAGGATGGTAGAATCGTGGATTTACTTCCCACCATGCGCTATGTCGCCCTAAGCTACGTCTGGGGATTAAGTGAGAAAGCAATAGAGCTACGCTCAGAGAGACGACTGACACGAGATAATGTGTCTCGGCTTCAGCAACACAACAGTCTAGACCAAATGCCAATCCCGCAAACCATCAGAGATGCCATGGCTGTTGTTAAAGCTACTGAAGAGCGCTACCTGTGGGTAGACGCCCTGTGCATTGTACAGGATGACCCTGAAGATCTCAGTCAACAAACTGGACGGATGGACCTGATCTACTCCAATGCTCTGTTCACCATCGTGGCTGCTTGTGGCAGCGACTCCGAATCCGGACTTGCAGGCCTCCCGAGTAGCCCGCGAGATATCTTCCAGCGCCAGGTTAAAGTCTCGCCAAGTGGACTACACATCATGCCCTGTCTTAACCTTTCGGAGGGAGATACCTTGAAGTCCTCGAAATGGAACACCAGGGGTTGGACGTTTCAGGAGCGGCTCCTCTCCAGACGTGCGCTCATCTTCACCAACTCCCAAATCTACTGGTGTTGCGAGGGCAGGACGTTGGATGAAGAATCCCTCCTGGATGCACCCGGGTCAACAATTGTGGCCACGGCCCAAGAGTTTGGATGCTACGACGAGTGGGAAAGCATTGAGGCCAAGTTCTCCGAGGAGATATATAGTACTTATATAACACAGTTCTCAACGCGGCAATTCACCTTTCCTTCTGATGCCCTCCCGGCTTTTCTGGGCATCATACATCGGTACGAGCATCTCAACAAGCAGAAGCTCCACTGGGGATTGAAGACCATCAGGTTCGACCAGTCCTTGATGTGGAGATATGGACGGGGCCGGCGAAGGGAGATGTTTACCTACATCTCAAAAGACTCGGTCGCACGCAGCGTGCCTTACCCTAGCTGGTCGTGGCTTGGCTGGACTGGGTTCATTGGTGGTGGTGACAGCTATCAGATCCATGAGGTTTATGAGAAGATGGATAACGGGCGTCCCATCCTCACTTTCTACTCATTGATGAGTGATGGAAGTGTTTGTCCGATCGAGCAAAGTGTCTCGGTAGGCGAGATGGGCGTCTCTCCGAAAAGAGATGATGACACACTGAGAGAAGAAAGTAACGAAGCTTTGTCTAGTGAAGTACCTGGGTGCAGCAGTAGGCTCAGATGGAAGGGCGACACGACAGTGTCTGGGCCGATAAGAATGGGGGATGTTTTACTTTCTTCGGAGTTTGAGTCACTTGACATGAATAGTGACGAGACATCCCAGAGTCAGATACCGTATGACACAGGACGCCTAGTATTTTGGACAAGCCATACCAGGGCTCAGATATACATCGACACTGACGACAAGCCGCGCATCGAGGCACAAGGACAGGCCGTAGAGCTAGATGTGAACTTGGTCACGGAGGTTATGCATACTCGCCGCTACTTCCCAGTCAAAACAATAGGGAAAGATGCTTTTAAGGGAAAAAGTTCAAGTGAGATAAATGCTCTGATACCGAGACGTACAATCGATCTCATCATCATTTCTCGCTGGTTTGGACCAAACGGTGGTATGGAGACGCGGAAGTTGAACTTTCTCGTTGTAGAGGAAAGGGTGTCGGGTTCGGGCGTCTGGGGTCGTATTGGTTTTGGGTTGATTGGGGAAGATGAATGGGAAAAGTTGGAGCTGGATTGGAGGTTAGTAATTCTTGAGTGATACAGAGAAGCTAACGATTGAGGTCGCGTATGGGTTATCCGTAGTTGCATGGGATATTGGGCGATGTCACGATGGAAATAATAAAGGGAATACTAGCGCCCATTAAAGTCACCATTGACGTTAGACCTACCTAATTGCGGATAAGTTAACCGACTCCCGGGTCGACGGAACTTGACCTGAGTCCGATCGCGATAACCAACCAAGCTCTAGCCTCAAACGTCAGGCCATTTCAGCAATGACCAACCAGGAATGCGGCACGGCAAAACTCTATATTTGCCCACGAGTCATGGAACTCTTGGACGACAACAACTCGTAAGCAAAACAAGGATGCAGCAGCCTGAATCAATGCGAATTTATCTCCTAAAAGCCAGTTTATCTCCAGCATTTCCCCCTGATCTAACCCAACTTCACTTCTGAACCACACAACAACTCCAGGTCACCCCCGGCCCGTAACCGGACTTGCCGTGAAAGCGTGCGGAGCGGAACCACAGCGATTCGTCCCAACTTCTCGCTTCCCCCCGACCCAGCGCCCAGAGCGGTATAGTTCCCTTCTGTAGTAAGACGGCACGTGCAGCCGATCTCCTCTTCAGCTTTGTTCCCCCTGGGGAAAATCTGTGTCGCAACCTTGATAAGGAAAGGAAGTTGGTCGCTTCCCTTCAGCTGAAGGCCAGAACACATCGCCAACCACCAAAAAAAGGACCATGGTCTACCAGCGTGAGTTCGAGATGCAGGCTCTCCCGCAGACAAAAGACGACGAGGACGAGCCTGCATCGTCAGGTCCGCTGCACCGTCTGCTCAAGAGCTTCAGCCGCGCGCCGCCGCACGAGGATGCATACAGCGTGAGCAGCTACAACACCACCACCTACGCCTCTAATGGGCGACTCTTCAACATGGGCAAGGCCAACTACAACTCTGCCAACACCGCCCTCGCTAGGGAGCTCAAGAACCGCCACCTGCAGATGATTGCCTTCGGAGGCTCCATCGGGACCGGTCTTTTCGTCGCGTCCGGCGTGGCGCTGTACCGCGGCGGTCCGGTATCGCTGCTCATTGCCTTTGTCGCAATGGGCATGATGCAGTTTTTCACGATGCAGGCGCTGGGGGAATTGTCTGTTGCGTTTCCTGTCGGTGGGTCTTTTTCGAACTACTCCACGCGGTTTCTGGATCCGTCGTGGGGTTTCGCCATGGGGTGGAAGTGAGTAGTTGATTGTGTCTGTCTCAGATGATGCAAAACTGACTTTATCAGCTACACGCTGCAATATCTTGTTGTTTTACCACTTGAAATTATTGCGGGCGCATTTACGATCAACTACTGGAATCCAAACGCCACAAAGTCCATTTTCATTCTCCTCTTTTTCTTTCTCATCCTCGGCATCAACCTCCTTGGCGTGAAAGGATATGGTGAAGCTGAGTTTATCTTTTCCGCGGTCAAGATAACAGCCATTGTAGGCTTTATGTACGTCAACCACAAATGTGGAATTCACAATGCTTACTTGTTCTGCAGTCTTCTTGGAATTATAATAAATATAGCAGGAGATCCCGAAGGGGGCTACATCGGTTTTACTCGCTGGCAAAGCCCTGGTGGTTTCCACAATGGTTTCAAAGGATTCGCCAGCGTTTTGGTAACTGCAACTTTTTCCTTCGCCGGCACAGAAATGGTTGGTCTCGCTGCAGCTGAGACGAGCAACCCGAAAAAGTCTCTTCCAGCAGCTGTCAAGCAAGTGTTCTGGCGCATCTCCCTTTTTTACATCCTCTCTATTCTCATCATTGGCTTGCTTGTTCCATACGATGAACCTCGTTTGCTAGGTGCCAAGTACGGCTCCGATGCTGCAGCCAGCCCCTTCGTTATCGCAATTGAGATGAGCGGCTCTGATATACTTCCTGATATCATGAATGCTGTTATTCTTATTTCTCTGATAAGCGTGGGAAATACGGCTGTGTATGCCTCTTCACGGACCCTCGCTGCATTGGCAGAACAGTCTCTGGCTCCGAAAATCTTCGCCTATATCGACCGTACGGGACGTCCGCTTATCGCAATCATTTGCTGCGGAACTGCGGGACTACTAGCATTCAGCGCCAACTCCAAGGTCCATAACGAAATCTTTAACTGGCTCCTTGCCATAAGTGGTCTGAGCGCGCTCTTCACATGGGGATCCATCTGTATCTGTCACATTCGATTTCGCAAAGCATGGAAATTATCAGGATTCACCGTGTCCCAGCTCGCTTTCCGCTCTCAAGTCGGTGTCTGGGGATCCTGGGTTGCGCTATTCGCATACGGCGTCGTTTTGATTCTCCAGGTCTGGGTAGCGATATCTCCCATTAAATCCGAGGGCCAAGAGCCGTTTTCACCAGCTGAAAGAGCCAAGAACTTTTTCCTGCAGGTCCTGACGATTCCTATTATTTTCATATTTTACTTCGTGCATAAGATCTGGGTGGGGACAACAATTGTTCGCGGTAAAGATATAGATGTCAATACGGGGCGGCGATACCTCCAAGTCTGGAACGAGGAGGAGGAGCAGGCGAAGCGGAAGTGGCCGTTATGGAAGCGAGTGTATAATCACATGTGCTGATGTCGAAATATAGATATAGATTTAGAATGACATAATGATAGTTCGAATGTTCACCGATATATTTGGATAGTGTGTTGCACTGCGTATGGCATAGCGTATAGCGGGCGTATTGGTGGATTGTGAAAGGCAAGCATTCCCACCGGATGACTCACGGCCGATGATCGACAGTGGATGCTACAGTGAATGGGTGGGTAAAAGTCCTGACTTTCTTTCTTTTATATTTTATCTAAGATAATATAAAGTACTATAAATTCTCTTATTTATATGATTATATATAATCCTATCCTAAGCATATTTATAAAGTATTCTAATTATTTTATACTTCATATATCTTTATGATTATATATACTCCTAGTTAGGTCGTCATCGGTGTTTTTGCACGAGACTGTTCATTAAGCACCACCTCCACAGGGCCGAGTCGCATCATAAGAACGCGCCATCCAACGTGGAGATAAGAGCATCATCACGCCTAACTCACATGCGATCTCACAACTATTGTGCCTTAGTTCATCAACCTGGTGAAAACCAACAATGGCCACTCACACTTTCTGGCAGTATCTCAGACTCAAAGCCATCGTCACTTTGATCCGCCTCCTCAATTACATCGGCACACGCTCCCACTTCAAACCCTCAACGACCTGCAACCGCAAAGCCATCCGCCTCCCATCCCGCGATCTGGGACGCTTTATCAAAGCATGGATTTACTACCCCCAAAGCTACAAAGAGGGCGAAAAACGAGGCCTTGTCGTCAATTGGCATGGAGGCGCTTGTGTGCTGCCAAACCTCGGAATGGACCACGAATTCTGTGAGAAGATAGCCAATGAGAGTGGCGTCCTTGTTCTCGACGTGGATTATCGCAAAGCACCGGAGTATCCCTTCCCTGCAGCTGTGGAAGATGTTGAAGATGTTCTGAGCTGGGTTGAGAGCCAGCCGCGTCGCTTTGACACTGCGCGAGTTGCTCTATCCGGGTTTAGTTCTGGCGCAAACCTGGCCTTGGTCGCATCATCGGAACTGAGACGGCAGTTTAGCATCGATATCAGAGCGGTCTATGCTTTCTACCCTGGCGTAGATTTCACCATTCTACCTGAACAGAAGACTGTTCCGAATCCGATCCGACCACTTCCCGCAGGATTTCAGCATCTCCTGACAGAAGCTTACCTCCCGCATGTGGAGGACCGCAAGTCACCCAGGGCATCGCCCATGTACGCCAACGCGGCGTCCTTTCCTGAACGTGTTTTACTTTTCTCCTGTTCGGGGGATGTCTTCACGCCCGAGATTGAGGCTTTGGGAGAGAAATTGGAGAAAGCTGGGTGCGGTGTTGAGATTGTTAGGATGGAGGGGGCTCATGGATGTGACAAGAGGATCAATCCCAAGACTTTCAACCCTGAAGCAAGAGATATGTCATATAACAAAGTGGTGGGGAGTTTGAAGAGCCTTATGTAGATTGTCTTGGAAATGGTATTGATGAAGTTATTTAAGGTATGCACCACCGCATGGCGTGATGTTGCTCTCATTTTGGACAGGTTAACTTCCTCCTCTAAGCAGACAGAACTTGGCTGTAGCACCACTGTTGATCTTTTATCTTGATCCAAACTCCAAGTTGGCCACAAATTCATCCGCTGCTCACCAGCGTGGGTTATCACTTCGTCGCAGTGCTGCCCTTTCTCACTGGCACTGCTCTACCACTTAAGGGGGAGAAATAAAACACCGACAGTAACTCTACTACTTAGAAGAGATAACTTTAAATAAAGTTATCTCCCTTTAATATAATATACTATAGTTTTTACTAAAGGCTTTTCTAAAATCTTATCATTTTTATATTCTTTATATAAAATTATTATAAATATTCTAACTAAGAACTCTAATATGTAAGAAATCACACCTGGTGTTTTATTTCCTCACTGGCACTGCTCTACCACTGTCACCATTGTTGCCTCAGAGCAACCAAGCTGCACCGGACTGCACGTGCACAGCCCAGCTCAGGTTCCTTCACAACACAAGCAAACACTCTCCCATGTTCCCAAACTTCAACTCAAACACAGGAGAACTTGGAGGT
Organism: Fusarium sp. VM40; assembly: GCA_954870535.1. Lineage (NCBI taxonomy): Eukaryota > Fungi > Ascomycota > Sordariomycetes > Hypocreales > Nectriaceae > Fusarium > Fusarium sp. VM40. The sequence continues at coordinate 624,034 of CATPAH010000009.1, forward strand.
CCGATCGCGACGTGTCAAGGCACTATCTTTCAAGCTTCGCAAAACTTTATCTCATCGTCATTCTGGCCACCGCCTCAAGCCCGCCATGGCGCAGGTCACTATGCAAGACTTGAAAGGGCACGGTCAGTCGATTGCTAGGTAATTACCCCTTTGCAAACTAGGCATATCGTTCTGATGATTGCGACAGGCTGTACCTAACTGGCGACTACTCTGATCTCACCATTGTTTGTGGCGACGACCGGTATAAAGTCCACAAGGCAATCATCTGCTCTCGCTCACCGTTCTTCAAAAAGGCATGCGATGGAAATTTCGAGGTCAGTTGACACTATCAAGTGATACGTCAGTAGTTGTAACGTATGCTGACTCGACATCCAGGAATCCCAGACGAGCGAGGTCAAACTTCCTGATGATGATCCTGTCGCTGTACACATGATGGTCAGATACTTGTATTTTCAAAAGTATACACCGCCTCTGCTAAGTACAGATGCTTCGACGGTCAAGGCAGAGCTGTCTCCGACTATCAGCGGCGCCAAAAGAAAGAAAGACATAGAGCAGTGGGGGGCGTCCTTTGCCGGAAATAAGCGGATGAAGGAGCAGGATGGTCGACCAAGTAACAACAATTCCAGTCCTAGTGCGACGTCTTTATCTTCCGACTCCGTCCATCCTACAAGACAATCACTGTTCTCGATTGGTACACAGCCCTCTGCTTCGCCTGCACCGGTCCATTCCACAACTTTCCTGTTCGGGAGTGGCACAAAGCCAGCCCAACTCTCTACATTTGGCTCGCCTTCTGTACAGTTGACACCCAATCCTCCTCTGCCACCAGGATCCAACGACGCTCCTTCAGCAAACCTGTGTCTACATGCCAAGGTCTATGCTCTGGGAGAAAAGTATGGCATCGAGCATCTGAAGATGTTCGCGCTCCGAAGTTTCGAGGCCGAGGTTGAACTCCATCTCCAGAGCAAAGACTTTCTGTCGGCGATCGAAGAGGCCTACACTTCGACGGTCGAAGAGGATCGAGGACTACGGGACGCAATTGTCAAGACAATGAAGAAGCACAAGGACTTGCTCAAGAAACCCTCAGTACAAGCCATCGTCAAAAACACTCAGCTCGGATACGATCTTTTGATGAATTTTGCCTCTGTATCAGAGGAGAAGTAAGGATGCAGTCGCAGCAAACTCGGTTATTTGTGTTCAATTTGAGAATGTCCAAAAGTTAAAGATGAAGCTGGTCGTGTATTTAGTATCACTGAGGGACAATGTCGGTATCTCTCAGGTGTTAAAATGAATCTTTTGCCAAGCAAGCACTACCAATCATACTATTGTCCAATCTGCTCTTGTCTTTGGACTGCTCGTATAAAGCTCTTGCCAAGAACCATATGTTCGCCAGTCTGTGGGTAACGCTCTTCAACCCAGAGGTCCACTGGAATATATTTCGACCACTCTTGACGCCGCCATTCCAAACCCAAGACCTTTCCCACTATATTTGCCCTTGATGGCCAGTTTTGTTGTTGGATGTAATCACAATCCTGTTGTTTAAGATCTTGAGTGAGGAGTCCAAGCTCTGTTGCTTGTTTCATCGAGATGAAGTTGTCCTGCACAGTAGTGTCAATTGCAGACGTGATGTACACCTCATGCAGACCTTTATGCAGACTACTTTCTGGGATTTTCAGGAAGCCTGATCTAAGGGTGTATGTGCCCTTTTCTTTATCCTTTGGCAACGAAGACGTTCGCAAAGGCTCGGGCATGCCTGCTGTCTGTGGATTATTTGGTGTTTGTGGAGTCCTTGGTGTTTGGGGAGTCTGCACTAGTGGTGATGGTACTGAAGAGCCAGAATCCCTGGTTGTAGAGCTCTGCTGAGATGATGGCGTACTTGGTTCCCTAGGAGGATCCATCTTCCTGCTCTCGTGAGCAAGGCGAGTTATGTGTACCCCTGACAGTGAATGAATAGAGGGTGTTCGACGTATTGGTCTTGGACCTTGATCTCTATTGGATTGCCGAGGCGGTACAGTGAAGTCAACCTCGACCTCATCTCCTTGGCTACAACGATCGCCTTTTCGTATCCGAGGTTGTCTTTCTGACCTCGGTCTTCGTAAGTTAGAGGGTGTGTGCGAAGGTGCTTCTGTGGTTTGAGGCACATGTCCAGTACGTCGCATGCTTTGTGCTAACCGAAGAAGCGGTGCCGCTATACTTTGAAACTCAGCATCGAAACCAGGCCCATAGTTGGTTACAAAGTCCCGGTCGTCTCTCAACTTCCTGTATCGATCCTCACTGATTTTGAGCTCGCGGCGAAGGGATTTGCTGAAATGCGTCAGCAGGCAGAATCCTGTAGTCGGAGAATCTAGATGCAGGAAAGGGGGACGGCTCACATTTGTTCTTCCATAACTTCCTTGACTTCGGCGCTCGATCTCTGCTTAATGTACTGATTGATCTCCATTTTCAAAATTGGACAGACAAATGATAAACAAAGGCCGAGAAGCTGCATATCCGGAAACAAGGAGTCGAGTTCCATTTTATTCCAGACATACCACTTAAATCTTTTCAAGAATGCGTGTTGTCCACTCATACACTTCAAGCCATGCTGTGCATCTTTCAGCTGTCTTGCAACAGCTTCTGTGCCCCGGATAAGGATATCCACAGATTTGTTTTCGCTTATGTACTGCAAAACGCCGGTAGGTGCGTCTGGCATCTTCTGCAGCGTTGAGCAATGCCCCTTAAGCTGTTGCACTGCAAGATCGACTGTTGTGGCTGACATCTCAATCTGGGCAGCGATTCTGCAAATCGCGTTCGCAATTGGGTCTTGGTGTTGGGCGATACTTCGAAGGGCCTTGGTGAGCTTGACTGTAGGTTTCGCTAGACTTACGATGGTCGCGACACTGGCGATCACGCCAAGAACTTCTGCCATATTGCAGTGTTATTCTTATAGTGGAGTTTTACGGGATATACGTTCCGCTCAAATTAGATGTTGTATAGTTGATAAGTGTAACACAAAATGATTCGGAACATTGGGGTCGCGGCTTATTTGTGCCGCTGCCAATACAGCCGTTCTACACATTTCTTGCGCACTCAATTGCGATTTGAACGCAAGTCACAGCCTACCTTAATATTGACGCAAAAGATGCAGAGTGCTGAAATTGTGTGTGTATTCGGCCCCCTACTTCTGGATGAGGGTGGGAGCCTGGCTTCACTCAGTGATTGACACGTCGGGCTGCACACATATTACCGCATCCAACAACATAGCCTGGTAATCATTCAGTAATCACCCCGCCTCAAATTTTCGGTTGCCTTAATTGCGGCATGCCCGAATAGGACATGAACTGCAAGGCAATCGGTACATATGCATGTGAGAAGAGAGGCTGATTTCAAGACTTGCATTAAATGTTGGTAGTTTCCAGAAATGGTATGCATAGCGCAAGCGTTCTTATCACCCGTATAAGTTGACCATAGATGCAAGATGCAATTGCTTCAATGTTCTTATTGGTAAATCTCATCTTTTTGCTTCGCACGAATAGTTACTGGATCTCCCTTCTCCCTTCACGAGCTTCTCCAGGAGAAGACTTTATCTGATCCATTCGTTGCCTTCCACCGCTCCGCTGTACAAGTGAGTAACCAACTCGTGGTGTCAATTTCATTCTATCTCATACGCTTAGATTCTGGATGGCCCGGAAATGCCATCTTGAGGCAGGCATACACAGCGACGACCAGCGCAACGATCCCCAGATATAAATCACCGGTAGCAGTGATGCTGCCCACAGGCTGGCCTTTTCCTCCATCACGTGGAATCAGACTAAAAGTCTTTGAAATCGACGACCATGCCGTAACAGCCGGTGCAACCATCGTATCAGCCATGCCAAAGCAATACTCGAACGGCAGTCCTGTAGACAGCGACAACAAGTATGTCAGACCCAGAGAATACACCTCCAACAACCTGTGGCGCCTCCCCGATCCAAAGCACGGCAGCGTGAGTAAGATGAATCTGTAGACGGCATGTGCGAATACCCAGCTCTTCGATGCCGCGGTGAAGACGAAGAGATTGTCGTGGAGCAAGATGGTTTTCCACTTCACCCTGTAACCTTGTAGGATGATCCAAGCAGACAGCGCGAGACAAGCAACCTTGCAGCAAAGACCACGAAAGGTGTCTCCAGATGGAGTTGCGACCATCATGACGATGTTACCGTAGACGGCAAAGTTGACATAAATGGTAAAGGCGTGCAACCACCGCTCTTTTACCGGTCTACTGGCAACAATGAAGAGGAGCACGGAGCCGAGGCCAAGGGGCAGTTCGGCCATAGTCTTGATCATTTCGCCTTTGGTGGAGGTGCGGTCAAAGATGGCGATAACAGCGCTGGTGATAAATACGGTTGTGAGGAGGACGCCGGGTTTGGAGATGAGGCAGCGGTATGTGAGGAGGAGGATAGCGCTGAGGGACGCATTGAAGGGGATGTCAAGGTACGGCTCGAGTGCCGCGTAGGCTGTTGCTAAAACCATGATAACACGCTGCTTTGCTGGTGGGTTATAGATGTTAGTGAGTTGTTTCTGGTGAGTTTTGTCATCTTTCTCGGCAGTTCTGGGTGAGAAAACACGGAATGTGACACTGACCGGGGTTAAGGATGCATCCTTGTCAGTGGGGGTTTCCAAGTGCTTTTCGGCTGAAGGCTCGAATTTGGCCAGTTTTATCAGCAGAGGCACCGCATAGATACTAGAAGCCTAGAATCTCCTGCTATGGATGTCATTTTCATTGAATTGAGTACTGATTCTCAGTAAGGTAATTAGGAAGGCGTTCTTGTTAAAGAGGCCGTTACAACGGTATTGTGGAGCCCTAGTGCTTCACTATTGAAGCCAATGGATCGGTGATTTAAGCTGCTCGTCTTATTTTCAGGGGATGTTTTTGCATTGAGGGTTATAGTCATAGACCATCCTGTATAATTCCGAACCTCACTGAAACGATATTCCTCTTTCTGCTATTATCCCAATGTTTCCGGATCACACCACCCTACCTACGGATTTAACCATTATCCACCTAGCGCGATACATATTCCCGAATGACCAATCCCACGCGGAACATCAAAAACCCCGAAAGCCTTGACATCATCCTTCAACTTCTAAAAACATCACAACGTCTCCGTCCACTACAGATTCCTCGTCATGGCTAAGGCGGAGTTGGGACTGAAGGTAGCTTTCTACGCCTACCCGTGCGTCCTCTTTGTCACCCTGCTAGGCGTTCAGTCTGCGCAGTTCTACCTCAGTCGCCATGGCAATCCCCAGGCGCGTCACGGCGCGTTGGATGCTGACCAGAAACAGCGGGCGGACAAGACTCGACGGATTTTCGCCCGCTTGATATGGACTTTTCAACTTATTCTGTCACTTTTGCTTATTGCGAGTATTGTCCTTACGACGAAGCAGGTTTTTGCTGATCAGGGGGATGTTACTGGGGATGTAGCTTTTGCCTTCAGCGCATATCTAGTAAGTGACCTTTCATCGTCATGATGAGCAGCACTAACAAAGAATAGGCGTCATTTGTGGGAGTTCTGCTTTACTTCGTCGCCGGTCTTCTTCCCGATCCTGAAGGACCTTGGAACCCAAATGGTTCTCATCTTTCGGCTTGGTGTGTCGGCGCACTTGCAGAGATTGTCATCGCAGCTGTATTTTCATCCGCGGAGCCTCGTCTACGTGTATCGCCCGGCTTTGTTGACACTATCAACATCCTCGGATCGGCCAGAGTGTTTGTGCTTGCTCTGATGATCGGTGCATTTGGCTTGAGAGAGTACAAGTTGAAATCTCTTGAGCCAAAGTCCGTGCCCGAGGAACGACAGTCACTGCTAGAGAATGGAAATGGTGCGGCCGAGAGCTACGGCAGTGTTCCTCCAAGTGCGCCTGAACCAGCCAGAAGGACCCAGGTTTCCGGGACAGGTTGGCTCGATTACTTTGCTGGTTTCCGTGTTTTGTTCCCCTACCTCTGGTACGTACGTCCACGCCCAGGCGAACCTCAGCTAACACTCCTAGGCCTAAGGACTCGCCTCTTTACCAAGCAATCGTGCTAGTTTGTCTCATCCTTCTTGTCTGCCAGCGTACTGTCAACGTCTTGGGCCCTCTTCAGCTGGGTACACTTGTCGACAGCCTTGGCGAAGGAAAACTGCCCTACAAGGAGATCATTCTGTACGTTGTGTATCGCGCTCTTCAAGGCAATCAAGGAGCTCTTGGCGCTATGCGCAGCGTACTATGGATCCCTGTATCCCAGTCTCTCTTCCGACGACTCTCAGCCGCTGCCTTCGAACACGTCCTGGGCCTTTCTCTCGAGTTCCATCTCAACAAGAAAGTTGGTGAAGTCACCAGCGCGCTCAGCAGAGGCGCATCTATCAACACCTTCCTTGAGAGCTTCTGCTTCCAGGTCTTCCCTATGGTGTTCGATATCTTCGTCGCTGGTGTCATCTTCTTCGTCAAGTACGACGCCTTCTACACCATCATCGTCTTCTTCATCATGTGGTCGTACATCTTCCTTACCATCTACGTGGCCAAGTACCGCGGCAAGCAGCGCCGAGACATGACAGTCAAGACTCGTGAGATGGAGGCTGTCAAGACGGATGCCATCGTCGCGTATGAGACGGTTCAGCACAACTGCGCTGTTTCTCGTGAGACTGGGCGGTTTAGGGAGCACATTACTGTCTTCCAGCGTGCTGAGCGCTTGGTACAGTGGTCGCTGGCTGCGCTCAATCTCACGCAGAGCTCCATCTTCACCCTAGGCACAGCCCTTCTTGTTTCCGTTTCGGCATACAAGATTTCGATCGGGGAGCAGACTGTGGGCGAGTTCGTCAGTTTGATCAACTACTTTGTGCAGCTTCAGGGACCTTTGAATTTCTTTGGCACATACTACACCATGCTACAGAACAACCTTATCGAGGCTGAACGGCTTCTTGATCTGGTAGGTCTCTTTCCACTATGCCTCGCAGGCAATGCTAACTAAAACAGTTCAAAGAAACACAAGGCGTAGAGGAAAAGCCCGATGCCATCGCACTTCCGTCACCTAAGGGAGAGGTCGCCTTCAACGATGTCAAGTTCGCCTACAACACGAAGAAGGGTGGCCCTGTTCTCGATGGAATCAACTTTACTGTTGCCCCTGGAACCAAGACTGCCATCGTTGGAGAATCCGGCAGCGGCAAATCGACCTCGCTCAAACTCCTCTTCCGTTTCTACGACGTCACAGACGGCTCCGTTACCATTGACGGCCACGACCTTCGGGATCTCAAGCTCGACAGCCTCCGTAGAAACATCGGTGTGGTGCCCCAGGATACGGTTCTGTTCAACGCTACCATCATGTACAACCTGCTATATGCCAGACCTGATGCGACGGAAGAAGACGTGTACGAGGCGTGCAGGGCTGCCAATATCCACGAGCGTGTCTTGAACTTCCCTGATGGATACGAGACCAAGGTTGGAGAGCGAGGGCTGAAGTTGTCTGGAGGTGAACGCCAACGGGTATGTGACTTGTCCATGTCATGGTTGTTCTTTTGACTGACGTTTGTAGATTGCCATCGCGCGCGCTATTCTCAAGGATGCTCGTATCCTGCTACTGGATGAAGCTACCGCTTCTCTTGACTCGCACACCGAGCGTCAAATCCAAGATGCGCTCGAGCGTGTCACCACTGGACGAACAACAATCACCATTGCGTAAGTCGCATCCATAATCCCGACCATGCACCAACTAACCGTTATCTACAGCCATCGCCTTTCCACAATCACCACCTCTGACCAGATCATCGTGCTGCACAAGGGAAAGATTGCCGAACGCGGCACACATAATGAGCTTCTGGCTCTCGGCGGCCGATACCATGCCATGTGGGAGAAGCAAACGACGATTGAGAAGAAGGAGAAGGAGAAGAAGGAGCTTGAGGGGGAGACATCAGAGGCTGGTTCTCAAGAGTAGGCATTGATCAAAGAGTGGTAATAAAGAATTTGATGTAGGATATACGAGTGTATCATAGATGTATGGAGTCAGTCATCCGCAAAAGAGTTGGAAATTGGACATTGTTGGATTGATCAAAGTCAACGCTAACATCTTGAATCACCAAAGAACGGAGTAAATCGACAGTCACTTTGCGCGCCGCACTGCAGACTTTGATCCGAGTGGGATGCAATGCAACCGAGACATTCCCGGTGTGGTCAAATGCCCTCGTGGTTTTGTTGCTTTGTATAGCTTTTCCTACCAAGATCATCCAGCACAGTCCTGCCTCCCTAGAGGTTCAATTGTTCATTCTCTCAATATCTTCGTTCGTCTCACACATACAAAACAACCTCCTCAAAAAGGCATTCAGCCCCGTCTCTGTCTGTGGGTATCAGTGGATGTACTTCTCTTTCTGTACCATCGTGAGTTCCACCCCATACCACCCCACTACAAAGAAAAAAAATGCAGAAAAAAAGTCTTCGCGAGAGACGCTATTCGTGATGGGTCAACGGTCAATTGAGAATGCCATCAACAAATTTCCGTAGCAAAAAAATGAAGATATTCGCAAAGTGACGTGTTTGTCTGTGATGGTGACGACATCGACTGCCTAAGGCATGGCATTCCTCAATTGGAAACTGCTGCACAGCTCCCTTCCTAAATGAAGGCAGTTGAGCTGCCTATGACGACACTAGTGAGACCTCCACCACAATTATCTCCCAGCGACCCCTCTATTTACCTTCCTCCAACCCATCACCATCTTCTTTTTCACACAATCACCAGCTTCACTTCTTCACACTCTCCACACACAAACAAACAAACAACCGCAATCATGTCTGCCATCCCCACCTCCACCTCGGTCCTCGAGTCCGCCGTCATCGAAGCCTCCTTCAGCGACGTCTGGCACCTGATCAAGCTCCAGGACTTCTCCAAGTTCTACTCTGCTCTCGAGACCTCCGAATGGGTCAAGGGCAGCTCTCCCGACACCGACATCGTCAAGTGGACCTTCAAGGACGGCACCGTTCTCGAGGTCAAGCAGGAGGAGCACTCCAGCATCGACCACTACATCACCTACAGCGTCATCTCCTCGCAGCCCGCCCTGAGCTACACCTCCGTCGTCAGCACCATCCGCGCCTACCCTGTCACCTCAGGCCAGCACGAGGGTCACACCTATGTCACCTGGAGCGGAAACTTCTCCAGCGATGCTGATGCCGGTGTCATTGCCGACGCCAAGTTCAAGCGTCGCGAGGCTCTCGCCGACCTCGCCAAGGCTGTTTCCAAGAAGTAAACGATCAACAACAGAACGCATGATGATATGGTTATCTGGGAGGGCAGAAATTGAAACACAATTAAGCCAATGAGAGTCAAAATGGAACGGTTTTCGTACAGTGGATGGAGGAATAGGCAGAGCAGAGTTATCCCATGTTCATGTAGCTTATGCCCATCTGATGGAATCACAATCAATATCAATTGTCAAGCATAAATCTGTGTCGTCTGAGTCTTTGTCTCGAGCGTTTGCGGATGTCTGTAAGATGCGTCTTCGCTTTAAGGCGTGTCGCATGATTGACAGGCCTACCTACCTAGCTTACAGAAGCACTGACCAGCCGATTACCTCCATCCGCTTGAACTGCGACAATGTCTAACGGTCGCATTTGGCTCATACAACTTACCGTGAATCGAATCGAATGGAGAATCAGAAGGACGAGCCTGTCGTTTACTATGTACGGCAGTTGAAAGATCTGCGCACAAAGCTCAATTTTTGCACAGATTTTCAGGGTCTTCGGGATGGGTCCATCCGGTGGGGAGCTACAGGGTAAGAGCAACGGTCGCGAACATGATATTTTCAGCACCGCCAGGTCGAGCTTTGCAGAATGGGAAATGCAATGGATAGTCTTGATTATTGCTACAAGGTATCCCAGTAGGTATTGTAACATGCGATTGAAGTTTTGATGATTGTTCAATCTGTGGTGAGTGGATCTAAATGGTGGGCTCACACAGCGTTCTGTTTGAACAAAAACTGAAAGTTGCACCAACAACAGTTCCGCCCTTTGCGGAACAAGTCGTTGAGCGTATAAAACAACAGCCATTTTGTCAAAGATTACATCGGATCAGATACAGCTTCGAGCTAGACAAAACATCGAGTGGTCAAGTTACAGGACATTTTTACATGATGAACCTTACCTAGAGGTTGTTCCTTAATGCGCGAGGCTCCCATGTCCAAAAGCCTGAAAACACGCGTATTGAGACTCAATCGCCCCAATGCCTGCAAGGCTTACGGAGTACTCTGTACGAAGTAAGCATAAACAACTTGCCAGCCTCAATTCTTATCTTAACGCGTATTACCAAACTAACCGCGCGTTTGGAGGGCGTAATACCACCATTTTAATTCTCAGCCCAGCTGTCGTCAGCAAAAGCCTGCAATCCGTACTGACCTAATTGGCAATTGATTCCTCGCTTATTACGGAGTACTCCATACCTTTTTCGTTTCTCTCGTCAGCATCGCATCGGGGTTCGGTCTTTTGCGTACGGTCCGTGATGGGGTTTTAATCTCCTTTTCTTTTGTCGGGTCCGACACTTTTCCATGCCGCGTGGATTCTCCCACATGCAATTCCGTGGGCGGCCGTGGTTACCCCACTGTTAATTTTACATGCTCCACTGATATGATACAAGGAAGGGGACCCGAAGTTGAGAAGATCGTGTGCCTTGTTGCTGCATGCGTTGTGAGCCGAGATCGAAAGGAGACTCGCGCGTGTTGTTGGTTGTTGGCTGTTAGCATGGGTTATCCTGTCATGACGGCATGTGGGGGTCATCGGGTGAACATAATTGTGTATTGGCATTATCTTCTAGATTAACATTAATATGGTTCATTCGTTATGGCAGGATACACCGGTCCGATGCTGCAGTGTGTGCATGAATAGGTAGGCATTGACAATCGTTTACTTTCCACCCCGGTTTCCAGTGGTGGGGAATGGCTTCTCCAGCTTGACGCACCACAGGAAAACATCCTCCAAGGGTAGTAGACCCAGCAAGATGCGGTTCGACAACCAGGCAACAAGTACAACACCCGTAGCAGCCGCGGCGTCAAGCCAGTAGTGGTTGGCCGTGGCCACAATAATAGTCAAGACAAACGCTGGGTATAGAATACTCAAAGCCACGAAAAACACCTGCCACGCCTTGCTCATGCGCTTCTCGCGAGGCGCAAGGCGTCGGCGGAACAGACCAGAGTGGTACAATAGAACAGTGCCGATGCAGAAAGAGTAGCCAAAGTGTAGCGAGGGGAAGGCGGCAAGTTGGTTGAAGAACTTATTGGTGGCGTAGATGGACTCGGCATCCTCGCGGCGGACGGTGTCGAAGAAGCCGTACTCCTCGGGCAGCAGACGTGGCGGCATGCATGGGTACATGGTGAAGACGACGAAGCTGAAAAGGTTCGTCAGGGTCATCATGCGTCGAGCCTCAGCGAACTGGGCGTGTGTCGGCGCGGCGTAGTAGTACCATGCGAGGAAGCTGTACACAAACAAGTTAGAGAATGGTTTTCTTTGACTGTACATGAGGAGTGCGTACCTGACTGTGACGGGGATGTGGATCAGCGAATAGGCTCGGTTGAGGATGGTTAGCATCGTCTGGTGATCGTTCCTGAAGAAGGACTGGACATCGATCTCGCGTAGAGGGAACAGCCAGCGGAACGGCCCCTCGTGCTCAAACCAGAGAACAGCCTTTCCATGGTTCTCCGCCGTTTGCCAGATCCCATCGGTCGCCGCAACAAGCTCACTGGCCTGCTTGACGCCCACGTAGAAGCCCAGGTTCACCGCCCAGTAAAACATCTCCACCAGGAAGGGAAACTTTTGTATAAAACGGCTGTGCCAGTATTTTGCGTAGCGGGACGAGTTGGGCGTACGCACAACAGCGCCGCAGCACGTTCTCTTCTTGGAGGGATGCGCCTCCGTGTCAACGGGTGAGGGGCTCGCGGCGTCGCTGAGGTTGAGACGCTCCGTCTCGTCGAGCACGTCGTCTTCGTCCCATGGCTCGACCTTGGGCTGGCCCAGCAGGCCCTGGTCCTGCTTCGATGAAGGGATGACGGAGAAGTTGCGCAGGCGGTTGAAGTAGCAGGAGGCTACCATGACACCAACGATGAACTACATGGCCACGTGCCGTTGGTTAGACTTCGTGATAAACAAGTGCGGCGCAGAGAGGGAATCGGGAATCCTGTTCAAGGATGTGGAAAGCGTTGGGTAGGTTAAAACGTACAATTGGTTCGACAACAGCATGGTAGGCGAACTGCGGCGCGCCCAGGTCTGCATCGTCTTGATGTTGAGTTTTATTAGCCATTATGAGTATATCTGCGGCATGTCCCGATTCTGGAGTTTAAAAAAAAGAGAGAGAAAAAGGATGCAAAAACCCAAAAAAGAAGCACCTGCAGAAATTTGGTTCGTGGCCAAAGGGATAAATAACCATAAACTTCGGAAGACGCGGAGAATAAAACTAGGATTCAGATGCAAAGCCAAGTCCTGCAATGCTAATGCCCATGCCCATGCCCAGCCAAGAGCCGGACCTGATTTGCTCCGGCAACCAGGGGGTTAGGTAGGTTGTTTAGCAGGATTTACTGGGCGAATCAGTGTGCACTCACGGCACTGTCACCGCTAATTACAAGGCAAGGCAATTTAGGGATGGAACTCAGTGATAGAGAAGGGCGGGATTCCAGGCGCCTTTCCTGTTATGGCCAGAGGGCAGCGCGCGTGTTTATTACGTGTCTTTGCCATTTGGCTGAAATTCAATGCAATGCCCCCAGCGTCAGCCCCTGAGAGTGAACCAGTAGAATGTGGAAGTACCGGGCGCTTGTCAGCTGTGACGTATGCGATCCAAGCCCTGGAGGTTTCAATTCGGCCGTCGGGGGGAAGAACTAAAGTGTGTGAGTCCAGGGGATGGTCCTTTCATTTTGTTGGACGACAGAAAAGTAGGATACCCGGTACCGCAAGTAACTGATGCCCTAAATTAAGTCTCCCCCCACTGTCACGCTATGGTGGGGAGATGCGTCGAATCATTCGATTTCGTCCAATGCCAACCCCTAATTCTGAGTTAGTTCGGCTTAGATTTTTTTCGGGGCTGATAAAGGGTCACCCCCTTCTGTATCTAATGGCTGTCAGATTTCGGTCTCAGCGGAATAATCGAGCTTAAACATCTCACTCCTTTCCAAATACGAGACGACTTGACCGCCAAGACATCTGTACAACGTCGCTTGTCGATTTTTCTTTCTTTCTTTTTGTTTGTTGAATACGGATACACAAACGACCTTTCTTCCTAATTAATTCTACCACTCAACATGTCGTCTTCCCCAATCCTGGGTCCCGCGGCCCAGCCAAAACAACACTTCGACTTCGACGAAGAGCGCCTCGACTGGGCTCCCTCCGTGCCCAAGAAGTACCTGCGCCTGCTAAGACCGCGTCGCTCCGCCGTGATACTCGTCCTCATCGACTTCCTCATCGTCGCCATTCTCGTCAAGGCCTTCTGGCCGCTCATCACACTGCTGCGCCGCAACGAGGAGTTGTTTGGCGCACGCCTCACACTTCCTCTCAACGACACTTCCTTTGCGCCCACTCTGCCAGAGCAGCAAACGATACCGAGAATCTTCCACCAGACGAGCGCGAACGAGACGGTTCCCGAGGCTTGGAAGGATTTGGTCAAGAGCTGCAGAGATGCCTACTCTGATTATGAGTACAAGGTTGGTGGCCATAGCCGAGGCATATTTTGAAAGCGGATCGCTAACTCTTTTGCAGCACTGGACTGACGAGAAGGCTCGCGACTTTATTTCAGAGGAGTACCCTTGGTTCATCGATACCTGGGACACATTCCCCTTCAACATCCAACGTGCCGACGCCATTCGATACTTTGTTCTACACCACTATGGCGGCATTTACCTTGACATGGATACCTTCTGCAACAACACCATCCCGCTGAACCAGATCGAGGCCGACGGCGCCAAGCACCACGCTGTCTTCAAGTCTACCACGCCCACCGGCGTCTCCAACGACATGATGATCACATCACCGAACCACCCAGCATTTACAAAAGCTCTCTCGCGCATCCAACTCTACAACGACATCTCAAAACCGTTGGGTTACATCTTACCTCACGCCGCCGTGATGGTCTCTGCTGGCCCGCTCTTTCTCACCATGGCGCTGAAGAACTACCTCCTGGAGCAGCCGTCACTCCCCGAGAAGACGGTGCAGGTCATCAACGCGACTGAGCTGGAGCCGTACCTGACTGATTTCGAGGGCGCATCGTGGCACCACGGCGACACGAAGACGCTGATGTTTGTTGGTGATCGACCCTGGATCTGGTATATGCTGGGTGCTATTGGGCTGAGCGCTGGGCTGTATGTCATCAACCTGCTTATGCTCAAGTGCTGGACACGGTTCTTTGAGAAGACGGCGAGTGACGAGGCCAAGGATGCTATCAAGCTTACGTAGGGGATGTTTTAATTATCTACGACTATAATAATTGTAATGCCAGCGTTTGTTTATTTTACGTTCGTTTTTGTGATACTATTGGGTCTGGTCTTCGGTTTGTACGATGTTTGATATCTGAACGTCTTTATTTGGCTTGGCATTTATTCCGTAATGCCTCTCGTTCTGATCACGATTAGGAGGCCGCGCCAGCCTCGCCGCATCTCATCCCCTCGACACGTCAGCGTCAGCCACTGGCTACTTGAACGATTGTCGTTAGTCTGTCCGCAGACGATATAGATCCAATCAATACAACTCTAATGCGATAAATGGCCATCTCGTGACCGCCCCCAATATCCAACAGCGTTATCGACAGAATGCGACATGACGAGTCGTCACTCCCAGTCGCCAATCCACTTCACCTCGCTCTCGCTTATCAGTTCTTGCTCGTGACCGTTCGATGCAAAGCCATGCCGCAGACGAACTCTGAGATGACGTCGCTGTGCTTGTTTCGCGCCATACCCCGCTTCAACGGTTGACCTGGGTTGGTGTTGTTAGTTTTGGCCGAGCTAGAGCTAGTCTGTGTTGGACATCGTGACATGCATCTTCCACATCATTGGTGTTTAGTGCAAATGTCTCTTCAATTGCAACACTGCCATACTTGTGCAGATTATCTGGCGAGACCAGGTGGGTCAGAAGCTAATCCGCACACCAAAGCACTCTGTGCACCTTGCGATATTCGTGATAAATATTGACAAAATTTATGCGTCGCTATTATGCCAAATTTAGACAAGGTCTTTCTGTCAGCCTTGCTTGGTGTGCGGGTTATGTTCTAACCCACCTGCGACACAAATATCTACTCCCACCTTGCATATTGAGTAAGACTCACGATCAGGCGAATGGTCGCAATCAACGTCAAGAGGTAACCCTGAGCTTTGCAAACTCAACACATCTACCTGCCTCTGTGTTAAGATCAAATGGCTAGAAGCAAAGATAGTAGGTCCTCATGCGTTTGCAAGAGCAATTCGCCCGTGTTACTAGCAGAATCTATATAGTACGTGCCCTACTTAAAATTGACGACCCATTCTCCCATCAGCAGCATCGAGCTTGAATCTCTTTAACGCGAAGAAGTTGTTCGCTCGTTCTAATCTCCCTCTCCATCGCTTTTCCTCCCTTTGCGCAGCTCTGTCGCTCGTCACCTTCAGCCGTGATAGTTGTGCCGCGAGTATGGCTTCGTTGGCCTGTACGATCTCATTGTTTCCATTTACTGTCCTCCGATGTGCAATCTCCGTGCCAGGCTCTGCAGGCTTTAGTGGGTTTTGGCGCTTTTGGTCGGGGGATGGCTGAGGAGCGCGAGGTTCTTCATGTTTTCGGTGCGAGATGACCTTTCCTGATGGCAGCTTCACAGGATCACTGGGGTCTTGTTTCCCAGTTAAGGTGTCCTCGACTTCCGGTATTTGGTAGAACTCTTCTGTTTCGGGTGATATGTCGAAGCGGCAGTGTCCTTTGGCTAGCATGTGGTGCTGTATGCCCTCGACGGTACCCCTTCGGGTGCCACAGCAGATGCATTCTCGATAGTTGTGGATGACAAAGTGAAGATATGAGATTATGGTTTCGAGATCAACCGCCAACAAATCTTGAAAGGGAACGTTGAAGCTGTGTGCTGTAGTCATGTGTTTCACGCTGTCGTCTGATGTTGCAGAGTCCTGAGCGCAGAAGAGACATTGACCTGGGACAAGCTCTGATGTGAAAATTTCATCTCCATCTTCATCTTCTTCATCTTCTTCATCTTCAGTGTCCTCATTGGCTTGTTCATACTGGCCCTGTTGTTTGAAGTCCACCACAGCATCGTTGCGCTTTCTCTTCGGAGATATGCTTCTAGTAGAGTGAGGTGGCTTCGCCGTCAAGTCAACACTTCCAACCTTTTGTTTGAGTTTCTGGACACTGTAATGAGGTGTTAGTCTGCAGTCTGATGGTCGGGTTGGTGGACACTCACTGCCCGTCACTCTTGATATGAGCTTTCCATGTTTCCAAACCTCTCATCTCGATGTTATAAAGTCTGCAGAAAGACGGAGCTTGCGCGATCCTTAGCGACTGCTGCTGCTGCTGGTCATCGACAACGCTTATGTCTGCCATGTTTGGTGGTTTAGTGTGCGATTGGTGTCGGCTGTGAGTTGAAAAGCTGGATTTATGATTGAAGGACCAGAATCAGCAACCGAGTGCCAGTTGTTTCTTTCTGAATTAAGGAGATTGTTGTGCTGCAAGTGTGACGATCATCATTGGGTTTATTTAAGTTATATAGAAGTCCTTCCAAAGTATGAGTCGAAATGAGTATTGCCCTTTTAGGACTCTAGTGGCCGCAAGCGGACCCGCGGTGCCGGGCTATCGAGCGCGAGCCTCCGGAGCTAGGCGGCGGTGGTCACATAGTGGTAAATTCAATTGGGAAGCATTATATAGCCTTGCTATTGCACACTGATGGTACAACTAGCATTTAATATTAAAACTCACTAGTCAAACCGATTAACAAACTTGACAACCTTTCTTCCCGTCTCACTCAGCTTAAAGCCACCAAGTCCCTCAACAAAAACGACCCGAAAGCGATGTTCGTTCCCTCCAGTAACATCAAAGAAGTATCTGAGCTGACCTATAGCAGCTTCTCTGTAGACAGGATCCTGGCAACACAGCAACCGGATTTCCAACAATGACTCTGGCGAAGACTCCATACGATTCAAGATGACCTGCCACTGCAAAATTCCAAGATCATCCTGCTGCATAACCTCGCCGAGAACTCCAAAGTCAAAGTATCCCCCATCCCAGTCAAAACTGAAGCGACGATCGCGACCGTACAAGCGAAGAACTCGCATGTACGGCCATTCGTCTTTGGGAATGTGCGCGTGAGCTTTAGCAGATAAAGGATGGAGCGAGCCAATGTCGGCTGTCATGTATCGCACGAGAGGATTCCTCAGTCGAGCAAGAGAAGTCTGTGCAATCATCCCTTTCTCCCCTTCAGAGAGAGGCGCTAATCCACTCATCTGGGTACAAGACAGAGGCAAAATCTCGAATATGTTCATTCGCGTGTCGAAGATAAAGTCTGCACAGTCCGCAGATGGATCCAACTCCGTCAGATCAGGATTGCTCACCCCATACGGTCCGGCTTCACTGCTACCGACCATAGAACAAATCTTGACACAGCCGAGAATAGTATGAACGTGCTTTCTTTGGGCAGCGGTGAGTGATTCAGACGTGTATATGATCTTGTTGAGCTTGATCTTATATCTTTCAGCCGATGGGAGAGTTGAGATGTATTGCACAATTGAAATGATCTGGCTCGAATCACCAGCCAAAACATTGACGCGAAAGTCTTGAAGGTTATTAACGACTTTTGTGAGTGGCATGGTACTTCCAGCGGCAAGCACTGAGGCGCCCGCATTCTCTAGTATCTCGCACGTAAGATCTAGAGATCTGCGTACTTGTTAGTACAATATCAACTCTTTTGGTGTGATAGTACCTATACAGGTGCCCTCCCCAATGTGTCGATAAGACCCAGTCGTCATCCTTAATGACACCCGTGTTGCGAAGGAGCCTCCCAAAGTTTGCCCTATGAATACGATTCTCAAGTACATCTGTGGCAAAGAACAGAGTCTGAGAACCTGATCCGCCACCGGTCACGCTCGTGTAGACACTGCGGCGGTAGGTGTTATCGCGGCTATGGTCTTTGACTAGTCTCTCAATCACATCGTACCTGCTTATAAGTCAGAAAATGGTCTGCTGGGGACTTTGGGTTACTAGCAGGTCTGTCTTCCAGAGCAGTGGCAGGCTGCGTAAGTCCGGGAGGGATGAGGATGCGGCTTGCTTCGTGACAGCCTCAACAGTATTTCTGTCTGGAGGGTACTCAACATCAGAGTAAAATGGGTGAATGCGAGCTATTGCAAGGATCTCTTGTAAAGAATATCCACGATGTGAAGGCATGGTAAAATATGACCAAACGCTCAGCTTTTGGTTTGAAGATATGATGATGTGTGTTCCTTGTTTTTCACATCAACCCTTTATTAGGGTTTCGTCCCACAACAAGGCTCTGGACACTGGGAATTCCTGCACTGTGCGCTGTATCAATAGCGGAAAGCCCACTCGAGACCATACGTCAACTGAGACATTGGATGTGCCTAGAAAGTGAAAGAAATTTGTGTCCCGAGATGTGGTTTCACAACATGGGAGCGGCACGATGTTAACATCGCAACACCCGATATCACTCCATCCCGAACTGCTGTGTTACGCTAATTTACAAAAAGTAAAAGATACAAGTTTATAATGGCGGTGTAAAAGTTCCAATACCTTCCCTCCTCTAGATTTTGTTCCAGCTTAATAAATTACAATAGACTCTTGTATTTCACATGCTCTATATCGTCGCATAAGAATCCTTCTTACTACCATGTACTCTTTATCTTTTAGTTTTGACATTAGACGAGGAACTTATACATGTTAAGCTATTTTATTATCCGAATCTTTATATAGAAATTCAGAAAATGCATGGATATCCTAGCCAACTAACAACTGTCTGTACCCGCCGGATCGTCGCTTCGAAACTCCGGGGCTGGTGATACTTGTTACACCAAGAGGATGGTTACACCTATCTTTGAAGCAGATTCCGTGTTCCTCTACATCATTACTCGCAACCCAGAGCCCACAGCCATCATGCTATGAATCTCATCCGTGGAAGTTTTGTACTATCATAATGAGCCAAGCCAGGTACCATTGTCGTACCAAGATTAAATCTGATGCAAATTGAGGTGTCTTGCATTTTCAACAACTAGCAGTTAACTATGTACTAGGGAATGAATAGCCTTTGACCTGTCGTGTCAATGTCGCACTTCATCACAGATTCCGTCAAAACTGCATGCATCCCACCTCACTCTCCGAAGGTGGCGCTCGGGGTCCTTGATATCGTTCCTTGCATGCAACCATCGCCTATTGTCGATCAGGACAATTGATCCTTTTGGGAGATCTGCTGTTTGAAGGTGTAAGATAGCCTGAGCTTGGATATCTTCGTTCCGTAAAATCCCCTTTAGATCCTCCAGCGCCCGAGCTGCCCTATCCGTCAGAGGTGTCAGGATATCCTCCCTAAAACGCATCACAGGTAATCGGCTGCTTGGAGTCAACCCAAGGATGCTTCCGGCGATATAAGCTTGAGAAGAATTTTTGATAAATTCTGGCGGAATAGTCATTCGATACTCCGGAGCTGCAAGGGAAGACAAGGTTTCCGAAGAAAGGAGCCCACACAGCTTCTGAACATTCATTATGGACAGAGTTCCACCTCCGAATCGATCATGCTGCAGGACCTGTAGAGCAAAATATCTCGGTGGAGGATTCTCATAGCTGCAATCTGTGTGCCATGGAAATTCGCTCATTGTCTCAGACCTTGCTTGATGGTTCCCTGCCTGAAACTTGTCCTTATTGGGTCTCACATCCCAGTACCATCCGCGGGTAGCGCTGTGCGAAATGGGGAGTTTGTGGCCTGAGTATTTGTGAAGGCCGAGGATGAGGCGTGTGAGGTAGTTGCTTTCTTCATCTGCAAATCCTAAAGTGATCTTGAGCATGCCAGAATTTGCGAGGTGTTTCGATACGGATTGGACATGATCGATGTGCTCAGCGAGGTCTATATCCGGGACATGGATATTCTGCAGACTGCTCAATGAGATGGGATCTGAAGAGAAGGCACTATGAGCTAGGTATCTTTGGGTAGTCGGCTTTCGAAGGATATGAACCCTCCTGCTAACCGTTGCTCTGAAAGGAGTAGGCGCGACATGTTGATACCGGAAAATATAGGAGGGGGAGAACATGTCCAGGACTGTTATGCTCGTTGACTTGAACTTCCAACTTCAATGTTTAGTTGACCTGTGTGATATCTTATCAGATATACTTGCTCGGGCTTGCCAATAATAGGTGACCAGGGAACGGTTTATATCGGAGCTGAAAGCCAAGCCACCAAAGAAAGTTTTCGAAATTTGGACGTACATATCGGGTGTCCAAGATCGCGCCCACTCACATTGTGTAACCATTGTGATGAAAGGATATGCAGAGTCACCTTTGAAGTAAAATTTTCGTAATTATTGTGGTGCAGTGGTGTTTCTCGGGCCCCGCGTATAACTGTCTCGGCTTTTTGCATGCCGGAGACGAAAAATGTCGTTGTGCGTATGTTCTTCTCTCCTTAATGATTGGACGTCCAGGAGAATTTTAGGGTCAGGACGTCTATGCTAGCATACTGTAGAGCATCGGTAGAATTATATCCACATCATGTATAAGAAGAGAGGGAGGATCACACAGAGGATATGAAGAATGGCAAGGACAAAATTAGACACGACATCTCCTCGATAACAATGGCTTCTACTCGCCCACTTACTCAAATCCACATTAACCCTTCTTCCAATAACTATGAGTTAGTGTTGGAGAGTAAGATTGATACCGAAGCATACGCCAAAGAAGAACAAGTGTATCAGGGAGCTCTTCTCCGAGACTGCCCTTCACAGCTTTGGTACAATGAGACATACACCACGGGGTGCCCCAGACCCATTCTTGTTGGCTCGCATCACGAAAGACAAATGCGTGATCTTCACGAGGCATTGACAATTGCCATTTCAGACATCATTGATCGGTGGTGGAGTGATGGGGACGCCCGGTTGTGGGAACGAATGCCACTCAACGAAGATGAAGAAGATCTCTTGAAAGTGAGTGATATGGGGATACTTGCATATAATGGCGCTGACAGAGCAATAGTGGTTGGATGACCAAGTGAAGAGTGGAGAACTACCACCAGCCTCAGAACGCCTGGGATCATGGCGACCAGACTTCCTCGTCGAGGATGATGACTTCAAGGAAGAGAACTACAGAATTACTGAGATAAACGCTCGGTACTCCTTCAACGCCTTTATGCATGTGATATATGGCCAACAAGCTTTGAACACTGCTCTTTTCCACAACTCGACCCTTGTCAGTGCCACAGATTCAGAAACGGTAAGTCTCTTCAATGTCTGTGGTACTCATTCTAACGAGTTTAGGTTCTCAACGGCTTATTTGAGCTTTACGACCCCAACTATCCCTTGCATCTCCTCAAAGATGAAGAGAAAGGTATTGATGTCCACATGTTCATCGATGCGGCGAAACGTCGCTTTGGCTCAGCGCCTCGTCTGATTACTCCGGATGATCTAAGGATTTTGCCTGATGAAACCAGTGGCAGTGGTTATCGGCTTTTTTGTACAACCAGCTCAGACAGCTCGCCTGGGGCTGCAACCTTGGTAGTTGGCGGAGAGACATGGGAAGAAGTTCATCAGGTTGGGTTAGAGCTAAGGCAACATGAGATTATGGGGATGCAGCCTGAAGTCCTTCGACAGGTATCTCTGCGCTGCTTTAACGACATGCGAACTATCCTCCTCGTTCACGATAAGCGCATGCTTGGGATTGTTAGAAACGAGGCTCCCCGTTTAGTGGCCCGAAAAGTCATCACATCGGCGCAAGCTGAGTCCTTGAAACGAGGGATAGTAGATACTATTCTCCCTGGATCACCGGAGATGAGAAATATTCTCCAAAACTCCGAGTCTTCACCAACTCTACGAAACGGATACATCCTCAAGCCTATCCGCAGCGGGAAAGGAGACGGAATCGTCTTTGGTGATGATATCACTCAAAGAGAATGGATATTCATCCTCACGAAGCTATCGGCCACTGGGATTCCCCTCGAAGATGCCTGCGTGGTACAACGTCGGATCGTGCCTCGCAAGTATGATCTATTGTTGAAGGCATCAACTGGGATGGTGCGATATCCACTCGTTGGGACTTATCATGTTATCAACAAGAGACTTTTGGGTTTGGGGGGTTGGAGAGCGAGTGGTGGTCGGATTGTGGCTGTCTCATCTGGGGGCTCTTGGATCTGCTCTGTGGTTGAACGGAAGGATAGGGAGAAGGCTGGCGTTTCCATTTTCAAGCATTTTGCAGATTATTCCTTCAAGTTTACTCAACATGTAGGCTTATAAACAGGTCATGATTGAGAGCATACTCTTTCTATGACATCGCTATAGATCAATTGAGCAAACCGTGATGGGTTCTTTCATAATGGCTTGGAGTGTGACTGATGATATAGAAATAAATTTGACAAAAATGCACTTCAAATTTCTCTCAAGTCATGCAAACAAAAAATATTCTCCTTGTTAAACACCTTCCAAATCAACAACGATTTCTCACCTCACCACCCGCGTATCCCAACGTCCCCCACACACTACCCCAAACGGACAACCCTGCCGGGGCTAACACGCGGATTGGCTAAATCGAAAATCACGACAGACGTGCTAACATGGCGACATTATACAGAGCAACCTCGCTACTCAAAGACAAGGGCCGCAATTGACTAATGATGTCATGGATATTGATTGAGCATCTCAAGTGGTTGACTCTGCCGTTGAGATCGTCATTCTCGCTACGCATGGAGATAATGCCCCGACGATGAGATCTAGATGAGTGCATCCACTCCTTGTGTGCTAATCGGACAAGGAAAACCATCGTAGAGCTTGTCTCTAATACCTCCGCTACTGTGGCGCCCGTAAGCATAGGTAAAGTACAAGTACCGCAGCTCTTAGTACTTGTGTTGGAACACGCAGTTCGAAACCTCTTACATCAAACCAAGATGGATGCAACTCAACAGTGTTTAAACAGGGGCCGTATGGTGCAATAAAAGTAGAGACAGGCATCATTGTGCACTTTTGTTCAACCTATTTATCGCGAACATCCCCAAAATGCACAACCGTGCCTACTCAGCGCGCATCTGTTCTTGCGATATATACACAGCTTCACACCATGGCGACAGGCATCAAGAAAGACTCGCCGCCGGACCTCAGTGATGAGGCTGGCACAGTCGACTCAGGTCCTCCTGTGAACGAGAAGGCCCTCCTGCGAAAACTCGATCTACGACTTCTCCCAGCTGTCGGCGTGCTTTACCTCTTGTCGTTCCTTGACCGCAGCAATGGTATGTTTTGCCTTTATTTTGAAACGATTCCATGCTAATGTGCTCTTGTTAGTTGGTAACGCTCGAATTGAGGGAATGGTCGACGACCTTCACATGAGTAAGAATGTAGAAACGTCTTCACCCCACAGTCGCTGACACAATCCAGCGGGTAACGAGTATTTGACCGGCTTGACTCTGTATTTTATCGGTTACGTTATTTTCGAGGTTTGTTTCCCACAACTCGACACAAACTCTACTAACAACTCTCAGATCCCATGCAATATCATTCTCAAACGTACCACGCCACGACTATGGCTTCCAACACTCACCGTTGCTTGGGGTATCGTGGCCACTCTGCTCGGAATCGTACAAAACAAAACGGGCTTCTTTATCGCCCGCTTCTTCCTTGGTGTAACTGAAAGCGGATTGTTTCCCGGTAAGACTTATGCCTCTTGGTCTATGACCACATGTGCTGACAAAAACAAGGCGTGGTGTATTATTTCTCTATGTGGTACAAGCGACGTGAGAGACAGTACCGCATCTCGCTCTTCTTCAGCGCTGCATCCCTCGCCGGAGCTTTCGGTGGAATCCTGGCATACGTAAGTTCTGGACCCTTTCGGAAGTTTCATAACTAAACAGCAGCAGGGCATTGGTAAAATGGCAGGTGTAGTCTGGGACAATGGATGGCGATGGATCTTTATTCTGGTAAGCCGTCCACTCAACTGTGTTGTCTAATATGCAGCTAATCCCTAGCAGGAGGGTATTGCGACTGTGCTGGTTGCCACTGCGGCGTACTGGTTCATCGAGAACTATCCAGATACGTCCAAGTTTCTCACCAAGTCTGAGCGCTCGTTTATTCATGAGCGTTTGCATGCCGACAGCGACGCTGTTCGTGAAGAGAAGTTTACCTGGGCTGCTGTTCGTGAAGCTCTCACGGACCCTAGCTGCTGGCTTTATGGCCTTGGATTTCATACAATGAGCTTGCCATTATACACGTTATCTCTATTTTTGGTAAGTCTTCATCAAATTTACTGAGTATGTCTACTTATTATATTAGCCTACCATCATCAAGGATCTTGGATACACGGCAGCTGTCGCGCAGCTTCTAACAATCCCACCGTATGCCGTCGCGTTTGTCACAACCCTGAGTGTCGCCATTGCCTCTGAGAAACTCGCCAAACGCGCCGTCTTCATCGCTGGTTCTGCTTCTGTCGCTGCGATCGGATACATCATCCTTCTCGCCAACAAAAACCCCACAGCCAGACCAGGAGTATCATACGTCGGAACCTTCTTCGCTGCGGCTGGAATCTACCCTGCCACCGCTCTTGTGCTCAGCTGGCCCGCCATCAATGTTTCCGGACAGACCAAGCGAGCGATTGGGAATGCCATGCAAATCAGCATAGGTAACCTCGGTGCGGTGATGGGAACGCAATTGTATCGATCTGGTGACGGTCCGCGTTTTGTCGTTGGCCATTCTATGGCCTTGGCATATCTTATCGCCAATGTTGTGGTTGTAACTTTGTTGGCATGGAGACTGAAGAAGCAGAACCAGAGTCGGGCTGCGATTAGTGAGGAGATCAAGCATGTCGGCGATGTCGAGAATTGGAGAGGTGACTCGGACCCAAGATGGAGATTTGAGTATTAATTGATGCTCGCGAGATGACTGAAAGAGACTGTCTGGCATTTGCGGGGATTTTCCTCTCAAATCTTTACGTAAAATAAACAGATGCCGTTCATGCCTTTTATACAGTTCTATTTAAGAGTTCTGATAACGTGCTAGTAAGGGATAATAATATTAAAATAAATTACATTAAATGTGTTACAGTTAGAAGATTTTATACATAATCTTAAAATAATATTCTAAAGGCTTATATGAATTAAAAAGAGTAAAAACTAATTTTTATAAATTGAAAAGAGTTTAGAAACGTTTATGTAATTTATTAAAATAAAATTTAGGATAGAGGGAATCATTAGAACTTTTACACACTCGCTATATTGAACCCTAGAAAGAGAACTTGCGTTAGGAATACTACAATTGCGATACCAAAGAGACCTATTAACAGTCTTGTATGGCAATACGCTTTGTCGAATCCAATCGTTCTTGTCTAAAGTACGGAGTATGTACCTCTTTAAAGACTTGAAGTTGCCTTTGCTCGTAGCCTGGCACCATATTTCCACAACAACAACGGCGCCGCCACTCCCAAGGCCAATAGCGCAAAAGCCAAAACACTATTCCCCCACCCATAACCCAGAGAAGCATACATCTGTGGCGTGAACAGGGGGAACAAGAAGGCAGCCAAGCTCCGAGGAAACTGTTGCGCTGAAATCGCACTAGAAGTGTGGTCGGGGTAGGAATCCATCATATATGCCTGCAAAGGCATTCCTGAGAACTGCATACCAGTCATGGTAATGAACATGGCCACGTCCACCCAGATCCAATGAACTGTGTACTCGGCGCACCAGCCATATACGATGAAGCCAACCGGTGCAACAAAGGCGCCCATTAGCATGAGAGGTACTCTATACTCTGGCAAATGCTGACCACCACCGCGGTGCTCCATTCTTCGGTACCAGTAGTCCATCAAAGGTGCACCGATTTGTGCCCCGAGCAGCTCACCCAAGGCACAAGCGATGTAATGCAAGCCAGAGATCTCGACAGATTGATGGTAATGCTGAGACCAAAGCTCTCCAAAGCTGGTGAGGACAATGTAGAGAAGTCCATAGTCAACAGCGGAAATAATGGCGGCGACTTGGATGATGGGATGGCGTGTAAGAAGGCGTAGCGGACGGCTCATTGCTTGGCTAAGGATTTTGACCGGGGACCTTTGCTCTTGAGTTCGCTCCTCATGTGTGTAGTACGGTTGGCCCGTTTCCTTGCGTAGCTTCTTGGCTCGCTGGTTTAGAATTGCCGGCGCGTATGTTTCACGAAATGTGGTGAAAGAAAGGGCAGCCATTGCAACTTGGAATAATGAAGTAGACCAGAACATCCACCTCCAAGATACTCGGTCGGTCATGAAACCACCAATAATGGGACCTTATCTCAAATTAGCTCACAATCATCTACTCCAAGCTGGAAGACTTACCAACTGCAGCACCCAACAATGGAATAACCAAAAACCAGCCAAGTGACCTGCCACGCTGGTCTGGACGCCAGATATCACCCAGAACACCACCCCCAAGAGCATAAACAGCGCTTGCTCCAAAGCCAGCGAGGAATCGAGCACCGATGAGTAATTCTTTGGTATTGGCAAAGCCGCACGCGACATTCCAAACAAGGAACCAGATATTGGATACATGCAGGATATTCTTCCGGCCATATACTTCAGACAAGGGGCCAATGAAGAGGGGACCGAATGCAGTGGCTAACAGATAAACACTCAAAGCCATGACCGATTGAGTCGCGGTCATGTCCAAGTCTTTGGCGATTATTGAGAGCGCGGGAGCCATGACAGTTGAGACAAGGATTCGGTTAAACCCGGTCACTGAGAGGACATTCGTCATGGCCCATTTGCGCTTCTCTGGCCAGTTCTTGGGGTTATCACTGTCGAGATCATTGAAGGCAACGAGGAAGGGGTTTGGGTGGACTGGATTAATTGCAGAAAGTTCAGTACCCGCTGCGAACTCTAGAGGGTCCTTTTTTATATCAGTAGTCATATTGTGAATAGAAGAATGAACAAACAAGATGGGATGATAGAAGTGACTTAAATCTCACGGTATTCCCGTCGCTCTTTATACCCCGCATCGCACCAGGCAGAGAACATTCACGCCCGGAGACCGAGAATATCCACAGGCTGAGACAACAAGGATGCGGTTCGGAGTTATCGGTCACGATGCTGCCTGTTTATCAGATCCTACTTATCAGATCGGCAAATTAGTGGCGTTACATAAATCATTAAGCGGGCAAACGTCAGCCAATCCTCTCTGCGAAGGATCCGATCCTGACAACTAGCGAGCTCAAAGAACCCGACCTATCCGGAACCACAGACGAAAACGGATGGAATAGGCAGGTGTTTTCTTATCAATCAGTGATGTGATCAAATTCGGTTTGCTAGGTATGCAGCACACACCGCCATACTATGACTCAAACGATGATGTTATCCTAATTTCCCTTGGACGCCTCAAGTTCCTTCTTTTCTTCTTCTCCAAGAAGACCCAATGCTTCTCGACGACTCGGCGCTGACGCTTCGAAGTAAGGCTTTTCAGCCAGCGAAGTCACACGCGTGCCGTGTCGCGGCTCTCTACCACTATAGTCCCAGCTGGCATTGTGAATTGTGATGCTATAAGCTGTCAGTATAACCCAGCGTCCTAAGATCGAATTGTCACTTACCGATTGTCCCAGAGCGCCGAGGTTCGAGGAGTCCATTTGAATCGCACCTGGATATCGACATTCTGCTCATATACGTCATACAAATAGTTCAGAATAACGTCGCTCTCAGCCTTGTCAAGACCGACAATTCTGTCTGTCATGGCACGGTTCACCCAAAGGGCCTTCCAGCCCGTCGCAGGGTGAACGCGCACAAGCGGGTGAATTCTCTCAACATACTGGGGACCTGCTTCGGGATGATCGCGGTCGAGGTAAGGATGCGCAGAGCGGTACACAGCAGACCTCCCATCGATAATCTTGCGGAACTCTGGGGATAGCTTTTCATACGCGGCGTAACCAGATGCCCACAGTGTATCACCTCCAACTGAAGGGATGGTATCGTTATGGAGATGGGTGATGCCTGCTGGCTGTTTCTCATGAACCAGGTCAGTGTGCCATCGCGATGCTCCGCCAGGTTTGCGGAAGCTAGCTGGGCGTTCAGTAGCTTGGAGATCGGGCCACAGGACGCTGACTCCAGGCAAGCCTGGGACCTGAGGAACTTGAGGCTACGATGCATTGTCAGCCGGGACCTGTCGAACGACTTGAAGGCATAGCTTACATGAACTTCCACTTCTCCGTACCACTCTCCAAGTTCCTTCTGTTGCTGCGGAGAAAGATCCTGGTCTCTGAAAAAGACAACGCTTCGCTCCGCAATCAGCAAAGCAAGTTCATCACGCTGCTGGTTGGTAAGATCCTTCAACTGCAGGCCTTCAATCTCAGTTCCGATGTATGCGGTGAGATCAGTGACCTTTGTAGCCGCAGAGAGAAGGTTCTTCTTTGACTTATCAGCTCGAGCTCCAGCATCAATGTGGTCTCGGGGCTGGTCTCTGATCTTATACACATCATCGAGATACAAGGGTCGAGATGGACGGTAGGGATACCCCTTGGATAGATCTACACCTGACTTCTCGAGACGTTCTTTGGCAGCTGAAGGGAGCTTAAGGGTGTCTTTGATAGGCTCGGCGACATCCTTGATGCTTGGGTCGATGGGAGCTGGAACCATATTTGCTAGTAGAGATTTGTCTTATTAAAAATGATTTTCTGTGATTATACTGAATATATGCTCTATTAATCGTTGGCCATGACATCTACATATACTCGAGTCAGCCCCTCACCAATGCAACCTTCAGTGGTGGTCACGCCATGATGGCACTGAATGACCAAGACGTACTGTGGCGGTTGTGATTGGCCCACCTTCAAGATGCGACCTAGCAAGCATGATTGTAACAAGCATCATTGGCCAATGTATCACTCTGCCGATCGCGCCATCACCGATTTCGACTTGAACAAGACGTGATAGCATGCTCGTACGTTGGATGAGGGTGTCGTAGTCCTATGGATTTGTAAGTCGAGATAAAGACCCCTCACTTGGTAACGGTATCAACCAAAACAACAACTGCTCCTGGTGGATAACAAGGCAAGAATTACCAATCGAAAAGCTGTCACATCACATTCGTTATCTATGGAATCATTATCCACCTACAGCTTCGCCCGGGGAACACCAGCAAGCTCCTGACTATCGCTACTCCTCCAAGCAGCCGCAGCCTTGGGCTTACTGTCCTTCCACTGCCACTTAGGCTGGACCTGCTTCTCGTCCACAATAAGCTTATGCACAAACTGACCAAAGATAGGCAACATCTTGAATCCGTGACCACTATCACCACTGAGTACCGCCAAAGATGCATTCGTCCCGGGAACATAGTCGATGATGAAGTCCGAGTCGTCGGTATCAGCGAACCAGCAAAGATGCTGGTCAATCAGAGGTCGCTCGGCAAGGTGAGGGAATACCTCTTTGAGGAGCTGTCGAATGTGGACTTCATCCTCATGAGGCATGAATTGAGAGTCTGCGAGGTTAGGGAAAGGGATTGATAGACCGTCCCTGGTGTAGGAATAATTTGTGAAAGCACCGCCCATATGACAGAACTTGAGCTTCTTAGTTTTGAGATCAGGCTCAAAGAAAAAGGCTAGATCCCGGACGTTGGTGACCGGGATGCCCTTGAGTTCAGCGGCTTCTTCATCTGTGAGTTGGATATGTGCGACGCCCCATGCGCGGCCTGTCATTTGCTTGCCAATACGGGGAAGAAGATTAGCGGCGTCCGCACCCAAAGCAACGACAGTCTTGTCTGCTGTGTGGATGCTTCCTCCCCGGGTCTTGGCTCCTATGCACTTCGTGCCCTCTCTACTTGAAGCGTACAACAATGACTCGACCTCTCCATCTTTCCCAAGGTGAAATTTGACACCAAGCTTGACACACTGCTCGTACACGGCCCTCAAAGCGTTAGCAGAGTGACCATAACCGGCAAGTTTGTTATGATAGCCGGCGAATCCATTGAGGGGACCTGTGAATTTGGGAACAAGCTTCCTGATCTCTTCACTGCTGTTTACACGAGTGGTCTGGCCATTGAACGCTGGGTTCTTCTGCAGGGACTGGAAATAGCTCTCCACAGCACCCTTGGTGTTTTGAGCAGCTTTCCCCGATGTGACGTTCAGAAAGCCAGTTTGGTGATAATGAGGGCTGTAAAGGGGATCTGACTGCCATTTCCGAATTGAGTCCTACATATTGTCAGTAAATGATAACATCATGGCTCAAATTTACCTACCAGAGCTAACTGGGTGTAGAAGTCGTCCGCGTACTCTGCGCGAATGACCTTGTTCAGATCGTATGCGGCAGAAAAGCGACTGGGCACGTCGATGTCCTTTTCGAGGATTGTGACGTTCTTATAGCCCTTCTGAGCGAGTTCGAAGGCTGTGGCCAGACCGAAGCAGCCGCCGCCGAGGATGAGAATTGATTGATTTGTGTTGTCTGCCGACATTTTGATATGATGGGTGGTTTTTGGCTGTGGATGGCTGGTAAGAACCGTGCAGTTAGATTGTGATCAAGCAGTAGAATATGATCCCTTTTTTCATCAAAAGACACTCAGTTTATGATTATGAGTAGGATGTTTGAAGAAGGAGAGAAGGAACTGAAGGCGAGCGTAGCATAAAAATAAAAATACCCCGATGCTTTGAGCGTTCGGGATGTAGATAGCACCCAACGGGTTGTGATCCGATGTCGCCCAATCGACTACATCATTGGTCCTGGCTGTATTTTGGTTGGACGATATGGGGAAGGGAACGAAAAGGGTCGAGTTTCCCCTCACAAGGACCATTCAACGGGTTAGCTTAGCCGCCAAAAGATAGCTACGGAGGACGGCAAGATAACTCACCTCCACCCTTTGGTGATGTTTCCCCACCTCGTCGGCCTGTACCCCGGATTGTGGCATGATCATGTGGTCCATTTGAACAACTCTGTAATCAGTTCTTATCACCGTGCACTACGGTGCTAGTGATACAAGGGCGCTCAGAGGTCCTATTGGGCCGTCGAGGTTAGTAAAGGTTGATCTTTTAGACTGACCGAGATTGTGATGAAGAGCCAACATACGATGAATAAAAAATATCGACTTCTTTTTCCATTCTCATACTGGGCACTAGATTGGAGGAATACAACAGGAATTGACTGTCATCTGCGGCTCCACTGCCGATGATCGGACATGCCGGCTTTCACCTGGTACAAGCTGCGGATGGCGTCCCGAACACTCCCAACCCCTCGGCCCCACCTGCAGGTGACCTCTTCGTCTCTTGATCACCCTCTTATTTACAATAACATGTATTCTGAATCGTAGATGAATCACAAGACTAATATCCCATCAACAAAGCAATCCTCATGCCGGACTCCGCTGATGGGATGATACCCCAAACAGGCTATGCAAGTCCACTACGCTCAAGCCGTCACAATGGCATACCTCAGCAAACCCATAGATGCACCAAGCAGAATCGCCCAAGGCGCTGCCAGACCAAAGTAACGACCTCCCACAAAGGTCGTGGCAGTGACAACAACCCACCAAGGATCATCAGCCAAACTCTTCCCTGACTGAAACCCTTCATCAATGTAGCCAACCTGCCAGATCCTATAAACAGCCGTGTAGATCAATCCCACAGCACCAGCATTAACGCCTCGCACCGCAGATTTGACCCAGCGTCGGCCTCTCAACACGCCCCAAACGCCCATAGTCCCGTGCACCAGAACCATGCCGGGGACGAAGATGCCAAGATACGCAATGAGTGCTCCGGCAATGGCTGGATATCCGCCATGAGCGGCGGTAAGACCTCCCAGAAAGACAGCGAAATTGAAATTTGGTCCCGGGAAGGCTTGGGCGATGGCGAGGCCGATTAGAAAGTCACGCGGTGTTACCCAGCCCTCGGCGACGATGAATTCTCGCAACAAGGGGATGACCACTGGACCTCCGCCGAAGATAATTGTACCGGCAAGATACAAGTTTGCGAAGAGCTTGTATAGCAGTGGCGCATCGCTCAGACTTCCTCGCAATGCAACGACAATGACGAAGCTGGCGAGAAACGTAGCAATAATAGCGGTACCAGATCTCCATGAGAAGTTGAGGCGATACTCCTGAGGGACGATTCTTGGCTCGTCATCTCTTGTCTCAGAAGTGTCCTGCTCTCGGAACGCAATGCCCGAATCACTGACATCCGCGCCAGTTCCATTTTCAGCAGTCTGAGCATTTCCGTCCTCTGTCGTTCTCCCTCTCCTGACCCTGTCAAGGGCATTTCTGACAGCTCGAACGGGACGGTGAAGCCAGCGGTAGTCGAAAATGATAGCGCAGCAGCCTGCTGCAACCATGAGCACCGGAAAGTACCACAGGGCATTGTACAGAATACCAGCTGCACCCGTGAAAAAGACAAGAAGTCGCGTGGTTGGATCTGTAATGGCTTTTTCTGAGAGCTCGACGGCTGCTAGCGCAATGATACCAACCGTAGCGGCGTTCAGGCCTGACAAAAGGGCGTATACTGCACGGGGTAGAGCGTCCCCAATATTGGATACACCGACTGAAAGGCCAAACATACCCAGGCAACCAGGCAAACTGTTTCTCAATCAGCAGTGTTCATAAGCTATGTGTCGCGAGAGAGGTTTTACCTCCAGATGAAAAAGGCCAAGACAGCTTGCAGGGTTCCTCCATGAATCAAGTTAATACAGTACAGCATCTTCGTGCTTGCAGGGCCGGAAAGCGCTTGAGAGACACTGAACAGCTCCTGGTACTGATCGCAATTGTCAGTATATGCAGAGTCAAACGTGGCGAAAACCTACAATCTGCTCATCGATCCAACCCAGCTTCTTGACAAATTTGTCGTGGAACTTTTCCAGTTAGCTGCAAGTTAAATTGCGAGGAGGATGGTTGCTAACTATTTTGAAGTGCACTGGCGGTCCACCAAAGGCAGTGAAGCCTAGATGCCAATTGACCCGCAGGGTCTGGAGACCGCGGTCTGCAGCTCTGCTAATCGCGTTTTCCCAACCTCCGACTGCCATCTTGAGTGCGTAATGATGAGATACCACTAGATCGTGGATGAATTGATGAAAAGGGAGAGACAATTGACGTCAATTCGCTTGAAAGGTTATTTTTAAGCATTAATTTTGACTCACAGCTGTCACATCATCCAGTCTAAACCCCTTTCAACCCTTGGCTAGGAATAACTACCAATGATAGCAAGGGAGTGTCAGATACAGTGGGTAGGCAAAAGTTCTGACAACTTCCTCTCTTCTACACTTTACATGAGATAATATAAATTATAATAAACTGTCTTATTCTATATCTAATCTTATATAATTCTATCCTAAGATTACTTAGAAATTTTTCAATTATTAGTTATTTTATATATCTTCATCTATATTCCTACTTTGTAGTTTCGTCGTTGTTGGAACTTTTGCTCGGGACTGTACCACTTCGTGGGAGCTTGACAAACAATGTTCTCTGGTATAGCTTTGAGCCTCATTTATGTTGGTAGGTTGAGCTAATATTAAGAAATCAATCGCGTGTGGCCGAGTCAGGTTTTGGCCAATGCCGTTCCTCCGTTTATATACGTGTGAACCTGGCCTCAAAAACCAAGCTCTAATCACACAAGCCAGCAATAGCTAGCAACAGTGTAAGTAATAATGATCATCATATTTCACAGCAGTATACATAAAATGAGATTTCGCACCAACCTGAACCTCTCAACAGGCACACCCCTCTTCTTCAACTCTGCTTCAGATAATCGTGGATCATCGTGCAATTTTACTTGAAAGCCTGATCGTATTTGGTAAAAGAAGGGCAGGCCATCATCCCGAGATACACCTCTACCGAACCCTTCAGGAAAAGGAACATTATCCAGCTGCGGGTCTGTTATCCGCACATCCAAACCATTTTGGAAGGAAATAGCTGATTGATCTAAATCATCCCATAATATCTCCCAACCATGGAAATCATCCCCGAGCAGCGCTTGGCTCTCGGAGAAGCCGGGATAGTAGCATGACCCGATCACAGAGAACATGCGAAATCCTTTCTGGGGCCGCAGAAGGATTGGGCAAGATGAGCCAAGAAACACGACAACTATGTCCCCTCTGCGGCCTGCGGGCGGTACGCGTACGAAGTTTCCGCTCCGGGTCTTTGAGCAATCAGTTCTTGTGTCTATCCAAGGCCGGGAACTCATATATGCGCTGTCGCCCTGCCAAAAAGTTTCCGTGTCGTCCTCGTCGGTGAAGATGCTGTTCAACCATTGACGGATCCTCTTCCGCCAATCTCCAAGAGAACGTAACCGCGCGGCCATTTTTGGGGGGTTATGCCTCTGGGAACTATAATCCCAAACATATCTGTATAGCAATGCCATGCTAATCCTGTCGAGGTAGTCGTCGTCATCGACCGAGCCATTGTTAC
This sequence comes from Fusarium sp. VM40, assembly GCA_954870535.1. Lineage (NCBI taxonomy): Eukaryota > Fungi > Ascomycota > Sordariomycetes > Hypocreales > Nectriaceae > Fusarium > Fusarium sp. VM40. The sequence goes on from CATPAH010000009.1 coordinate 658,508, forward strand.
TCAGAACCCGGATTGCTTCAATCATCAGTTGACAGTACTCTTCCAGCGGTTGTAACAGCTGCCAATTTGGTACCTGTACGGGGTCTTCGCACAACTCGTCGCACCAAATTCCAGCTACGTTGAGTACTTGAGAATCGTCTGAATACGCATAGGCTGCGAAAAATCCTGCCGTATGGGCAGTGGTAAAAAGATAACCCCCAACTATTGAGTGTTTTCGAACGACTGCCCTGGTTTCTAATCGTCGCGGCCTTACTATGTATCGGAAATATTGCAAGTTTCATCGCGACACAAAAAGCGACACGCGTATGTTCGCGAACCTCTCCTATACCAATGGAGTTGTCAAATCTAGCACGATAGTCTTGTCTTGATGCAAGATGTTTCCAGTGCTTCACGCCCAACGCAGGTTTCGTCATCTTTGAGATTATGGATAATGATCAGCCTCACGATAACCCATGGTTTGGGTCTCCAAGTTTTGGACAATTCAAGAACTATTATCAAGTCTCCTCTGTGGGGATTCGCATCGAGTGTTTTGTTGAAACAACGAATGAATGGGCTACAGTGCCAATTTAGCAAATGAATACTTTTTCAACAGTAGACAGCCTTCTCAGGCTATGGAAGGAAGCTCTTACCATCATTCAACTTCCGAAAGACGTCACTTGATCACATCCTCTTACTGGTCCTCTCGCTGGTCTTTTAAGGTCTCCGAGCTTTGGCTCTAGAAGAGTTCCAGAGCTCACTATCGATTATCTATGATAAATGTGCCAATGGACTCCACGAAAAGGAAAAGTTCTACCTGCTCCTACCCTGGCGACTTGGAATGAGAGCTTTTTACTGATGGTCGATCAATTTGGTAAAAACTGAACAGCCATTTGTCGTCAACAACCTCCTTTCGGTGATGACTTTTGGCTACCTAGGCAGAAAAAAGTCCCTGCTGTGTGACTTTTGCAAGTACATACCTCGGCAAAATGCAAGAACCTTCGAGAGAGATTCGAGTCGCCCTGATATATGGGTTTGCAAACCATGTTCTGAAATGAACCGTCCATGCACATTCACTCCAATTGGTATTGTAAGCGAAGCTTGGGGGACTGATCCTCCTTTGTTGGGTAGTAGTAATTTTTCTGTTTTTCCGCCTGGACCTCATCGCAAGCTTGCCTTCCACCGGCCGATCCCTTTTGGAGAAATGGATCACGCTAATTATCATATGAAAACCATTATGTGCGCAGGTAAATGGGATTGTTGCAGAACTACAAGAAGATGGGGAAACTGACGTTGGCGATGTTTCTCTGGACATTGATGAAAATGAAGATGAGGATGAGGATTGAAGAAGAGAAGAACTGCTTGGTGTGCATGGAAACCAGGTCATTATGAAATTGCATGGAGATTATTTAAGTAACATTAGCGATTTTGCTGAAGAGAGCGATAAGGATAGGATTAAGGTGAAGATGCAGAATACATGAGGGGAAAGACGATCAATTGGAAGGCGAGATACATAGTGGCTTTGGGAGTTGGCATCAAATTAGTTACTGGTTTTAATCACTTTTAATTATTTGGCTCTGTTCTGTTCCAAAACTCATATTTCTTGTCACGCTATTGCTCTTTGGTGTGTTTTGGTGTAAAGTCGGATTTTTAAGGGGCACCCCTTACATTTCCAATTCCCCACCAAAATCCAGTACCCCACCATTTCAGCCGTGTCTTGTGTCAAGTATACCACATTTCAGTCCAGGTTCTCTACAATCATATTTCACTACCAGATCAACTTCCATTAATGAACTCCCAGCTTAACTCCTATCATCAGTTTAGTTCCCAGCCTGTCACCGACTTAGCACCGGACTTTTTACCAGCCCAAGTCACTGCCAGCCCTTCTACTAGTTTTTTCACCACCTTGACGTTTAGTATTAATTTATTTTGGAGTTACTATAACACTCTAAATTATATAAATGATCTCTAGATTTAGTTATAAGTAGTGTTTCATCTTCTTTTTTTGTGTTAAAATGAATAATTTATAATATTCCCAGGGTGGCTGTAGACAAGCTCTAACGTTAGACAAGTCATCAACGCCAAACGTAATACCCAGTCTGGTTATTGGCATAACGCGGATCTCATCAAAACGTAAGCAGAGGCGGTTTCAGATAGCGTAATTTTACATAAAAGTGATTGTAATATTGACTTTGAAAAAAATATGAGATAATAAAACATCAAGCTAACAAGAGACCGTATCCAGTACAAGCCATCCTCATATTTTCTCCCTACTAGTTAGCAGCAACTAGCACCTCAGGCTCACCGTTGGTGTAGCTGACGCAGACCTTTCCACTTCCATCAGACTTGACAGTACCCTGTCCAAACACTCTGTCCCAAGTCTTGTTGTTCTTTCCAGTGTTGAAGCAGTACTCTCCAGAGAAGCCCTGTCCGCGGTTGAGAGTGAGCACAATCAGGTCACCGTCGGCGCGACTCCAGGCCAGTGCGCTGTCCTGAGACATGAGGTACTTCTGGTCGTTGGCAGCCAGGCCGCCAACAGCAGAGCGGGCCTTGGAGAGACGCGAGATGGTCTGGTAGAGGTCGGAGCTGGTGTCGAACTTGCTTCGCCAGAGATCCTCGCGGTTGGCTGGGTCGTTGCCGCCGGCGTAGCCTTGCTCGGTTCCGTAGTACACGATGGGGATACCGCGGGCGAGGATGACAAATGCGAGGGCGTTCTTGAGGAGGGACTTGTCGTTCTTCTGGCTCAACCATCGAGGGTTATCATGGCTATTACCACGTTAGACCATGAAAAGAATCATGAATGAGGATAGTGGAGTGTAGGACTAACTTATCAATGAATGAGGCTAAAACTGATGGGTCGCTGAACTTGGTGCTGATCTCGTTGTGCATGTCGACCACGGCTTGAGGGTCTCCCTTCTGCTGGTAGAAGCGGTTCATGGGGTAGTACATAGCGTAGTTCAGGAGGCCAGGCATGACCTTGGAGTATCCAGCGAGATAATCGGGGCTTCCGTCCCAGACCTCACCGACAGCATAGACACCAGCAGCCTTCTGGAAGTCGGGCCAGAAATCCTTCTCAACATGCTTGACGGTGTCGATGCGGATGCCATCGAAGCTATACTCGGTAACCAGCCACTTGATCCAGTCGTTAAGAACCTTCTTAACGGTTGCGCTTCCTGTGTTAAGGTCGGGAAGGCCGGCAATCTCGCACTGCTCAATGCTGTTCTGGTTGTTGTAGTCGATGTCGCATGCGGAGTGGTATGAGCTCTGCTGGTTTAGAGGCTCCGGCTTGTGGTCGGAGATTCCCTTGCCCATGTGGTTAGCCACAACATCGGCCATGACGTAAATATTCTGTAAAACGGATTAGTAACGTCATCATTTATGGCAGGACGAGAATTGCGGTGTTTGGTATGGTGGCCGAGATTGTGCATCTGAGAGGACTTTGAGCTCACCTTGGCATGAGCAGCCTTGACGAGATCCTTCAAGTCATCCTTAGTTCCATAGTTTGAGTTGATAGAATACAGGTCATTGGCCCAGTATCCGTGGTATCCGCCAGCAGTGTCTGATCAAACATGTTAGTGTCGATGTCGCACAGGCTCTCATGATACATACTAGCAACAACAGGGGTGATCCAGATGGCATCAAAGCCCATCCCCTTGATATAATCGAGCTTGGACTCGAGACCCTTGAAGGTTCCACCACAATAATTTCCGAGATTTCCACACGAGTTGCCACCAGTATCGTCGGCGCTTCGAGCGACACGATCGGTGAGGGCAAAGTAGATGTTTCGCGACTTCCAGGCGTTTGCGTCTGCTGCTTGCGCAAACGGGCTGACGCTGGCAGCCACCAGGGCGGCGAGTTGGAGGAATCTCATGATGAAGAGTTAAGGGGCAATGGATGGAAAGTAGAAGAGGCTGAGGAAGAATGATTCAAAGTTGGAGTATCGGCGGGAATGATAAACCTTTTTATCGTGATCATCAAGATCCAAGACAATGTGCTTGGGCTGTTTCGGATGCGACGCTGAAGGATTTGATTGCAGTGCTGAACGCTGTGTTTAGCTGGATGAAGGATTCACCAAACAGTGGGTTAACAGCAGACGACAGAAACCACAGACCACCTGGAAGAAAAGCCCCGATTCGGCAACAGACGATAAAGCGTGTGTCTGCGGGGTCATCTCATTAGAACCTGGGGTGCACGAGCGTTTGATGTTTGATCCTGTGGCTCCAATGATGAGCAGCGATGATCGATCAAAAATGATGCTAACAGGGATCATCGAGAAGGCCAGATGACCCTCAGCTCTGGGCTATCACGGCACTCAACCCCTGGACAGTATCGGCCCGAAATGTGATCTTAACTAGCGTCACTTGACAGCGGAGTTTCCGCATCCTTCCTTTAACTCACTGGCCTCGTCTTGAGGCCTTAATACAATATTTCCACCAGGAACTGACAGGGTACGAGACCCATCTATAATCTTGCAATTGTTTCACTGGCTGTAGGACGGTTCCACCTCCCTATTAAGTCACGGAGCTTCTGCTGTTTCACCTACCCGGGACCGAACGGGCAATGGTGCCCGAATAATGACCAGAGCTAGATGCATAGTCTTGACACTATTATCATGGACTTGGAGAATAGGCAGAAACTAAGACCCATAAAGTCGGGCCGCCCCCGCATGTGTGGGTGGATTGACGTTGTATCGGAAGATAATCACAGTATATCCTCGGTTGTCAACCCCGGATTTCAAGCACATGGCAAGTGTTCTACAGCTTCTTTTGAGTTTATGGCATGTTTTCACAAATCTGACTGTTCGGTCCTATTATCATGGCTTCTCTGTGCCAAGAGCAATTCTCCGTGGCGGAAGAATGTCTGGTTATGTCATAGCATCTTTTCTTCCAACATACGAGTTCTAGAACAACGGAATAATCGTCAGATGAAGGAATTATCGATGGCGATTGCTTCATGCAACTCTATCACCGCCGTCAAAGGGCCGAGATCTTACTACTGTTGAGGTAATGATGGGTTGCCTTTTGGTCAGATTTTTGTCGTATCAAACATGCTTTCCTAGGCTATCGGGTTTTGGGGCCCTATCTGGTTATGCTATCGTCGATCACGGCTCGCTGCCGAGGTATTTCATAAGACCCGGATCATTATCGACCGAAGCAGCGATGCATCGCCATACAATTCGGACCGAGTGAGCTTCTAGAGATGAATCACAAGCGGTTCATCTGATCCAACTCAAACTTCAAGGCAAACTTGACCATGAGGCCTTTCCACAATTAACCGCTAGTCCGATGAAAAGCGGTAGCGACAAATGTCGGTTAGTTGTTGTAATCGTACCACGTCTGATATCATCAAGAAGCATCAAAACGAGAGGAATTCACACATCCATTCTCTCTATCAAGTTTTGGTCTCCTCGGGATTTCACCTTACTTATTTATATCCTAACCGTCATTATTCTTCTTTAGTGTAAGCATCTCTGCACTAAGATCAAGCTACCATAAGCATCAACTCCATATTAGCCAATAGGGTGATAGTTGTTAACTATTGTATATTATTATGTACTTTATTTTCTTTTTAATTCGCGTATTTGCCGCTGTGTCTCTGATTATCGGTAGGTTCGCCACTTACCCCAGCTTCGACACCATTGATCCGTCCTTCTCCCCCATTGACAGCGTGTGCGGTGTTTTTACCCTGATCACGGGCATGGCTGTAATCCTCAACTCATCCGACAACGTTCTTTGCGCGAACCCATTGAGGCGGCTGTTTGGAGAGAGGTCAAATGCTATTGTGATCCAGCCTCTCTTCCAGACACTCATCAATCAGATTACAAAGACAAAATCCCACCTGTGAGATTATAATCTTGGCTTTAGCGAGGAAGATAAAACTGGTACTATCAACACAATCGATGCTTTGGTTGAAAGTGTCGCTCAGGACGAGCTTAGAAACTCTCTCGGAACACTAGATGAAGTGAGAGTGACCAAGAAGCTAGAAGGCACACTTTATGAGCGCATGGTTGCATTTTGCGTAGAGACTATTTGTTAGCAAGGCCCGAGGAAGACTGGAGGCTATGGCTAACGATAATTGACGTCCCTTCACGACGGGACTGCACCTAGGTAAGAAAATCGCTATTGGGCGCAATGTTGAACTGACGTGGATGGACCTTGATATATTTAGCGTGAGTTTTACCAAATTTCCTCCCGATTCTCTTCCTTCATAGTATCATGACTCACAAACATTGTACTTTCCACCGGGATCGATCTAATTCATGCTGTGCGTCTCTAAAGTTAACAAGACCCTGATGTCAACAGCAAGCTGTCACCATAGGCAAGGCAAAGCCTTCGCCCTTGGTCTTCCTCTTGGTCTTTTTTTTAGATCTCTTATAGGTGCCTTTTCCTCGATCTTCATAGAGGGGATATTTCATAACTATCCTCCGGGGGGGGGGCCTCCTCAAGCAGAGGGCAACCCAATCCCTCGCCTACGGCTCCGGAAGTGATATCGCAATAGGTTCAATTCTTTTGGGAAGGCAGGTGCCGGTTTGTGATTATCCAATAGGCTATAGCCAAACGAATTGGCCAAATTAGATTAATGGCCGAATTTTATAACGGCTACTAAACCTTAAGGGCCTGACTTTAAAGAGGCAAAGCGGGAAGGTATACCTTCTTCACTTCGTTTATCTGATAATACTCTTCAGTGCGGCTTTACCTAATAAAGAGGACTGCGTCAACAATAGCAAAGAATAAGATTTCTTTTTCACATCGCAAGAGCATTTGTATCTCAAATGCCTATACAAGTAGCACGTTTATATCCGAAAATATACCTTTGAGGGGCGGGTTCGTCACGCTCTTGCGTCTGTCGTGAAATCAGCCCTATGTGATCTCGATGGAGAGCATCGTGCATATATTTCACCAGCAACGCAACTAATGCAACCACTATTCCGAACAAGTCACTAAACTAGAGAAGTGAGCAGATGGAGATAACCCAGTTAGTATAGTCTTGTAGTGGAACGCATCAGGAATTAGCACATGCAGGTGCATAAAAAGCCTGTCTGCCAGCTTAGTTTTCTAGTTCTAGTTGATTTACCGCTGAGCTAACACCTAAAGACGAGTTTAGGAATGAAGAAAATCAGAAAGTCACGACAATCGTAGCGATTTAAAGCTGTTTGCAAGTGAAGTTATAGCTAGCCATCGTTTTGTTAAGTTGCGTGAAGATATACGAAACTCTTTGATAATACTACGATATATCAAGTGTAATTACTGAAGGTATTATATGAAGTCCACATTATACCTATGCCAAATTGCGTAATTTGGTCTTTGATTTTAAAGCTCGGTTTACGATTTGGAGTAACTTTTGCATTATTAACTAATGAGCTCAAGGAGAAACAAATTAGGATTCTGTTGGGTTCAAGCTTAGATGGCCTTTAACGTAATACATCGATTAGCTCACCTGAGTAGTACGGATCAAGGCAGGTTGAGGGTTTCCGCTACGATCCTTAACTACGGTACCGTTGCACACCCAGATATTGTGCAAGCCAAAAGTGCACTTTCCAACTGTTTCCCTTGACCAGTATTTGAAATTTCTTAGTACTGTATGTGATAGATCGCCAGAAGAGAGATCAATAGATTGCACATCGAACTTTCTCTATTCATTCTCACTGAAACTCAGACATTGGAGAATGAAGTCCCTGTTCTTGCTTGCTACAATCTACTGCGACGGTAAAGGGGAGCTTACAAGACTGGAATACAAGTCATTTGTCTTCACTCACCACCTTCCCCTTTTTTTTCTTCAATTTTTCAATTTTTTTGCTTTATCGTTCAACCTTATCAAGCCCAGCCTCACCCCCTTTCATATAGCAGTAAAGTGGCCCAGAAAGTCAGCTCGAGTCTTTTTGGGCTGCCATCCGATTTGTTGAGACCCAAACTCTAATTCAGTAATATCAAGATCCATTCCCCACAGTGTTTTAGACCCCTGCTCTAAAGAGATTTCGACATTTTATCCGTTTGTAGCAGTCCAATTTCTATTCCCACCTTTACAATGTTCTCAGACACCCCTCCCGGGGATACATGGCCAGTCTCAGTAAGATCCCTTGCTTGTTTGAAGGCAAGATTTGACCTTTCAGTATAAGGTTTACCAAGAGCTTGTAAGGGAAGACATATAATCAAGATGGAGGTAGTCTGGTCCGACGAAACTAACGTACTTGTCCCTCTTTGGAGCGTGCACTACCAACTCAGCCTGCATTGACGTACGATTAATATATCCGGAACTCAGCCAGAGCCACCTAGCAATAGAGCCTTTACCATCACGGACCTTATTCTGGTCTTCAGGAGTAAGATAAGGAAGTGGGGGGGAGGGGGGGGGACAGAATGGGGAATAAGATATTCAGGTACCGTAGTACAGAGAGGATATCCGTACAAGAATGAGAGGATAGCAACACTGCGTGGACGTATGGCCTGTTTATAAGTTAGTAGATGTTTGCTACCAGGTACCTAATGATGAAATTCCATGAGTGGGGCCTGTTTTACGACGTATCCACTGGTAGACTCGGCAGATAAAACTTGGATACGTAGAACCGCGCGGCGCGGCGAAATATCGGATGTGGCTCCTGGTTTGTGATACGCTGAAAGCACTGACTTTGACCGCCGAGGGAGACTAATGACCAAATACGTATCTCGATTCCCTGCAGAACCTTCGCATCCCACTCTTCGTTTTCGCTATTTTGATACGGGAGACCCACACTTTATTTATCAGCATGATCGGGTAAAGCCGATACAGTAATTATCAATGTCTCCAAGGGATGACGACGCAGAAATATATATAAGGCTGGGTAGACAGAAAATGGAAAATTTGTGAAAGTAACTGCACCAGTTCCCATCTTGAAGCAGCTCCTCAATTCTTTAATATCGTTCTTCAACATTGCCAGTATGCTTCGAACCGTTCTGTTTGCAGCCCTGGCCGTCACTGGCACTCAAGCCTATGACTCGCTCCTTAAGTTCAACGGCGCCCCGACTCGCGAAAACCGAACCATTGAGGAGATCTACCAAGCTGCCTTGAAAGAAGGTGGCACAGTCACATGTTGGCATGGTGGTGATGAAACCAACCAGCAGGACAGCTTGAAGGAGGCTTTTGAAACCCGTTTCCCCGGAATGACCCTCAATATCACTGTCGATGTCTCAAAATTCCACGACGGCAACATTGATCGACAGTTGTCCACTGGTGGTCTTTTCGTGGATAGCATAATCCTTCAGACTCTTCACGACTATCCTAGATGGGACAACGAGGATGCGCTTCTCCACTATGCACCTCTCAATTTTGATAAGGTTCATCCTGCTTTCCGAGATGTTCGGGCAGCGTGGTATGGCGTCGCGGTTTTCGCTTGGACCTTCATCTCCAACAACAACAAGATCAGCGAGGGCCCTCGTGAGTTTGCGGACTTCCTCAAGCCCGAGTTTAAGGACAAGCTCGTTTTGACGTATCCAAACGACGACGACGCAGTGCTCTATGCGTTTGACCTGATGTGAGTCGCTTAGTTCTGTTCAGGGCTCTCACGCCACCATTTGGACGATGCTAACATGTGATGATAGTATGCAAGAATTCGGCTACGAATGGTTCGAGAAGCTTCTGAAGCAGAACCCTCGATGGGTTCGTGGAACAGCAACTCCTGTGACGTTGCTGAGCAAGGCCAACAGCACCGTCGCTGCGACATTCACTGCAGGCATAGGCCTTCAATCATCCGGAAACTTGAACGTCACCATTCCCACCAAAGGATCTTTCGTCACCTGGGCGCAGCGTGCGGCTATCTTTAAGGATGCTCCTCACCCCGAAGCAGCCAAGCTTCTGCATAACTTCATGTTGAGCAACGAGTACCAGAACGGAACTGGCAGCTGGAGTGTATTGAAGGATGTCCCTGCTCCTGAAGGCTATGCCGGTATCATGGATACTCCCTCTACTAACCCGGTTGAGTTTGATCGTTTCATGAGTGACCGTGTCCGTGTCGAGAGGCTCAAGCTATTCTTCGAGGACAAGATTGGAACAGCTCAAGGACTGAGCCCTCTAATTGACGACCTGTAGATAGGGTGGGAATGCGCAGCCTCCATGCCTGAGGAAAATCGATTGCAGGTACAAGGAACCTGATGCTTGACTAAATTACATTCTCTCGTCTAATTAGACCCATTTCAACATAGCTTCAATAGTGTCGCCCTTCTCGGTGTCTGAAAATGCCTTATCGAAATTTTCTGCCTTGTAATTCGTAATGTATTTCTCCAAAAGGCACGCCCCTTTTGCGTGCCGCTGAATTAGAAACGTATCATCTGGAAAGTATGTTAGATCCCAAACCTCGTCTGGCCTGAGCTCACCAAGGACGATGGGCTCCAAAGCGACTGGTTTGTTGTGCTCACGCAGCACAATGGCATCGGTTGTTCTAGACAAATTTGTGAGTGGTGGCACTACGGCTATGCGTACATCAAGATCGGCCTCGCCTTTATTAGAGATCAAATATTCATGAAACAAACGTGGTAGCAGATAAACAGTCTGTTCAGATCATGGGTCCATGCATAAGTGCCACCATGAAGCGATGGATGTGGGATACCGACGCCTCATGACTGCACTGCACTTTTTTCTCCTCCACTCCATCGTTTTTTAAATTGTCCGATTAGACTGAGCGAATTAACCCATACATTAATGCCAAGTACCAAATACCAGTCAATGGCTTTGTTCTTGGCAATACCGTTCCGGTTCCCGCTCAGCAGTGCCCTCCGCTTTGTATGCCGAGCCAGCAACCCCCAGTCTCCAGCCTGGCAGCGGTCATTAATGTCCCCAAAGGAGAAGATTTATGCCTTACCGATAATGAATCCCCGGGGTTGGGAAAGAGGCTTCCGGATAGCGGTATGCAGATAGCGAGGTTAATGGAGCGATGACGGGAGTCATCAGCGACGCTGTCAATTGTCTATGGTTTATCAACTTGAAAGACCTTCTCGCTTTTGTGATCGCCATTCGACTCGTTAGTGATGGCGCTGCAGCCACTGGTGTGGATACCTATAGATTGTACCTTTTCCGGCTTTGGCTAATTGGTGGTACAGGAACCGGGCCGCTGCTGGTCAATCTGACCACTGGTCGGCCCGAGGACATAGGAAACACCTAGCTGCACAACGTTTCTTCACGCATAGAATTTTCTTATAAGATGTCAATGGATGCAGAGGAGGTCTTGCAAATCACCGAGAACGTTTATACCGTACCCATCTAAATCTTTCTATTCTCATCTCTGTTGTGTTGTTGAGGATGGCAGGAATCGTCCACGTCGTGCAGCTTCGCTTCAAGCCCGATATCAGCAACGACAAGATCACACAAGTCAGTTTATGTACCATTGCATTTTGAGAACCAAACAATGACATTGGAAAGGCGATGGATGATGTCAAATCTCTCAAGGCCAAATGTGTGCTCCCCGACAGCAAACATCCTTACATCAAGTCTATTACGACGGGAAAAGATAACTCGGTTGAGGGATTGCAAGTACGAGATAGATTCTATCGCCATGCTCATCAAGCTGGGCTAACCTGAAGCAACTACATAGAATGGCTTCACCCATATGATCATCATCTTCTTCGAGAGCGTTGAACATCGCGACTACTATGCCAAGTCCGACCCTGCTCATTTGGCGATAGTTGCAGGTCTGACTCCTGTGTTGGATGGGCTGCAGGTACTAGACATCGAAGCATGAGCTGCCTCGAGGATAGCTATTACACGAACATAAATTCAGGAGACAATACGATAACATTCAGACAACTCTTAATTTGTCACCAGCCAGGTGTAGTAACTCAAAAGCGGCTCCAACCCCCTCTCCGCCCATACCCGAAACCGTTATCCGATGTCTGAGCAAGACACAGCGCAGGGCCGCGTGTGATGTTTTCCCCGGCCTTTAACGTCTTTTCTTGTTAATTCGTGATTTCTTGGTGGCTTTATGAATTTAGAAGTGATCGCATGTTAGAACTTCCATGTGACAGTGATCGCGAATACTTTCTCAATCTTCAAGATTGAGAGTGGCAAGCATCATGATAGAATCGAACAGTGATCAAGGTTTAGCTCAGGGTCAAGGGGCTAGCCGAGCCCCCACAGATAAATCCGAACAATACGAATCTTGCTGAGTCAGTGTCATGCGGGCCAATCCTAGTTTCAAGCAGCTCCCTTGCCTCAGACGCGCATCGCGTCGAATTGTCAAACACCAGAGACGTGATCACACGTTAAGAGAGCATCTAGTATACGGAGCTTTTATTACCTTTCACACACACTTGGAAGCTATTCAGACTAGAGAGTGGCATCGGTGACTACAGCATGAAAACTCAATGGATCACGTCCCTTCTGGAACCAGGTTCAACAGCAGCGTGATCCTACCTAGACGTCACGATGCCAACCATCGAAGAAGACATTTACAACATCGGCCAACAAGCAATTCGATCGTGGCGTCTCAATACACTTTACGTCTTCCGCACGCCACTCATTCCCGCGAAACAAGCTGGGAAGCGTCGCTCTGTCAAAGTCTTCTTCAAACTTGAGAACTTTCAATTAACCGGGTCGTACCACTTCCGAGGGGCTATGGCATGGATGTCAGAGTCTCCTGCAGATAAACCTCTTGTTACGGCATCTACAGGAGACCACGCCATGGGGGCTGCGCTGGCGGCTCATGCTCTTGGGAGAGACGTCACTATCGTGATGCCAGGAACAGTGGCAGCTCACAAGCTGGAAAAAGTCAAAAGTTACGGTGCCAAGATAATGATCCACGGGAGTGATTTGAACGAGGCCAGAGAACACGCGAACAAAGTCGCCAAGTTGGCGGGATACACATACTTCTCGCCCTACAATGACCGACTAGTCATCGCTGGCCAGGGCGCAGTTGGAGTTGAGATCCTCCAGCAATTCGAAGCCATGAACTCCCACGCCGACAACATCTTTGTTCCCATGGGCGGTGGCGCACTCATCAGCGGCATAGGTTGCTTTGTTAAAGATGCCAGAAGGGCCGTTGGAAACGCACGCCCTAGGGTCAAGGTCTGGGGTGTCGCCACTATGAACTCAATGGCACTGGCAGCTTCGCTATCCGCTGGTTTCATGGTTGAAACAGACAACATGCCAACGCTGGCAGAGTCTGAGTCGAATGACATAAGCAGGAATGAATTAGCCTTGCGTCTGGCCTTGAATGTGGTTGACCATGTTGTGTGTGTCTCCGAATGGGAGATCCAGCTAGCGTTACGACAACTTGCTGTGATGGAAGATCAGCGCGTGGATGGATTTGCTGCGCTCGGTCTGGCTGGGTTTAACAGGGTGGCGAAGAAAATGACGGGGCAGACGTGTGCTATTGTTTTGACGGGTTGTAATTATGATAGACAGCTGTTAAGCCAAGTTGTCTATGGCCCATGACTCGATGGTAACAGAGAGCTGCTGGCCAAGTGAGTAAGGTATTTGTTCCTCGTATGTCCCTCGTATGTTCTGGACATGGCGGTGAAGGCTATTGTGATGTTCACATGTACATTAATCTAAGCAAATGAATTACGGTTTTATTATCCTGTGCATACATGCAATCAAGCAATGTTCCGCGTTCGGAAGAAGCAGTTGAAGTTTTAAGCCATAGCCTTCTGGTGTTCGCGGCACCGATACTGTGAAAACTGCACGAGCCTCAGTGTTGTATGTTCTATTCTTTCAGCTACGTAGATTCATCGTCGAAGGGACAGAACTACAGTCTTATGTTCACCAGTTTTCATGGACAGAGGCAAACTGCAGAGTATCCTTGCATTCTCTAATTATAAGAGTGTAGCTATTCTGACCTCACCAACCATTATTCAAACTCCTCCAAACAGAAACCCACTTTCACATCACAACCGCAAACATGGATGCCATTTCCAAGTGTCTCCTTCCCCTGCGGATTGACAAAGACGAGGATGATGCATCGTATGTGCACTCTGCAAAGCTATACGTCGCAGCTAACCAAACTGTCCGACCAGGCTTCTACCACTGGAGTTTCAAAATCTACGATGAAAACACAGAGAAATGGACGACGTACGAAGTTCGCAAGTCCCCGGCTGATAAGTATCCAGTCAAGCATGTACATGACACCGTTCCTAGCTTCACCGGTCTTGACTTTCGATTATCCGAGCTAGTTAGCATTCCGTACCATTGGCTGCCCGAGGTCTATAAGGTGTGTGAGTCTGCTCGTGTCCCTGGAGTCGGAGGCAAGAGATGCAGTCACGTTTATGTTCGCTGCATTGTGGATTGTCTGAAGAAAGCTGGAGTTGTAGGCGAAACGCAGGTCAACGATCTGTTCAGTGAACTTGAGAGAATCGAAGAAAATGACGATGCCTGAAGGGAGAATTATGTAAGGAGTGAAGTCAAGTGGTTTACGGGGAATCTGAGAGGACAACTTTTTCTTCTTACTCGGAGTTGTGGTTTTCGCATCAGCGAAACGCAGGTGGACTGCCTATCGTAAGTTTGTAGAAGTTTCTCTTTCAGTAATGTAGTATACAAATCAATAAGATTGTTTAACCCTATTTAGACTTCCCCGTGGTGACGTGACAAGCCGAATTCTTATCCGATCTTAATACCACCTCCACTGGCACTAATCACAGATCCCGTGATCCATCTTCCATCATTTCCACAGAGAAGCCCTACCACATCAGCAACATCATCAGGCTGCCCAAAGCGCGGTATACTCTGCGTAGGAAAGAACTCATCCTGGAAGGATTTGACCGCTTCCGGGCCACAATCCATAACCGCATCGGTCTCCGTTAAGCCAACTGTGACAGCATTCGCAGTTGTGCCAGCCATGAAAGAATACTTCTCATCCTTTCCACCGAAAGCTTGCGCCCATGTCCGACAAAGAGATTCGCCGGCTGATTTGCCTGCTGCGTACATGAGTTGGTCAGCCCATGGTTGGCGAGAGCGGATGGAGGATATGTAGATGATTCGACTGTTGGGCTGGAAGTATTTTCTTCGAACGAGCTCTTCGACGATCAGAACTGGCGTTTGGATGTTACCTAGTAGACTTCGTTGAATTTCTTCCGTTCCCATATTGCCAATGATACCAGGCATGGGGTCTCCGGCACTGTTGACAAAGACGTCGACTTTACCGTCGAATAGCTCACCGACGGCATCGGCAATTTTCTTGGCGCAGTCGCTTGAAAAGATATCGGCGATGATGCCTTTGATCTTTTGAGAAGCCGGGCGATCTCGCGATGTTGCGTTGTAAACATGTTCAGTGACCTCGGTATTGAGGGAAGACGACAAAGCATCGACGCCCTTTTCGCTGACACAAGTTCCAAGGATGGAGCATCCTCTGGAAGCGAGATTGAAGGCGATTGCTCGACCAATGCCGCGAGATGCACCGCTGATAACGGCTACTTTATTGACGAGGTCTAATTCTCGGATTGGCGACATATTGACGATGGCTTTGTAGCTTGGAGAGTTGCAGTGGTTTGTTCAGAAAGACTTGATGCTTTGTTTCGACGAGTAACAGAAGCGATAGCTTGAGATCTTAGGGTCTTCGATATATGTATAGGACCTTCCCCTGTGTTTTATCCTGTCTGCACTTGCCCAGAATTTGAAATGACTCACCCAAGTTTGTGGCGCGATGCGGGGATTGTACTTCTTGAATCTGTAGTGATTGCTCGGAAAGCTCATTGGACCGCTCAACAAAGGTTGTTTGTTACCCGACAGGATCATCGATGCTACTGTTACAATGATCTGCAGGGCGGGGTACCTGCCTGGATGACTCTTGTTTTCAAGAATGCATCTTGGCATCAATCTCTAGGTCAACAGGAGTCACGTTGATATCTTGTCATGGTGATCCATCTGAAACTAGTTTGTGGATGCGAGTCACTTCATCAGAGGACAGAGCCATTCGATTGAAGTATGATCTGCAGCAAGCACACATGAACTAAGCGGGGACATTTTTTTCTCCAAGTCAAATCTCTAAAACACTTCTAAAAGCTCGAACACGAACAAAAAGGCAAGAAACAGCATTGAATTTTTATTTATTTCAGCTGATAATGCTAGTCTCACCGTTCCAAGCTAACGGTTG
Source organism: Fusarium sp. VM40 (assembly GCA_954870535.1). Taxonomy (NCBI): domain Eukaryota; kingdom Fungi; phylum Ascomycota; class Sordariomycetes; order Hypocreales; family Nectriaceae; genus Fusarium; species Fusarium sp. VM40. Next base: position 674,532 of record CATPAH010000009.1, read on the forward strand.
CAATTTCCCAGCCACTCCTGGGCACTTGCAGCACTAGCTTGAATTAAACTTCACTCATACGTCATGGCTAAATCTCAGCATAAGCAAATTCTACCTCGTACCTCGGAGTTCTCGGTTTCAAATTAACGATGGCTATGGTACATCTTCGCCATCTCACCCACCATTAATCCCTCAGCAGGTAAAAGGAAGGCTCAGATTGAGCGACCAAGAGATCAGGAACAATGGTCTCTTCAGAAGAAACATCCGAGACCCAACATGAAGCACCGGCATTGCCCCAACGGCGGAAGCTCCCAGCGTGGCTGGATCACTTCAACGTCCACGATATGAAAATATTCCTGCGCTGCTGGATCGCGTTATGGGTCATGCTGCTCCTGATCTTCATCCATCCCTCCCTCGTCGAGCTTGGACAAGCAACATTCCTCGGCGCCATCCTTCTCATCGCAGTTCCGCCCGCGAGCATGTTTTTCATCTATCTGCTCGCCGCACTTTCGCTGCTCCTGGGAATGTGTTTGGCATGGTGCTGGGGACTGCTTACCATGAAGGCAGCGCTTGCTACGCGCTCTTCAACAGAAACTCAGGCAAGATATGAGCTTCTGCAGAAAACGGCGCAAGAAGTAGCTGGACAAACGGGACAATCGCCGACTTGGGAGGGGCAGATATTGATCCATGAGGGTTTCATGCTCGACACTCGAGTCACAATTGTATTCTTCGCCATGAGCTGTATTTTCATATACGCTGTAGCGCGAATGAGATGCGCCAACCCCAAACTCGTGGTGTTTCAGACCTTCGGCACTATTGTCACCGACATCTTCCTCTTATTCGGCCCTGGACTCCCACGCTTCCAAGGCAATCTAGCATCAATTCTAGTCAAGCCTGGGGCTACCGGAATCGGTCTTGGCGTAGCATGCTCTCTATTGCTCTTCCCGAAATCAACATCATACATAGTCCTCACGGAGATTGAGAAGTTGATCCGCATGTCCAACAAAGCTCTTGCGGTAACCAAGAATGGTCTTGCGGGTGAAAGCAATCCACTATCCGATCTTCAAGCCAGCCGAGCGGGTATGATAGGCGTTTTCAAAGCTGGACAGCCTTCGCTCGCTTTCCTTCCCCTGGACTTCTCACGCGGACGGTGGAACGCGCATGATATCAAAGGGTTGCACGAACGTGCACGTAAGCTCATGTTCGCCAGTCTTTATCTTCTCGACTTTCAAATCTCTCACGTCCGGGGACAACAAAAGGCAGAGGCGCATAACAAGGCCAAGGGAGACGGACATATTCAACCGGCAACCAATGGAGAGAAGGGTGAACCGAACAAACGCTATTGGCAAGAAAATGACAGACTACTCAGCGCCTTCCAAAGACCAGAAAGTGCAGCTCTGCGGTCCAGAACAAGAAACACACTCCGAGAAACGACGTCCGATCTTTTGGAGATTGCCCCACAAGCTGTGAACCTCGGAGCCGATTATATACGCGCTGTCAATTCTTGCCGCTGGTTTGGAAAGACATCGCCAGCACATTTTGAAGAGCTCAACAGTAACCTACACGACCTGCTGGCTCGATCGCGCCAGGCTAGAGAGGCGTGCGTCCTCAACACCACCAAAGGAGTTCTTCAAGCCCACGCCGAGTTATTCGACGCAAACGGCCGACTGAAACCTATCGAGGGAACAGGCACACCCTTTCTACCGAGTATGGTTATTGGAATGGTGATTGAAGAAAGGATTCTCAATATCGCAATTGCAGTTGAGAAGCTCCTCGAGTACATTTTGTATCTCTCGGAAAAACGGACTACCCGTAGAATCTGGTTCCCATCGCGGCTTCAGTACGCGATTTCTTGGGTATTTCATGGACGAGTCACATTCCCTGGCTACGATGTGGCAGCAGAAGAAGACCCTGACAAACTCATGGATACTGAAACATTTGATGAGCAGACGAAAGAAACTCGCCGAAGGCTTGAAATCAGCCGTGGATATAAGGGCGCGTCAGCTCGAAGAAATAAGCTCAGTCAAGTTATCATTGCTACATACAACTGGCTAGTCAACCCTGCGGGTATGTATGCAATGAGAATGGTTATTGTTACTATTGCAACATCGATACCAGCTGTCATCCCGCACTCTGCAGGGTTCTTCTACCGAGAGAAAGGAATTTGGGCCGTCATTAGTGCTCAGACTGTGCTTCTCGTTTACCTGGCGGATTTTACCTTCTCCCTTGTTGCGCGAACGGTTGGAACGATTGTGGGGGGTGTGATAGGCATGGTAACCTGGTACATCGGAGCTGGAAGCGGTATCGGTAATCCATACGGCATGGCAGCGGCCTCGGGCGTCATGATAATACCTCTTCTCTGGTCGCGCCTTTATCTACCGCCTGCTTTCGCATTCGCTACTATCATGGCTGGTGCTACCTTTTGTCTCGTTGTTGGCTTCAGTTGGGACCACGATCATATTGTCCAGTATGGTCTCCCAGGCAAAGGCTATGAAGCATTCTGGAAACGGGTCGTTACCGTCCTGATCGGTTTTCTCGCAGCATTTATAGTGCAACTGTTCCCGAGCCCCCCATCTGGAACGGCCCATGTTTGTAAAACACTGGCAAACTCTGTGCGCAGTCTTTCGGACCACTATGCTCTGCTCATCTCCCACTGGGGCCGCACGGACAAGAACAGTGCTCTGGGTGCAATTGCTGAGAATATCTCTATAGAGGTGGCGGAGGTTTTACTTGCACTTAACCCTTCCATCGCGTTGTTGAAGGGCGAGCTTAGCTTTGGGTCTTTTGACCAAAAGGTTCTTCAACAGACGAAGGAGCAATGCCAGTATATGAACCAAGCACTGGGCGGCCTTCTCAACCTCGCGTCAACTCTACCAAAGGAACTTCAGGACCGCCTTGTTCATGTCGCCGGCATCTTGGATGAGCGCAATATCGGAGACATCATGGCTGTCCTTGTCATCATCGAACAAGCTTTGCGGACCGGGTCGCCTCTTCCTGAGCGATTACCAGGGCCACTTGTCCAGCGAGCTATCAATGCGATCCACAATCAAAGCGATGAAGTAATATTGACGACGGAATTAGTTCAGGATGAGGCCCACCGACGTTATTGCGTGGCGGTAATATTGTACTTCAAGTTCTTGGGTAGTATTGATGACTTGTTGGTTGTGCTTAAGGCAGCACTAGGGGAAAGACATGTTATCTACCAGTGGGAGGATGTGAAGAATATTGCATAAAGAGGGAAAGAGGCAATGTATCTAAAAAGTACTTACTCATGGAACTTAGTCCGCTATTATTTAATCGATTGATTGGAATAGCAATGTCAGTTTCGTGCTCCACTGTATTCAGAGGCTCACTGATCCTTGCTAAGTTAGGTTTTGAGTGCCGTGAAGATGCCTATCCTCACACAGATCAGATTACCGCTCTGGCCTAAAAACATATAGTGGGCGTACAGATCTCTACTTCTCTTAGCCTAGGTGTCAGGTGCCGAAGGTACCTGACGATATGTAACGCGCTTTATAACACGTCGTCAGACTGACGTATCCTTAGCTTAATTAATTTATTTTATATATATATACTTAATAATTAATAGTAACTATAAACCGATTAGTAATCCTTAATATAGACTATAATTTATTCTTTTCTTTATTATTTTAAGAGAACTATCCCTTATCTTAAGAGGACTATTAACTTATTCTTTTTCCCTCTAGCTACGATAGTAACTAGCCATAATGCCCTTAATAAACCGAGCGGAAGTAAAAAAAGAATAAATTATAGTCTATATTAGGGGTTATTAATCGGTTTATAGTTATTACTAATTGTTAAGTATATATTTATAAAGTAAGTTAATTAAGCTAAGGATACGTTAGTCTGACGACGCGTTATAGAGCGCGTTACGTATTGTCAGGTGCCTTCGGTACCTGATATTATTGTTAAGTATATGTGTGTGAAGTAAGTTGATTGAGCTAAGGATACGTCGGTCCGACGACGCGTTATGGAGCGCGTCACGTGTCGTCAGGTGCCGAAGGCACCTGACACCAGGCCACTATAAAATGATAAGATCTGACATGAATCCAAGGTAAGTGAGCCAAAGTTCCCGAGCTTTCAAGATCCAAGGCAGCAACAAGTTAGAGGTACCTCGCTTCAGGGCTCACAGCGGGCAAGCCAATCGCCAACCTCCCTACCCTTTAACCCCTGCCTTGCATTAAGCAATTGATGCCAAGGTGCCAGGCAGCGGCGGCGTAGCAAGACACAAACCAACACTTTATAAACTCCGACAGCCAGTTCGCATATCAGACATCGTATCTCATCTCATCCCACACTGTTGCAACTCCCACGATGACCTCTTTTAATAAATTACCTCCCGAGCTTTTCGGAGAGCTAGCAAAGTTTATGCCCTCTCGAGATCTCAAGAATCTCAGTTGCACAAGCAAGCTGATTCGCGACAACCTGATTCATATTCTCTTCACCAACTTGGCAATCACATGTCCGTTGGCTTCTGACAAGGGCTTGGATGCTTTTATCAACAAATGGGGAGGCTTGGTCTCGCGCGTTCACTTGCATCTGCGTCTAATCCCAAACACAAGCGATGAGGATGACATAATCATACCGTCGCTATGGGGGACACCGCCATCACAAATGCTCAAGAAAATCGTCCAGGGTCAGCTTCTGCCGCACATCGACACCTTGAGCGTGAGATTTGACCCAGAGCAGTTCGAGAGCACGGGCTCATGGGATGGGGATGGATGGTGGGGTGATCCTTCGGACCTAGGGACCATCTATACTTTCGAAGAATCAGAAGATCAGGAACGTACGCTACAACAAGAGGCAGAATTCATCTGGCGAGCTCAATACACAGAGTTCTTCAAAGATGTCTCAGCAAATCAGAACATCAGGCACTTTACAATCTCGAATCTGCTCCCCCGAAACTCGTCAGTTTGGGAAACGCAAGAGTGGAAGACATTTTTAGGGAGACTGGAAGAATTCGATGTCAGTGTGTTTGGCGGCGACAATGGTGCTGGGTGGAGAGCCAATTCACTACCAGGGTTTGCCGAGTTTATCGAGAGTCTGCCAAACTATTTCATGCAGCATGCAACAAATGTGGTTCGCCTAAGGATCGAAGCACATCCGTGGGGTTTATTTGGATGTGCCGGTGATTGTGGTATCCGTCTTCCTCTAAGAAGCGACAACTTCCCTTCCCTTCGGTCACTAACACTTAAGAACGTCCTGATCGGAATTGAGCTGATCGAATTTCTCATGAGCCACGGTGATGGCTTGAAGGAGCTCACGATGGTAGACTGCATGTGCGTTGAGGGGTGGCCAAGAGATGCTACACCTGCTTGGGCCAACCTCTGGCAAACCCTTCGCGTCGACTGCAGTAACATATCCAAGGTCTCAGTTGTGCGAACGCAGACCCCACCCCTTGCACACATGGAAGGCTTTGAAGGCTACGAACCAAGTCCAGATTCGGAAAGCGCCAGTAAGATACGCAAGATGCTCAAAGAAGACGAAAGCTTGGTGTTGTGGAGATATGTTGCTGTTAACACCAAGTATGGGATGGTGTTTGAGGTCGAAGAGAGAAATATTTTGTGTTTTGAGGCAGGCGAAGATCAAAAAGAGTATTCCATGCTCTTAGATGTGATTCGGGAGCGGAACAAGAACACTCTGATTGAGTCATGATTGACTGAGCCCGGTAGTACCTGGAACAAACAGTATGAAAGTTCTATACGGGTTGAGGAATCAACAGGCTCAATCGTGTAGCAAATTGTCGACTATGTGGCTGTCTCGAAGACAAGGGGTAGTTGTCCGGGGAAGCGGGGCCCTAAACAATTCCCCAGACAATGATTTGAGCCATTTGACACGTCCAAGACCCCAGACCTTCGTATTCCGTAGGGTAGATCGAGCTACACCATAGTAACCACGCGCATGATACATCGCCCCATCCTACCCGGCAGTCCTAAATGCGAGACCTTGGCAATCCAGTCTGGTTCAACAACATTGTTAGTGAGATCTTCGCAGACGGATAAAACATTGTGGCTCTGGCTACAGCAATGCAATCCCTCCCTTGACTGGTTGCTTTGACAGACACTAACCCACCCGGGTCTAAGTTCTAACTATCGGTCAGCCGTGCTAAGGAATGTACACTTAGACCTCGTAAAATGAGGTCTCGTATTTATACGAGTTAAGGCAGATATGTCTGCTGCCGACGAGCCGAAGTGGCTGAATTGTCTGCAGTTGGAATGGTGATGATACAACAGTCATTTTACGAGGAATTGACTTTTAATGGTAACGCTAGAGATGTATATAAACCAACAACCTTTGCTGCTCTTCGCAATTACACTCAAGCTATCTATTTCAGTATTTGCTACGGAGTACAACTGCCCCGAACTTTAATTAACCTAACACATTCGTTCTCTTCATCAAAATGATTGCCAACACTCGTTCTATCCTTGTGGGACTCGTCCTCGGCGCTGCTCAGCTCTCCAACGCTTCGCCTGCCGACTCACCCACCGATTTCTCGTCTCCGATCTACCCTACTGTCACGGACTCAATCCCTCCCCTTGTCAAACCTACCGCCACCCAGACTGCGGTCGCTTCTGGCACTCCAGTTGTCGATGCATGTGCCCAGAAATGCATTGACGCGCACGACAAGTGTAACACGGCGCCCGATGCCAACCACGCTACCTGCGCTGCCGAGTTCGCAGAGTGTCTCAACTACAACCCTTACGGCGGAGATGGCTTTGTCTCCCCCACAGCTTGCTCTGCATCTTCTTCCGCCAGCGCATCTGCAACTGGAGCTCCCATCGATGCTTGTGCCCAGAAGTGCATCGATGCGCACGATAAATGCGATACCGCACCTGATGCCAACCACGCCACCTGCGCTGCCGAGTTTGCCGAGTGCCTTAACTACAACCCTTACGATGGCAAAGATGGCACCCTGGTTTCCCCTACAGCTTGCTCTGCATCTTCTGCTAGCGCATCTGCAACAACAACTGGAAAGCCCCTCGATGCCTGCGCTGAGAAGTGTACCAAGGCCCATTACGACTGTGACACTGCCCCTGATGCCAACCACGCAACATGTGCTGCCGAGTTCGCCGAGTGTCTTGGTTACAACCCCTACACAGGCACAGGTGGAACGCTTGTCGACCCCACTGGCTGTTCCGCCGCTACTACTCTTGCTTCTGCTACCTCCAAGCCTACCGGTGGCGAGACTTCAAAGCCTGCACCCACTGAGACTACTGTTATTGTCAACGGAGCTGAGCGTGTTTCTTCTGTCAAGGTTGCTGGCCTTGTTGGTGCCATTGGTGTTGCTGCCCTTGCTTTCCTTTAAGCTAGTACCACCTTACCTGCGAATATGTGTCTCGATAATGGCAGGGTTCAAGAGGAGGAAACACATTTAATTCTACAGATTAGATAGATGGTAGCACTAAAACAATTAAAAATTAATATTTACCCTGCAGAAGACATGATAATCTGTGGAGCATCATAGTCGAGTGTTACATTGCATTTCGTCCAAAGCGCGACACATTTCACATCCTCCGCCACACACTTTTGACCGTTGAGAAGATATCAGATATGGGCTATAGATGGGTTTCAATAGCCGCTGTCAATAGCTTGCATTATTATTAGCCGTGCAACGCTATCGCACCCCTGCAGTGCAACCTCAAACCCATGCAGTCGGCGTCGCGTATCAGAAATTGACTTTCGACATCTCTCACGTTTCAAGTCCACGTTGCTCTCAAACGCCCTCAATAGGTGACAGAAATAATCACGCAGACTCACCACAGTTTCAGTATGACAGAGTATGAGAATTTTGTCACGTTTCATCCCGCCTGGTTGGCCTGAATCTCAGATCTATCCAGGATGCTCGGATCGCAGAGCTTCCTGTTTCCAAAAACGCTGAATAGGCAACACGCCGGCTATGATCAAACGCATCGTTTTGAACTATCAACTTTGGGAGCAGGAGCCCGATAACCTCAAACCTGCTATGAGTATAAAGTCTTGACGATGCCTTTGTCTCTGCTATTTGCTTCATCCATCTCATCCTTCCAACTCTCTTCAATACACTCACTGTTCTTTCTTCAGACTGCTGGAACAGTCAAGCCTGGTGCTTTTCAATCTCATTCTTTTATTCAGCATTATTTATATCTTCAGTCGTTTTCATCGCCACAATGAAGTTCTCTTCCGCCCTCGTCGCAATCTACCTTGGCCTAGCTACGGCTACGCCTGTGTACCGCAGTGTCTCCAACAGCAAGCGTGTTGTTCGCAGATCGTCGCATCTCCACAAGCGACAGGTCCCCCAGGAGCACTCCCACGACATTGTTCTTACCATCACCAAGGAGATGCTGGACCTCGACAACCCCAAGGAGATTGCGGATCCTGTTTTCGGTCTCTTGGGTGATGCGGCTGCTGCAGCTGGCGCAGGCAAAGTCACAAACCTCGCTTGTCTAAAGCAGGAAACTGCCGACCAAGCATACACCAACGCGAAAGCGATTGGCGATCTTCGAGGTATGGCTGGATCATTGCTGTTCCAGGCCATCGAGCGCAACACTGCCGGTGTTGGTGTTGCTAGCAAGCTATGCACAGACAAGGCAGTCAACCCCGAGATTGCGGCCCTCACGCAGCACCAGGATGCCGCTTCGGAGGGCGCCGGTGCTATCAACAAGGCTATCACTCTGGAGTTGGCCAAGCAATTGGCGGGTATTGGTGCTGATCCTAACCTGGCCCTGCTGAGTGGCACATTTGCCCCTGGAGACGTAAGTACATCGACTTCCAGACTTTTCCATCTTTACTAACATTAAGCAGGCCGGTGACTCAACTGGCAAAGGAAACTCCTGTGATGAAGAGGAGCCTGACCTTGGCTGCATCTTCTCCCAGAAGCTGCTTGTGTTGGATGCCACAGAGGATGAAATCTCCTCAGCAGTGGCAGACGTGGCACAGACATTCACTGGTACAGGTGGCATCTTCGCAACTGAGCTGGTCGATCTCGCTGCATTCGACGTGGCCTCTGTCACAGAAGTTGCTGATCTTGCTACGATTGTTCAGGGCGCTGCTGGAGGAGCTGCCACGGATGCAGCTGGTACTGACGCCGCCGCTACCGATGCTGTTGCCACGGATGCTAAGGCTACTGGCGATGCTGCCGCGCCATCAGCTACAGCTACCAACTCCGCCAACGCTGGGGCAACAGGTGGTGCTGGAAAGGGAAAGGGATGCGCCGCCAAGTCCAAGGCAGCGGGCGGTGCTCTCAAGACTTTGGCTCCCACCGGATTTGCGACTAAGACCACCGCAGCTTCTGCCACCGCTGGAAATGGCGTCAAGGCTACAGACTCTGCCGCCAACGCCAACGGAGATAACATCCAGACCTTCACCGGTACCCTCGGTGGACCGCCTCCTCCCGTCGTCTCATCGAATGCCGACAGGCCCTTTTCGGTCAACGGAAACACCTTCAACGGTGCTAGTGTAGCTCTTGGCCGATCCTGCGATATCCAGCACAACGCTTGTGCTGACGCCGCCAACTCTGGTGAGCTTTCTGGTGGTGTTGGACAGTGTGAGACTCAACTTGCGGAGTGCCGTGCTGCCGCTGGCGCTTAGGCTCGAGACATGTATAGTAGGATATGTTTAGTGTTTGAGAATACCCGAAGTAACGGTTATATCTTGAGCAAGCAGTCAGAGAGTCCTGTACTATCGTAATACTTAGATAGCCTCGGAAATTTAACTGCGTCAAGTATTAATGCAACGGAATTGATCCAATCTAATCAGTAGCAAGTGCGTGCCACGCGTGAAATAGTCACCAAGTACACTAACCAGTCAGTAGATTCGGTACCTATTGAGTGGAAGCAACATAATCCGTGATGAAACCAGCGGGGGATATCTACCTCTTATTCGTGGGGAAAGATATTGCAATGCGATGAGCCCTCCATGGCTGCAGACCAGTGGCGATGACTCAGAAGGTCGATTTCAGGTACTTGACGATACAGAATCACAACCTCAAACAACTGAGGAGTGGCGCACAGCGACAGATGAAGGATTACCACAGAAGCCGAGTGCTTCGGGAAGTGAGCTACACAGACCTGTGACGTATAAGAGTTATGCGACATCGAGCAGTAGCCACGCAACGACAAGTAACGGTTATGGGTCAACAGATGACACCTACGCGACAGCTACCGGCTCGATTTCATACGATTCGTCCAGCTCCGCTGGCATGCCCACTGGGCGATATGGATACCATGAAGATCAAGGCTATCAGAAAAACTATCAGGAAGAATATGAGTACGACTTTCAGAAAGTCCCTGTCGCTGTACAGGATTCTACAGTTTACGATGCCACCAATGGTCGAGAGCATAGCAGACCCTCCTATGATTACCAGAATTATCAGACAATCAATGCCGACCCGCGGGGCTATCCAGATGGCGACCTGGGTTATGATAGTGCGCTGGCTACAAGTAAACAGAGTTACAACCAAGATCCCGAATCAAATACTGTCGATGATGCGGCTGATGCCGGGATGAAATCAGCCAATCCGCAAGATGATGAAAGATATCGGCGAGAATATGAAGCAGAGAGACACCGAAGAAGCAGGCAGAAATCATCGAGACATCGGCGCCGGTAACGAAAGTGGCCGGGAACAAAATGTGTCGTCTGTGGAGAGACTGGGGTTTAATGGCTATTTTGTGAAAAGAACTACGGTTTTTACTTATTCTGAGCTTGTCCCAACTATAACCACAAGCAGGGCACTGGGTGCGATACTGCATCCAATATTGTATCTACCATGGGAAGGATTGCAGCTCATTCTACACAGATGAGAGAGAAAATTGTATTACCCATCCACACGCTCGTCGAGGCTCAATCCCAAAAGGCAGTACGTACTTACTTGCATGATTGATAAAACCTTGCTTGGCTTCGAGTAAAAATTCTGTATTGGGGGGAGTGTTATTCCTGTCATCTGTTCAAGACCCTCAGCCTACCTGCAGCATGCAGGTAACATCAGCAATGATACGTGGTAGTCGCTGCTACGGGAGACGTAACAGTAAGGAGGCGAGTGTTTGTAACAAAGGGCTGGCGGAACTGAGACATCAATTGATAGACCAATCCGCGGGGTGCAATAGGGAGCCTGATTTCAAGTCTGACATGAAAAGAACAGACACCCAAGGCGTTTTTGGCCCGCCACCAGAGGCAGTCAGCCTATCAAGCCACCGCTGACTTAGTGGCCTGAAGTTGAAAACAATAGTGTCATCAATAGCGCGGTGAAGCACTGAGGCGAGCCTATCCAGTCGGGCCAGACAAGCCTCTCTCACGTCATGATAGGTGTGTGAAACCAATCAGGTCGGCGCTTTCAAGCCAGAAATGTAGGCATCGCAGGAGTCACATTCAATAATTCCAACCTGCTAGTTAGTGGACTCGAAGTGTAGAAACCCTTCTTTCACTGACACTTAGCGATCTGGATTTTATCGCCCCTCGACGCATATTATTATAGAATACAGAGAGCGATTACAGCACTAAATAGCTTGTTACCTGTTGAACCACCTCAACATTCATCATCAGTCAAGCTTACCGCTGACCCCAATTAACTCTCCGCACAGACATGGCTGACCTCGGTCTAGCGATCGCTGGCGTCGCCGGCACAATAGATGTCTGCATAAGGTAACTTGGCGCTTTTATAAAATTATGTGTAGAAGATTACTAACTATCATAGACTTGGCCAATACATGGTACACGCCTACAAAGATTATGGCCGGTCAGATGAGATGGTCAATGAGCTGGTTGTCAGAGTTGAAATCTGCTGGTCGCGCATTGCTGGCCAGTTGGAAATCAGCAAGGAATTATTAACAGACATGACGGACGAGCAACGAGAGCTTCAGTCGCGAATCTTGCCTATTCTGCAATCGAAATTGAATGCTGCGACACAAGTTATTTCGCGAACTGACAAGCATTCCACTTCGAAGAGGATCAAAGCATTGCATTTCTTAACACTTCGAGAAACCCTTGAAAACACCGTCACGGATCTCGAAATTTGGCAGCAACGCTTCGAACCATCGTGGTTTCAAATCATCAAAACTGGTCCCCCGACAGTCGATGCAGTTCTGCGCAACCGAGACCGCGAGGAACCGGCTCGCGAAGGCTTGAGATTCCGTCGAGCTTTTGATAACACCCCGTCCGCTTTCATCGCGGAGAAAAGGCTTGAGAGTTTGGACAAGAGAGATATCACATACTGCAGTGCCCAGCTGGCTATCGACCAAAAAGACGGCAAATACTACATCGTTGATGCCGTGTCTCAAGAAACAGTCAAATTGAAGGATGCCCGTGAGCTTGCATCGCGACTTCGAGATTCGAATCCCTTCATTTTTGGAACCTTGAAATGTATAGGCATTGTACGAGTACCCGAGAAGACATCTTTTGTCTTTGTCTCCAGGGTTCCTGAGGGTTACTCAACCATACAAAGCTGCAGGCAATTGCTTCTTTCTGGCCATACGCCAAATTCGCTGACGAAACGGCTGAGAATTGCGAAGCAACTCGTTACCGCTGTTTATTACGTCCATCTGTACGAGTTTGTCCATAAGAATATCACCCCGGAGACTATTCTGTCTCTTGGGACGACCGAGCCGGGGCAGGACGAAGCAGTGGTCTGTCTTGTTGGATTCCAGCTCATTCGTAATGCCGACGCACGAACAAACACTTCTAAGGCAGACCGAAAGGATTCCGTGTATCAGCATCCGTCGCGGATGGGTAGTGCAGATATTAGCTTCACTATGCAGCACGATATCTACAGTCTGGGTGTATGCCTTCTTGAGATCGGCCTGTGGCAATCTCTTGTCGCTTACGACAATAGCGGTACTACGAGGATTTTGAGCGTGTTAGGAATCACAGGTAGTCCATCGCAAAGTCTCGGCCCTGATGAGATCAAAGCGAAGTTAATTTCGTTAAGCCGCGTTGAACTTAGGGCTGTGATGGGCGATATTTACAGTAAGGTGGTAGAGACTTGCTTAACGTGTTTGGATGAGGGAAATACTAAATTTGGTGATCCACGAGATTTCGAGGATGAGGACGGAGTAGAAGTTGGGTCGCGATATGTCAAGAAGATTATGGATGCGATGAGTGTTATTTGTTACTAGACCGGAGGCAGGTATGGTGCGATAGAGTGTGTTCTTATGCTGTCATTTAGAACGCTATGGGGGTGATCTTGAATTAGTATTCATAAATGTTTGAATGTGTAAACAAACTGTGAAGCTCTCTTGGATATTCAAAGCTCAAAGAAGGGTAGAAAAGTCTATCAGTCGACACTATACAGGTACGACAGAGCTGATCAGACGCGCAAAAAAGGTATGCTGCTGCGAAACCTGAAAAACATCAAGCTCTTGATATAACCGCGCGCCAAATCACAGCCCATCACGTTGTTTCGCTTCAGCCACAGTATGTACAAAGAAGGCAAATGAGGGGAAGATAGTAGACGCGCGCCGACGTATCTGGCGGCCCGGCAGCCTTTCAGCTCTCAGTCAGCCTCACGAGGCAAACCGTCCTTGCATTTTCAATCATCCAGAAAGCTACCAACTTCTTCGACAGTTTTGATCACCACGGAACATGTCAGGTACTCCTACGTCTGGTTTACTGGACGATATTGTCCGAGACTCCAGACTCGAGACGTACTACGAATGGCCTCTCACCATCCACTTGCGTAACGACCCTCACACACGACCTCTGACTCAGAAGCAGAAAGAAAGTTGGAAAAAGGTGCGCACGTTGGGATATGGTGGTCAGGGACAGGTCGTGCTCGAGAAGTGCGTCGAAGGCAAGCCAGCTGTGACTGAGCGCGCGGTGAAAAAGATTCGACTTCAGACCGATGATTCGAGACGGCGGTATGAGGAAGAGCTGGCGACAATCCTCAAATTCTCTCACGACAATGTATGTACCATAGCGGGCTTTTCTCATATCATCTTAATGCTAAGGGTGTTCACTAAACGATGTTGCTCATGTAGTACTCTCAATACTTTGTCAAATCATTAGGATGGTATGCAAGAAAGGAGAAACTGTATCTAGCAATGGAATACCTTCCTGCTGGAGATCTCTTCCACTACGTTTGTGAATACGAACGGTTAGTCGAAGATGATTGTCGAGAGATAGTGAGTCAGCTTGTGTCGGGACTGGCTCTCATGCATGCAGAGGGGTTCGCCCATCGCGATGTCAATCCAAAGGTATACACACTACCAGGGCCTCAACATCGTCATACTCTGGATAATAGCTGACTTGGAGTGCCAGAATATCTTGATCAACAGGCATCCACAGGGTGACAACCCAGGCTCTTGGTGGGTAAAACTCGCCGACTTTGGTATCAGCAAGAGGCTCGGCACAGACACAAATGCAACCACCTACATACCTGGCACCCGGCTGTACATGGCACCTGAGCTTATCGACCGAGATTCTATCAACCCTCCTAGGAATGACTACTTAAAAGCGGACGTGTGGTCCTTAGGAATCACTGCTTTCTTTATCCTGACCAAGAACATCCCTTTCCATAACCCATCCTCTATACAAGGGTATGGGAGAAACCCGGCTGTGTCTTTTCCTTACGGTCTCTTGGATCATCACCAGGTTAGTGAGGCTGGACAAGCCTTTATCCGGGAGGTAACAAAGCCTTTCCCGAACGAGAGAATAGGTGCAGAAGAAGCGAGACATCTTGAGTGGATTAGAGATTTCCTACCAGAAATTCCAATACTGGGAACGAACAGCCGGTAATTACAGACCAACCCTCCCAATTTCAGTTCGTGAGCTTACAGTCCTAGATCCTCAACAGTATCGTCTACACGCACTTCTATCGACAGTCAGAAATGGCTCACCGCCGAAATTGCAACGCTGGCTTCCCAGCCGACATCGCGCGGGATGAATAATGAGAACCACCCAGCTTGGATGCCGCCACAGTTTGGAGCCCCATCGAGGAGTAATAGTGAGGCAGTTACCTTACACGAAAGCCTGATCGGTCGCCAAAGTGAATCACAGCCGTCGATACGAGGCGTGGTTTCGTACGAAGATCTAGTTTACGCCCTTCTTACCAGGAATGTTGAAGCAGCCAAGACTATCATAAACAGCAATTTCAACACCTTCATGCAATCCGGTTGGACGCCATTGCACCTCTCCGTCGCTTACAATAATGTACAGGTAGCAGAATATCTAATCGATAATGGCGCAAATATCCACGTGACTAGAGACAATGGGAATACACCTCTACATGTATCCGCATGTAATGGCCACGAGGCTGTGACGAGGCATCTTCTCAAAAACGGCGCAAATATCGAAGCAAAGACAGATTTAGGTTACACGCCTCTCCACCTAGCTGCGCATAAAGGTCATCACGCGGTGGCAAAGGTCCTCCTTGAGAGCGGAGCGGACATCGAAGCAGAAGACAAATGGGGCCGAACATCACTGGTGTTGGCAGTTGGGAAGGGCTTCACGCCCGTGGTTAAACTCCTGTTGGGAGAGGGGGCTGGAACTGAAGTCCGAAATGAGGATCACGAGACGTCGTTGATCCTGGCAGTGAAGGAGGGCCGTGATGGTATGGTGAAGCTGCTGCTTGAGAAAAAGGCTGATATTGAGGCGACGGATAGACAAGGCAGGACGCCCTTGATGATAGCTGCGCAGAAGAAGCACAAGGCTTTGGTCAAGCTTTTGGTGCAGAACAGGGCCAAAAAGGGCATGTCTTATTACCTTAATCGTTTTGGTGACCTAGTATAGTGCAGTTCTCTTGATGTTCGGAAACCAGGCCGAGAGGGTACAGAGAGGATAGAAGGATCTTAATGTCGGAGGACCATAGGAACAAGCGTGCGCTTCATACCACTTTTCATTTTATAATTATCTCTCTTACTGAAGTATTGAATAAAAACTTCTACGCCAACTATAATGATAACCTCGCATGCCTTTAACCTGGTCTCGTTCTACTTACTATTCTTCGAACCCCACCAGCCTGTTTGATTCATCCCACAGTTTGGACTCCAGATCCTCGTTATAAATCCATGGAGCGTATCCCGGATGGACTGACACAAGATCAACGCCCGGCTCGAGTGGTGGTTCTTCAGAACAGTTACCAAGATACCTCCCCCCTCGCCCCTCCCAGTCTTTACTCAGTGCTGCATACACAGTGGTAGCCGCTCCTTGAGATGGACTCTTCAAATGCCGTCCCAAGTCCCCGCTCAAGTCGAACTGACTCATGTCCACATACTGGGTTAGGTTCGTTAGGATAGAGCCTGGATGCACAGCTAGAGCGTGGACTCCATGGTTCTTATATCTTCTTTCAAGCTCTGCTGCGAAGTAGATGTTCGCGGTTTTCGACTGGGCGTACGCAAGCCAAGGGTTGTAAGGCTCTTTTTCGAAGTTCAAGTCTTCAAAGCGGACGCCTCCCGTGCGATGGGCCTTTGAGCTCAATGAAATAACACGAGAATGAAATAAAGGTGTCGCAGAGGCCACAAGAGCTGTTTGAAGTAGTTGGAACAATAGGAAGTGACCAAGATGGTTGGTACCAAACTGCGTCTCGAATCCATCCTCTGTCCTTCCCTCCGGAGTTGCCATGACTCCAGCATTAAGAATAAGGACATTTAGCTTCTCACTTCTTGCAAGAAAGGTTTCGGCAGCAGCCCGGACAGACTTCAATGAATCAAGCCTCAACTCGATACCGTACACAGGCGCCGTAGACTTGACTTTTGGCCAGGATACGATATCATCGATTCCCTGCTGGAGCTTTGCCGAAGATCGAGCTGTGATGAAGACCCTAGCGCCAGTGGCGTGGAGGGCTCGAGCAGTTTCGAGACCGATGCCTTGGTTGCCGCCTGTGATGAGGACGACTTTGCCGAAGAGTTTGTCCAGGAGGCCTTCATCTTTGATGACTTGCAGGGCTGTTGGTCGTGAGTCGCCGGGTCCTTTGGGATTGGCGTGGACAGTTGCGTAGCGAGACATACTGTTGACTGGAAGAGAAAGAATGATAGAGATGAAATCTTCGCTTACAATTGTGATAAAGCAAGGACGTTCATAAAGGGCAAAGTTGAAAACACATCGATTACCCCCAATCGCTGTATATAGTAATCAGTATCAAGAGCTCCAGCAGTCCAATCAAACCGTCTTTTTAATTAACCAGTGATATCTAGCCTCAAAGCTCTTCTGCGACCCACGTCGTTGCTCTTGTGGCGGGAACATCGTCTTAACTCCGTGTCTGCGCATTACTGGCGAAGTGTTTGTTGGCAGCTCATTGCCTGGCAAAACCCTACAGACTTTGTAATTATCCCCGGCTAGAATGCCGCTGACTGCTGAGCTCCGACATAATTTGGACGAATGACCTACAGCATAGTGCTATCTGGGGCGAAGATCGGAATTAGCAGAGACGAAGTTTGGTGGCTGATGGGCTGATGAGAGATGGATCTCATAAGCCACTCCCATTAATTATGGCATATGAGAATCCAACAGCAAATCAGTCTCGATCAAGTCAGGACAACGTGATAAGCATATCTGGCTGAGATAATCAGTTTTTCACAGTGTTTAATCATACTCCTGTTTCTGAATTTTCGTGCTGATCTTGTGGGTGGACGTCACATATGTTTGCGCGTTGTTGAATGAGACAACAGCCAAATACTCAGCCAAGCTGTTCCTAAATTTGTCACTACATTGCAACGTAGCGTGTCTCCAAAGTCGCAAAGACTGACAGACTGTTGCAATTCCATTATTTGTTCATTTGAGACTAATTATGAAGTTACAGATGAGACAACATGCCGCACGATGTCAATTTCAATTGCACCTTTATCATCTGATCACCCTCAATTTACTTCTCACACCTAACATGGCCTCATCATATCTCCGTGAAAAGTCCCTCGCGCTTCAAATGCTTCCCAATGATTCCAGCGTAAACAAGATCACCAAACCCGGCGACACATGGCGATATCAAAGCGCCTCTAGCCAGATCCAGCCTCTATAGCATTACCAAAGGACGAGGGTCAAATCGTCCATTGTTTGAGATATCCGCCCAAAAGACATGTCAAGGTGACCGCGAAGCGGTCAGGCCACCCATTCCTGGGACTCGGCTTCGCGTTCGCTAGGAACCTTGCTGTTAGTATGCAAGCCTTTAACTCGGTCAGCTATAACGAGAATACGATGTTACTTGGTTCCGGGGGAGGAACGTGCGTTGGGCCTGTTGCGAAGTAACGATTAAGACCGCTCGAGAATACTTCCCTCATGTTCGTGGTTGGAATGTGAAATTAACAGGGTCAAGTATTGGCTGTGGCGTCGGGGCCACGTCTCGATTGTTAGGCGCTCCAATGGATAATTCTGTGTCCATGGAATTTATGCTTTACGGCGGCACTAATGATACAGCCACGGAATGCTCATTTGTGCTTTGGGCAGCAAAGGGTGCGGCTGCGTCCCGTGGTGTCGTTTTGTCGATGACCGCAAAGACTTTCAAGCCGGTAAACAATCGCTACAACCGATTCATCTATGTCGATAATAGATATACAACAACTTCGCCACGGCTGTTCATTTCATTGCTTCTCTCGGTGACATCGGTGTAAATAACGCCGCGAAGGCTTTCATCGCCATCAAGAACTCTGGTGCCAGCACAAAATGTGTAGACAGCTTGCCATTCGATGGAGCCTAGTGAACCAGATCACTAGAGCAGATCTCTAGGATGATCCAGCCGCTTCTGACTAGGTTTTGAAACCTGTTCTTGATGTCATCAAAAGTATCAGCTTTCGAACCTCGTTAGATGAAGTATCTGGTCAGAGGGGGAATAGCCTCGGTAAAGGTGATTTCAGTCCTCCTTCGTTCTACACACGGTCTTTGGTCATAAATACTAATCACCCTAGTGACTATCGACCAAACTCGGGTCTTGTTAAGCAGTACAATTTCGGCATTTACGCGCACCGACATGACGAAAATGGGCTTTGTTGATCCCTGGACAAGTCTATCCCGTGGCTTTGCTGATGGCGATGTTGGGAACCTGCATGGCCAAAATCCGGGGTAAATTCGATGTGATGTCAATGTTGTCGACAGTGACAGCTCCGCAGCTGATAGGGAGGCGTATACGAAAGGTTTAATAGTGCCATTTGAGAAGTCGTTAACAGAGGCCGGGGTGTCTATTCGCGGATTGTTGATTATGCCGATACCGACCTATCCCAAGAGAAACTAGCTCCTCGACTATAAGGCGACAATTACGACTGATTGGAGAGGATCAACGCGCAGGTAGATTCCGAAAGACTATTTACCAACATTGTTCTACCAATTTCTGCGCCAGGGGCACGAGACGTAATACAAGGATAGAGGCAGTCACTAAAGGAATAGTTCGTCGGCAATTTAAGACATTCCTCCAACATAGTACACAAAGAAACACACACTATTGGTCCTTTTCTTTTGCTACATCACCTGGACGCGATTATCCTAGCTACTCTTTGCTACGTTCTGGTTTGTCCGCATCAGATTCGGCACTCAGTTGCCGGTTTGAGGTTACATCAAGGCCCGGGCCATGGTTGTTTCGGGACGAGCACTAAGTGTCAACGCGACGTCGATCGGTCTACCCCGCGATTACAAGAAGCGAGCGAATGAGGCTTGGCGTTTCTCAACACCACTCTAGAGCCAAAGTGTAGACTTCGGAGGACTCATGGCGATCAATATCGTATCGAATAGGGCAGGTCATGGCAATTTCATCCGATGTTAGACTGGGATAGATTGACTTTTTGACTTCTTTGCTCAGTATGAATTGGTCTATATAAAGCCCCCATTGACGGGACTTAATTCTTTCTATCAGCATCAAATCGCCAACGGCACAACTTCGAGCTCTTAACTATTTACTTAGACTCTTTGGGATCCTTGATACCATAATGTTTTCATACAGCACCTTGGCCCTTGGTCTAGCTACTGTTGCACGTCTTGTCGCCGCAGGACCATGCGATATCTACCAGACAGGCGGCACTCCTTGCATTGCTGCACACAGCACCACACGATCTCTATACGATAACTTCAACGGCGCGCTTTACCAGATCAAGCGTGCTTCGGATGGTTCCACCACCGATATCAAACCTTTGTCAAAGGGCGGCGTGGCAAATGCCTCTGCTCAAGACTCGTTCTGCAGCGGCACCACCTGTCTCATCACTGTCATCTATGACCAGTCTGGTCGGGATAACCACTTGACACAGGCTCCTCCTGGTGGTTTCAATGGCCCAGAGGCAAATGGCTATGACAACCTTGCCAGTGCTGATGGTGCACCAGTCACCTTGAACGGGAAGAAGGCATACGGTGTTTTCATCTCCCCCGGGACTGGATACCGCAACAACGAGATCAGTGGGTCAGCTACGGGGGATCAGCCCGAGGGCATGTACGCTGTTCTTGATGGAACTCACTACAACGGTGCCTGCTGCTTTGACTACGGTAATGCCGAGACCAACAGTAAGGACACAGGCAACGGTCACATGGAAGCCATCTACTTCGGTGACAGCACCGTCTGGGGCTCTGGTGCCGGCAGTGGTCCTTGGGTAATGGCTGATCTTGAGAACGGCCTCTTCTCTGGAAAGAACCCCAAGAACAACGCTGCTGATCCTTCCATCAATTATCGATTCCTGAATGCTGTTGTCAAGGGCAAGCCTGGCACTTGGGCTATCCGCGGAGGGAATGCTGCTTCTGGCGGATTGTCAACATTCTACAACGGGGCTTACCCTGATGGTGGCTACAGCCCGATGAAGAAAGAGGGCGCCATAATCTTGGGCATTGGTGGTGATAACAGTAATGGTGCTCAAGGAACCTTTTACGAGGGTGTCATGACATCTGGGTTCCCGTCTGATGCTACTGAGAACGCAGTTCAGGCGAACATCGTGGCCGCGAAATACGCCACAACGTCCCTGACAAGCGGCCCTGCTCTCTCAGTCGGATCATCCGTTTCATTGAAGCTTACTACATCTGGCTACACCAACCGATACCTCGCACATACTGACTCAGCTGTCAACACCCAAGTCGTCGACAGCTCCAGCAGCGCCGCTCTCAAGAAGCAGGCCAGCTGGACTGTCCGATCGGGCCTTGCGAACAGTGGCTGTGTGTCTTTCGAATCCAACGATACTCCTGGTAGTTACATCCGCCATTACAACTTTGTTTTGGTGGTCAACAAGAGCGACGGCACCAAGGCCTTCAACGAAGACGCCACATTCTGTCCCCAGACGGGTCTCAACACCCAAGGTATCGCGATTCGATCCTGGAATTATCCCACTCGCTACGTGCGACACTTCAACAACGATGGTTATGCTGCGTCCCAAGGAGGTGTCCATACATTTGATGCTGCCAACAGCTTTGCAGACGATGTCAGTTTTGTAGTTGCCAAAGGCTTTGCTTAGACTAAGTTACGATTTGGTTGGATGGTTTACAATCGTCCTTGATAATTGTGTAGCAAAGGCTTATAGGCGGAATAGCTATCTAGTTATATACAAGTTTCAAAATTCATGCTACCTTTAATCATCTGTTTCCTCCGATGGCGCATCTGCAAACTCGAGCGGCTTCGTCATAGCCGACTTCATAAACGGACTTCTAGCCCTGATTTCCTTACCCCAGATGAAAACAGCAATAGGTGCAGCTGCCAATACCAACGAGATAAATCCCAGAAGTGAACTCGCCCAGTGGAAGCCGAGGTTTGTGTACATGCTACTAGAAGCAAGCGGCAGAAACGCAACTCCCAAGTTTTCCCCTAGGACTGTCGCTCCGATGGCACTTCCGGCATAGTTGCTATACGCATCAATCAGGTAGTTTGCGATACTAACAACAACAGCCTCAGTTCCAAGTCCAACCAACATTAGCCCAAACGCAGGTCCAACCCAGCTGACTGAGGAATAACTTGTCCAGGCGTACACAAACATTCCACCAGTAACACCGACAAACCCTCCGATAACAGCAGCGTATAGTCTAGCTTCGGGGATGGGCTTTCCCGGAACTTCCTTGTTACGCGAAGCAGAAGCGTAATACCAATTGTCTGTCATGACGCAGACGCCAAATCCTAGAATCTCGCCAATGACAATGGCAGCTTGCACATAACCGGCTTCCAGAGCATTCCATCCGTACAGCTCGGCGAAAACTTGTTCAACAGACTGCGTGAAGAGATAGATTACACCCAGGCTGAAGGAAGTCCAGATAGTGGAGATGAATACCACTGACTCGGTACAAAGCATGTACAAAGGACGCTGGATGCTCACCCAGATATCATGGATAATTGACTTTGACTCAAGTTCTTTTTGACTGTAGGCGTTCTGCCCTTGCTTTCTAAGAGTTTTGGCTCGCGCCGTCAATATCGCTGACCCTCTTGTCTCAGGCAGTGCCAAAATAAAAATCGGGAAGAAGGCACCCGTCCAGATGAGTTCGATGTAGCCAATCCATCTCCAGGGTAGGTGCTGAAAGATAGCGGCTCCGATAACCGGCCCCAGGCTGCTCGAGTTCAAGTAAATCATGATGTACAATCCAGTAGGGATTGTTCGTTCTCTGTCGGTAGCAAAGACATTACCGATGATGCCTGCCACGCTGTTGGCAATTATAGTGCAGCAGCCGCCACTAAAGAACCGGGTGATAATAAGAGTCTCGTAGTTCTGTGCTACTCCAACTGGGATAAGAAAGCAGAGGAAGACGGTGTAGACCAACAAAAATATCATCCTCATGCCAAAGTCTTCCATGATTGGGAGCAACACCAGCGAGAACAATGCACCGCCAAGGCCCCAGGATGTGACCGGCCAATATGAATGTGGGAAGTTTGCATCGCTAACGTTGAAATCGTCGCCTATGGCTTCGTGGGCTGTTGTGATAATGGTTCCGTTCATCATCGATATGAATGTCGCGAAGAGGCCTAGGCCTACGGCAAACCATTTCTTCTTGAGAGACCAGTTATACGGGTTATGAATATCGTTGGGTCCAGACCATTGTACGACAACTGGTTGATCTGGGTAACACAGATTAGCACAAGTCTTATGCTGAATGTGTTCCACGCTTGGATTGCTGCATACCTGTTGAAGACTCATCGGCTTGTTTTCTAGCCGTAGCTGTGGGACTTGTCTGAGCGAACATATTGTCGAAGTTAATTCAGTTGTTGGGTGCTTCTTCTAATAACTCTTGGCTTGAGATCAGATGGTTTCACCTCAAGATGACAAGTCAAGTTGAAGCAGCCAAGACATAAAGCCAAGAGATGAAATGCCAACAGATCGGAAACCGCTGGGGATTCCTCTCATGACTTCATTCTCGCCAACATGGTCCGGAGATCCACCTCGAAATTTTCTCTGTGATTAATCCAGACCCATAAAACAATCTCATTACCTCATATTAACCATATTGAACCAATGGTCGCCTTTCGGGTATGGCATGCTTGCTGTCACGCTAATCCGGGAATGCGTCAAAGAAGCCGACTGTGGGGTAGCGCCGCTGAGTTTCGACTCATTCGGAACAGCGCGATGTGACGCTATAACAGGTATGGATATGGATATGGATATGGAATGGACAAATTCGACTTTGAAGCTGATGGTATCCTGAGACGAACCTCAAGCGACACGTGATCTGCTAATGGATGCCGGTTTTATGGCACCCAGACAGCCCCTTATCAGCCTGTACTGAAGCTATGCCGAAGATGCCTAGAACAAGAAGATGCTTCCCGTCTTGAAGAAACGGGTTCCTCAATTCTTTGCCGCCAAGGTCACGCACTCACGGATGGGCCACTACGAGTTCTATACGTTTGATCATGATGCGATTATGGGCCGCATGCTGAAATATCTAATTTGTTGTTTTGCGTCGGCTTCTCAGGGCATGGAAGCTAACAGGCTCCGGCATATGGGCGAGGAGTTGCAGAGCTCATCACATATGCAAAGTTTCGTACCATGGACTTATCGTCGATTGCTTATATTCTTAGCCCGCGCAATCAACCCCCGCTTGAGCGAGCTGTAATATAGAATAGAGAACTCAAGTATTGTCTTTCAATCAAGTCCGTACAAAAAGCTATGAGATTTGTCATTTACATCTAATCATGAAGACTAGCCAGGCGGTGGGATGCCACCTAGATTGACAGCATGACGATGGTACTAAGCTGAAGTGAACCCTATTTGGAATGATGCTGCTAGATTCACGACTTCAAGCTTGAACTCGCTTAACCCGCCAAATGAGAATCCAGAAGTAGCCGTATTAGCAAAGTTGTTGAATGGCGGGAAGTCTTCCCACCCACTCTTTGCTGCAGCTTGTAGCGCAGATAGAACATATTCTTGTCCTCCACCAAGAGGGGATGTCAAAAGTAATAAATTTGCGCAAAACTTGGCGACGGATGCCCATATTCTAGCCTCTCCTATGTCAACCGGAGCACCAAAAAACATCTTGACAGCCGCCGAACTCGCTTGTTCGACAAACTTTACTTGACTGTGCGGATCAGAAAGATAACCCTGTAAGACACTTTGAATCCCAGCTGCAGTAGCATCGGCCTTTACCATGCCAGTGTTGGTGGTTTTCGCCTTTTCCGCTTTGTGGGCTAATGAATCGCAGTCATCAGGATCGATATTGATCCAGAACAAGCCGTTGATAAGACCGAAAATCATGTTGTCTTTCCCGTGATTGCTTTGGTTCATGGCCACGCTAACATCAGTGGTGCCCGGCTGATCCGCTGGAACACCAAACCAAAGCACCTTCTTGCTGCCTTTGCCCTGTTCCAGCAAGAGCTGAAACTGGCCAGTGAAGTTGAAATCAGTTTGCACAACTGTGGGCGGATCCATGTTTATGGGATAGTTCTGGTTCGAGATTGACATTGTTATACGGTCATTTTCCACGGACATTGAAAAGTCTCCCGCGTTAACACCAAGGACCATACCCTGGGTACTATCCATCCGGATATTAGCCCAAGCGATGGTGGCTGTGTTATTGATAGATAAAGTACTCTCATCAACGGTGAAGTCGCTCTGGTTGCTTTGGATAAAGAGCTTATACATGCTAGGCGCAAGCAAATTATTCAGAAACATGGTCGGGGATATGAGCAGACCGCTGGTGCAAGTTGGTGGAATAATGCTGGTATCCACCTGAAATACCGGATTCGTATTGACGTTGTTATTCACCATAGACAAGATGGCAAATACGCAGTTATCGGGTGCTGGATCCACCGGCTCCACAACCGCATATTCACTACTGGTTGGCTGAAGCCAAGTCAACGTGGCTGGTTGTACCGACTGAGGTAGAGAATAGACGGTAGCAAACGCAAATTGGTACGAGCTGACGATCATATTGATGCTATTGTTGACCAATTCCTTGAAATTAGACGCATCGGTAGTGTCTGAGATGCTGCCCGCTGAGATGACGGTCACTGGGTTGGTAACGCTTTGTGTGTTGACCACTAGTTTGTTAATAGCGTACTGTTGGACCTGAAGCAGCGTATTCGAGGTGTTGGAGTAGACATAGAACGACCTGCCCTGCGGTAGGTCTGTGATCTTCCAGGAAAACTGATCAATGACAACCATTACAGTTGCGGAGGGTGATAATGTCACATTGTTAGCCGCAAACGCCTGTATGACATCGTTTGTCGCCGTGGGGCTGACGTTGAGCTCGCTTTGAAGCATGAAGATGTTGTTGCTTATGGAGAATTGAATCGGACCTGGCTCTGCAACCCATTTCAAAGAGACACCTATGATGATGCTTTGTCCACCGAGGTTATGAACACCAGAAGCGCCGTGAAATACGCCAGTTGTGATTGGAATCTTCAGGTTGATGGTCTGGCCATTGCCCCCCTGTGCGAACTGCCAAGTCCCAAACTGCAAGTCGGCGTAGATGCTGGGTGATAAAGAAAAGAGGTAATTTTCATGAGAGGGACCACATTGTGCTGCAATCTGGGCGTCGATGTTTGCGTAGGTGGTCGCAAAGACCATGTCCCACCCATACGTACTGATAGTAGACATATTATCTGAGGCTCGAGAAATCACGTCGAGAGGGTGAAGTTTTCTTACTTATTTTTGAATATTTCCGTATCGATACCTTGGCGCCAACATATTCAGTCTTAAACCCCTGTAAGCCTACTTCTGCCCCGCGTTGGGCCTAGAACGTATTGAGGCTGAGACACGGCTGATTATGGCATAGCTAGTGTCTAGATCTATCAATAGATTTTCATTCATCAAGGCCTAGAACCAGGTCTACTTGACCGATCCCCAGCTTCGTCCAATAATCATCTCTTGGTCAGAGCTAGAGTTGGTAATGCTTGGAGTGGGGGAGATATTGGTGTCTAGGTAAGTTGGACACACGGTGGGCAGAGCCTCTCATTCATGCTGCTATCCTCTCCTGGCGGCGTCATGCTGACTTAGAAAATAGTTGATATCATCAACAATATCAGGCATCTTGATAGTTGATAGGTAAGATTCAGTAGGTAGAAGATGTGTTGTGTGGTTGAGATGATGATGCTATTACCGTAACGATCAATGTGTAAAGGTTGATGGAGATGGCAAGTTGCGAGTGGGAACATTTAGAAAAGTGCGGAGTATGTTCATGTTGAGGTAGTTGATTGATAAGAATTAAGCTGTGGCAAACAAGGCTGAGCAGGCCCCTTTGCTACGTTATGCGCACTTGCGCATAACTCAGAAGTCGAAGCCATGAACTACGTACAGAATCACAGTTCGATCCTGTCCTTGATACGGCGGGGGAGATCAGCAATGGTTATTACCATTCAATTCCACTTGCACGTAAGCCTGCTAATGCCCATAGTATCGCACTCTTAAAACACGTCCAGCCCGATCGCACTTATTATGACCTGTCAAGTGAAGACCACCAAGGAAGCATTATCTGCGAGGGGATCTTATATAGATGTCATAATATTGGTCGCTCCCAGACCCGATGTGATGAGAATAACGCCAGGTTTAATGGAGGCACGAGCACATCATTACGCCATGTGGCCAGCGCCTTATTCGTGTCGAGTCAAGATGAAATAGAAGTGTTTCGAGTTGTAGATGGCGTTATAGGGGGGAAGAATGGCGCCTCCTGCGTAGCCGACTTTGGCTAACTAGTCCGCCAACGAAGATAAGTTCGGTTGGAGGGAGGAGACAAACAAATATGCTTGACATCGTGTCCGCGCATCATCTCACAAGATGAAAGATCTCGCCGCCGTCATTTCCAATGAACCTGAAAGTATATGAACAGGGGCTCATCACTGTTTGATTAATAACGCCGACCATGCGGAGGCCCCTATCGATCAATGCGTCGAAGGGACGCAGGTTTTCTGAGAATAACCGAAATGCTGCCTCTATTTCCTTCTGACGATCGTCGTCTGTGTCAAATCCAGACTGGAGTTGCCCTTCTGGGGCTAGCCGCAGAAAAGGTTGGCAAGCGACGTATTTATCTCTTGCATAGTCTTCGTCCTCAACAGCGTCATTAGGCTGAAACACCAACTGCGCCATGTACCTATAGGCTAGTGTAGAGTACCACTCTGTATCAGTAGAACATTACCGGCTTGGCAATAGAGACGGAGGCACCTCTGTAAACTCGAGAATCAAGTTCATGCTCATAGTCAGAGGTCATCTAGACACATCGAAGCCCCCATATCTATCTTGAACCAATGATCCAATGCGGTCAAATTGTAGCGTAGATAGCAGCAAAACGATGTTGGCCATCTGTGCGTAGAGAACTTCGAGCTTCTCTGCGTCGACGTTGGGATCCAGGACATGAGACTCGCTGAAGCTGATAACAGGGTCATTAAGAGCCTCTGACATTGTTCTCTCCTGTTCTGCATGATCCATGATGATAGAAGGTCTTGTGCCAGCAAGATCATCTGCTGCGAGGCCTTAGTGGTAGACCTTAGCAACCGCAATCGTTGTTTTATCCGCAATGTACCGCCTTGTTACGACCTCATGGTGGGGTTTCTCGTCAGGACACTAAACAATTCCTATTATAGATTGCTTAGCAATTACCAAAAAATGAGGACGGTACTTGTTTGCCAAATACCCTTGCAGGGGATCTTCAGAGCAGCCGAGGAGCCATCCTTATACTCCAGACGGTAGAATATGTTATACCCGCCTCCACTCGGACTGTGAAGCTCCACGGGCTCAACGGGTCGGTATTTGTTGATAAAACTGCCAACATCGCGGCAGACTTGCTCCTTGAGTAATGATCTCTCCCACGCTTCGGCCTCTCTGTCGTCTTTCTCCCAGGCAAGGTCATCCTATCTCATACGCATATATCTCGGTTTGAGAGTCATGACGAACCCGCTGTGGCTCTATTTCAAGACATGACGGTCGGTGTAGATCATGTCAAGAAATTAAACAACTATGTGACTTTGGTGTAAGTTGTTGGGACTAGAAGCAGAAGGGATCACAAACCTGAGGTCCGGAATTTAGCCCTGGTCCAGTGAAGGGCGTTGATCTGCTGCTGGTGACGCAGTTTCTCAACCTCCAATCAGCAATATTGTCACACACCACAAACCCACCCTTTCCTATCCTAAGATGACGGAGCTGCTTTGACCAGTGGTGAGATTATTATAAGAGCCTAACCGAAAGTCAGACAAGACAAGGGCCTACGCAGATCTATTGAATGTTAATTATAAAATATTGACGTTCAAGGTACTACAGATACAGGGCTTAAAATACATCCAGTTATAGTGAGAAAAGACCAAAGATACTAGAATAGACTAAATAAATAATAAACTCAAGAGCTGATATATCACTATTGAACTTGGATCTAGTTAGCTGATGTAGTTGATGTGCTTATTCCATATGAACTGCACTGTCTAAAGTTCTTGTAGCTGAGTACAGAGCCCTTATCTACCTGAACACCTACAGAGATTATCCAACTACGAAATACAGCCCTAAAAAGCATATTAATTACTGATCGTTTGATAGGCGTCAATCTTGAAATACAAATATTCAGCTCTTTCTCTGAGCCTTATTCTTAGAGTCCTCTACTTTTTCCTGAATCTTATAAATCTTCACGGTTAGCCAGAAGCCTTAGGTGCAACAGTACCAAACATACCACGCTTTTTGAAGGAGGTGAACCGGTAGCTTGAATCCACGCACCAACATGGGCAACTAGATTATCTTGAGCTTTTTTGTGGTTGTACTTGATGGGATCCAGAGCCATTTTGAAAGAGGATATAACACAAGGGGTATATTTGCTAATAAGGTCGAACTCTTTGGTGGTTCGAGTTGCAGAAGACGATGGAGTCCGTCAAATTCAAATCTATCGTTCATGAGCATCGCCATCATATATAGTCAATGATGAGATCTACTCTTTCCATCACGAGACGAAGTAGCAGTCCTAGCAATACTCGACATCACATCATAATCTTTGGCATTGCCAAATCTGGACAAAACAAAGTTGACTACCATGGTGGCAAACAAATTTATTGGACATAGATAAATTATTTCAAGCCTGGTTGCATTATTAATGTCTCCGTCTCGCTTGACGGACATTTGCACAGCAATCAGGAAATAGTTTAGTAGTTTGCTTTGTCTGGATTCGGAAGTTCCAAAGTTTCAATTCCCCAAACATTAGACAAAATGTGGAATAGCGTTACAGCAGCCGTTCCAGTTGATCGGCCTGAGTGATTAGATTACGAGGAGCTACCTCTAAGCGTCGAGAGATCTCCTGCATGGAAAAATAAGGCTGTTGAAGTAGCCTCAGCATTGCATTGGAATTACCTGATGAGGTATGGTGGGCGATCTGCCGCTTTGGCCCGCTGTCATCGAGTTGAGATGAAGCTGCTAACATCGTAAATGAACGTGGCTTTTGGAAACGTGGGTAACGTCCTTGGCGGTGAAGCAGAAACTTGAGACATAACTTTGGAATCACCCCATTCGGCTTAGTCTAACTCTGGGGGGTTGAAACAACAACAGCAATGTTATGCCCTCTTGTCCAATTAGTGACCCAAGACAAGGATTATTCCAATCTTACCGGCACTAGCTAAGTATGACGTGTTAATTGCTTTCTTTTTTTTCCTTTGTTGAGGTGAAATCACAAAATCAAAAATTGCAATCGATGCTAGACTACTGCCTGCTTAACTTGCCCTTGTATGTTCTTTCATATGTCGACGTATGGTGTAACTCTGACTCGCCGTTCGTTGTCGATTAATCTTCATTCTCTGCGCGTATTCTTTGCCCCAGTCGCACAACCGCTAATGATTCCACGAGGGTTGACCTTTATCGAGAGCCGTGCTCCACGAGCTGCCGGACTTTCAGAAAAAGCTCTGGATGAGCATAAAGAGTTGATTGGTGATCTGTACTTGAGTCAAAACCTTAGTCGTGGCCAAGTGATTCAGCATCTCAAAGCAAATCGGGGCTTCAGCATATCGTGAGTCTGGTCTTCTCTCCATATTTTCTTGTGGGCATCTCACATTAAAGCTCATAGCCCGGACCAGTTCTCAAAAGCGACAAGACGTTGGGGATTTCAGAAGCAGCGTCGCGGAGGCAGCTCTACCCAAACATCAGTAAACGAGCCAGCTATTCAATGCATGATGCGCGACACTGCCAGAAACGAGCTATCCAGTACGGCCAATATAGACGACATGGGGGACCAAGAACCGATACTCACAAATGAGTCGAGCAAACGCCCAAGAAGTGTTGCAAGCTCCATCAATCACAAAAGCGATACCACGACTCATGGCTCCTCCTCACCTCTTCCTCACCGCCCGGTGAAGCGATCGAAACCCAGAAGCGAGTCAGACGACACACCCGCTGGAAGCCTGTCACACACACAGTTGGATTTCGCTACTGACAATGACCTCGTTTCAACGCCATCAACTGAAGAGGGAAGTACTGAATCAAGCTCAAGGTATCAGTACAAGTACGATGGCGAGCTATCGGCAAACTACTTAGCTTGTTGCTACCGTTACACCAAAGCATTCTGTTGCTATTATAACATCTCGATACCATTTCAATGCCAGACCTCATCGCCCAGACAGCGACGCGACAGAATTCTCGATATGGCAAGAACTGCCAAGACGCGGAGAACCTCTGAGATCGTGAGGGTGATGATGGAGTCTGAGCTCAAGATGAGTAATGATCCTCTGTCTGAAGATGGGTCGAATAAATATCCCCCAGGCGAGGCTAAGATGTGCCCCATACAATCATTCTTATTCCATCGTCACCTTGCGGAGATCTACGTACATCGAAGCGACGGCGCCAGCCTGGTACAGAAGCATCTAGATAAAGCCAGAGGCTTCACAAAGGCCTTCGACACACTTGCTCCACCATCGATAGACCTTTGGACATTGCTTCGTCTTCTTCCAAGATATAAGGATACCAACATTCCAGGAGACTTGCTCAATTCACTCAAATGGGATGAGAAGTCGCTGGCCTTGGATATGAGGGATTGTCTTAAGCGTTGCTTGGAAGCACTATCCCAACCCGAGTCTTTGCCGATGGACGTACAACACTATGATGCAGGACAGCACGAAAAGATGGAGCCCACTAAGATGAGCCACTTGGCTCTTCAAAACAACCCTCTTCATATCTGGATTAAGACCAGCTTTCTATTCACATTCTTCTGGAAGCATATATATGGTAGAGCGTCTCCTATTTGGGGACATCCTACGATATCCGCCACGCAATTCCTGATGATTGTGAGCAGGATGATCGTCCGGCGGTCATTACTTATCTTCAAATACAACAGGTGGTCGCTAGACTCAGAAAAGAGGCTATTAGAACTTCGGGCCTCGGATCAGCTGGTTTATCGTGGTGTCGTGCTGGAGCTCTTTCAAGAACGCCTATTACCACCAAATCAAATCAAAAGAGAATTCGCTACAGAATTTGTTGAACACTACTCATGGTATCCACCAGTGGCTCGCAAGAGTGCCCTCATTCAGCAAGTTCGAACTTACCAGTTGGAAGCTCTTGAATCGGTCCTGATCACGAGAAGAGACAGCCGCCCGACAACGCCAACTTTTACAAAGCTGAGAGAGGTCACGGATGTGAGGGCTGAGGGCAGTGAGATGCGATGTTTATCAGCGGACAATGAGTTTCTGAGTTGGTTAGTCGCGCAACAGGAGCAACTAGCCTCTACAAGTCAGAGAGACACCATCACCTATGTCAAAGGGGGCCAATATACACCATCATTCAATTCTTCCAGTGCTTCGTCTTATTTGAGGACACCCTCATCCGCGTATCATATATACCTCAACGCGCTTAATGGAAACCCCACCATCTCCAGATCGTTGGCATCTCAGTCGTCACGCTCTTCCCAAGTGTCCGTCTCGAGCTCACTCAAGCGATTCAAATCATCAGCACTCAACAGACGAAACTCGTCGGAGTCGATGATGGGGCTGAACCTATATGACCCCGGGAGGCAGTTGCAGGACGACTTGTTCGAGGCAGTGCAAGACCTGCAGGTTCGGAGGTACTTCAAAGTAACAATGGGTCTGTCAACCTTGATAGAGGATGACTCACCGATTCCGGAAGAGGAGGAGTATACAAGTCAGGAGGGGAAACCAGAGGGAAACGGAAAGTCTACAATAAGGGGGAGGATAGGGAGACTGCTAAAAGGCAAAGGCAAAGATGACTTGAACGAGAGAGAATGGACATACAACCCTAACCATGACTATAGCATAAACGACTTGGAGGGAAGCATCCCTTATCACCATCTTGACAATAGATCGACAACTTGAATAGTAGCTCTATTTTGATTTAAATAGTTATCTATAAATGGGCCTTGTAATAGAAGCTAGAGTTCCTATAAACCTAACTACTGTTATGAAATCGGACTTAGTCATATTATAATAGCTCTTACTCATAATACATTGCCAATCTCACGAATCAGATCCAAGATGTGTAAGACCTCGATCCCCCGAAAGACGAGACTCTGACAACATGATCTTGTGCTGGAAGTAGATGAAAGGGCATTACCAGGATAGGATGTTGTGTTATCTGTGACGTACCTGTTATGATAGTTTATATACAAGCCTCATTGTACAGGAACTTTGATATCAATAAAGCCATATGCGTTATGTAGCTGGCGGTATCGTTGAGACGTAGAAAGAGTAAACCACGAGTCACGTACGCATACGGGGCGCTCGAAGCATTAGCTTTCATGAGACTCTACTGATGACAAAGCTTTACAGTTCGAGTTGACCCTTACACATATGGTGTTAAGCTATCTCATGCTCGGCATAGTAATCAGACCTGCGTCGCTTTCAACACTGCAAGAAAAGTATTAGTACAGACACCTGACGTCAATTAGCATCCGGATGCTGGGGTTATCTGCTGCCTAATCCTCTATCCTTAAGGACAATAAGGCACCCTCTGAAGGGCGTGCTCTAGTATTAATTGGCTGCCGATTGGTCCGCCAGATACGATAGTAGCACTGACGAGGCACAGCAGTAAGAGTCAAGATCGCGATCTGCAAAGCGTATTATCTAAAATACCTTGGCCTCATCTCGGTCTACTCATAATTAGAAGTACTTTTGATATGGCGCTCCATGCCGCGCATCAAAAACATGGAGAGGCGGCTAGATCGCGGATATCGGTGCTAACAAAACAGGCAAACTCGTATATAGGACTGGTAACTGCTCAAGACCAGCCCAACCTCAGCACCAACTCAGCTTAGAGCGATGGGAGCTCAGCTCTAGAAACGTAAATGGACTTCAGTATACTTAAGTTTCGTTTCCGAGTTAGGTGGTATTTTAATTCCGTGCTGCTGATAAATCAATGATATGCTAATGAACGTAGCTTTTCAGGAGAATTTCCTGGAACCTACCAGGTCACCCATAATTACGGACTGCACAAACCATTTAGATACAAGGAGTTCCAGAATCAAATCAACCCACGTGGCCTGTGATAAAATTTCCCATTTGTTGGTTTTCCTTCCTCGATAGATTGAGAGTAATCGTCGTCATATTCAAGACTGTGCCTCGTATGCCAAGACCTGAACGGGCACATCAACCAGGATTCTCATCGCTCTGGGTTTTGCCAATGCCGGGACAGCTGAATGAACCTACGTAGATTCTCGCGATTGGTTGTGTTATTAGGCTGGTTCACTTATCAAGCTCGGCCAGAACCAATTAGGTCTATGTTCCCTCGATAAATTACTTGTTTTTGCACGACGTTTATATGATTGAAGTTGGGGGCCAGACGAAAGCAGAAACTACCGCCGATCACTTGCGTGGTGGCCACTCTGATTGGGCTTCTTTCAAGCCGCCATCCTGCCTCAAAAAACTGATTAGGATACATCCCCGTGTGTCAGGTTCGGCATGCTGGGCGAGGAAGAACAAATATGATGAATAGCCAATCTCCCCAAGTCCCCAGCAATTGAAACTTCCCAGCAACCTTAACCTTTCCAAACAAACAATTGCTTCGAGCTTCAAGAACATGCCTCAAAGAAGAACTCACTTGGGGCCTCTTACTACAGAATGGGAATACCCGGATAGTTGTACTGTGCCCATTGTCCAATGTCGCACATGCAAAATCGGGTGGCAAGGCCAAGTCTGTGGAGATAACGTGGGAGACATGGTGGGTCTTTCAAAGGCCAAAATGCCGAGCATATCCTTACAAGAATTTGAAGCAAGGTGTCGCCGATAACACAGAATGTTGGCCACCGGCCACAATATCGCCATCGACCGTAGGCGCCCTCAACGGATGGGGTTATTTCTCCCCGGCCGTCGATTGCCCTCGGGGCTACGGACCAGCATGTAGCGCAACGGGGACCCAGACGAGCGATTTCGAGTTTCAGTTCTCGGTGAGTAAAGACGAGACTGTAACAGGATGTTGCCCATCGTAAGATCGTCTTCTCCAAATATGATATATAGAAAGGCTGACGATAGTAGTGGATACACATGCAAGATGGCCCGTGGAGGCGCACAAACCTGTGCGTTTACCGCCTACAGAGGCACTTTGGAAGTCGCTGTGTGTGTCAATCGCAAGATTACTCCCTACTCCCTGCCCATACCGGCAAAGGTCGCCGATAAGCCAGGGGAGAAAACCGTGACGATATATAAATTCACTGCTTATGCGCCAATGTTCTAGCTGAACCGGCGAGAGGAAGATTCATCTTTACAAATGATCAGATCTACAATTGTTGATGCAACCTCACGACATGGGATGTTAGGTCCGACGGCGCAATCCACATCAACTTCTTCAGATTCGACGGCGCAATCCACATCGATTTCTGGATCGTTTGTACCGCCCGACTCTTCCGGAGGCGGCCTTTCCAAGGGAGCCCAAGCAGGAATTGGAGTTGGAGTGAGCGTCATCGGTCTTGGGATTATTGGGGCAGCTTTTTACCTTTGGAGAAGAAGGCGAAAGGCCACACCGGCACCAGAGCTGGAGACTACAGAGTCCAAGCCACCCACGAGTGTTGGAGGAACCCAGAATTCAACTCCACCCCAGTATCGTCCGGTCGAACTAGATGCAACGCATCCTGCTGAGCTTGACGCATTGAACACAAGGCATTCGAGATGTGAATGTTAATAAACAGGAGAGTCGTAGTTAGCGCGGTTCAGGCTTTACTAGAATAAAGTCTTATTTTCTCTTCTGAAGGGTAGGGTCTGGTAGTCAAGTTTGGTGCCCCCTAGTTGAAATTATCGATAGTTAGGTGGATCATGAAACTGTAATAATGATTTTATTTGTTCTTCGTGTTACGATTGAAGTTGACCTGGAACAAACCTTTTCTCGCCATGCCATTAAAAATAGCCCATCTGTCATTCTAGTCTACATGATGGATGCATGAAGAATCGGAATCAGAATCAGGTATAATGTTGCTTAAAATTATCTAACCAACTCGATAGAATGCCAACCACTTCCCAGACCATATGCTGTCGTCAAGAAGTGAAATTCAGATGACCTCTGCAGCTCAAATCCTGGCATTCGGATCGAAGTTCGCTGCTGCAGCCGCACAAGACTCGCCCACTCCAGAGACTACCTGTCCGTTGGCAGTATAACAATACACATCCTCGTAAGCTCCCTCCAATCCAGCCGGTGGAGTTCCCAGAATTTGATGATAAAGTGTGACTTCAGCAATAGCCATCTTGGGATCAGCAAATGTATCATTGAAGTAGATAGTGTTGCGCTGACACTTCTTGTTGTTAAGAAGTTGAGGATTGTTGATCAGCGAGTGGAACGTATGGGCAGTATAGGGAGAGTCATTGGTAAGCTCGAATAAAATATCGAAAGCTGCAGCGTAGACGCCAGGTCCAGAGACGGGGTTCGGGAGAAGAAATGGCTTGACTTGTGTACTGTAGAAGCCGTTGGGAAGAGACTTGGCTGCAACCGTGTCAGGCGCGAATATCGCAGGAAAGATGGTTGTGCCTTCAAAAGGCGATACGCCCGAGGCAATACTTGGCACGATCGCCTGGAGTGTCTGTCCATTGGTGCCTCCGATGTAGAAGTTGACAGGAGCACCGATAGGAGTCTTTCCGTCCTTTGTGACGTCGACATAGGGCACAATGAGAGAGCCTTGCATGAGGGATTCGATCTGCAGAGGCACCACGTTCAAAGCAGTCATGCGGATGTCGTTGTTGTACCCGGACTGGACGATGAGTGGGTGCTTGCCGGCTGGGAAGGACGGCAGAATGCTGGCATCGATATCGAGGGGGTCGTAGCCCGTGATGGTCTTAACAAGGCTTTTATTGATAGGGACCAGGCAGTAGGCTGTGATTGTCAGTGATTTGTTATCATGCCAAGAATGTAAGTTCTATACGTACTTGTGTTGGCTGACATTGTTCTGTTGGCTGGATTGTACCTTGCCAGCGTATTTGGGCCAGCCTGGGCACTCCCTAAGGAGACCAGAGCGCTCAGTGTAGCAGGAATGTATGTCAGCTTCATTTTGGATAATTTAGTATGGCTAGTTAATGGTGCTACTTCAAGGATAGAATGGGACACAGCCAAGTATATAACCTTCCTGACTCCTTAAGTCGATGCCTAATATCGTCACGCTGGACAAGACAGCACGGCTGGTAGAGACAAGACTGTCTCACACTGTCTCACATCCCATGGCTGAACCCAGTTTTTCCCGGTGGGTGATCTTGTTTTCGGGAGTTTTGATAACGATCTGCACTAGGATCGACATTTGAAAGCTCAGACATTGGCACCACTACCACAACGTCTGGACCAACCAGCAAGCAAAGCAGCGCCTCCTTACATCTGAGCTGAATATTTGTCTGAGGAACCAAGTCTCATGACCTTCCATTTGTTCACCGGCAGTTCTGTGGCGCAGAGATTTGTACCGCGAACGGTGGGAAGCCAGCCTGGCGTATGAACCGAGGGGGTCGGCAGTTTTCGTCT
Source organism: Fusarium sp. VM40 (assembly GCA_954870535.1). NCBI lineage: Eukaryota > Fungi > Ascomycota > Sordariomycetes > Hypocreales > Nectriaceae > Fusarium > Fusarium sp. VM40. The sequence continues at coordinate 711,692 of CATPAH010000009.1, forward strand.
GGTGAGACATATGACTGCTTGATAATTGTGAGGCTGGAGCAAAGTTGCGATGCTTACCCGGTAGCTATAGAAGTGATAACATCAGTCACTATGTCCTTTAACATGGTGAAGCTATCTTGATTGAACGTGATGAGGTACAGGAGCACAACTGAATAAGGGTCATCGTTGCCGTGAGCTAAGAAATTTAGGCTTCTATTAAACTTCGCTAGATCGGGAAGAACAACATCCGCGCAAAAAGTCTGCGTTGCGTCCAAGCGGTAGTCGATCGATCTCGATAGATTGCAAAAGATCCGCCCGCACGGTCGTAAAAAGGTCCGAGCACTGATAATTGGAGGCTATAAATGTTTCCTGTAGGCCACATATCATGCACATTGGAATGCATACACATTTACTTTCACCATGCAGTTAAGAACATGGCCTCAGAGAGAGGAGAGAGAGGTTGGATGTGTTGTCAAGTACTCATACTGAGTACGTAATTAAGGTATTATCTAACAGGCCGAACCAGTTACTAAATCGTCTAGTTGTAGAGCTTAGGACCCTCAGCAGCCAAAGTGACATAAAACAGCTTGGTCTGTCCAGTGATAATCATCCTTCCCTTTCCGGCGAACTGGAAGTTGGCAGCAACAGCTCCGGTGTAGATCTTGCCAATGAGCTTGCCAGAGGTGTTCCAGACGTGGACACCATCACCGCAGCCAGCGTACACACGGCCCTTGGAGTCAGTATGGACACCTGAGATAATTAGTGGGGATATCGTTGGGATGAATTGCGAGTAGCTTACCATCGGGAATGAAAGAGGAGACGTAGGCAAAGGTCTTGCGGTTCTGCAGAGTGCCGTCCTGGTTCACGTCGAAGGAGTAAACCGAGGCGGGAGAGGAGAGGTTGCGACCGTAGAAGCCGAGGGCGATTCCAGTGTCGGTGACATAAACACGCTTGCCATCAGGAGCAAAGCCGATACCTGGAATATGTCAGTATGCTGCAACACATCAATCGAAGAAAGACATACCGTTGGGAAGGGTGAAGTCGTCGGCGACAACAGTCACAGCACCACTGTCAAAGTTGTATCGGTAGACTTGGTTTCGCAGACCAGGAACAGGGCGGAAATCTTGGAGATATCCGTAAAGGGTGTCGGTGAAGTACAGATCACCGTTCCTGGGGTTGATGCCAACGTCGTTCAGTGAGTTGAATTGGCGACCGAAGTAGTTGTTGAGGAGGACTGGCCACTGTTAGCTGGATCTCATTGAAGAAGCTAATACTTCGGGTTGCTTGTGTACTTACCAGTGGTGTTGTAGGGAGGGAGAGGGTTCATGCGGAAAAGCGACGAGGGAACCTCATCACCTTGACCTTCACCTGCGAAGATGATGTCTCCCTTGTAGTAGGTCCCACCTTTGGTTCAGTTAGTATTGTAAGGCTCGGCGTCATTGGATAACATACCATTGGGGTTGATGACTTGAGGATTAGAGTCGACGACTGTGACCTTCACTTCATCCTTGCTACCCTTGCGAACAGCATCGGCCTCCTTGAGAGAGATCTTCTGAATGATGGAAGACTTGTTCAATCCTGTTCCAGCAGCAGGGGCGCCTGCGTTCTGGACAAAGAAGACTTCTTCGGTGGGAGGGTACCAGACGACAGCCTCATGGAAGATGGGGTCTGTGTCGGAGGTTGCGATGAGGGTCAGAGAGGGGTCCTTTCCAATAACGTCGTAGAACTCTTCATCGTAGACGTGGAAGGGCTTCTCAAGAAGAGAGTCCTCAGTCACTCCGGGCCAGGTAAAGACCTAATGTTCAAGTCAGTGGAGAGCGAAAGAAGAGGTTGTAGTGGAGCTTACCAGTGTGTCGTTGGCCACAGCAGGAGGTGGCACATCCTTCAGAACGTTGAAAGACTTCTGGTCAATGATCTGAGCGGTAGAAGGAAGTTTGGCAGCTGCCACACCCCAAACGGGAGCGAGAACCCCAACAGCGAACAAAGTGATGGTGGAAGGCATGACGAAAAGAGCGAACGAATGGTGGGTGTGGGAGGAAAGAACCTGAGCTGCAGGATGGTGCAAAGGTGATACTTAATAGGTAAGGCACAACCCTGTTCGGTTCATCCAAAGATGAAGGTGTTGGTTTGTTGGTTGGAAGCCAGGATTGTAACGGACTAGAAGCACAAGGACATGGATAAACGAGGGATTATCGATTGGGTCGAGTGGTCGACATCGTGAGGGGGGGCAGGGATCTGCCGGGGTTTACTCCAAGCTTGTCCAAGGTCCGCAGACTTAAGCTTAAGCTAGTGCGGGACCGGCTTATCCGGGTCAATCACCGCCCATCGGCAGTCAAGGTCGGGCCAGGAGTGTTGAAGAGTGTGGGGAATAGACTTTGTGGATAATGCTCCCAACCTGTGCCCGAAATACAAGAATGCCCCTAGCATAATGTAACGGGAATATCTTACGATTGTATTGAAGTTCTAGACTGACACCGGGGATCGTGGGAGGTTCCATCCGGCGGCACAGTTGATCCCGATCGCCTAGACCTGACAAGTTCGGAGAATGGAGCGAGAAGCATCTTGGGGGACCCTGGTCTTCAGCTTCAGGTAGTGACAAACCAACCAACGCACCTCCTAAATGGTGCATGACTTGGCACACGAATTACTACGTTTTAAGACGGTGAGGGCTGAGTCCTGACTGCCGAGCACAGACGCCACTGCCACTGGTCGAGGAACGTACCGAACGGACAACGTGCCGCGCTTGGGAGGTGAGTTCAGGAACCATACATAAGACGGATTAAGATGTTGAGTTCGTTGTGCCTTACTTGATTGAGTAGGTGCGACAATCAACGCTTGGTGTGACGTTATGCGGAGTACAGAGGGAACTTCCCGAGACGTGATATTATCCGATCGTGCAGTGCTGATCGCTTCCTTTCTCACTGCATTACAGGTCTTGCAAGATCTGGGGAATTATGAGAACTTATTACCACAGCCTTGGGCCGCACAGTACCTGGTTCTAACTTCTCGCTTGCGTATCGCTTATTTGCTTTTTACATCGATAACTCAGGTGATTTTGAGTCAATCCTTGACACACCCTGCATTGATCATAAAGGCAGGGATCGACACCCACCTTCCTCAGAATTAGAGTTTGATTTGATTGCCTGTTGGGTGTCCTGCAAAAGGCCCAACGCCAGATGAATGTGTCACTCGCCTGTCAGTTGCATGATTAGCAACAGCAAAACAGGATAGTGAGACCGCCACCACACTGCTCCTTTGACACTTTTCAGGAGGACGCGTGCCGTTGAGTTATTTAAACATGAGCTGAGACGTCGCGGAGTGCCTGAAGGTCGTAGCAAAATTAATCTAGCTCCAGAGCCTTCAGGCCAAGAGTAGAAAGCTACTCTTTATTTCTTCTTGTCACTCCTTTGAAATCCCTTGTCTCTCCAGATTATCTCCTCCACCCAAGTTAAACCGCGCCACGAAATGCCACGTCTCTCAAAATGGCCGAAGTCAACACCAAGAGCGGCAGCGTTGCCATCGTAATCGCAGTCTTTATCAGTATCGCCTTCTACAATGTCCTCGAACTCAATGCCTTTATCTTCGGCAGCTTCAAGAAGCGCAGCGGGCTCTACTTCTGGAGTTTCGTCGTCGCAACTTGGGGCATTGCCTTCAATGGAACGGGGTACCTCATCCTGCACCTCTCGCTATCCACGACGAAATATCTTTACTCTACACTTATTCTCATTGGCTGGTGTACAATGATCACAGGCCAGTCGGTTGTTCTGTACTCTCGGTTGCATATCGTGATGCATAACCAGCGACGACTGAGAATGGTCTTGATCATGATCATCGTCAATGCACTCTGGCTACACGTCCCTGTTATTATTCTAGTGTACGGCGTTGGTTCTTCAAACCCAGCACCTTTCCAGAAGCCATACGAAGTCTTTGAGAAGATCCAACTCAGCGTCTTCTTTGTCCAAGAGCTTATCATCTCAGGCTTGTATGTCTGGGAGACCACAAAGCGTCTTCGACTGGAAAAGAGTGTCGGCAACACAAAGACCAAGATGGTACTGAACCATCTGATACTGGTTAACGTTCTCGTCATCTTGCTCGACGTCTCCATTCTTGCCCTCGAGTTCGCAAACCTCTTCGACATCCAGACTGCTTGGAAACCACTCGTCTACAGCATCAAGCTCAAGCTAGAATTCAGCATCCTCAATCGTCTCGTTGAATTGACGAGAGGACGAAACGATAGCTCATACACGCGCAGTCATGGAGCAACACACACTGACGATGTCGGCCTGGAGACGCTGAATCGCGACAGGAGAAAACAGTTCACCGGCGCCAAAGGAACCCTGACGGGGGACTATGAGGTCCGAGTCGGAAAGGGCGATGACAATCATCACATGTACGGGAACGAATCGGAGTTGGTAAAGACAACTGAGATTACTGTCCATAGTGAACGATACCTGGGTCATAGTGATCTGGACAGAAGGGGTTTAGAGGGAGGGTCAGGGTCAGCAGAGGGTATTCAGCGTGTGCAAAGGGGCAGTGCGTCGTCGGCTTCTTCGGAAGTTCAGTTTGCGAAGTACGGTAGTTGAAAATAGATGATCCTAGGCACTTAATTGTGTTTCTTTTATAACTTGACTGAGAAGCATATTTCTGCGATGCCACGTTGGTGACGGTTCGTGACCTATATTTTATATCGTTATTGCTATAGCGATGTACTTCGCTCGGTGATTTATTTAAAAACGTGTATCCGTTAATCCTGTAAGAGTATCTAATCTCCTTCCCGACAATTTATGGGATCACTTACCTCCACTTAAAACACACTAACCATTTGACCCTGCTTCTCCGATTCAAACATGGCGACTAAAAGAGTGGAAATGTTAACCATCCTAAGTTAGGGTAAAGACAGATGTGTCATGTCGCCCGCATAATGAAATTCTTGATCAGCTCTCGTATGCTGCTCTGATCCTCCAAACTACTATACCCGCCCGCAATTTCAATTTCGGCGAAGGTAAATCCACTTACGCTACTAGTAAGCGACGGAAGATACCTTCTCACTCAATAGCCCGCTCTGTTAAAACACTCTATCAGGCCCGAGGCCAGAACCCTGCAATGAAGTCCTGCACGTCCTTCCACAAAGCCTCTGGCTCCTCGAGCGCAGCAAAGTGACCACCTCGGCCATGCATGCGATACCAACTGACCTGCTCCGTCTCTTTGATCCACCTCTCAGGAGCAGTGATAAGCTCGTTCTTGAAAGCCGAGTAACCCAAAGGTACTTGAAGAGTCTTCCAAGCATTCATCATGAGCTCATGGTCCTCAAGTACCGTGCGGTGGAGATAGATCGACGTCGGGTAGCAGCCAGAAAACCACCATAGGGCAATGTTGGTCAGGATCAAGTCGTCATCTGGTGTTCTGTCGGACCACCTGATCATTTTCTCTCCAATCCAGGCTAGCAGTGCAACTGGGTTACTTGCGAAAAGGTAACCCGCCGTGGCTGGTTTGGTGCCATCGAGCTGGATAAAGGCCATTTCTTTCTTGGCAAACTCGGCCATCCTGCCAAAAGCTGCTGCTTCGTCGACGCTGTACTTTCCGGCTTTCATACCTGCCTCGATATCTTCTCCTGCAGGAGGCGGAACATTCAACATGTTCATATGGACAAGTTTGCAAGCCGGGTCAAGGTTGGCGATGACGGGTGCAGTCCAGCCGCCAAGGTCACCACCTTGCGTGACATATCCTGTCTTGTTGAAACCCAGGGTATGCATCATCTTTGACATAAGGCGCGCGTTGTCGAAGTGCGAAAACTCTTTGTCCAGAGGTGGTGCATCGGAGAGTGGAAAGCCAATGTGGTGAGGTACAATGATGTGATAAGGAAGCGACTCAGTATCATATTCAGACTGGAGTTTCTGAAGGATGGGAAGATACTCTACCACGGAGCCTGGCCAGCCATGTAAAAACAGGATAGGGACAGCGGATGGGTTCTTGGAGAACAAGGCGAAGAAGTTAATCTTGTAAGCCTTGGAGTCGTCATCAGTGATGGTAATGTTGAACTGCGGGATGGAGTTGAGAGCAGACTCCCACTTCTTCCAGTCGTATTCGTTGGTCCAGTAATTGGCCAACTTCAAAAGTGTATCTCGTGGGAGGCCATAGGCACCATCTTCACGAGTATTCCAGATGTTGGGCTCTGGAATGGGGGAAAGCTTGAGAAGAGTCTTCAGCCTCTGAATTTGATCATCAGAAATGGAGATGGTAGAGGGCGTGAGGTTTGCTGACGCGGGGACAGTGTGGGGAGGCGTACCAAAGGGAAGGGAACTCATTTTCATTTATGATTGGATGGTTTTTCTGTTCGTGTTTGTGATTGGAATGAAGTAAGTATAGAGAATATTAAAAACATCCAAGAACTGCCATTTTTGTCCTTTTAAGTATTTGCCAAACTTTGGATATCTGCGGCTGCTGCCTCGAGATGGCCGCACAGACGTAACTCGAAGGATCGTGCTGATTCTGGAATTTTCGAGAAGACGTGTGAGTCTGACTAACTACATCGAGTCACATGTGTCTCTCAGGACGCTTAGCATGTCCAGAGAGGCTATTCCTGTTTAAGTCTCAAGTAAGACGCATAATCGATAAGATGCTGATCCACCTTGCCATGCTCCATCTGGTGTAAAGAATTATGAGCCGATTTGACGGCTCGCATAGATACTCCGCTAATTGGCTTTTTCCGCTCCTTCGTGCTGACTGCATGAATCCTTCGTAAAACATCGGCCGCTGACTTGCCAATTTTTGAAACCACCAGTTCAAAAGCTTGTGTTTGACGTCGTAGTCCAAATGTCTCAATAGAGGGGGTTGTTAGCAGTGCCATATCTACCCCGAACCTATTTAGCCGCCAGTATTTGGTGAAGATATTATAGATTTGCGCACTTAACAACCAGGTACTGATCTTATATAGCTTGACCTCCCGCAACACATTTCTGACCAACGTCAACAATTTTAGTCCTAATCACAACCCAGCTATTTCGCTGAAATCATGTCGCATCCAACCCATCAATCTCACGGCAACCGCCTACTACCCTCGCTCGTGGATGAGATCGCTGTAACAGATCCGGGCCGGGTCTTTTACTCAATCACCAAGACGCAAGATCCTGCCGATGGGTTCCAAGACATCACTGCCGCAGAAGTAGCCCGAGGCGTTCATCGCTGTGCTTGGCACATCGAGGAGCATCTCGGTCGCGGCGAAAACTTCCCTACGCTTGCATTCATAGGACCTCAAACCCCAATCTACGCTATTGTTGTTCTCGCTTGTATCAAGACTGGATACAAACCTCTGCTTTTGGCTCCTCGGAATACACCCGAAGCGAGTTTATCACTTCTGGAGCAGACCAACTGCAGCACCATTCTACTCCCCCCAGTCTTCCCCCTGCCTGTCATTGGCGAGCTGGTGCAGAAGCACAGAATGAATGTCCTTGAAATTCCCGCTCTGCAACACTGGCTTGACGACGGGTCTGACAAGCCCTACCCTTTTGACAAAACCTTTGAAGAAGCAAGGACTGATCCAATCGTCGTGCTGCAAACCTCGGGCTCGACGGGAATGCCAAAGCCAATCACCATAACACACGGTACATTTGCAGCGATAGACTCGTATCTGGAAGTACCGTCGTTGGCTTATCCTAACATGTGTGCTGGTTCTCGGCTATATGTGGCCTTTCCAGTTTGCCACTCAGGTGGATTGACGAATTTGCTTCCAGGATGCATCTACGCAGAGTTCACAATGGTATTTGCACCATTTCCGCCTACTTCCGCCATTATAAACGGCGTGCATATACATGGCAACGTGCGACAAAGCGGTATAACCCCCATGATGCTTACAGATCTTGTCAAGAATCCGGAGTACCTTGAAAATCTCAAACGACTTGATCTTATTCCTTATGGAGGCGGACCAATTCCAACAGCAGTAGGAGACATCATTAGTTCAAAGACGAGGCTATTCAACTGCATGGGAACAACAGAATGCGGCCCGCTTCCTTCTCTACTCTGTGATGAAGAAGACTGGGCCTATTGCAACTTTAGTCCCGTTCTTGGCTCTGAATTTCGTCATGTTGCCGACGGTCTCTACGAGCATTTCATTATACGCGATCCCAAGAGTACCCGATACCAGCCCATTTTCGAAACATTCCCTGAGCTAGACGAGTGGCCGATGAGAGATCTTTATTCCAAGCATCCTACCAAAAAGGATCACTGGTTGTACAGAGGACGCGCCGACGATATAATTGTATTTGCGTCAGGTCAGAACCTGAACCCTATTCCTGTGGAAGACACAGTTACTCCCAACCCTGCAGTCAGCGCAGCGCTTCTGATCGGTACCTCTCGTTCACAGTCTGGTCTCTTGGTAGAGGCGATCACTCCACCTACTAACGATACCGAGCGTAAAAGGCTGCTGGATGATATTTGGGAATCTATTGAGGCTGCGAACATATCTATCCCGACCGAAAGCTTGAAGGTTCGACGAAATATGGTTATTTTCACCACTATTGAGAAACCTATGTTGAGAGCTGGAAAAGGGACTGTGCAGCGCAAGTTGACCATGGATGCGTACTCGTCTGAGATTGATGCTTTATATAAAGCCCACGGCGACTCCAAATTAGGGCCATACCACGGTTTTATCAACGGGCAGGATTGAAATTGGTAGATGGTTTGTTATTTGAGGCTGTAAGTTCTCATACAGTGCTGGACATAATGCAAAGAGTGTTCAGCTGCCTAGGATATCGGAATTCTGTCACTTCCCAGCCCAGTAACCGCTGAAATTACGCTGAGATCTCTGGAGAATAGAACACAGTTCGTTTGTACTCACTTCCTCTAACGCCGTTGGGTTTCAATAAACACGGGAGCAAATATGCATAATTCTTCATCTTACTCCGCTAGCCGTCTCACCTAAGCTTGGCCAGAAATATCGACCCCATTCCGAACTAGTGAATATCTTCAGTGGATTGATTCATGCTTATGTCAGAGCTTGACCCCAATAGGATGGTATAAGAGTAGTGAAGTCCACAAATATATTTCCACTGCTTCTCCAGCTTTCAAGGCCTCGCAACCTCTTGAAGACTTACTCGGGCGTATTTGAACTTGTTCGAGCAGGTCATATTCATCATGGCGCATTCCAAGACCTCCGCTACCTCATCTACTGATGGTAGTAAAGATGACGGTCTTAAAGTCGTACACGCAGGCCTTTACCGTACGGGAACCGCTTCCATGGCCGAAGCCTACCGGATCCTAGGGTACAAGACGCACCACGCACTTGCAAATGTCTGGGAAGTCCCCTGGGGGCAGATAGAGCAAGCAGCCGAAGCCACCTGGCCCCATCTTGCTGAACTCCCAGAGTACACCTACAGGAGGAAAGACGGCTGGGTGACGCCTCGTCCGCCGTTCAACAGAGAAGACTGGCAGAAGATCTGGGGCGACTATGACATTGCCACTGATGTGGCTTCCACCTTTGCGCCGGAACTTATCGAAGCATATCCCAATGCAAAGGTCGTCGTCGTGCAGAGAAAGTTTGAAAGCTGGTGGCCATCCTTCAAGTCAGAGCTACTGGGCAGTCTTTACAACATGAGTTGGCTGCAAAGTTTTATCGCATGGAACATAATGCGTTTCCGCGCGCCACATGCAATGCGAAAAGTTCATGCAGGATTCTTCTCCGCCAATGAATACTCTCTTGAGTCCATTGAACCGCGGGCGAAGGATGCATACGAAGAGTATTACCGCAGAGTTCGCGAGGCTGTTCCAATCGAGAGCGGACGAAGACTGGAGTACACGCTTGGGGACGGGTGGAAGCCACTGTGCGAGTTTTTGGGCAAGGAGGTTCCTGATGTTGAGTTTCCCAGGGTTAATGATCGAGCGAGTCACGGTGCGCAGATAAAGAGGCAGAGATCTGAGATGAATTGGAGCTTGCTGCGTGTGGGTGGGCCTTTGATTGTTGCAGTAATTGCTGCTGTGGTTGCGTACAAGAGATGGTGATATTGAGTGGTATCCATGGTGATGGCAAGATGAGCTCAATGGTTCGAGTCCAAATTTGTTGGTGGGATTCTTACATACTAGTTTGAGACAAGTCTTCATTCGTATGCGATGTTTGTAGTGAGCAACATGGATGGTATCTTTAAATGTCATGTATCAAAAAGTCAAAGTCCATTATATAATACTATCATCATTCCAGCGCCACATAATAGAACCGCAAAATTCGTCTAAACCTTAGACCACAGATTGAAAACCCCATTAGGCCCATCTCGCTTCCTGAGTGGGATAGCAGTACTGTTTCTGGTTACATTCTTAATGGTGCAACCCTCAGTCTTATACACCTGGGCATACTTGCCCGTCAGTGCAGTCGCCAGCCATTGAATAGCTGGGCCAGCGCTGAGGAGAAACTCTTGAGAATGTGATCCAACAGAGTTCCTCTCGTACAGAATGTTGGCGCCCACGGCACAGTATCGCTCAATCAGTTTATCTGTGTTCACAATGGGGCTGATCTCGTCCTTGACAGACTGGTAGGCGAAGATAGGCCATTGGGGAACACCGTGGTATCCCATTATACCGTCTCGGTTGATAGCAACCAGAATCTTAGGGTCACGGAGGATGTCCAAGCCTTGCTTGAAAAAGTCAAAGAGGTCAACTCCTTGGTATGTAGCACCAGCCTCGGCCACAGTAAGCTTCTCGGCAGCCAAAAACCCAGTCTTGTTGGTTGCGCCGTCGGTCTTGAGCTGAGAGATGAGGTACTTGCGCACCTCGGGGTACTGGCTGGTGATACCGATGATTCCACTGGGGCCCAGGCCCGCGGAGTCTTTACCTGAGACGGACTCGAGGACAGCAGAAATGTTGGGCGTGATTCCACCGATTGCGGCTCCAACGACGGTCTTTTGAAGATCGGGGGCATATTGTACAGCGAGTTCCGATGCCCACTCACTTGCCAACGCGCCACCTGAGTAGCCCCAAAGCGCAACACGAGGAGCAGTTGTGTTGAGACCAAGGCCGAGTGAAAGTACAGCACGGATTGAATCAAGAGTTGCGTGTCCTGAGATGACACCGGCGGTGAATGAAGCCAGCGGGCCCTCGTAGTCAGGCACGTTCAAAAAGAGCCCCAGGTTCAAGGCCGTGTCGAATAGCACATTGCCACTGGCACCCTCCGCAGTATACGAAGAGTAACTGGGGCTGGCGTCGACATCTGCGGAATCATAGGGAACTTGGTATGAGAGAAGAGCACTCTGGTTGAATGCGCGTGCAGAAGTGCTGTTTGATCCCAGCTTGGGGATGAATAGAGTGGTGACAGCCCAGGTAGGTTTGTACTGGCTGTCTGTGGTGCGGTAGAGGATGTTGTACGCAGCAGAGCTGTTGCCGACGATTTGGGTCAGGTTTCCCGGCGCAGGTCGCACGCGCAAAACGGTACCAGGCTCTGTGCTTTCCCAATCATTGTCGGGTGCAGAGTACCACGGATCTTGACTGGGAGGAAGTGGTTCAGAAGAAACAGTCCTTCTGTAAATGCGAGAGGGTTGGAAGGCAGCTGTGAGACCTAGCCAAAGACTCAAAAGAGCCAGCATACGATGAAGAGCCATTGGTAGTATGACAATGGTGCAATTGATGTATATGCGGATCTACAGAAAACACGAGGGTTCTCTCGTCTTTTGAAGCAAAGTCAATCCATTACGTGGACTTGGAGTGCGCAATAATAGTTAGGCTGGTGACGACAGCGCATAATGCATGCCGAAGGATCCGTCCGTGAGCTCTTCCAACTTCCAAGCCTCAACTCCGCCACGAAAACAATATTTCCAGCCAAGTCCGCAGTGATGACGGTTAGTTCTTTGGGCGGAGACGAATCAGGGAAAGCTATTAAAAAAGTGACGAATCACGGTGGTTGGTGTCGCTACACAATCGGCCGGGGGTTCCCAGATGGCGCCCACCTCAGCCCTGCCTTGCTGGGCGGAGTCAAGTCCACTGGTACAAATACAGTCAGCTTAACGGAACGGGTCAAACGGTTTACATCCGTGTCCGAAGGACCTTCGGCATCGGTTTTTGTAAGCCCGATGGCTCCAACTTTTCGCATTTAGGACGTCGCTTATTCTTAGCAAACACTTGCTGCGGTGGAATATCTCGTGAGACAATAGCATCAAGATCTGACGCCGAGGAGAACAGTGGCAGGGATGAGATAAACTGATGACGAGAGACTGCGGCTAACACTGATTTTGGCAAGCGTCTTTGCCTGTCAAGAGAATGACTAGCCTTTATTGCTCTGGTGCACGAGTACAGTAGGGCTCCTGTTACTGGCATTCCTCGTCTTCATTCACGACCCCGCGTTGGGCGTCCGTCGTGAGGGGTTTACTACGACTGCTTGATGTGTCACCTCGGTTCCAAGAGATGCTTGACGGTGTGTAAGATTTTACTACAGCGTAAAGCAATAGAGTTTGTTATGGTTAAGACAGTTCTAGAAATTTGTCGATGACGTATGATAGTCGCGCGCTTGATAATTCAGCAACGGGCGCTCCAAAGGGCGGGACCTCGTGATCTGAATTATGACATGAAATCAACTCCGTATCAATTAAAACATGAACAATTGTGCGCCATTTCAACAATGGTTATACCAAAGGTAGAGTTTAGAAGTCAAGGAGCCTTCAAAGCATCTTGATTACCATTCTTTCAAACCGGGAACCCTCATCAAACTAGTTACCCTGCAGCTGGATTCTAGTCTCTAATCACGACACTTGGCGAGAATTATACGAACACTCACTTCCAGAGTCATGAAATAAGTCATGAATCAATGTCCGTTTAATTTTGAAGACTGATTTGGGGAGTAAACAGCCTTGGCTACTATTGATTTTAGTTTCGTAAACTGACAGTACTTTTACTCTGCGTGCCACTCTCAACCGTGCCCTTGAGCAAATTGGCTTCTAGTAAAAGTGTGAGAAATTTCAGAATCCAGCGACACTCTATCGTACAATATAGTACACTAAAACCTCTGTTTCCCAGCAACTACCGCTCCTGCTGCGAGCATCCTATCAGAGCATCTGACATCATGCTTATACGCCGAATCGAAACTCGCGGAACTTCTTCTGGTAGTAATACGTAGCCAATGCACCTACAGCACCGAGAGCAATGGGAACAGGCGCTCTGCCTCCAGTCTTGATGATCCTGGGGACAGCGGAACCAGTCAAGAGGACACTGTTAGCAAGAGCAAGTTCAGATCCGTAGTCCTTGTTGTTCTTGAGAAGGTATCCTAACAGCTTTTGTTAATAATAGGACCTCAGATGTAAGTATTCACCCTACCGGCATATGCGTATGACACTCCGAGACCGAGACCAGCCACAAGAGAGGGCGTCGAGCGAGTGCGTATGTACCCGGCGGTACCGCCAGCGGCCACTATAGAGGCAGAAATGGTCAATTGGCGGTCGGATCATGCTATGATAGTACGCGTGACTTACAAAGACCGGCGAGAGTAAAGGAAGGATGCTCAGCCATTTTTAGCTATTGATTGATGACGAACGATACACACGAGAAGACACTTTGAAGTTTTAGCGGTGATGTGATCTTGTCGGCATCATCGGGATTCCGAGGTGCGAGATTGGATGACAAATGATTTCATGGCGGAAAAACTTTATGCCAGGTCTTATCAGATAAGCGTCACGTCTGTATAACGCGTGATGAGACAGAATATCACCGAACATTTTCTGCAATATGTCTTTCTGGTTGAGTTCTATTTACGTAAAAGGATTATAAACGCCCGATTTGGGAATAATTTCACTTGTCCACAGGAAATGTTTTGCTTGGACGGGTGTAATGCAAAGAGCGCATTTATGTGACTACTTTACGGGCAACAAGAAGTCAAACTCATGTAACTCGAAGCCCTTCGATTTCGAGTCCAGTTCTGGCTATTTTTTTGTGTCTTTGATTATAGCCCTATCACAAGTGTGCCGTTCTTCTCCGGAAATGTTGACTCTGACTTCATACCCGCTCCAAGTAAAGCTGGAACCAAATGCCACTGATTCCTTCATCCATTCAAGGCATTATTATTATGTGTGAAGCGGCAGTAGTATCATTTCAAAGATTTCGTAGTCATACTTTGGGATTAGACGTGAATTTTAGGGACATGACCATAGCAGAATCACCATCGAGCCTTTTGACTTTTCTCGAGCCATTTATTTGAGCAGAAAATGGAGGACAAGACGTGTCAAGTTTAGACGAGCCCACTGGCCATCTAATGTTCTGCTGTCTCAATTAGCGTGGTAGAAGTGGAAGTCCCATGTTCTATGCTTTTGCATCCCCGACGGCATCGTCGATCCGAAGACAATCAACAGGCAGTGTTTCAGCTGGTCTCCCTAATCTCTCACCGCTGAATTAACTATTCGTGCCCGTATGCTTTGAACAATTTAGGCTGAAATGGAACTGCATTGAGCTGGCACAGCAAAACTTACACAATCGATGTCTCTCGCACTGTAACCATACTTGGCCTCGTTTTTCTTCCTATCACATGTCCTCCATTCCATACTGTCGAATCGTACAACGGGATGAGAGATGTAGGAGGCCAACCGTATGTAAATAACCAGCCAACAACACTTGAATACCTGCATACCCCTCATTTGCTACGAATCTGCAGTTTCTCAAGGGAGGCTGGTAGAAGCAGGAGGCCTACCACTTGAGAGACAACCAATGTCTTTCAGAGCATTGAATTAAATGAATAAAATGAAAAAAAAGGTTGTTTGCTGTGCCGTAAAATGGTACACTTGCTCAAAGTTGATGATTGTGATGATGCGTTCTTGAACGACATTTCAACTTCAAGTGGAATAGATCTTTGTTTGCTCTTGCGCCAGTCTATTCGGCAGACATAATGCAGGTTAACTGATAATGTGTTTCTCCTTTGCTTGCTTTTGCAGTTCACTAACCATGAGCGGCTGCTTGTCGTTGATGCAGAATCGGTGGTGTGGATGCAGGCGGGGGGGGGGGGGGGGGGGGGGGGGGGGGGGGGGGGGGGGGCTGGATTCCTGCCGTGTGTCAGTGACTTAACCTGCCCCCGTTCACTATTCATAGCATTGCAAGTTCTTCCTACCTCCCAAGAGACTTTTCCTGTCATCCTCTGTTCCCTTCTATCTCATCATTTGAGCAACACTAAGTCATTCATTATGTCACGCAAAAAGTCAAAAGTAAAGGAAGGCCCATCGTGGGCGATCTATCCGGACCTGCACGACGAAGTCGCAGACAAACTCGAGGAATTTCAGCTTGACTACTCGTTCAACCCCAACGATGATGAGATAGCAAAGATTCGAGATTACGACACCAACATCATGGGTCGCTTCACCTGCAACAACGAGAAGTGCAAGAAGAAGGGGTGGTCGACCAAGATGATGCCGATAACCATTCGCGAATACACTCGTGATCGATACAACGCAAGAGTCTACTTCCAGCGCTGCATGCGATGCAAAAGACTAGGTCAACCTACGCTCGACGAGAAATCATACATCGAAAGGGTTGTGTACTGGATCAAGAAGTGGAATGGTGTAGAGATGGAAAGACCTATCTTTTCAGGTAGTTCGAAGGGACCTCATGAGAGTGACCTATGTGAGGGATGTATCAACGGTCATTGTTCCCAGACCGTCAAGGGCAGATACGTGTTGGCATAAGCATCTAACCTTTGGATTGCGCTGTTGGATAAGAAGCTCGCTGGGTGATCAGGGACTCGAGTAAAGAACAGAATTACTTTGATTCGACCCCACAGGCACTTTTAGATGTTGGTGATCACGGCAAGTGACTTGAGAAACAAATGGGACATTGATTTAAACATTCTCTCTCCAGTAATGCAAGTGAAATCTTCTGCAAAGTGCACCGCAGAAGCCAAGCACATCTGGAATATTGGCGAGCTGATAAGCGCCGGCGTACAAGTATTACATGCCATTATTAACAGCAAAAGGTAAATCGCTTACGCTTTCAAACCGTAAGTTGATGAGGTATTCGCACCGGCAAAAACATACAACAGCGGGGATTCGCTGGTCGTCACCGACCCAACTACTAATCCGCCCCTTACCAGCTTATCTATGGGAGAGCGGACGGGATCCCGAGTTCTCTGATAGGTATGGTCGTATGTGCAAGACAGTGGTTGTATTAGAGTATATAATTGAAGGACACGAAGAGTAAGATCCAGTGTGGTAGACGTCCGCCCACTGCTGAGCCAGCTCACCATGGCAACTCCTCCCCCTTGTATGTAACAAATTTACCCGATACCGTCTCCCGAGTAGCATCATCAATCACCTTGAGCATTTGTGTGACCGAGTCTTCAACAGATGCCAGCATAGCCAGAGGAAATCCCCACTCCGTAGCAGCAAATTCGCCCATGTCCGTACCCACAAACCCAGGATGAAGCGCAAATGCCACGAGCTGCTCGTTCTGCAAATGCAGCGCCCGTGTAAGCCAGTTCAATGCCGCTTTGCTTGGACCATAGGCACCAGCCACAACCTCTTGATAGGTGATGCAGCCAATCGAAGAGGAGATATTGACCACCTTGGGCGCAGCTGACTTTTGCAGTAAAGGCCACAGTGCTTGGACGACTGTAAGAGGTCCAATTGTATTTATCTCGAAGGCAGATCGAAGGTCGGCTGTGGGTATCTCGAGTGCAGCGTATGATTGGAAACTGGCAGCAGCGTTGTTGATGAGAACGTCGATGTGATCGATGTCGAACGCGCTGCGGATTCGTTCAATCGGAATGCCCGCAGAAAAGTCCAGCTGGGCAATGGATAAAGTACTTCCGTCACCTTTTGGTATACTCTCGACAGCAAACTCCAAGTCAGACCTAGACTTGTCGTTACGGACAGTCGCGATTACCGTGACAGAGGGGCGAGCAAGGAGAGCCTTCACAAGGCCGAGACCAATGCCTCGATTGCCGCCGGTGACGACGTATACGGTGTTTTTGTGGGAGGTCATGATGGTTTTAGATAGTCAAGAGTGATTTGAACGGAAAGACGCCTATTGTAGGACAGAAAGATAACAAAGGGGTAAAGTTTTGTACAGCGACGCAAAAACAACTGATGCGTCTTATATGTGATCAGGCAAGATGCACCAGCGTCAGCACAGCCAATCAAGAGTGATGCGATATGGAAGATAAATCATCCGACTTACATCCTTGGCAATGTGTGAACCAACAAAGATGAGATGTGGTGGAGAGCAGCACGGTCAGTCTAGCGTGCGAATGTAACACCACATAGTGTCCATAATCATTAATGACGGGAAAGATTTTACAAATTTGAAGCTGGAAGTGCTTTTGTATATGCAATAAAGTTTACTTACTGGGATGTATCCCAATTCTGTCCCTGTGCTAGATGGCTCATTACTCTATTTTGATGTCCACGCCTAGTTTTCGGGACTCAAAATAGCGTCGCAAAACTGCGAGATGAAATGTCAGGGCACGTATTAGATCTGGTCTTTCAAGTTAATTTTGAGATTGTAGAACTATTATCATTTAAGAGAACTCACTACAGATGCCATCAATTCTCGAATTGATGAAGGTTTTCAGCAGTGTCGAAAGGGGTCATTCCTCGATGGTACCGACCGACAACGTGGCGCGTCTGGTCTTACCGACTTTTTCCCCTACAAAATTAACCACAATTCTTGTTCATAATTCTTCTCAGACTTCCAATCTTTGTTGAACCTGGAGAGATGAGGGGCGGCCTACTAATAGTCTCCGGCGCTGTGTGAACTTCCAGCAAGGCGACTTGGAACTGACAGATCTGAAGGTGTCTCAACACCAAGCTAGCTCGGAGAAATGCCTCAAAGATGCTGATAAGAGTACAGATTGGTGATTCAACGTGTCCATATCCGTAAAGTCTTTTGCAGTAGAGTTCATACTCGAAACTTTGAATGACTCCTCGAGAGCCGCACGATGCAGCTGCGAAAGTCAAAAAACTTGGATCAAAAATATTGAGCACATCTACACAGATTCGAAACGACATCGCATAGGGTCAAATTGGTAACATTCACTGCATTCGAAGCTCATCCCTTTGTCTTTGTGTCTTTTCATCTGAACATTTTCCTAACTGCACCAGACAGGAAGGAGTGGCAGATCCAGAAAGGTACCTGTCACGTGGGGACGCGCCAGCACCACGAACTTTTCTCCCACCAAAATTTGGTGCGACAGATGTTCACGCGTCTGGCAAGAAACTTTGGCGGCGCGACAAGCTTTTGCACCGCATAGAGCCAAATTCTGGGAGGAAACGTTGGGCAAAAGTATTACAGGTATAAAAAGGAGACAGGCCTGCGCCTGTCAAGTGCAAGTCTCAGAAGTTTGGTTATCATTAGCCACCTTTGCGCAAGTGTTCTCGGCATGATCAGATTTTGATCTTTCGAATATATAGATGTATCATCATTGACTGCTGTTGGTAAGTGCTCATTTTATTTCAACTTAAGTACTGTTGGCAAGTTGTTGGGCAGGTGGGGGAGTTGGTGTCGTCGTTCCTTCCCTTCTCGTTGTTGCGCACCCTCGTCCCGGAGTTGAGGCTCCACACGAACGCCACACCATGGCCACAGCACAGTCTCCGCCAGCAACCCCCCATCATCGCGACAAGGACGAAAACAACTCATGTGCGAATGGGTCCCTATTCTTGTCTTGCGTTGGTAGTTCTGCTTGCTGTACTCTTGGTCTTGAAACCCCTCCCCCTTTCTTGAGCAGTGTTGGGATGATTTCGCTGACGATTCAGGTGGACTGTACGCACTGGGGGATTGTGATGGAACTGGGGGGATCCTCTCGCTCTGAGAGGTATCACAAAAATCCGAATGTCAAATTGAGTGTAAAACTGTGGAACAATGATGATACTGTATTGCCCTCATACTTCTGGGTGCCTTGCGTCTTGATGATCGCGAATGGTTGCAGTCTGAGTTCAACTTGTCCCAAAATGCTCTCTCGCTGCGTTTTCACGGAAGTCCTTTATTACGCAAATACCAACTTTTACTCATGTTCTTTCAAAACTTCCAACTATGCTTCAGTGGTTCTCCAAAGTTGGAGTGTCTGAGTCTGAGCATCGAGATTCTTGTTTGCAATTTCCTTTTCGCCTTTCTCCTTTCACTCGACTGTTCATAGCGAATGTCGGACTTCTTATTGTCCTCATCCCACTATTCTATCGATATGTGATATTCACACAGATTTCATGCCTGGTGTCCCCTGTTATTGGAGGGGTTTTCAGCGAAATGTGAAGTCGACCTGTTTCTGCACCGCAGGGAATATCGGTCGTCAAAGGAATATCGACACCCGCAGCAAGCGTACGTTCTCTCAGCTTGTGCAGAAAGAATTCTTCCCCATACGATTTGTAATAATCATCGATGCAGCCTACCACCCACTGTGATCGCTGACTTCCCTTGTCGAGAGAATTGTAGACACCCATCCACGGCCCCATGGTGCCAGTACCAGGATGTACTCTCAGGCCACATACGATGAAGATTCTTGCCGAAACAAACTTCTGCGAAGTGTCAGATATCTGAAAGTCGAGAAAGCCTGTGAAATTCCCATTGTTGTCCGTGATGAACGACTGGCGCAGATGATCCCACAAGTCTGCCGGCTTGGCTGCGAACGTATGAAGCTTGAAACCGTCGCAAATGTTGAATGAGACTACGAGATTCGTTGATAAGAGATTTTTCAAGGCCACAGAGCCAAACGGGCTGACACGCTTACGGATGAAGATCTTGTAGCGTGCGCCAGCCCAAATTCGCGAGTCGCGTGTTTGGAACAGCTCGCCCGGACGAGTTCGAACGTAACCATCGGCAGTCTTTACCAGGTAGACACCGACTCTTGCCAAGTCGCCATTTCTCTTGGGTAACATGCACGCCAGGTTCAGGATGTACTCCGCAGTGGAGGTCTCAGCCAGGTATGTCTCCAATCTCAGGCCCTTATTCGTCATGGAGAACTCATAGCCGTAGCGCATGCTGGGGGCTCTGGAAAGGTTGCGACAGTGCACAAACTCCTCAGGAGACTGCGCCAAAACACCACGAAAGTCCTGGGAAGGGACATCTGTTCCCTGTTGAGCTTTCCATGCGAACACAGAGAGGTCAGTTGTCTCCTTTATTATCTCTTCCTGCAACCTAGAGAAAGCCTTGGTACCTTCCCCATACATCATTGGCATGTTAACATCGAAGATTCCCAGCAGACAATATGCTGTATCCTCAGTTCGTGTGGTCTTCCGGTTTGCTGCCCAGGACATCCGCTTCGCTATCGGTATACTTTCAAGGAGGGCGTTATTTTCCAGTACTGGTAAGTCAATCCCCGTCATATCCGATATTTGGTTTCGTAGTTCTGCTTTAGTCCCCCTGTATTGCCACTCGCAGTCGTAGAATTCCAAAGTTTGCGAGGCGATCAGTTCTTGCAAAGTCCACCCTCTGGTGAACCACCTACAGGACGGCAAGCCTTCAAGAGAATCCTTCTCGTCACCGGACTGAGGCTCCAAATCCTCAAGATGAGTGAAGCAAACTGACGCGCCCTTGTACCAGAGGAACATAGAATTGATCGCCTCGGTCAACTCTGCGCTACTGCGCTTATCAACACAGCAAGTATCGACCCACGCATACTCTATCCCTCGCCGCCTTGCAAGTCGACAAGTGTTCTCAATCTTGTTGTATCCTTGTTTTTTCTGGGCTACCTCAGTCTGCATCATGTCCTCAAAGGTAACTTCATTTTCACTCCATGTATGCGATAGAATTGCGTATGAAGTTGTTGCCGCGTCAACTCTTTCGAGCCTGATCGTGGTTGTGTTGAGAAGCCACATGGTCACTGGCACCTGATGACAAGCCACAAAGGGCGAGAATGAAGCTCTAGTTAACTTTCTCGGCGGTATGAAATAGTGTTTCGAAGAAGAAAGAACTGATGCTGACAGTAAGCCTGCGGAACCAATTGTTGGTATCAGAAGCGGGGTTGCGAAATGTGATTTGATGCTTATTTAACAAATTGGCTGCGCCATTAATTGCAGCGCGAAAATGATTGGCACAATCGCCAGGTCAAATGACTTTCAGTCGTACAAAACCGTGACCTTGAAGCGGAGAGTGTATCTTAAAGTTTGCCTGACGACGTCAAAGTAAGCATTTCCTCAACAAGTTGTCCCTTGCATCGACGTGTTCCGTGATAGTATATTCTCATATCCAGCAATTGCTTTAGCTCGGCTTTCATAGATGTCGCATGCACAAGAGCCTTTCACTTACTATAAGGCTGTCAAATCAGTGTGCTCGATGTTACTTGCATTTTTCCTGAGTATGATGAACAAACTGTAGGCAATAGAGCTTAGCGACGAGCTACGCTCTATGCGATATTTGGCATTTGAGACGAGCTCAATACGGCCGAGATTATTATCCACCTAGCCGGGACCGAAGAAATTCAGTACCAGCATTAAACGAGGTCAGATGCAAATTGTGTTTCGGACAATTCAAGGTCTTGGAGAAGGGGGGCTCCTATGCCCTGATATTTTCCTCCCCTCTACATTCTTTTCAAGTTACGCGAATCGTTTTCTTCAGGTACGCCCACTATCTATATTTATAGACATATATGTTGAGCGAACTAGGATGTGCGAATAAGGGTCTCATGCCATCTACGGAGTAGAAAGGGGAAAATAGGAGCCAAGACGACAGGGGTGGTAGATCTCAGTCTTCTTAAATCAGCTGCTAGTCCAAAAAAGAGACAAAAGAGTAACTAAGAATATTATCATATTTCAATATACCGGCCTCCAAGAAATATAGGAATATGGAGCGAAAGGTTAATCACTCTCAACATCCGACAAGAAATCTGGCCTGAAAAAAATCTGCAAACTCAACCAACAGCCCATTTGAGGTCCAAGCTCAGATGTTGAGAAAAACCAAGCTTTTGCAGACTGTAGGCTGTAGATCTAGATAGCTCAGGGCGCAAGAGTGGTGAGACCACCAGCCACCATCATTGAACTTACTATAAAATCTAGCACTGCGAACACGAACACGCTACAACCTTTATTTCAACACCACTCACAATCGTCTCACTCTTTTTCGCATTCAGATTCGGCTCTTTTCTGGCCTGTTTTTCCCTTTTTCGCTAACAGAAACAACACTGTGCGGCGGGCCGCGGCAGACCGAGATCGGCCCACCAATTTCCATCGTCACCTGATCGTCATCCTATTTCCTGTGCGGACCAAGATAGGAGAGAAGTTGGCTTTTTAAATACTTCGGTACAGCCATTTTATTTCCAAAGCTACACAAAATTGCTGAAACACCAAAAAACACCACTTTTTCCTCATTGCATATCAATGATTGCTATTTAGTATGGCAGCAAAAGCTCGTTCACAACCTCATAGCAAGTGTCGGGAGAGCGTTTCTGTGAAATATTGGCTCGTCGATAATCAAATTGGTATGTATCTTGGAAAGTCCCTATTGAGGGGCACTTTCAGAAAAAGACGTGTTCCCACAATACTGACTTTTGCAGGTATCTGCTTGGCTCTGCTGGCCCCTCTGCTGCTGGCCCAATGCGCTAGTATCACACAGCCTCTCACGGCAAAGTTCACAACACTCTCGTACTTCAATGAAGAGACAGGGGAGTATGGCGTCGGCTTCGACGACAATTACCTAGTCGCTGTCCTCATCGTTTCCCTGACTGGACTTCGCGATGCGACTATGCGATTCGCTTTGGCACCAATTACGACAGTGTGTGGTCTTAGCAAGAATGAGTCCACGAGATTCAAGGAGCAAGCTTGGCTTTTTATCTACTACTCCACTTGCTGGTCTATAGGCATGGTGAGTTCCTCATGTTCCAGCCGGTGAAATATGTGTGCTGACAATCCTAGTACATCTATGCCACGTCTTCATATTGGCTTAATCTGCAAGCGATGTGGGTAGACTGGCCAAACCGTGAGCTTTCGGGCCTCAGGAAATATTACATGCTAGCCCAGCTCGCCTTCTGGCTCCAGCAAATAATCGTGGTAAATATCGAAAAGCGCCGCAAAGACTTCTGGCAGATGGTATCTCACCATGTAGTCACCATCGCGCTGGTCTATTGCTCATATCGCTATGGCCTTACCCAAGTCGGCAATGTTGTCTTGATCTTGATGGACTTCAACGACCTGATCTTCTCGGTTGCCAAATGTCTCAAGTACCTCAAGCTTCAGGCGTTGTGCGACATGATGTTCGGCGTCTTCGTTGTTAGCTGGATATTGTGTCGACATGTTGCGTTCACTATGGTATGCTGGTCTATCTATGAGCATAGCTTGGCCACGGCAGGAACCAGATGTTTCGTCGGCTCGGGCAAGAGCATAGTTGGCCCCCAACCAGTGCCGCACGACGAGGGCTACTTTTATATGTTGGAGCCCTTGATCTACACCTCTGGAAGGGTATGCTACAACTCCACCATCAGGTCACTCTTTCTCAGTGGTTTATTATTCCTCGAGGGGCTTATGATCTTCTGGCTTGTTATGATCATGAAGTTGGTTGTGCGAGTTCTGCGCGGTGAAAGTGCGGAAGATACTCGAAGCGATGACGAAGATGAGGAATGCGAGGTCAGGTTGCCGATTGAAGTCCAAGTGGATGCCGAAAAACTTCAATTTTCCAAGCGAAATTCCACTAGTGAGAAGGGATCGTCTTCAGTGTTTCAAGCAGCGAGGGGTTACAATGTGTCCAAAGAAAAAAAGAATTATCTGGATCGCATCGGTTGCGAGCAAAGAATCTCTCGATGAGGGATCTGGTACGACGAGGGATAGAATAGTTCGAGTGGGATATACCCTAGATTATGACATGATTTCGTATAGAGCATAATGTTTAATATTAAGTTCAGATTACGTCGCTAAGAAATTACTTTCTCCTTTGATAGTCTCCTGGTACTTTCAGAACCATCGTATGGTTTGATTTATGCTTTTCGGTCTGTAGTGGGTTTTGTTGGGATAGCTGGTTGCTTTCTCGGAGGTGCCACCAGACTCAGCATCAATGATGATTGATTTACGCCTTCTCATCCCCAGCACTCGGTCCATTTTCACTACTGGTTCAAATCTTATGAGAATTCTAGAATTGGCTTGAGGTAAAAGAATTAATCTAGTCAATTTTATGGTTGTTTAGTTATTCACTCACCAGACAAAATTCATTGTCCATGGAAATAGTCGTATTATTCTTCCACTACTGCAGGGTAACCGGCACCTTGCGTCGGCACTTGCGACCATCTCCTCAGAACAGAGTTCCTACGCGGGAACAGTGGCCAAAAGCAGAGATAGCTGCGGTCTGCGGTCCACGATGCCTTCAAGAAACAAAGTTCTCGTTTGCATCATTGAGGCTAGCGCTAAGACGTTGTGATCCGAAGCGAACCGCACATCCCTGCCCACTGTCCGGATAACTTCACGCTACCCCGCAAGTTAATTGCCTGGTCGGAATGATTCCAAATTAATTCTGGACCTGCCTTTACGGTATACCCAGTCGCTGCAGCGCGATGGAATAGGCTTTACCATCCGTGAGAAGTTTAAGAACTTTGTTCAAGAGCCCTATACAAGCCGGCTTAATGAATGCAGGTCCTCAGATTGCCAAACCCTAATTATAGAAAACAAGAAAGCGCTCGAATCACGCGGTGATGCTATAGGCTGGTGTGGCTGGCATCGTGATTGCGTGCCTATGCAGGGACGCGGCTCTGGCAGCTGTGCCATGCGGTTGCAGAAGGATTGATATACAGCTTCTGTTTTGGTGTGTGCAAAGCCGTTGAAGAGGCAAAGTTGCGACTACTGTAGGCGGGGTTCAGGGATGGTTAGATAGCGAAATTGCCACTGGCGTTGGAGGACCAATTGGCAAACCACGAGTTGAATGTGCGATGTGACAGCCCGATAGAGTTGCCGCTACAGGATAACCGAGGTGACCAAGTGCATTTGGCTCAGTGACGGCAATCCTTTGCGGCTTACAGGACCACAACTAACTGATGAATCAGACCATTCACTGCTCTTGGATCTGCAGTGTATGTGAAGCCAAGACTCTTCTGCAGCAAACAGCAGATTATTGTAACTATTATTAGAAAAAGATGTCTTGGAGGAGGCTGCATGTTTCTTTTGTTGTCGATGTTGTTTTCTCCATCCTCAATTGTTTGTCTAGGAAATAAGCCAGGCTCGAGAGGCCCAGCAGCTTGGGTGCTTGCGTGGATCGGATTACTCTCGTAATGGGCCATGGATGCATCTCACCGCAGTATTTGCAATTGCATCCTCGCTCACTGAGCCAAGACAGCAGCTGTGCGAATCACAAGGCGGATATAGAATGCTGACGTGCCCCAAGACCATCGTAGGATCACAAGGGTGTTGCAAGGATCGGGCGCCCAGCCTGAGCTCAAGCTTATCGTCAGCACAAACTGCGGTCAGATACTGGGATGAGAGTCCACGGAAAGTGCAGAATGCTCAGCAAAAGTCATCCACAGTTCAAAATACGGGGTGACACAGCAGGGCGAGGCCAGCATTCGGGTTCCGTTGTCTCAGCTTACCTTAGCCTTCTACCTTAAAACGCCTCATCTAGAATTGTACCGGAAGTCTGAAAACTCGCCTTAGCTTTGCTCTTGTTTATGTGACACGGCATTTGCCCCATGACTTGGGCCATTTCCTCCGGCCCGCGCCCACGGCATTGATGGTCATGCCTAGCTAATCTGTTTAATTGTATTCCGATTGGGCACAATGCGCTGGTAACAGTGGGTAATCGGACCACTTAGTGGGATGTTACCCTTGGCGTTGAGATGCGTCCCAACTTACCTTAAACAAACTTGGTCAAAACGTCTTTATCCCACCTGGGAGCGACAATTATTAAGCTACCAGGCTAGGCCCAAGACCACGCGGTTCTTCAAACCTAATTACGCGAATCTTAACAAAGTTTGGCTATTAATTCATGCGGTTTCACGGCCGAAAGTTAATACCTCTCCAAGCCTTCCAAGCTACCACCTTCTACGTCCAGTAGCTCACCCCCGTCTCACGTAAACCAATGACACGGGCGTGATTTCTTATCCCTGTCGGTAGTTGGCCTGCAGTAATGTGACTGAGGTGCTGATTGATTGCCGCTTATCAGGGTCCCATTGAGTTTTCTGCACTAGCCCGCTCAAGATTTCTCCGTCTCCAGTTTCTTTCTCCACACGCGAAGCTCGGACGACGCGCCTTGTTTGAGTATTATCAACGCCTATCATTATTTGGAAACAAACCTGGTGACGTCTTTTTGGTGCTTGAGCAGAAGAGAAAGAGAGAAACCTGTCACCACACGTTTCCTTGGCATGCTTAGTTAGTTGGTGATGCCTCACTGGACTGACCCTGGCCCTGCACTGGCACACCAACACCCTGTCTTCTATGATGCACAAGCCCCATCGCAAATAGCTGCCCGCATAGGTAATCCTGAGGGCCTAAGCCTCGATTTCTAATGCCAATCCGTGCGTCTGACCTGTTGCATAACGCCCTGTACCACTAACACTGCCGACTTGGCGTTGTGGCAGCCCCTGCAGATCTCCAGTACAGCATTCGCCATCTGTCTACAAAACCAAACGCAGATCCTCCATGTTTTTCCTTTGCATCCATCTGTTTATTGTTTCCAACCCTCAAGCTCCTAGTACATTCCCCACTTGATCCGGAAACATGCACGGCATCTCACCTAGCTGGCTTCTGCTGGCCTCTGGCCTCGTGCCTATCGTGGCCGGCGATGGCTGCCCCTTCGCCAAGCGAGCCACCGACTCCAACTTGGTTCCTCCCAGAGCTATCGGCGAGGATTTCGGCCGATGCCGCGTCGCTAGCAACCAAGCTGGTGGTGGTTCAAGAAGCAAGGACTTCTGGCCTTGCCAACTGAAGCTCGATGTTCTGCGACAGTTCTCACCGCAGTTCAACCCTCTGGGCCAGGAGTTCGACTACACTGAGGCCTTCAAGTCTCTGGACTGTGAGTGCCAATCTTTCCGTAGTGCCAGAATATGTTTGCTGATATTTTTGCACAGACGAGAGCCTCAAGAAGGACCTTCACGAGCTTCTCACAGATTCTCAGGATTGGTGGCCTGCTGATTTCGGTCACTACGGTGGACTGTTCATGCGATTGGCATGGCACAGCGCCGGTACCTACCGTGCCATTGACGGCCGCGGTGGTGGTGGAATGGTGAGTGACAACTGAACCTCATTCAGCAGTGAATTTGCTGACATTTTTGCAGGGTCAACAACGATTTGCCCCTCTCAACAGCTGGCCCGACAACCAGAACCTCGACAAGGCTCGTCGTCTGCTCTGTATGTAACACCCCACGGTGAAATTTCATATGCTAATATCAAAACAGGGCCCATCAAGCAAAAATACGGCAACAAGATCTCATGGGCTGACTTGATCCTTCTCGCTGGCAACGTCGCCCTCGAGGGCATGGACTTTGAGCCTCTCGGTTTCGCCGGTGGCCGTCCCGATACTTGGCAGGCCGATGAGTCCATCTACTGGGGAGCCGAGTCTACCTTTGTCCCTAAGGGCAACGATGTCCGCTACAACGGCAGCACCGACATCTTCAACCGAGCCGACAAGCTCGAGAAGCCTCTGGGTGCTACTCACCTCGGTCTCATCTACGTCAACCCCGAGGGTCCCGACGCTAGCTCTGACCCCAAGGCTTCTGCCCTTGACATCCGCGTTGCTTTCGACCGTATGGGTATGAACGACGAGGAGACTGCTGCCCTTATCATTGGTGGTCATACCTTTGGTAAGACCCACGGTGCTGTGCCTGCATCCAATATTGGCCCTGAGCCCGAGGCTGCTGATCTCGGAGAGATGGGTCTTGGCTGGCACAACAAGGTCGGTGAAGGCAACGGCCCTAACCAGATGACCAGTGGCCTTGAGGTTATCTGGTCCAAGACACCCACCAAGTAAGTCCATCCGATCCACAAGTAACCATTGTCTTTATTAACACTTCACAGGTGGAGCAACCACTTCCTCGAGAGTCTTCTCAAGAACGAATGGACCCTCGTCGAGAGTCCCGCCGGAGCTCACCAGTGGGAGGCCCTTAACGGTACCGTCGACTACCCGGATCCTTTCGACAAGACCAAGTTCCGCCGCGCCACCATGCTCACCAGCGATCTCGCCCTCATCAACGACCCCGCTTACCTCAAGATCTGCAAGCGCTGGCTCAACAACCCCAAGGAGATGGGCAAGGCCTTCTCCCGCGCCTGGTTCAAGCTTCTCCACCGTGATCTCGGCCCTCACGCTCGCTACCTCGGTCCTGAGGTTCCTAAGGAGCAATTCATCTGGCAGGATCCTCTCCCCGCGCAGAAGGGTGAGACCATCAGCCAAGCCGATATCACCAGCCTCAAGTCCGCCATCCTGTCCGCCGATGGTCTTACTGTTTCCAAGCTGGTTTCCACCGCCTGGAACTCTGCTTCTACTTTCCGCCACTCCGACAAGCGTGGTGGTGCTAACGGTGCCCGCATTGCTCTTGAGCCCCAGGTCAGCTGGACCAGCAATAACCCCAAGCAGCTCAAGCAGGTTCTTTCCGCCCTCAAGACCGTCCAGAAGAACTTCAACTCCAAGTCCAAGTCCAAGCAGGTCTCTCTGGCTGACCTGATTGTCCTCGGTGGTGTTGCCGCTGTTGAGAAGGCTGCCCAGGATGCTGGCTTCAAGAGCGTCGAGGTCCCCTTCACTCCCGGCCGTGTTGATGCTACCCAGGAGCAGACCGATCTCAAGCAGTTCGGCTACCTTGAGCCTCTTGCCGATGGTTTCCGCAACTACGGCCACGGAACTGCCCGCGCCCGCACCGAGGAGATCCTTGTCGACAGAGCCGCTCTCCTGTCCCTCACACCCCCCGAGATGACCGTCTTGGTCGGTGGTCTCCGCGCCCTCAACGCCAACTTCGACGGATCCTCCAACGGTATCCTCACCGAGAAGAAGGGCCAACTGACCAACGACTTTTTCGTCAACCTCCTCTCCCCCAACTTCCAGTGGAGCAAGAAGGACAGCCAGGGCGAGCTCTGGACTGCCACCGACCGTGCCACCAAGTCTGCCAAGTGGACTGCCACCCGTGCCGACCTGGTCTTCGGATCCCACGCCGAGCTCCGTGCTATTTCTGAGGTTTACGGTAGCGCTGATGCCAAGGACAAGTTTGTCAAGGATTTCATTGCTGCTTGGACCAAGGTCATGAACCTCGACCGCTTCGACGTCAAGGTTGAGAACTAGATTTAGAGTCACTTTGACGCGTTTTAGATTACATATTTAGCTTTTAGCACTGTTCATATTTCTTTCTTATATTATTACATACACCGGGATATCTCTACGAGCCCACCGTGCCCTTACCTAAACATGAAAGACCCATGCCACTAAACCGCGATTCGCCGCACATATTTGTCTCTCACTGGTCTTGCCTGCAAGCCTCAATTTGTCAGCCGAAGATTTGAAGTGTTCTGATCGAATCCGAAGTACTGGGATCTTGGTAATTGAGCAGGCCTTGGTGGGCTGCACACCTTCTCATTCCATCGGGCTCGTGAGCTTTATCCTGGGCGCCCAGACGCCTTTTCGAGTCATATTGTTCCATGACGAGCGTCTATTGAACCGCCACATCATTCATGGACTCACTTTAGTTCGGTTTTGTTTGATCGAAGTGCGTGGACACAACGTTGTCGCCACAGATTGGTGTTATGGACTTGAGGGCATCAACCCATCGCTACCTAGCTACTGACGATGCAGACCAACCCTCAAGTGTTGTTACACCACCTGTGCAGACAAAAACCGCACCTCTTACACCCCAACCGATTAAATCTCAAGCAGCTGTTGATGACGTCAAAAGTAAGCTGAAGAACTGGTCGCACCAAAAGGTATCAATACTTATCAGAGCCATGAAGAGTTTGTCTAGATAAGGTCGAACGTATGTATGTAATTCTTAGAGACGTAGCTCTCGGATTCTCAAGTCTAAGGCAATTGAAACCTCCTTGCATATGATTATGGGGGTCGAAAGAAGGAGTGCGAAACATGCTGACGCTACGTAAAGAACTGCATAGGTGAGGCTGAAAAGCAGAGTGGTTATGCAGGCATCCATTTATGGAAATTTGTATAGTTATTGGCTTGCTTAGCTTTAGGTCACTGCTTATAAAACCCACCCGAGTATCGTGCCATTTTCTTGCGCATACTCTGTAGCGCACCACACTATATTCAGCTTTACCACTCCATACCAGAGTCTAGAACTGGTCAACAGCAATCATGGATCAACAACTGGCACAGCAAACAACGGACGGCTCACAAATCCAGAAGATGGTAGAAGGAATGGATGATTCACAGCTTCAAGACACATTGAAAGGGGTTGATGATTCACAGCTTCAAGACACATTGAAAGGGGTTGATGATTCACAGGCTCTGCGCATTGTACAAGCACTTGGCCAGCCACAACAACTTCAACATGTTTTTCAAGGGCTTGGCCACGGAAGAGCTGCAAAGCTACAACAGACTGGTGAGTTCTTCCTTTAGCATCTCGGACCCGGTTCCATGAGTCCTCTCTTACATTCTCATCAACAGGCTTGCTCGTCTTGAACTCACAGACACTCTCTATTGGTGACAGTGATGGCAGCACGCATAGACGTAGTAATCTTTGTCAAGGCTCACCCCACTTCACGAGCTATGAGAGCTCTATTTGTGACTGTGGTTGGCATGACTTTGACGAAAAGGTTGCGCCTATTGAAAAGAACAGCTACGAACTACTCGTCGATGGCATCCTATGGTCACACGTTGAAGGTCTTCCCGGTCGGTATATGTGTCGGGCCTGTTGTGGCGACTATACACATGCGCCCTCTATATTTAGCCTAGGAGAGTTCGCAGACCATATTTCTCGTATGCATTACTCTTCTTGCAACGGGTTCGACAGCCGGTTTCTTGAACTTTATCGACGCTTTCTATCACTTTAGGGGGCCACCAACTTTTGTGTGCTGGCAAGCGTTTCTGGATTTGGAAAGGTACATGGCAATTCATCTTATTGATCGAACATACCAAGCAGGAGGCCAGTATAACGCTCGATTAGTCTCTCATAGTATTGCCTAGCCCAGGTTGTATGACTGTTATAAATATAGACAATTATGGATTGGCTCAAGTCAAGTACAACCTATCTTGTTGTAAACATGCTTTTTACATCGACCCTTAAGTATATCAGCCTGCGAGAATGCTGACACGGCGCTATACCAGAAATCTACTCAAAATGTAGAAATACCGTCCATCACTGTGTACGAGTGGTAAATTTCGCCATTACCCACGTCTTCAAAATTCAGAATCTTACATACGGTTCAATTGTCCACAACACAATCATTAAGATTGATTCTACAGTAGAAAAAACACTGGCTTTCGAAAAAACCCGCTAGTTGATAGTGAGTGAGATGAATGCTGATGAGTTGGGGCATCTAGCAAAACACGTGATGCTTACTGTTGCCTGATTCATCCTCCTAGTCCGTCATCAACTCTGGCAAATACAATAATCCCTCTACTCACATCATTCTACCATACAGAGTTGGGCCACACACCGCAACATGGTTCGATTAACAGACATTCCAAATGAGATCATTGAACATATTCTCACTTTTGTATCCGATATCAACCACTCCACCATCTTCAGCGTTGCTCTAGTCAACAAGCACCTCAGTCAGGTTGTACGTCCACTTCGAGTCCGTCATTGGAGCGACGATGGTTACTACGGCTACCACAATGGCGGCTCACCCTGTTTGCCCATCTCGCGACTGGCATTAGAACTCTTCAGACGGCCTGAGCTTCGCCCGCGAGTCAAAAGTCTCAACTTCACATTTTTCCAGAGCCCCACAGACTTAGACCCGGGTCGCGTGCGATTGAGCCCCGAAAACCTTGAACTGCTTGCGGTTGCCGCCGAGGAGATTCTCCCGGATTTTGTGAGAACTAGTAAACTGTGCGAGAATATATTGGGGCGCTGGGATGATGCCCTAGCTGTTCTTGTCATTACCTGGGCTACAAATTTGACCAGCCTCGGAATATCGGTACCGTTCTTCGAACCTGGCAGTGACGTTGGCACAGATCAGGAACCGAAGGACGAGTTTCTCGTTCTGCGCTATGCCAAACAACTCGCATTGCAGTTCAACGAAAAAGGCTCCAGACCAAGCACGCCTTTGCCGTTGGCAAAACTACATTATCTAGAGTTTCGGCACTGGGACACCGAGAACGATGTTGATGTAAGATATTTGACACCGTTCTTATATCTGCCGAATCTCAAGAGCCTCAAAACATACAGAACAGGCGACGAAGGATATGATGAGCCAGATGAGCGCACAAGAACCCGAATAGAAAACACATACATAATGCCTTTTCCGGTTGGCACATCGTCTATCGAAACGATGGTGTGTGAAGAGTCCACGTCAACAAGTGATGGGCTATCGTCTCTCATGCGTGCCTGTCGGGGCTTACGGGTCTTTCACCTGGACTTTTCGGAGGTTCTTATTGACAACGCGCGGAGCTCCAAGCAGCTGGCTCGTGATCTTCTGCATCACGCATCAACGATCGAGGAGCTGAATCTCCCGCTTGACGATACGTGTGATCTCGCTCTCCACGAGGAACCTTCTGACGACGGAATCAGCCTAGAAGAATCCTACAAGCATCTCAAAAAGCTTAAAAGATTTACTGTTCCCATGCTAGATCTATTTCACGGGAGCCAAGGCGGTAACGGTTTAAACGGTAAAATCATTACAAGTCTCGTGCCGGAGTCTGTTGAATATCTCAAGTTAATAAACTCGTTGATATGTTGCAACTGGCAATCTAGGAAGGACGAAGCTCAGCAGTGTGCGGCTGGAATGCTGACACTTCTTGAGGAGACAGGACCGGATGGGCGATTATGCAAGTTGAGGACTTTGGACCTTTCATTTGGGATGCTGAACGATCCTGACATGGAGGATATTGTCAAGGCCAAGTCACTGGCTGAAGTTAATGGAGTCATGCTTATACTTCAGCCGTTCCCGCCTCATCCTCATGATATTATTCATGGGGCTTGGACCTGTCAATAGCTGGACAGTGCGGGCATAGCAGATGGGGAAGTGAGAGTATTGGAATAGAGTGTCTGTCTCAGAGGCGTACGCTGTTGCTAAATCACTGGGCTACAGTTAAGTTATTACACAGGTAAAGGGTTTAATTTAACTCAACAGACGTTACGGATACATTACATATTCCTAGTCCTTGTCTACGAATACTGAAGCAGAGTGACGCCTCATCGACCTTGATCCTGGTCTGCCTAAATTAAGCTTTGATAGTACCAGTAATTTCTCCACTCAAAAGTTACATCAGACAGGGAACCATTTCTTCCAGCATATAGCCGAAGCCATAGCCATAATTAATAGGTCTGATGGTCTCTGTAACAATAAAGTTCGAAGAAGGGGTCAATGGAGTCCGGAGGATCGGTAAGCGCTTAACCCATTGTAGAACTGGACTAGTACTATTTTGAGTTCTCCGCATTGCTAATTAAACAAAACCAACGCCCAAGCCACCAAAATGTGTTTGTTCCGCCCTCGACCACTCACCGGGCATTTTGTGTTGCACAATGAATGCCACGACAGCAGCTTTAGCCGATACCAGGCCTACAGCTGAGACAGCATCGTATTTGAAGGCTGTTGTTATCTTTATTCTTCCTTTTATTTTAACGTATGTCTTCACTACGATCGGGAATAAAAATTACCAGCATGGTGAGGGTTCGAGAGAGCCTCCGAGGGTTCCATACTGGATCCCCTATGTGGGCAATACGATTGGTTTCGCACACAACACCGAAAATTTCTTGTCGTCTATACTGTAAGGCGTCTCTTAATCGATCCAGAGATCCCTCCACTCACCTTCACGCGATAGGTCCAAATTCGGTCAGGTTCCTCTGCGCATCTTCGTAGGTGCGGAGCCCATGTATTTCATCCCTCACGGCAAATTCATTGTGGAACTTTTCAAAGCTTCTCGCCATTTGACGACCAAAAGTCTAAGTGTCTTGACCGTGCGAGATGCCTTCGGTCTTCCAGCGCCAGATATGGCGCTATACGCTGGAGATGACTCTGGTTTTGACGCGAAGCCCGCGCCAGGTTGGGAAAATGTAGAACCCACGAAACGATTCCACTTCGTGCAGCATCGAGATATGCATTCGTTCCTAACTGGAAGCTCGCTCAATGCAATGACTGGCAAATTCGTTGAAGTCTATTCTAGGAATATCGACCAAGATGTCAAGTTTCACGAAGGCCACTGGACCGAGGTTGATGACCTCTACGAGTGGCTTAAGAATAGCCTGCTCCGTGCTGCGGTGGGTGCGTTGTGTGGAGATAAGTTCCTTGAACTTTCACCAGACTTTCTCGAAGACTTTTGGTCATTTGACTTCCACCTGCCAAACCTGTTCAAAAGACTCCCTCGGTGGCTAGTTCCCAAAAGCTACACTGCGAGGGATAGAGCTCTTGGAAGTGTGCTGCGTTACCACGAATTCGGAAGGCAACAATTGGACTTTGATGATGAGGATCTGCTCAAGAAAGACTGGACTTCGGAGTTTGGTGCCAGACTCATGAGTGCGAGACAAAAGATGTTCAAGAAC
Organism: Fusarium sp. VM40; assembly: GCA_954870535.1. Taxonomy (NCBI): domain Eukaryota; kingdom Fungi; phylum Ascomycota; class Sordariomycetes; order Hypocreales; family Nectriaceae; genus Fusarium; species Fusarium sp. VM40. Next base: position 746,145 of record CATPAH010000009.1, read on the forward strand.
GTTGGCATCAGTGCGCGAGGCGGTGCTGCTCTAGACCTGGGCATGATGTGGGCGTAAGTACATTCCTGGTCCCTCCACATTTAGTCTCTAACAGGTTCCAGTGTCAATGCTAATGCTATTCCTGCCGCCATGTGGATGCTTCTTGGTATATTACTTGATAAGAACCTCACACACAGGGTCATAACTGAGATGGAACCCTCATTTCACGACAAGTCTCTCTCGTTCGATATCGACAGATTGTGCTCTGGACCTCTGCTCAACTCCATCTATTTTGAAACTCTTCGTGTCCGTGTTGCAGCACCGGTCGGACGTGCCTCACTCATACCCAATCTCAAGTTTGGTAGATGGCAGCTGAAACAGGGTGTCGGCATGCTTTCAACATCGTGGACGGGAGGCCACGATCCCGACTTCTGGAACACTGGAAGTGCCCTGCCCGATGGATCTGACGAGCACCCTGTGGACTCTTTCTGGGCTGAGAGGTTTCTCAAGTGTGACGACGATCCAGCAAGTGGGCCTGTCCGACAGGATGTGAAAACCACCGCAGACAAGTCTGTGCAGCGGACTCCGGAGGACGACCGCAAAGCACGCGCTGTTCTTGATGGCACACAGGGATACTGGTATCCTTACGGCGGCGGAACTAAGATGTGCCCAGGCCGTTTCTTCGCCAAACAGGAGCTTATGGCTGGCGTAGCAGTCGCGCTTCGTGCTTACGAGATTGAACTTGTCGATCCTGTAGCGGCGAGTAAGATAGGGCCAAACATGGACTACTTTCCGTTTGGAACTATCCCACCCCGGGGTAAAGTCGCGGCGCGAATCAGACGACGTAAGCTATGATGGAAGTGTCGAGACTGTTTCTGCTAGGAACAGTGGGTACCTAAGTATTGAGAGTCATTGAAGTTCTGTCCGGTCTATAGACGTATATATAACTATCTAAGCCAATGTTGGGGTGCGGTCGAAAGTAACATTAGATTTTGTCGTGAATGATAGTAATGTGGTCAATTTCTCTTATTTCTTATTTCTATACCGGTACTGAATGTAGCTAGAGATCACAAATTTGTAAGATCTCTATAGTAGATACTAGTTGTGAAATATACCAGGCTTACGATGGTCAAATGAGCTATACTGCCAGTGTATCTTCACTACCACATCACCTCGCGACATGTTGTGGCTTGTTCCAAACCCCTGGACAGATCATTGGGCAAAATCAAGTTATATTCTTTCAGCTAGTGATTAATTCTCTAAATGTAGGATGCACGCTAGACAGGTCTTCTTGCGGGCCTTGTTACCAACCTCGCCCTCCACCGTTACACTCTAGGTTGCAAACTGAATCTTACCAGTAGCACCCAACTGGTTTAGCCAAGACTTTATATCCGCCGACACACCCTTCGCCAACTCATCCTCGACCACACCAACTTGCCAACTACACGACAGTACCAATGCCCCGCCTTTAACAGAGATCGTGCTGAACGTCAAAGCCGGACCAGATACACTCGCGCTTTGAGAAAATGTCGCGCTCTCAACTGTCCACTTCTGCTGGCCGCCAGTAGTTTCCTCTGATGCACCTCCATTGAATACACCAAGATTACTGACCTCCCAGGACATCACTCGGCTTTTCGTATGGTCCATCAAGAATGATTTCCAGTTAGTGATGAATTTTGCCAAGCCTACTGGGTCATTCTTAGCACCCTGCTTCAACTTCGCAGACAACCCGCCTCTTATCGCTTTGGCAGCAGACCAGACTGTAGCCTCCACCTGTGAATTCAACTCGGGGGTTGCTTTCGCATCGCTGATCTGCCGGCGAAGAGTTGCAACGATTTCCTGATCGAACACGAATGGCCAATAGACAACACTGTTAAGAGCTGTCTTATTCATATCGATGTTCGATGTCCCTGGCTGTTGAAATTGTCTAAGGCAGACAGGAGTGCCGCACTCAAATGCTCGAGCTTTGGATTCGTCAACTCGAGCAGCCATTGACACCAAAAGGAGCGTCTGCAACAGTCCAGTCAAGGTTGTTTCGTGCTCACGACACGCGTTTAGTATGGGCCCCAGGAAGTCTTTCGCAATTTCTATTTGCAAGAGGCGGCTCTTGGCCAGTCCTGTCTTGATAGGTGCCCACTGTGCCGTTTGCGGTGGCTTATTCGGTCTCGTCGTGGCGATCAAATCGCGCCCGAATTCACCTAGGATGAAATTCAGAGAAACGGGAAGTTTGATTAGGCGGTGCAGTGGCGGCGTGAAATCTGCGACAGGGACCTTAAAAACTCGACCTTGCAAGACAACGTTGTCTTGAGCCTCTGTTCCGTCGTTGAGACATGCCAGTAACTTGTCTTGAAATAGCTTGCCACTTTTGCCATCTCCTGCTGTGTGATCCCAAGCAAAGATGACGTCGATAAAGTTGGAATTTGCCGGTCTAATTATAGTTGATCTCCATAATGGCTGAGCATCTAGGTTGGCATAAGGAGTGTTCACCTGCCAATCAAGTGCGTCGTCGTGGACGTTCGTGTAGTCCTCGGTTTCAGAAACGGTCTGCCACTTTATGTGGTTGTTGAAGTCAATCCGATCGAGTCGGACCCAGAGTGGTTTCTTTGTGTCCACGTTAATCCGACCAACGGTGAAGACGGGAAGTTGACTGATAGCCTGGGCAATTGCGAGTTCAATTCTGCTTTCAAAGGATGGTTCGGTGGCCGATGTCAAGAGCGTTCCGGGTACATGGTATCTGCAAGAGATGACGCAGCCAACATAAAGCCCCAATAGATGCGTCGCCGATTGGAAAGATTCGCTGGAAATAGTTAATTATCTGGTCCATATTATACTTGCATAGTGAAGACACACATAGGACTAAGCTTTCTCAAGACTCCATCCTTGCGGTTGGAACTTAGGGCGCTATCACGGTTGTACAAGGTGGCCATTTTTGTTTTACCCAGAACTGAACAAAACCACACAAAAACGACGACCTAAGGGGCGAGGGCTTGTTTCCCTTATCTATTAATTTTCTACCTTCGATTCATCATCATACAAGGGACTTTTTGCCCAAACGGTCTCTTGAATCAGGCAATATTACGGATACTAATTTATTGTAGCCGCAAGCTTGCTGGGTTTCGCAGGAAATTACGCTGTTGGTGAGCCAATCAGCGGTGAGAGAGTTCGCACTCGACAACCATGTCAGGGCCGCTTACGTGAGATCAGAACTTATATCCCTTAATTTCTTCCCCTATCGTCTTTTGGGATGATACGACCTGTTTCGGTTTTATCTAAGAGAGTAACTTCACTAAGGCATTCACACCTTTATATCTTATGAAGACAGCATATTTATCCTGGCCTGTACGAAGTACGAAGTGGTTGTTGTTCTAGACCCGGGTCTTAAATTAAGCGAACGATTTACCCCAGTCCAGTAGAAGCTCCGCCTCGATGGTGTGGCCGTTTGACCTTGTAATCAGCTGTTTTGGGAGAACCGCTGATACTGCCAATCTGCTACCAATCGAAGTCAGCTACCTATGGTACAGTTCCGTGCAAAAGCTTCGACAACGAGCCAACTAGAAACATGTACTAGAAAAGATGTATAGAATATCTTATAATTCGAAGACTTTGTATATAATGTTTTGACAAGGTCATCTAGAACTGTACCAAAAAAGAAGTTGATCATCCTTTACATAATTTTGTGTAGAATTTAGAACGTAGTAAACACAGATAATGATGGCTTTAATGAGATGAAGTAGTCAATGAGCTGGATGAGAATGAGCTGGATATTTTGTCCTTCTTCAATGATATCTCGTCACGGACGTCATAAAATAGGCGTGTGATGAATCCGAAATTCCCAATAACCGTCGTTTTCCTTGCTGTCTGCGGGTTTAGAATGCATTAAACGAAACTGCAGTATTAAAGTCCTTCTTTTGGAATAGCTTGCATGTGTTCTACTGCAAACCTCCGTCATATGACCAGGGAGAAGACAAACCTAGCTCAGCAAGATATGCTATTGACTGAGTGATTTATTCTTCTCTGCTTCCGGATACAGGTGCATCTAGGGTATCTTACTATAAATAGACCCGTGCAGTCCATGCGGAACTCCCCAGGATCATAAATCGGCTGATTGGTCAGGTTATTTCGACATTCCATACCGCCCCACCGCCCGATCATGAGCCTGAGTCGCGTCGTCTTTGATCGGCATTTGATTTGCCTTTTGTCCCTTCTGCAAACCTACATCATAGCCCTGGGGATTGCCCAAATCTTTCTCGTGGAGGGAAGCTTGGCTCAGAGACATTCTGGTTCAGCGCTGGCCACTGTGTTCAAAGCTGGCAATCGCGGCCTGACGCAGGATATGCCGTTACGGGCGTTGATGGAAACCTGGACGTAGGAACTTTTCGCAATTGAATTTGAACTTGGTTACGTCAAAAAGGGAAAAGAGAGCGACCACTCATTGTAAGACAATTGGATGACCTAATCCGGCCGCTTTGAACGCATTGACTGACTTTGATCGCCAGGTGGCATAGCGAGATGCGCTCGCAGCAGCACTGTTTCGTCTCAATTCCCATTCCTCGCCACATCCCACCTCAGGCTGTCCTGGACTACGTGCAGACGTATGAGCCTGTCCTGCGTCACAACCCAAGCATGGTATCGTGGCAAAATTCCGCCCTGGATCATAACTCAGTCGCCAACGACAGCTTTTTTGATATTTCCGACCCCAACCAAAGTTTGCGCTGCTACCAAGCCTATGAGATCATAAGGCTGGGCCCTGGAGTAGGGCGGGACGTGAGGTGGCCTATCATCTTCCAGAGAGTCCCAAACGGCATCGTCTCCAGGGCGGATGCACCTGCAGGGGTGGTTAGTTGGACGCAGTGGTATGTCCGACCGCGACAGAGCGAACAGTATGTGGAGTCTGTCAGTACTCCAAGTACGTCAACGCCGTCGAGTTGTGCGGATGAGGAGTGGGAATTATACGGCATCGTGACGCTCGAGGCTCACAGGATGCTGATGCCCTGGATTACCACCAGTTCCAAGAGTTCCCAGGCTTCTATCGGCCAGGGGATAGTAGACGATGTATGCGAAAAATACAACTCAAGAGAGCTTGAGAGATAACACATTGGCTGTCACTATTGGCACTTGGGCTGTTGCAAAGCGTCGGCGGAATGCGGGAGCTTGATTAAGCGAGCTCCTGGATTCGAGATAGCACACTCAGACAGACATTATGTAGTCACCTCGATACCCTTATGCTATAAGGCCACCATTGTTTAGTGGCCAAGTAGACGATGTCTATATGTTACGTGTCACAGGATTAGTCAATAGCAGTGAAGGAGCCTCGCCTCCAATTCAAATGTGGTGCGTTAAATTAAAGGACAGGTCATAGTTATATTTGTGTATGAGAATTCAAAGCAAATGCCGTTGACTGGTGTTCAGAAAATCCGAGACACATATGTCCAGGCTTTCCACCTTTTACCCACCACGCTTCCCTGCCAAACTCAGTAAACGTAGCGGAAGTTGAGGTTCTTCCTATCTGTGACATCGGAAATCTCCAAGTGTCCGTTCTCATCATGCGCCGAAGCATTGGTCTGCTGAAGTTCGTCACGTCTCTTATTCTCTCGGATCAAGGTGAAACGCAGAAGGAGCATGGTGAGCGTCGACACGCCGAAGCAAATCGTCGTGGCTAAGAATCCACTCTATATGTGTGTAAGCCTCTTGTCCATGTCACGTTAGGTTGATGTTCTGTGTACTTACTGAATATCCTGGCGCTTCAGACGGGAAGAACAAAAACGGGCCGATGATGTTTCCAGCTGTGTACGCCATGAACATCATTGCTGAAGCCACACTCTTCTTAGTGAAGCCAGCGACGTTGGAAGCGACCATGGACAACGAGATGGGAAAGCCAGCGGCAAATGCGACAAAGACCCATAGTCCAAAGAGTTGACTGCCCTGGTTTGGGCCGTAGCGGACGAGCAATGAGCCAGTCAAACTAAAAATGTTAGCTAATAGCCTTTTAATAAACGCGAGGACCACACTTACCTGATCAAGCTGAGACATGCGCCAATAATGGTTCTGTACCCACTGTAGCGACTGCAGAGGTAGGTCGACCCGAGTGCGAAGAAAGCTAGGATGGCACCCATTGGCATGTTGAGTAAATAGACCTGTAGCCTATTGAAGCCGAAGCCTGCCATGACAAGACTACTGAACTGTGCAATGTTAGGAATAAGAAGCAGATGTTAAGATAGCTGACCGCTTACAGTTGTATGGGCTCCATTGGGGATACTGAATGTAAGTTGAAAGAGCATCAACAACAGCACGTTTGGGTCCTTGATAACCTCCCGGACCTGCTCCCACTTGAAGTTATTGTTCTTCATACCAGTCTGGTTGACCCTGATTCGATCGACGGCATCGATGCGTTGCTGTTCGGTGAGAAATCGTGCGTTCTCGGGGGTGTCGGGAAGGAAGATGGCCAAGACGATGGCCCAGACAAGGGTGATGAGACCGAAGATGATAAAGAGCCACTGAAGAGAGTGTTAGTAGGAATTATGTGATGGAGGAGTGGGAGAACTTACTCGCCAAGCTGCAAGGGGACTGCTAATTTGGGCGATGCCATAAGCTAATAAGCCTCCTAGCATCGTAGCAATTGCGTTTCCGAGGAACCAAATGCCGTGTCGGAAAGGCTGTTCCTCGCGTTTATACCACATGCCAGTGATGAGAGAGAAGCCTGGTGAGATCGAAGCTTCTGCTACGCCGAGAAAGAAGCGAGCGACTAATAGGCCGGGGAACGTTTGGACTGTGGCATGGCAGCAAAGGATGATAGCCCAGGCAAAGCTGTCTAATGGTTAGAGCAAGAGATTTGTGGTACAGATAAATGTACTCACCTGGAGGCAGTGAGATACTTTCCCAGTGGCAAGCGGACCATAAGGAAAGATGCTGGGTAGCTGAAAGAGAGGTAACCGAAGTAAAAAGCACTGCTGCACCAACTATACCGTGATCCAACCAGGTCCTGGTGATGTTAACGAGGGGGCTATCACGATATAGAAGGGGGGCTCACCAAGTCGTCGATTATGCCCATGATAGAGGCAAAGTTGAGAGACTGCTTGTCAAGGAACTGTAGCGTATATGACACAAGGAGCAATGGCATGAGGCTTGAAACAGGTGTCAGTAACAGCCATTCGAAGCCATAGAAAAAGACTTACCAGAAATCAATTCTTTTGAGGACTTTGCGTCCTCTATGGCTGTTGTCGACATTGGCTTCTCCGATTTGCATTGATCCTTGGAGACTCAGCGTCTTGCCCATCTTGGAGTCAGGGTCCTGGACAGGGAAATCGGTCTTATCTCTTTTGTCAGATGACATAGTGATAGTAATGGGTTGTGTAGTAGGTTATGGTAGTAGAATGGTAGTTGGGAGAAGCTCTGGAGGGTTGTTTGCTGAGGGAAGCGATGGCAGTTAAGTAGAAGAAGAAGAAGACAAGGCCCAGATCAAGTGGCTTTATCTTTTGATGAGTTGAGTAAGAGCCTAGATAGATATCTCCACCCCCGCAAAATCCACAATCAGGTGGCCAGACCTCGTAGATAGATAGTCTGGGGTTATCTCTGGGCTGATATTCAGGCGAGTTATCGATCAACATAAACAGAAGATGGTGTAGTAAAAGTCAGAGAATGCAGCTTGAATCATTACCCGTTAAAAAGAGCCGTACCGCTAGTCTCTCCGTCTCGGATATCCTAACCTCTTAATTGGTCACATCGGCAAATCAAGGTTACGCCTATAGTTCCGTGCGAGAGTTCCCCGACCCACCCAGAGATAAATAGAATCTATGAAAATTAGACCATTTAGGTATTATCTTAGTATCAGATCATGTAAGATTGTATAATTCTTTTGAGACTGTCTAAGATTGTATTAAAAGAAAAGAATTTATCGAAATTTGTGAGATTTAAATAAATTATAAAAGCACAGAACGATCGGAAGTGTTGCGTGCCCACTACCTGAAAAACGGCTCGAAGGTGAGTTGTCGACCAAGGCGTATCCGATTGGCCAGCTCGGCAAAAGTTAGTAACTTATCATCGCCAAAAGATATCGGCTTCGGCAAGTGGCCAAGAGAACAATCTCCGTTTGCCGGACCCGACTGATTGGGAATGTGGCCCGTGACGCGGGGAGGACGAGCTCTTGCAAAGTCTGGGGTTTCAGAGATTGTAGCTGTGGTGATGATTGGTATGTTGAAAGTACCCCGTGGTGGTTCCTCGGCGTCGGGGAAGTTGTCGAGAAAGAATGTCACGATACTATCTGAGTGATGTCATTATGCCCGTTGAGACGTTCACATGTGATAGGCTTCTCATGAAAATTTGGAGTTTGAGAATGGTTACTACATCCTAAACCACAGATGATATGTGCACGTAATGATTTAAGGATAGATTGAAAATCAAGGCTTTTAATTTACCGCTTCCTTACCACAACATTATCTAAAGTCTATAACCAATAGGTTCAACATCTCTCTTAAACTCATCCCTCGCTTTATCCATTAGTTTAGTCCGCAGAAGCATCTCACAAGCCGTAGCAGACAATCCCTTCCCACAGTCTAGAGCTCTATCAAACGCCTCTCTTGTTCCAGCAGCCGCTGCAAACTTTGGTGTGTGAGGCTGCACGAGAGGGTCTTCGGTTCCGATGGAGAACATGGGATGAATACCAGGTAGGCAGTATGTGACATTGCCTAAGTAGTTGTTAGTTCGCGTGTGATCTGAAGAGTAATGTCTTTAGTCTTACCCATATCTGTTGATGCACCCATTGGTGGCTGATTTGTATCGCCGATGTAGTCTCGACCGAACGCCTTCATGTGTTTTGTAAACTCGGTTGTCATGGATGTATTTGGACGAAGCTCCATGTAATCTTGATCCCTGTTGATATATTAGTGCCAGGCCAACCTAAGAGCGAACTTTACTCACAGTTCACAACTGCACTTCACCTTGCAACCTGTTGCAGTTGCTCCGGCTTCAAAGCAAGCCTCAACTCTATGGGAAAGATCTTTGACCTGATCAACACCAGCCGCTCTCAAATAATATTCAAGCTCTGTTGAGTCTGGAATAATATTTGGTTCTGAGCCACCATTCCGGATGACGCCGTGTATCCGCTCGGTGGGCTGTATCTGCTGCCTGAGGAGAGAAATGTTGACGTAGGAAGACACCACAGCATCTAGAGCATTCTTTCCATGCCACGGCGTATTGCCCGCATGAGCGCTCTCGCCGGTGAAAGAAACCTTGAGCTGTCTCCGCGCACTTGTCTTGGCAGCTGAAACACCGTCGATATTATCCGAATCTGCTGGCGAAAGACGTCCTGTTGGATGTCCCATCAGACAAGCATCGACACCTTCGTAGGCTCCAGCTTTGATAAGGCGGACCTTACCGCCACCGCCCTCCTCAGCAGGTGTTCCAAGAAGCCGAACTCTACCAGAGAGTTTTCCTTTGCATATTGTCTCGGCTGTCGCGATGAAGGCTGCGATGGAACTTGTGGCGATGAGGTTGTGGCCGCAGGCGTGACCTAGACCTGGGAGGGCGTCGTACTCGGCGTTGAAAACAATGAGTTTTCCTCCCTTGCCGAACTCGACTTCGAAGGATGTCTCAATGCCGTATGCGCTGCGCTTTACATGATAGCCCAGACGTTGCAGGAGATCGCAAATATTGTCGTGAGCCTTGAACTCTTTGTAGTTCAACTCGGGGTTCTCATGTATCTGTCACTTGTTAGACGTGTTTAGGTAGATGTCTGGATAGAACTACCTTCTTGCAGATATCAGCCAAGTCTTGCTCATGCTGAGCCACAGCCTTGGAGATATTTTCGTGAACTTGCTCAATAGACAAAGACATGTTGTATGAGATGATGAAAGCGAACTGTATCCACCTTTGTGATGGCCGTTGGAAATAACCCAAGGGCTTGGCTCCAGATTTATATCAGCTCCTATAGCTCCTGCAACCCATGCATGACACAATCATCATGACCAGGGTCGCACTTCATGACACGCTCCACGTAAAACTCTGAGTCCGTGTCTCATGAAAGCGGAAACTCCTTGAGAAACGCGGGACGTACGGAGTCCGGACGACACCAAATACTCCATTGGGCTAGCTATCAAGCCACTGACAAACTAGCATCCAGCTCAGGGGGTCTGTGTGCCAGTTCCAGCGGATACCTTGACCCGATGGTCACTAAAATAGCCGAGCGATCCAATCAGATGCTTGCGAGGTGTTATCACAGATTGGGGGGTTTCTCGGCGTGCGTTGCTGCGTCAAGACGACTTCGGCATGGTTGATAAGCTGTTGGACGCGATGTAAAGCACGCATCTCAATCTTTTGACGATCCATACCCTTTAGGCTAAGTTTAATTGGAAGCAATGATGGACTCTGCATACTTTGTACACTTTATACGTATCGTTGTAAGTTACTGTGAGATAGCGAAATATTTTCCCGATTGAGCCCTAAAAACGGATCCAGTCAGCCTAACTACACCTGTACTAAGAGAAACTCTAACATGCCCTACGGAAGGGATCCCCAAATCCTCAGTGTCACTCTGACCTGGCAATTCGCAATTCCCGCATCACTCCAAAAGAGCCACAAAAAGCCATTCGGCTCACCGCGGGTCTAGACTATCAGTGCTGTCACTGCATTGCATTGCATCAATAGCAAAAGGAAAAGAAAGGAAAAAAGAAAGGAAAAGAAGGGGGGAATTTATCTCCCCGAGTCATCCGTTCTACCACTACCATCCCCTCACGACTCAAATGCCTACCCTTTCCCCAGTCGCAGATCGGCGCAAAGCGAGGTCTAAAAATGGTGGGCGTCACTACTTGCAGCCGATGTCGCAGAGCTAATCTTTTGTTTTGCCAACAATAAGGCTGTCTTACTTGTCGCATCCGCAAGGTCAAGTGTGATGAGCGACGGCCGGTTTGTAAGAGATGTGAGAACAGTCCCAATAAGTGCGAATGGCTTGAGCCCGGGCAGCCTTTGGCTAGGGGTCAGACTTCCAAGGGGGTGTTAAGCCCAAGGAGTTACGGTAGTCCAAAGGCTCTGGTCACTGGCGAATCGCCAAATACGAGCGTCAATAATGATATCGGCTCTGCAAGCCCAGTCAGTCTGATCTCACCATCGCGAGACCTCAGCAGCCTTGAAACACCATTGCCGACTTTCCCAGCAGCCCACATTGCTTTGGCTGACTCGCTCCAGTTGAGCTCTGAAGACCGGGCGGCGTTCGCTTACATCCCATCTTCCATCATGGTGTTGAGTTACGGCAAACTATGGAGCTGGAGCTGCTTCTCATATATATACACCTACATCGCTAGCAAGTACCCCGGGGTGATGAGAAGCTTCATCGCGGTAGCGAATATGGAACTTCGGGCGAAAGATCTACTGATAGCCCAGGATTTAATGGATGCGGATGCTTCGGAAAAGGCAGACCAGCTGGGAGCTGCTGCCGCAGTGCATTATACTCAGGCTCTAAAGGATCTATCGTCGCTATTGGATCATATATGTCAGGAGCCGGAACAAAGTCGTGACATAGACGCCTTGTTTGTAATGTGGTTCCTGATTCTCAGATACGAGGCTCATGATTCAGAGACGACTGGTGCATCTCTTTTACATCTGGAAGGGATTCGGTCATTTCTAAGACCATACTTGCAAGATGAGGGAGAGAAGAGTGATAGACAACTTCCTTGCGTGGCACAAGCGATGCTCTTATATACTTTGTGGGTCGCCATACCGGTCAAATACTATATGCTTATCAATTCTAGATACCTGGATGCAGATTCAGCAACCGGAAACATGAACAGTGGACAATTCTGCCTGGACTTTCTCTCTCGCGACGCTCACGACTATATCTCCCACGAACACTTATTCCTCAGTGTAAGATCAGCTTTGCCCAAAATATGGGGCGAGCAATATCCCGTCTCTGAACTTCTCGACGACTTGGAGAACTACCGTCCACTGCGCCTATATCATCTATGCCAAGGTGCAAAGCTTGAACTTCTGAGACTCGCAAGGTCCGCAAACCACGATGAGTACGATTCTAGTAGTCTCAAGAAACTATGGGTACATGTTGAGCGGTTTGGTGATGTACGATGACGAATGATGCATATGATACCAGCTGACGAGTTGTAGGAATTCGCGGATATTCTCCTCCTAGCTAAAAAGACACCTGGTTCTGGGGGCAAACGCCTCATGTGGACAGTCTACTCTGCAGCGCTCGATTTTCACGCTCTCCAGATCCTTTGCTCAAGTTTGGACGCTTATGACGAGACCTCTTTCAAGCCAGAACCCTCGCTATCGTATATCTTCACTGTAGCAACAAAGGCCCTTGGGGAGGATCCACGGCAGATCTATCGCTTCATGTGGTCACTATCTGTTGCGCTGGGCAAAGGTCGAGGACACAGCAGCCAGTCGTGGTTATCCTCGCAGCTTTCCCAAGCTCGAGTTTTGATGCCGAGGTTTGGTGTTCCAGGACTGATACTAGACCAGTCTGGTGGACTGCAGTTTAGCCAGGACAGCTGACATGAAAGATTCTTACTAATATGGTAATCTGTTGTATTTTTACTCCCGAGCTACATCTAAGCATCAACATTGAATGAATACTCCAACGGCAGATCTCGACTACTTCCACCAACGAAAATCGTGTAGTTTCCGGACTGAAGCACCCACTGTTGCTGAACAACATCCCACACGCTGAGGTCACGTCGCAAAAGTTCAAAAGAAACCTCTGCAGACTTGCCCTTGTCCAGTTTCACCTTCTCAAAACCTCGGAGCTGCTTTGGTGGGCTGTTGGGAATCGCCACGTAGACTTGGGCGACTTCCTCGCCGCTTCTCTTGCCAACATTGGATACTGTGGCCTGAAGAGTTGCGTACGTCTCCCAGAGGTCTGCCTTACTGCTAGATGAAGAGTCTGTATGGGCCTTGACGGAGAGGGAAGAGTACTCAAACGTCGTGTAGCTGAGACCGTAGCCAAACTCATATCGCGGGGTGATGTTACGGTCGTCGAAAGAACGGTAGTCCAGATACACACCCTCAGTGAAGTCACACTGCGGATCGTTGCTATTCTCCTCACGACCGCAAGGCGCATAAGGCACGTAGTCGGTTTCATTCTTAGCGAGAGTGTAAGGCAGCTTACCCGAGAAGCTAGCCTCGCCATAGAGCAGCTTGACGAGCGCCTCTCCGCTATCTTGTCCAGGAAGATGAGCAATGATGGTCGCAGTGATGTTGGGGTGCTCAATCCACTGGTCCACGAGACGAATTCCGGCTGCATGGATGGCGACGATGGTGTTGGCGCACTTGGACGCGACGTTGAGGACGAGGCCGTCGCTGAAGTCGTCGTGGAGACCATCGCGATCCCAACCTTCTGTGGCCATGGCGTTGATGAAAACTAGACATACGTCGCTGGCTCCGTTGACGTCTGGGTCAAAGGACGAAAGGTCCCAATTCACCCAGCCTCCGTCTTTGGCAGCTCTTTGCTGAAGAGCACTGAGAGGCTACCGAATGTTAGTGATGTTACGAGCACTAACCCGTATTTACTTACATCGCTGATATACGGAGGTGAGTTAGCAGCCGCACGACCTCCAGAGACAATCGTGCCTCCTCTGGCAGCCTGGTCAAAATGCTCTTCATTTCCTAACACAGCCTGTGCCATCTCCGGCGAAGACGCATATCCGAGCTCAAACAGCTTGCCTGTGTTCTTGGTAGCAGCCACGGTAGCATCGTACCCAAAGACGGAAATCATCTTGGGGTTCTTCTGGAAGGGGAGAGTGTTGTTTTCGTTCTTGACGAGCACGTGGCCTGCGATTGCGCCCTCGAGCAGAGTTGGCCTGGACCCTGGGATACGAGCTTCGACTTGTTCGTGGGGCAAAGAGAGGTTCTTCATGCCAATGCCTGGGGTGGGGAAGCCATTGTCTTGGCCGACGAGGTACCAAGCTGCGAGGATTCTACAGAAATATCAGCAAGAGCAAAGTCGCTTAAGAAAAGAGACGAACCTGGTAGCCATATCAGTGACTCGAGATTCTGTAACCGTGCCGTTCTCAACAGCCTGAGTAAGGTTTTCACCCCAGAAGCCACCCATGGGCATAACCATATCGAGACCAGCATTTGCACTCTCAAGGTTATGCTGAGCATTCCAGTCAAGAAGCACGAACCCGTCAAACTCCAGCTCTGACTTGAGGATGCCGTTCATCAACTTGCTGTTCTCGCAAGCATAGGTGCCGTTGACGCGGTTGTAAGCGCACATTACTGATGCGACGCCAGCTCTGACAGAGTCCACAAATGGCCAGAGATAGTACTCGTGCAGCGTCTTGTCGTCGACGTTGGAAGATACTGCTTCGACTCCAAAGTAAGGTCGGCGGTAAGTTTCTTGTTCGTTTGCGATGAAGTGCTGTACCCCGTTAGCAGAAATAGCGGTAGATTTCGTTTGCATCGCTGACCTTGACGTTGGCAATGACTCCAGCATCTTGGTGGCCGATGATAGACTCGGCACTGAGTTTTCCTGTTAGGTATGGGTCGACTGAGAAGCCCTCCCAGTTGCGACCCCCCAGCGGTGTTCTGCCTAGAGGGCCGACGTTGGGTCCGAGGAGAACGTTGACTAAATAGAGAATCAGTATGAAGGATTGCATTTCCTATGTGTTTTTGACTCACCTCCTTTGGCCTTGAACTCTTTGCCCATGTAATATCCCCTCTGATACGTCAGGTTCTTGTCCCAACTGGCACCAACATGCAAAGCCGAAGGATACGAGTTGACCAGATCTGTTGCCCTCACGCCGTTGCCTGCATCGTGCAGACACAGCCCAGGCCATCCAAGACGCGGTATAGTTCCAGTATTACCAGCGCAGACATTATCCGTCGCGAAACCTCGCGTGACATTAACTTTTTCTTCGAGCGTCAATTTGTCTACAAATTCTTGCGCTTTCGAATACGCGCTCTTCCAAATACCTCTGCCAGATCCTTTGGCTGCAATTGGAAAGCGTTAGCTTGAGAGTCAGGGGTAAGCTTAAGCTTGGGTGGGTAACCTTACGCGAAGGGTACTCTTCAGTGTGAGTCTCTGTGGGAAGCGCCAATGTCCCAGTGACTTGCAGCGCAAGACACAGCAATTGAGTTGACCACATTTTGACAAAGAGGCTGTGAGAATCAGTCAAGTTCTCATGCCGTGAGTTTGCTTTGATGATGCTCTGTGCTCTTTATTTATCATCTCACCTTATCCCTGAGCTCGGTCTTCAAGAGCAGTGCTATCCGAGAAATAGCCGAGAGTTTCCACCAACACGTCATACACAAGGATCGTGGACACTCCGCCGCTGTTTAACTTGTTCTTTTGTCTCACCGCCAAGAAAAACATCAAATCGGAACTCTGTCCGCTGGTACAGGGTAGCGAAAAGTTCCACGATTTCCTCTGGAGTTACAATCCGGGGCCCCCGGAGGAATCCCTTTCCCCGCAACGTTTGTCAAGTGATGATGCATCTTGAAATGCCTCGTGCTTCCGGAAGGACGGGAAAACGAACAATTGTTGAAGCCTGCAATTGGATTGAGAGCACACTGAAAAAATAGCGTTTATGCGTCGAGGCCTTAGCCTAGATCTAGCAAAAGAGCTCGATAATGTAGCAAAGCTCGGCTTCAAAAGTTCTGCTGTGCTGGTAACGAGCATTGAACCAGCGTAAATCAACAGGTTATACCAATGATCAGAAATCGTGGTTTGCTGATAAAAGGAGGTGTAATTAAAGTTCTCCCATAAGAAATTCCGATATCTGTGCGATCAAGTCAGCTTACCTCAGATTGAAGCAACCCACTGGAGAAGTGCCGATGGAGGTTCGACATCTCATGCAGTAACCGGATTACACGCGCGACGACGTTTCATCCGAGGAGCCCGCTGATCTCGCCAGGGTTCTTTTCTAAGTATCATACAGCCCTGTTCCTATAAACACTTAACAATTGGGTTTTATCCTCTTAGTAAGGAAGCTCCAACCAGTCCAAAGCAGCAATTGGACTTGTATTGCCAATTCTATATTACATGGGAGAATTTTCAGTGTACAAAGAGTGGCCTTAAGTATGCCATTTCACGGCTATACACACCCAGTCTTAGGGCCATCTCGAGTAGTATTTCGCGAGGACTAGAAATACAAAAAGTGATTTAGGGAGCGTATGGGGATAAATTGAGCTTACATTTAGCCTTGCTCGGCTTTGATAACCGCTGAGTAACCCCGCAAGCCCTCTATCTGTTCGATTGCCGCTAAGAAACATACGGTAAAACCCCCCGACACAGCCAATAAGAAGGATTCCGTTTCGAGGACACGGTTCAGACGGCTGTCGCTATCACCCTTGTGCTTGTGCTTACATGTTTCAACCCCTCTCGTCCAGGTGCTGAGCATATAAAGAGGAAGGCCGCGTAGGCCCCAGACTTTCACCAGTCAATTTTTATTCACCTGCAAAGATTATGTTGTACCATTTGGTCGAGTTGTATGACCGAGCGCCAAGGGATTTTGCCCTGGTGCTGACTCTCTCAATCTTTACTGCTCTTTACCTACTACGCCGCGCACTTTTGCCCAAACCGATCCCAGGCATACCGTACAACGAGAATGCCGTCAAGTCGCTCTTGGGTGACATCCCCGAATTCCGCGCTGCCCCCAATCGACGGGAATGGTGGGCGCGACAGGCTATCAAGCATCAATCGCCGTTGTTCCAAGTCTTCATGCGGCCCTTTGGGCGTCCGTGGGTTTTTGTAGCGGATTATTTTGAGGCTTCGGATATTTGCATGCGTCGTCTCAAGGAATTCGATAGAGCCGACACTACGAGGGACCAGTTTGTTGGGTTGACTCCTGCACACCATATCATTATGAAATCTTCAGATCCTCAGTTCAAGAAGAATAAGGAGTTGATTCGAGATCTCATGTCGGTCAGCTTTCTTCAGCAGGTTGGTCGAATCACCTCAAGGTCTTTATGTGTACTGATTTTATTAGGCTACCGCCCCTCAAATTTACGACAAATTCTCAACCCTTCTTGAGCTTTGGGGACGCAAGCGAAGTTTAGCTGACGGAAGACCATTTAACGTGGCAGATGATATCCACAATGCAGCACTCGACATCATCCTAGGAGCCTCCTTCGGCCTTGAACCTGACCAAGGGCAACTTAGCCGACAACTTTCCCAGCTCAAGAGCAAAACAGTTTCTGGTGGACATCATGATGCTTTTGAGTTTGAGCCAGTTCCACTTGACGATGAGCTCGCCTCTTTCACTATTCTCGCCGACAGCGCCAGCGTTGCCATACGGTCGCCTGCACCCGTCATTCACCACTTCTTATATAGAAATCTTAACGCCAAGATGAGGAAGGCAAGGGCTGGTCGTGACAGACTGAGAGATCGCGAGGTTGCTAAGAGCATAGAAAGAAGGCGACTAGGCCAGCCCCAGCGCTGTGCCCTGGACAGTATGCTTGCTCGTGAGGATGCTATCGCTGAGAAAGAGGGGCGCAAGCCTGACTATCGCAGTCAAATGATCATGAGCGAGGTATGTTGCCGTTTGACAGGGAATGAGGGTGAACTAACAGTCTACAGCTGCTTGGCTATCTTGTTGCTGGACACGAGACAACATCGGCTGTTTTAAGATGGGGAATGAAGTACTTGACTGCCAACCAGCGAGTCCAGGTACTTCTCCGCGAATCAATCTGGAAGGCCTACCCAAAAGCCAAAGACGAGAACCGCTTTCCCACCGCCGAAGAGATCCTCAAAGCTCACAATCCCTACCTCGATGCCGTCGTCGAAGAAATGCTTAGGCATTCTCGAGTTGCCCCTGTCACAATCAGGCAAGCGACAACTGACACGGAGATCCTCGGAAAATTCATACCAAAAGGCACCACAGTAGGTTTCTTGGCCAACGGGCCGGGCATAATGATGCCCAGCATCCCAGTGAATTCCGGCAAGCGATCAGCAGCTGCGCGGACACACATGTATAAGACGGACCTGCTTGATGAAGCCGACATTTCCGAGTTTCTTCCTGAACGATGGCTCACGACAAAGACTACCGACGCGGGAGATGAAGAGACAGTATTTGACCCTAGCAAGTGTCCTTCCCAAGCATTTGGTCTGGGGCCTCGTGGTTGCTTCGGGAAGAAACTTGCTTATATGGAGATCCGAATCTTTCTGACCCTACTCTTCTGGGAGCACAAATTGGAGCCGATTCCACCTGAGTTGGCTACAGATGATGAGATGATTTCATTAACGCGGACGCCGAAGAATGTTTATGTGAAATTGGCAAAGGTGCAGGGGAACGAATAATTCGATGGACCGAGAGATCACAGCTGGGTGTTAACTGCTCAAGCTACCACAAATATAGACTGGCTTAGCGCCAACATCCCCATCGAATCTTCTCACTACAGCAGGTTTTAACCTGTTTCGTCTTCCGTAGTATAGTGGTCAGTATGCAAGCTTGTCACGCTTGAGACCCGGGTTCAATTCCCGGCGGGAGAGATCCAGCCGCCTGCAACATGCAGGTAATCCTTTTTTACAAACCCATAGAAGGATTTTGTTTGATGCTGTCTTTTTTTCCGTAATTGATCAAGGCCCTAGAGATCTCACCTGAGACGATAGTAAGCTGCAGGGGAGTAAATCAGTATCAGCATGTAGGGCAAGAGAGCTAGAATTTCTGTGGAGTAGGACTAGATATCTTCATCTTCTCTTTACCTAGATCTACATATTTTGCTTTAGAATGAGTTAAGTACCTTACCAAGTTTTGAACTATATTACTCCCGGACCATATATCGAACTTAAGTTGCACCTGTCACCTGCCGCCACACAGATTCAGGTTGAAAGTAACGTCGTACTCTTGCAAAATCTGTTTGTGAAACTGGACTTGGTTCCGCAGCATTTAAAAATTGATTAAATACGATTGATTGGGCTGAAACGTCACGATGTAACACCAGCAGGTAGGTGGGCGTGATAGTAGAGGCCATATATACAGAAATCCAATCAATGATTCAAGTCAACCAACAGAAGTGGAACGTATTCATCATCCACTCTAATTTGGATACATCCATTTGTGTTTCTATATGGCTATTTGATTCATCATCTGAGCCTTAGTTATCTCTACTAGTCTCGTATTTCAAGCCTACGACACTCTCAAATCTTGGCCTTCTCAACGGAAACGTATCCTTCAACGGTAGCAAGAATCGAGTCCTCTAGACTAGTCCAGCCAGGCCGACCCATATCCTTCAGAAGCTGCTCCGCCTTGTCGACCGGCTTGATCTCGTTGGCATCGCGTCCACCCGAGAAGTTATCGGGGAACTTCCGGTCGGGATAGTTCTTTCGGAAAATGTCCAGGATCGAATCCCAGTTAAAGTGGCCTGCGAAACCAAATATTCTCTGGTCTTCTAGGTGGCCGAACAGGGCTGTTGCAACATGCAGTCTGCCTGTGTCGTCAACGTCGATGTAGTATTCTGCACGTGAATTAGTCTGCGGTTCTGCTTATTGAAAGGGTTTGAAAACATACGGGGAGCGATGACATTATGTATAGGCGTCGCGTTGCCCTGGAATAGCTGGATAACGTAGCCGGTACTGCTGGGGAATCCCTGGTTGACGGGATCGATAGACCTGCCCCAGTTGAAGTTGGGTAGTACTAGAGCCAGTTAGAAAGAGCAACTTATGTCGGTCCGCCACCATCTTACCGGTATTGACAACCAAGTCAGGCCTCTCGCTGCGATGTTCCTTGTGGTAATCCCAGATAGCCTTCTCAGACTGGTTCTTGCTTGCTGCGTAGACAGCTCCAGCCCTCTCCCTCTCATAGGGGGGGTCTGCCCAAGCCTTCTTGACAGCACCCTCACTCCAGCTGTCCTCGGTGATAGTAGCGCCAGGGGCATTGTGAATGGACACAAGGGCAGCGCTGGATGAGGAGGTGAAGACGAAGCGCTTGACACTTGGAGTGGCGTATGCGGCCTTCAAGGCACCAACGGCACCAGCGATGACACCAGGAATAACGTTGTTGGGGTTAGGATCCATTGACATGATTGAAGCAGTGTGTGCGATCATGGACACATCTGGTTGCGATGTTAGTTCCTGGCCATGGTGTAGGTGAACCCTAAGCTCTGACCTTTGGCGACCTCCTTCATAGCCTCCTCGTCAGTCATATCCGCCAACTTGACAAGCTCGAAATTCCCTTGTCCATACTCGTTGTCGAATGCGGTCGTGAGCCACGAGTTCTTCTCCGGGGACCGAACCGTTCCGCGGACTTTGTAGCCGAATTCAAGGAATTGCTTGGCGACGTGGGAGCCAAGAAGGCCGTTGACTCCAGTGACAAGGACCAAAGAGCCCTTTGGCAGAGCGGGGTTATCGATGGGTGACATTTTGTTGTTAAATGTTTGCGAGAATGAATATGTCAAAACAGAAATGTCTTCTCAGGACACTCGTCAACATTATATACCGCTCTTTGACAATGCGCCACAATGACCCCCGCATTGGCCGTTTGATGCGCGTGGTCCGCAAGTCCGCACCCGCACTTCAGCACTCATACTACGTAGATGTGAATCTAAACGCCGGACATAGTTCCTCTTTTGTCTTGGCGCTGCGGGACCAGAATCACGAATTGTTTCATGATTTATGATTTATAAGCTTCCAACCAACGTGGGCTTTGCATAGCTGAGTCTTATACGAGAGCACAAATTAAATATTCATTTTGCGTATGTTATCTCAGTGAACGCAACTTCATCAACTAGACGTTCGCGATGATTGATGCCCTCTTCAATATTTCAACGAAATAGATTAAGGTTTATTTCAGAAGCCCACGAAAGTTTGTTACCCCCTAGAGGCTACAACAGCAAGAAGAAGAAGAAGCGGATCCCGCGGGCTGCGCATGGATTCCTTCTCAGAGGCCGATCCGCCATACAAAGCGGATTTCTTCTCGGAGTGTCGTGCATACATGGTCGGGTCGATTAATAATCAAACAGATCTCATGAGTCAAGTCGACGTTTTGGTCTGGAAATACCCTAGAATAAGGCAACGATTCATTTTTCAAAGCTTTATGATACCTGTACGGCAAGAGGGGATGAAATTGTGTTCCAGGCTATAGTTTGAATGAACTGGCTTGACCTATCCTTAGGGAGTGGAGGCACAATCCCGTATTTAAGATAGGAATACGTCGAATCCATCATTCGTGACGTCAATATCATTATCAATCAGCCTACTCACCTTCGGTTTCTAAACTCTAAAAACGAAAGTAGCGGTCGGCTTGGTGACGAAGGACAGAAACAGTGATAAGGGAGTACTACAGTATATACTCGGCCCTACATAACATCACGCCGCTTTCCATCATACCCCTACGAGCTTGAGAAAGGTCCCTAGTTAGCTAATACTCTACAGTCTACGGATATAGAGGAACCCGCAGTCTACCACGGTACCCCGACTAAACGGTAGTTTCTTACTCCGCATTTACTTTAGTTCGCTTCCCCAAATGCCCTGGTCCTTCTCCAATTCAACTCACTAGGCCGATTCCCACCTTGCTTAATGTCAGCTGTCTTTCACGACGATAGTCTTATAGGCTCCTCTATCCCAGCGCCACTTTCGTCATATCATGAGCGCGCTGGATCTGCTTCAACAAGGTGGCATGCTCAAGTCCAAGAAACTTGCTGAAAGGGAGGTAGGAGTACCAAGCATACGCTGTTCAATAGGCCATACAAACCAAGGGCCAAGAACAATACTAAGAAAGAGTATTGATTTTGTTGCGTCATTGGCAAATAATAAGCGCCACATATTTGCAGCTAGACAACAGTAGGTATGGTGAGAGCCTTGGAACCTTGGCATGTCACTAGACCGTGGTCATTGACTTTCGATGCTGGATTGAGGCATCAGATCCCTTGATTCTTTTGCCTCATAGAATGTGCGATGGATGGAACCTGTTTGCGTTGGAAGACGATAGTTCAACCATAATATCATGGAGGCTGCAAATCCAACAAGCTGGTCATAATCTGAAAGAAGGAAGTCACAATAAGTCACAATGTTGCAGAGTCAAACAGTACAGCAACGACGTTTGGGGACTTGATTGTAATCTGACAACTCGAGCTAGATTTGCATACTAGATTATTTCCTGTCAAAGGCAGATCAAGAATGTGACAGATCTTTTCCTGCATGATACAGATCGAGCTTGGTCATCCTGACGCTTGTGAGACAGGTTACCACTCAAACTTTACAGAGTGTACATGTAGCGAGGGTTATGCTCGCCCATCTCGTTTATCTCCTCCTCAGTCTTGCCCTCAATTCTCCAGTCTTCTTGACCCGAAAGCTTTCTCTTGTTGAGCTTCTTGAAGTGCAGGTAGACTGCAGTGTGGATGCAGACGGCAAGGACTAGCATGCCGATGGAAGCTCCGTAACCAGGACGGTATGTGGGCTTGTATTTGTCCTCGAAAAGGAATGGGGAAGCGACACCGGCAGAGTTTCCAATAGTGATGAAGATACCACTGGCGAATGCACGCTTACCATATCGTGGCTGGTTGACAGTGATCCAGGCCATACCCGATCCAGAGCCAGTCCACAGTCCAATGGCAACGATGAAGCAGCCTGCGAAACTCATGGCTTGGCTTTGGTTGGCAATAAGAAGGATGTAGCCCAAGATCATAGTCAATCCACCACCGATACAGAAGATACCTCTCTGCTGGATACGATCACTGATCCTCGCGCAGACCAAGTAGGTCACGAAACCAACAGCGTACACGGGGACTGTAAGACCCTGGACCTGCTTGGGACTCCAGTCGCCCATTTCCTTGATGATTGTAGGCAAGAAGACACTGAAACTGTACAGGACCGAGTGACTGCAGAACTGGGCAATTGACAGCGCCCAGATGGTCCAGTCCTTGACTCCGGCCATGACGTCCTCCTTGTGTAGCTCTTGACCAGATGTGGTCTGACCGATCTCGGCAGCCCGGACGTCCAAAAGAGCCTGACGCTCTTCATTGCTGAGAAACTTGGCTGTTTCGGGGGTGTTGGGGAGGATGAAAGGGATCACGAAGGCGGTCAGGACGGTGGGGATACCGTTGATGGTGATGATCCATCGCCAGGCTCGCCATCCTCCAGCACCCTGACCCGGACCATCGTAGTTATCCAATTCACCAATGCCCAGGGCCACGAGACCACCAACGGCACCGGAGATGGCAGAGATGGAGTAGAAGTAGGCGTTGCGAAGGGAGATGTGCTTTTTGTGGTAGAACATGGTGAGATACAGCCTGGCCTTGTTAGTAATGAGCCTTGAGTCACAAGAAAGTTCGACACGTACATAATTCCAGGGAAGAGACCGGCCTCGAAAGTGCCGAGGAGGAGACGGCAGGCTACTAAAGAGCCAAAGCTGCTGACGAATCCGGTGAAGATAGCCACAATACCCCAGAAGAAGACAAGTCCCGCGATGTATCTAGCAGGCTGCATCTTCTTGATGATGAGGTTGGAAGGTGTCTCGAATAACTAGGAGTAGGTTAGTTGTCTGTTTGCTCTAGGCAAAGAGCCGAGAAGTTGAGACTTACACAGTATGTGACGAAGAGAATAGACACAGCGAGTTGGTATTGGTTTGCACTCAGGTTGAGCTCCTCCTCAAGACCATAAAGACGAGCATTACCAATTCCGACTAATGCCGATGTCAGTTGTGGTTATTAAAAGGCAATTGTCGTTGAACTCACCTCGATCCATGAAGTTCATGAGATAGATCCAGCATACACATGGAATGATTCGTCTATCAAGCTTCGTGAGAATACGCTTCTCTGTCTCTTCTGAAACGAAGGGAACGGAGTTCTCGTTGGTAGGGCTATCACTCTGGGTAGCAACGCCCTCCTCCTCCTTGCCAGGGGAGTGGCGATCACTGTTCTTCTCTGAACCTAGAGACATGATGAAGACCTGAGCCTAGGATATCAGGCAAAGATAGAGGATAAGTGGAAGAAAGGTTGGAGGATGGGGAAACCAGAGCAAGACGTGACTGGGGAGCAGAGGACTCCTATTTTATATCCTCACGCATCGTCGTAATGGTTGCAGCGAAAGACCGCGCGGGGTACCAATGCCCAGACATTCTAATCCAGATTACGAAGTGAAACCCGGCCTAAGGGGATGCCCAGACATGCAAGAAACCCCAGACTGCCAAGAGGGAGAGAGAAATCCACAGAGTTAAACACTCGCGGAGAAAGCTGGGGAAAAAAGAAAAAGGGAGGGAGAATCGAGGGGGCGAGCTAAGCTTTGTGGAGAAGGAAATGCTTGGTGCTTGGCCAGGACGGTGATATCAGTCTGGCCAAGCATAGCCAAGACTATAGCCAAGCGCTTAGAGAACAAGCAATCAGTGATGATACCCACCGCCCTTGGGTACGCACGTACGTAACTGGGTTTTTGGAGGTCAGATTAGGCGATATACCCCCGTAAACTTGGCAATACTTGGCGTCTTTGCATACGGAAGTCATAATAACGGATCCCAATCTTGGCGAGTAAGCCTGGTTGGTTGCGTATGTAGTAAGAGAAAGAAATGATGATGTTGGCTTGTCTTGGCTTGTTGACTCGGACAAATGGAATTGAACTCATTTAGGCTAGATGTACAAGACCTTGGCGGTTATTATGCAATCGAATTAAACCATCTTTTTGTTGTCTCATCGGATGGAGGCCTGCGGATCTTGGTCTTTTGCAGCCTGCTCCACGTGTAGAATTATGCTTAAATGACATTTCCCCCTCATCTCGGCCACGTCAATTCCCAGATGGTTCAACTTGGCACGTGGAATTCTCGTGGCTGCTGCCGAGTCTCGTATTGTGACGCGTTGGCAGACAGTGTGACTGTAACCGTAACCGCGGTTTCGGTATTATCTCAATGCACTCGTACTCCGTTGAAGCGAGAGGGTTGCCGATATATATGAGATTCAGTAAAGGCTGTGTGGACGGACTATTGAACCCCCGCTCGGAGAGCCAATACTCCGAGTCATGGAAATCCTTCTTCTCCGCACCAGTGATTCATACCTAACATCTGAGCCTCCAGCGTCATAACCTTTTATCTCCTGAATTGGTGAATATGTACAGACATCAGCGCAATTTCGCCAATGCTAACCTCGTGATGAGAGATGTCTTTGATCTCTAACGGTTCCCGAACAAGCTTTGCAATCCCAGATCATGAACCTGGAGATCGTTAGAGAAAACAACCCCAACGCGGTGGGGGAAACCCCATTGTGGGACACTTGCAGGAGTCACAGTGGAGGTGAATCCATTACGGCCAGTCTGTGCGGCGCCTCTGGCGCTTACAGGGCATTGAGCCTTGGGGTTACAGTTGCCTCCACTAACCAAGGGCGGGGTTGACCGCCTGGAGACGTGAGAGAATTGCGGAGGTTGGTCTCCTCACCAGTGACGAGATCATTCCGATTCAGAGTAAATAAGAACTTCAACCAAGCACGTCCTATTAAAATCACAAAGAAAATTATCGTTTATTTGAACGTTTCAGTATTCCACTCACGTCAAATAAAACCAGATGAAGCGCGCAATATAGCTGCCTAGCAATTAGTCAGATGAGACGAATACCACAACAATCTCCCTTACTCCACAGATTGTTTTAGAGACTCCCAACACACTTAAAGCCATTATATTCTCTGGTGTCTAATTGCCACCGGTAAAATCACGTGTATACCTCGAAGAACAGTGGTGTGCCTGAGCCTATGGTGGATTAGTTCAAGTCCTGTTTGCTACCGGATAACTAGTAGAAGCGTTCGAAGCTTAATCGTGAGTGAAACTACGTAATTTGACCCAGGTTTTGATTTACTAGACTCTCTGAGGAATAATTTATCCAGCTATACTCATCTAGGTTTATATTCCAGAAATCGTCCTTCCTAGCTATGATTAGATGCTCATTCTACCTTTTGAAGACGCTCAAGTGTCAGGAATATGCCCAGATGTCAAATCCATTTATCGATTTGCCTTCTTCGATGTATCTGATACCAGTCATACATATATCAGATATTGAGCTCACTTAGATTGTTCTGCCTCTTACATTGTGGAAAGACATCGGTTGTGAGTTGTTGGAGTGATGTCCGGGAAGCTGATAGAGAATCAAGTATCATTCAATTCTCACGAAGTGGGCCATCTTCTATCCAATTTAAATTCAAGCCTTGAGCAGACTCCTTGTGGGACGCAACTTCAATCAACTTGAGCCATAGTCGTTGTGTGAAACAGGTACACCGTTCATGGTGTGCTTATCGCTTAATAGATAGAGCCTCTTCACAGCACTCCCCTTTTCCCTCGCCATCGCTTCCTCTTTCGAAGACAAACACCTTGCACCTCCAATACCTTCCACGCACTATGGCATGCGTGTTTGGAACTGTCTAGTTTGTATCTTGTTATATTGCTAGATTATTGGCGAGTCTCCATATTGGCGTGAAATCCTCCATGATATTCACTCCAATGGCACAATTAAGAATTCAACCTAGATTCGTCACGGCTAACATCAACCTGAACCTACTCGATTGCCGGTCCGGATCTAGGTTCTCTTCAATGCCCACTTATCGGATGAGAAATTACACATGACGAGTTGAGACACTTGCTAGCGCGATGCGTTGTTTGAGCTTTACCTTTGAAGGCAAGAGGGGAACCGCGTTTTATAACCTCCAAAGGTAAGGCCTCGGTGACTTTTTCCCTCTTCACGCGAGATATTTGAGTTTCCGGCTTCACTTGGTTAAAATGAAAGAGAAGATCTCAAAACCGGCCCGGTCTGAGTTTCTTATCTCACATTCATTCTGTCATTGGAAGGCGCATAAATAACAGTCAATTGGTGCGACGTCCCACCGATTAACTCACATCAACCCCTCACCTTGTGTATTTCTTCAGCTTCAAAATTCGTTGACGACAACTTTACCAGGAGAGATTTGCAAGATTTACAAGTATTTGCAACATTTACTTACCTAGAACCACTTTATCGCAACAATGACTACCATTCCCCATCCTTTTGACCCTCTGAGGCCAGAAGAGATTTCGAGGGTAAGCCTGTCGATTACGCCAAATTCTCTCTCCTTAGTAACGACGAAAGACTAAACGATGTTCAGGCTTCTCGTATCGCGCGCCCTCACTTCGGAAATCGAGACCTCAATTTCCGAGTCATCACTCTTCTTGAGCCAAGCAAGAAAGAAATGATCATTTTCCTTGAGAAGGAGCAACTTGGACAACATATAGAGCACATCCCAACACGCTGCGCTAGAATCGAGGTTTCTATCAAAGGAGAAACTAGCGGCAATCAACTTTTCGAGCTGATCGTTGATCTTGATCGCGACACTGTTGTCAGGAAAGAGCACGTGGAAGGAAAGCATTCTTACATCGATACCGATTACATGAAGGCTGTTGAGAAAGCTTGTCTTGCTAATGAGGAGGTTCAAGCTGAGATTCGTTCTCTCGATCTACCCTCCGGGGCTACGGTCGTCGTAGAGCCGTGGGCGTATGCGACGGATGGGATGAATGATATGACTGATCGAGTCAGCATGGTGGGTCATTTTATGCCGTGTAATAGTCCGTCTGCTGTACTAACCTCGAACAGTGCTGGTTTTACCTAAGACTGTTAGACAACCCCGATGCAAACTATTATGCCTATCCCTTGGATATTTGTGCCGAGGTATCTGAGTCTCTTCAGGTCACAAAAGTCTACCGCTTACCAACCACACCACACGAGAGGATCAACAATGAAAAGAAGCCTTTCGACCATCGGAGGATTCATTCCACGACTGCAAGCGAATATCACCCTGATCTGAGACCCAACCCCCGAACCACCACCAAACCATACCAGGTAGTCCAGCCGGAAGGTCCGTCTTTCCACATTCAAGGCAACCATGTCGAATGGGAGAAGTGGGATCTTCGTGTCGGCTTCAACTACCGAGAGGGCCTTACGCTTCATAACATTCGATACGATGGGCGGAGTCTCTTCTACCGTCTGTCACTGGCAGAAATGTTTGTTCCATATGGAGACCCACGATCCCCATATCCGCGGAAGGGTGCATTTGACCTTGGTAATGATGGTGCTGGGATCAATGCCAACAACCTACAGCTTGGCTGCGACTGTTTGGGAACCATCAAGTACTTCAGTGCGTACCATAACACGCCATGTGGTGAGCCTATGGAACTGCCGAACGTTGTATGCTGCCATGAACAAGACGACGGTATCCTCTGGAAGCACACCAACTTCCGAACGAATACTCCTGTCGTGACACGCTCTCGCATTCTTATTCTACAGACTATCATCACTGTCAGTAACTACGAGTACATCTTTGCGTGGCACTTCTGTCAGGATGCTTCAATCTTTTATGAGGTTCGGGCTACGGGGATTCTATCGACTGCACCAACTTCAATTGATCACAAGGATACGTACCCCTACGGCACTGTCGTGGCACCTGGTGTTTTGGCCCCGTATCATCAACATCTTTTCAGTCTTCGCATCGATCCTGCAATTGACGGCCATACTAACACCCTTGTGGTTGAAGAGTCAAAGGCACTGCCTATGGATGACCCAGAGATCCACAATCCTTTCGGGGTGGGTTATGTTACAGAGAGCCAAACGATTGTGGAAGAAGGCGGGTTCGATCTCGACTTCACGAAAGCGCGTACGTTCAAGTTCGTCAACGAGAACAAGATCAACCCAATTACTGGCACGCCTGTCGGGTTCAAGCTCATGCCCTTCTACAGCCAAATGCTTCTCGCGCACCCTAGTTCATTCCATGCAAAGCGCTCCGAATTTGCCGAGCATGCGGTATGGGTGACAAGGCATGAAGATAACGATCATTTCCCTGCCGGCAAATACACGATGCAATCATCTGGCGGCGATGGACTGGCTTCTGTTATTGCCAAGCGTCGAAGTACTGGTACAGCTCAATCTGTAAGGAACGAGGACATTGTCATTTGGCATACTTTTGGCTCAACGCATAATCCGCGGATCGAAGACTGGCCTGTGATGCCGAGTGAGAAGCTCGTGGTGGGTCTCAAGCCGGTCAATTTCTTCTCGGGGAATCCAGGCTTGGATGTTGCTCCCTCGACACAGGAGCAGAACAAGAGCGTGCTATATGCAGGGGAGGATGTTGAAGGCTCCTCATGCTGCGCCACCAAAACGTGAAGAAGGGTGATGCTGGTGGTGTAATGTGACGGTTTAAAATGAGGTGGCTGGGGTGGATGACAAGTGTGAAAAACGAGTCACGTCCAACTTTCACTACCCTAGAGCTGGATTGATACCATCTTGCAAACACATTCCGTTCGATATCCGGCTGTCTACGGAGTACAAGATCAAGATTGGGGGAGATAAAGATTTTCACACAATAGATATACTTTCCTACGTAGTATGGTAATTCATCACTATCTTCTACTAATTAAAATAAAATAAAAAGAGCCTCAGCAAAAATTTGCATCATTTCCTAGAAAGCATTGTTGGCTACACGCTTTCTCCCACAAACTCTTCTGTCAATTGTTGAAAGACTTGATGGACCGGAAAAACCGAATACTAGCCTTAGACAAGACATTCCACCAATAAGAATATACAAAATGGACAACGCGAAGCTCAAAGCAAGGGACACTGCGAATAGAACGAAGCAATTATCAAATGATATCCCTAGTGAACGCTCACAGGCACCGTGCACCCTCGCTAGCCAGCCTCGTCGTCCACTGAAAACTCTGCTTTTCACCGAGTTTCGCACCGAGAGAACTTCACCTTAGTAAGCGAAAAATCCATCGGCCAGTGCTCCACACCAACTGTGTATAAAAGTCTGCTCTGCCGCCGGCCATTTGGACTTTTCTTCTTTTCTTCTTCATGTCGACAATACTTCAGAGAATCATTTCTATAGTATTCGACCTTCTCTTGGTTCCCTAAAAGAGCCACAGATCCCACCCTGGTTGATGAATGCATATCCTCGATGCCCTAGAGTGAATACCTTTTTGGTCCTCTCGATCTGTCCGCAAGGATGGCGGTGACTGCCTCGTGCGGTTGCTGTATAGAGAGATGTTACTCTTGATGATCTCGGCCCTGACAACGGTCTTGCCTTCGGGCGCGCTGTCGGGGCGGGCATTGATGGACGTCTGACAGGCTTTTTTTTCGTTGCTTTCTGAGGCTTGCCTTGGTTGTGAGGAAGAATTTTGTGAAATGCGCTTTTGCATACGTGTAGCTCGACAAAACCATACTTAAACTCTTGTTCAATATTTCTCGTGTGAACTCATCTGAAAATTGGTGTGACGGCACATCGACCGGTGGTTATTCTTCTAGCCGTTCATTCAAGTACGCCATCCTGATCTCATGTAATTTTACCAATCTCATTGAGATGGATGAATGCTACATACCTAATGAAAGACATGTCAGATTGTGCAAGACACAAGTGTTAGACATCAAGTGTGGGTGGAGAAAATGTGCAGCGATGGAAAGAGCAAAAATAAATGTCCAGTCAGAATTCGTTTCCTCAAGACTACCCACTGGTGATGGCTTCAAGTATACTCCGTACTGTATTCACACTACAATCCCCCTCAAGATCGACTTACGACCCTAATGCTATGATCTGTTGTTCATAATACATCTACAAGTTTCTGAGTCAATGAAAATTGGCATATCTTTCTTCTGCTAAAAGTATGCAGGTCACTTGTACTATGTCGAGCTATTGAAAGGGTTTGCTCATATAGTTGTTTTGATCCTCGTTGATCAATTATGGTTTATATGGATAGCAAGACTCTTTGTGAAGAATAGTGTGTCTAATCATGCCTCTTGATAAAGAAGCATGCTACTCTATTGTGATGATTTATGGAAAGCGAACAAATGGTGCCACGTAAGTAGTCATGTACACACCCTTTTTCTTAGAGAAGTTGAATGATATGAACGTATGGACCTTTGGAGTCTCCTTCGTAGTATCAACAACATCACTGCCACTACAATCATTAGTACGCCGACACTTTGTGATAGAGACTTCAACTTACTATGCGTCAGAAACAATCTTGCCATAAGCTCCCTCAACACCCCAAGCCCAGCCTCGCTTTCGGAAGACCTCCTCCATGGCTTCAACAACCTCTTTATCGTTCTTGAAATACTGATTCAATGGTACATAAACCTTCACTTCCGGCATGTCTTGCCCAGGCTTGAGTTCCCAGCTGAAGCAGGCGCCACTTGTACCAGGTTTCTTTTCCAAGATTTCTTTGGAGAACTTATCATCGATCTCCCTGTCTTCAGGCTCGTTGATAAGCAAGTTCCACATATCATGTAGAATGGCTAGACCATCCAATGTCGTCTTGTCTGTTCGTTTGCCGCCCAAGGTGACGTGCTCTTGTACTGCTTCCCACGTGTTGGATTGCGGTTCGATGTAGATCTTGACTCGTGCACCTTCTTCTGGACTCACGCAGTCTATTCCGATAACAACAGTTAATGGTGGATCTTGGTACAGCCTTTTCTGATACCCCTCAATGATGTCTAGTGCAGGCCCAAAAGAGGCACCAAGGGGCTCAAGTCGTCGGATGAGATCGAAGCCAGCTCTATCGGAGTTCTTTTTGGAGGTCATGTACTTGATGACAGGATAGAAATATGCCTTCATGATTTGCTTGTCCTCCTTGAGATCAAAGGCTAGAAAGACTTTGGGTATGCGAATAGTGTCCTCTGGCATCTTTTCCGCCAAAACCGCAGCATCTTCCTCCGAGGGAAAGAACTCGTCTGCAAACTGGTTGAACCATTGTAAATCTGCACCAACTCTTTCAGCAATTTTTGGGATAGGGTTTTCAGTGAGACCATCGGACCCAGGGAATACTGGCTCATAGCAAAAACGCACATATGATTTACCGCTATCGCTATTGTTAAGACTGGTTTCGAATGGCGAACCGTTGGGTGTAAGAAGAGATCTCGCGCGAGATTTTACCGGCGCTCGTCCCATAGTAGGAATAATGTAGTTGTCAAGGAAGTCCAGGTGGGAAGCTTGTTGCTCGAGAGTGTAGTCTCCGACGGATTTGAGGAGAGATGTGAGCACCGGCTTGGTGTGGTTTGTCCAAAAAGCTATGCCATCTTCTTTGGCTTTGGCAGCTGAACTGTCGCTGCTTCAAGAGTTTAGCATGAATCTGAAATAAGGGAATGTGCCATACCCTCTCTCAACTGCGTCTTGCAGTACCTCTCCGCGCTGTAACTCTTGGGGGGGATCCCTCTGAGCAGGATGCATGGGTTTCAGCACGTCCGGTGCTGATGCCATATTGTACAAAGCTGTGGAAAATTCAGTGCTAGACTTGTCCAGAATCCTCAATGCTTATTATTTAAAAATAGGAAGCTAACAACTGTCGAGACGATCCAAGCAGAGAGAGCCGTGGAGGTTAATAAGTGAACAGCGGGGTCACTGAATAACCCTTGCCATACACACCAGGCATCAGCGAAGTTAGACTAACTGATTGACACAATACACAGCCACGCGCTTTCTTAGCCCGCTAACCTACAAAGTGACACCAAAACAGAGGAACGCCTTTCTCAACTGTCTTCTCGGCTTCAATTAAATACTAGTCCGAAAACTATTGAGTGTCGACATGATGGATCACTTTAACAAGCGATTCACCACCCACGATGGTGACACTTACGCCTACGATTACATCCCCGCAAGTGACGAAAAAGACACTTTTCTTTTCATCCATGGATGTCCATCTTCACGTTACGACTGGCGACATCAAATTGCAGACCTTTCAGAAGCCGGCTATGGAGTCATTGCTCCGGATTGTCTTGGTTACGGCGAGTCTGACAAGCGTGTCGACCTTGAGGCCTACAACTTGAAGCGCCTAAGCGGACACTTCGCAGAGTTGCTAGACTATGAAAACATAAACAGGGTCATTGGCGTCTCACATGACTGGGGTTCTATGGTCATGTCTCGAGTTGCCGTGTGGCATCCAGACAGATTTATCAAGCTGGTTTTTATGTCGGCCGGCTATACCGCTCCTGGGGTGTTCTTCGACATCGATGGTCTGAACGTCTGGAGTCAAAAGGAACTTGGGTATATGCAATTGGGCTACTGGTACTTCTTCAACTCATATGATGCCGAACGTGTTATTCTTGACAATGTAAGTGATCTATTCTATGATATCTGACACCCAAATAACAGCAAATTCTAGCTTGAGTCGTTCTTCCATCTGGCATACGCTGATGACAGTAAGCTCTGGGTGACAGGGCTTGCCGCAATCAACGGCACTCGCGAGTGGCTGACGTCTGGCAAAACTCGCCCACTACCTCCATTTCTTACTGAAGAAGACAAATCCCGATGGCTTGAGGTCAACAGCCGAAAGGACACAATCAAGGGGTTTCTCAACTACTACCGCTCGCTGATGCGAGGTATCCAGGCAGATGACGAAGAGCCATTGACGGATGAACAGCGCACACTCAAGGTTCCTGTGCTTGGCATCTGCGGTGGTGCAGATATGGTTACGAGGGCGGATCAGATTGGGAGGGGTATCATGCCATATGCGAGCAAAGGCTACACTGAAGTGGTTCTCGAGGGTGCAGGGCACTGGATCATGCTCGAGAGACGTGCCGAGGTGACAAAGGCTCTGCTGGATTTTGTCCGTGAAAAGCAGTGATTTGATAGGGTTACACTACATGCTCCCATTGCGTAGGAATCAGCCAAGGAGGCATAAGCGGGCATTTACCCAAGTACCAAAGAAACTTGGAATTTGGTCTGCGAGGTGGTATGCCCGCTGACGGAATCCAACTTTGAAGGATCTGACTGTTGTGTGCATATCCATATTTGAAGTTCTGGACTTGGCGACTTGGATTTAGTGCGACCTTCGTGAGGGGCTAAAGAAAGCACGACACAGGAATAGGTTGGAGATCGGCGGGCTTGGGTGTAAGTCTGCATCGTGTTTTCTTTGGCGCCGGCCTTCCAAGGTTTTTAAACTGCTGCCTTGTGGTCTGCGGGGTTCAGGATCCAAGACCTTGTCTTTCTGCAAGGTTGACGGAGTTTATCTCTGCGGGGTTGAATCATGATAGAGGGGATTTGAGGGGGCGGGGCCTGCGGAGAAGCGAGTCTAGCATTGTGGGATGAAGGATTGGGACTGCATTGCATAGAGGATTAATTGAATTTACGTGTGTTCCCAAACATTGCGGCATTTAGGCGCAGTTCGAAATGACACCCAATTTTCTTGATTCCAACTGAAAGGTACTTCTCAGATACAAAGTGATTACCTTGTATACATACAACCTTGCCTTTAGGTAGCTACCACATCATAGGATTTGGTAGAATCTACAACTTCTTGTCTCACTATTGATAACCCTGGATTAGGCAACTTTTGAGTTTGATATAGCATTGAGAAATAGAGATTAGAAGCTACGGTATGCCCTTTCAGGCATGGTCTCTCTTCCTCAAAGTGATGAGCACCCGACCACAAGGCTCATCAATTGTCACTTTGCGAACATTCTCAGGCCTCTCCTCCAACCTCTCGAAATCGTAATCCAGAAGTAGATGGGTCAGCGTAAGCTTGAGTAGATTACTGGTAAAGAACCGCCCAGGGCAAGCCCCTCTTCCAAGACCAAAATTCAGAAAATCTGGAGAGATGTCCGTCATCTTGGGATGTTCCGGGTCTGTCAATGATCGGCGAGGATTGAACCCCCCTGGATACACCCTCTCATCACGCTGGTAGGCTTTGATCGGCGCTGCAAGGATTGCGCCTTGCGGCACGTGGATGCCGTTGGAGAAAGTGAAGCCACCCTTTTTGCCAACGGCTCGCTCAATGCCGGTCTCCCCAATTGGGTTGAAGCGGATACTTTCCCTGATAAGAGAATCCATAAGCGGCAGTCTCTGGAAGAACTCATGTGAAAAGGCGTCGCCCTTGTTGATTTCCCTATTGATTTCCGCCCGCAGATCGCTGATCGTATCCTCAAAGTCCCCTTCTGGCAGGGAGATGAGGTCATATATCAGATTGGTCATGGTGACAAGGTTGGTGTAAGACTGTACAAAGTTCAGAACCATCATTCTGGCTACAATGACCATTGGCTCGTACTCCGATGGGCCGTTAGGATCTTTCTTGGCTGCTAAGATGATTGCGCTCAGCATGTCATTCTGTAACTAGATGTCAGCTGCCGATCTTAGCTCATATGTGGACGTACTTACCGGTAGATCCGGTTCAATGTCTTTCTCCTCAGCGGTGTCAATAATAGCCATGCGTTCCTTGAGAACAGGCGTCGCATGCTTTGCAGCTGTCTCGATGCAGCGCATTAGCGGCCGACACATGTAGGGCAACAAGAGCCTGAAGGTCTGTCAGCGGCTTATCTCCACCAGTACTCGAGCCTATGGGTACTTACGGGCGAAGAAACGGCGGGATGAACCGTGCGTACAGGGCTGACGCGAAGAATGTGGCAGCATACTCAGCAGTGGCATCTCGGTACTCCTTGTTGTCACACAGAGGCTGGCCTGAGATGATGCGGTTTGCAGATCTGCTAAGAATGGCGCTTGCAGTATCCCACATGTTGATCTTTACCACTCCATTGGAATCGACCTTTGAGGCAATATTGTCGTCAAGAGCAGCTTTCATCTCTTCATCCACCATTCCCATCTTGTCTGAGAGCTTCTGGTAAAGCTCTCGGTGGACAACGTTTCTGTAAACGGGGTGGATCACAATATGAGCTCCCAGGGTGGTGTAGTCTGGGACCAGCGCCTGGAGAGTGTATCTCTTGAGAGAGATGTCATTTTCAGGCTGTTTGACGTATTCATTAAGAAGTTGCTTCGGTACCATAAGCATAAAGCCAGTGCTGCAGTGGGGAATAGGAACAAGTTGGATTCCGCCATGGCCAGCTTCGAGTATCTGTTTTCGTCAATGAATTGTGGAGAAAATATGAGCTCTGTAGAAGTTACCTTACGGTGGGTGTTCTTAAAATACTCTCTCGACTTGAAAGCAACCTCATATGTCGCCTTGAGAAATATGCCAACACCTCGATTACCACCAGCCCAGCTGAATTCCTGGTAGTCTTTCGAAAGGGCAGCCTGCAGCGCAGGTTGCATGAGATGCAACAGCCATGCTGCTGTGGTTCCAACGATTGTATAGACTATAATTCGGGGCAAAAATGCCTGAAGTCCTGTTGCGAGATCAAGAGCCATTGCTAAACGAAATGTGAGATAATGCAATAATTAGGGTGGAGGTTACAAGTCGCAGTGGGCTCGCCAAAGTGACTTATGAGGTCCGAGGAGGAAGGATTCTTAGCACTTCGCAAACGCCCCTCATCTGCACCCCCACGGGAATGATGTAAAGGTGTAATGGGAAGGATCCAACCTCAAACTCTCAACTATCCAATGATCTGTCGGAGAATTCTGCCGCCTGATGGGAGTGAGATTTGGTTCTGCAAGTAACTCTGTAGGAGCCCTAGTTGG
Organism: Fusarium sp. VM40; assembly: GCA_954870535.1. Lineage (NCBI taxonomy): Eukaryota > Fungi > Ascomycota > Sordariomycetes > Hypocreales > Nectriaceae > Fusarium > Fusarium sp. VM40. The sequence goes on from CATPAH010000009.1 coordinate 782,388, forward strand.
GAATTTGATCGACTGGTAACAAAGCTTGGCGTCATACTCCAAAGCTAGGGTTGGGTAGTCGTCTAGCGTGTGAGAAACTGGACTTTGTTTGTCATTTTACCTTGGTACTTGGAAGGTACCTGAGTTCGGGATAGCCCAAGAGAGAGCCGAAGAGGAGGTAATGGCGTTGGCGGGATGGGTCGCGAGTCACGCTTTCGAGGACAGTGAATGGGAGGAAATCCTTGGCCTGATGCGATGCTGTGTACTAAGTGAGTAGGATTGAGCTTAGGATGACGGTGTGCCACTTCATAATATTGCGGCTTCGCCAAGTTCGTGTAAAGTGAGGGTGTGGTAATAGGCAATGTAACGGCTAGCTTGATGCTTTTGTGACCAGGATTTTTACATGTAGTTTTATGCTCGTCAGTGCCCGTAGATACAAGGCATCTTCAAAATTCTACTATTCATCTTTGTTATTGCCTTGAAATCTGGAATGTCGCGCAAAAACACTTTCTACAGCCTGGGCTTGATGCCCGCACTGATGGGCGTAGGCCACCTGGCCCCAGCAATAGGGGCTATTCAGGCCATAACTGGTTCGTACCAGTTCCCTGTTAAGCTTCTTGGACTCATAGGAGCCCTTTCTGCTATCGTCGACTGTAAGTGGAGTTTCCTACTGTACTCTCTATATGCAAGGCAGTTACTGACATCTCTAGCTATGGATACATACAAAGACCTATCACCATCAGACAGACCTTCCAAATTGATATGGAATATTTGGGTCTACGGTGTTTGGTCTATAGTACTTGCTTGTACTCTCATGTTGGATCTGAAAACTGTTTATGATATCTATCGTGTCCTCCCCCTTGGCTTGCTTTGGGGCATCCCCTGCGTCCCTGCATACACAGCGACGAAAGGATGGATCTTGAGCAAGCCGAAAACATTGGTGAGTGTATGATTGTACTACAATTCAAAGGAATTTGGGCTAATTATTCAGCTTTTCGAAGCCAAGTCTTTGGTGGTAGCATTTTGTATGGCTACCGTCACGGCCGATTCGAGTATAAGTTACTACTGCCGACAAGACAACGTCCAATGCCACGATAAAGACCTACGTATGCGAATATTCTACCTCGCTGTGCTGTACCAGTTCTTCCGCGAAACATCATGCGATGTAAGGGACATTCCAGAAGATACGAAGGAAGGACTCAAGACGCTCCCTGTCAAGCTCGGCAAGCAAAATACAATGCTTCTCCTGGCGTCGGTGGGATTTTTAGTTGAGGCTATCTTGACGCATGGAATTGATATTGACATGAATGGGATCACAATACGATCTCTACAGTTAACTTATTCTCTGCTACGGGTCGGACTGACCATAGCGGCTTACTGGCAAATCCTGAGGTTTCCCAGACAGAATTCATGGGCTTGGGGATCTATGTCGCTTTTTGGTCTTGCACCAGTATTGCTAGCTCAAGCTGCCCTAGGAAGCTGATGCATCACATGGTGAGATGAGTATAAATATTGAGAAAAAGACGTGAACGGTTGAAGTAGAGTGGGTGGTCACTGTGGATTTAGATAACGGGGTGGCACTCCAACATAACAAACTAGATAGATATGACATACTACCCAAAACTTGTCCCTATTGAAACTTTTCTAGATACTCCATTAAATGTGACCACATTTCCGCCGGCAAAGAATTTGAAAACCAGGTGTTCCCTTCGTAATCTTTGCCCACAACCACAAACACGCTTGATATGACCGAGACCGTGTTGTGTGATGGATCAGACGCTTGATAGTAGACAGGATGTCCACGTCTCCCTTTTCTGGTTTCGGCTGCAGCCGGCCGTGCAATCGCAGGGCTAAAGTCAAGTTTCTCAGCAAGGTTCCCTTTTGTCCAATTCGACATGAACTGGGCAGTCATATCTACGCCACCGAAAATAACTGGCATCTCCATAGCCTTCATTGAATCCACAGAGAGAGCTGTTGTAATCTTGAGTTGCTCTTCAGTGGTCTGTGTCTGTATTGTCTGTCGTACCAGAAGCGCGAGCTTCCCTATAGGCATGTCCACGACCTCGTTGGCGCGACAAAAGTAGAAGATATTAGTCGGGGAGTTTTGGACGTAAGCTACGTCTGGTGAGAATACGGACTTTACTCGACTGCGAGGGTCAACTGCCATGATATTCAACAATTCATCTTGGGAGCCCTCGCCTTGGTACTTTGCCAGTGTTTGGCATGCAATAGCTGTGAACACATCTCCTTCGCTGATAAATGGCATTGCGTTTTGCGTTTCTTCCCTTGTAAGATGGCCTTTCGCTTCCTGCATCATCTTGTCCAGGGCGTGTCTCGGGATACACAATGTTCGAGATTGGATATCAGAACATTGCTGCGACGCGGATAGGCTACGTGTACCCCATTCGTAAAATTTCCCGCGGTCGAGAATTCTGTCTGCGAGGACGTGACGTTCCTCTGGTGCAGACTTGAGCATGTCGTGAAAAATATCTTGACGGTATCCCGCCATAGGAGCAACATTCTCAGACTTCCCAGCGAGAACCAGGCTCCAGGCTTCAAAGATAGAGGCCAAGCCCATCAAGTCAGTCGATACATGGGAGTGGGTGATGGAAACGAGAGTGCCATCTGTGAAAGTGTGAACATGTAGACAGAACTGGGGTGCATCGCTATTGACATAGCCGTCCATGTTCTTTGGGGTTTTTGAGCTAAGTCCAAGAGAACATAATTCTTTCGGCCCGGGATAGGTACTAATCTTGCCATTTGGTTCAGGCAATTTGGATGCTAAGGGATGTTCAGACAATGGAATATCATGGTTCTCTTGAGTGAACAACACAGCCGGGCGTTCTTCTGTGAATTTCTCAGGAACGTGTATCTCAAGACCTCCATCTGGCTGCTACGCATTAGGGCTGCTCAGAAAAACTCTCTGATCAACGCACCTTCATTCTGAACCTTCCGCCCAATCTCCTCCAGCCACTCATACCGAAGAGTTCCGACAGAGCATCGCACAACTTTTGAGGATTCATAACATCCTCAAATCGGAATGTCCATACTAACACTATCCCACGAGCTGCTGTAGAGTCGTCGAAAAGATGCACCGGGATGACATCATCTGACTTGACAGTTTCTGGCACCTGTGGTTCTTCTTTGTCCTCAGAGGGCGGGCAGCTCGAAAGACCAGACATTGTGACTTTCTGATGCGTAGGGATTAGAGGCAAGATTATTGATGACGGAAATGGAAACTGAAGGCCTTTCTGTCAATGGAGTGCGAAATGCGCTGCGGGTTGGAGTTACAGCAGGATTACAAACCCTGTTCCTACAGCGGAGTCGCTGGTGTCCCCCAGCAAGGCAGCAGTTTTAAAACTGATCATCAATCTGTAAAACAAAGCGCCCAATATGCGAGATTTGTTTCTCGCAAGATAGATCTGCATTAAGTAGGCCTGTATCGATCCGATGATATCCCTCTTTCAGCCAACCCCGAGGGTGATGATTGAGCAAGATGCATGAAGGATTTGGAGGCGGCTAACAGGCAATAGGCCTCATATAATAACCCTGTAAGTTGCCCGTACATGCCGCACACCAAATATCCTTCTAGACCCCGCTTATCCGTCATGTTCGCCAGACTCATCTTTGTCACTGCGTTGCTCATTGTATCCCTTGCCTATTTCCTGTCCGGCGACACCGCATCACAGCGCGAGCCATATATCCAGGGCAGAAACAAAACTGTCCTCTTTATCACGAATAGCGAGCATGGCTTATCAAATGTCCACCTTGCAACTGCATCAGCGCTATTGGAGAACTACTCGGACATAGAAGTCCATTTTGCGTCTTTTCCAAGTATCAAGCAGAAGTTGGATAAAATTTTGTCGTTCGCAAGACGTCAATCTCTCGGCGTGAGGGATATTACTTTTCATGGTCTAACTGGATTGACCTTTGCACAAGCAATTGTTAAAGAAGGACGAAGCTTTATCTCTCCCCCAGGCTGGAGAGGTATTGCCTCCCTAGCAGAGCATATACAGCTGTGGATATCTCCATGGACGTTTGAGGATCATGTTTATTTATATGAAGAGCTTAGTAGTATCATTAATGATGTGGATCCAGCAGTCGTTGTCCTGGATAGTTGGTTTCGGCCAGCAATTGATGTTACGCGCAAGAAAAACCGACAGCATGCTTTCGTCACCCCGAACACCCTTATAGATCATTTCTTGGGATTGCAACCTCTCTGGGTCAGACTGTGGAAGTATCCCGCGTAAGTTGTCTTCTTCCTTGCCTTGAGAAAGGTAAATGCTCACAATGCCAGTCCTTCTTCAGGGTTTAGCTTCCCTGTTCCTCTCAGAAACCTCCCAGAAAACATATATATGAACGCTCGTTACATCTACAGCGCCATGTTTACTCCTGATGCATCCACGAAAAGGGCTCGGCTGAGGGAATTTGGGTTGCAAGAGCCACTGAATCTGTTCGGGATGCATCGCCCAGATGTTCCCTGGATCACGCAGAATACTGAAGGTGCTATGATACCAGTGGATTATGTCCCTCCTAATGTTACCTGCGTTGGCCCGATACTCCTCTCGGGTGCTTCGGCTGCAGAACAAGACCCCGAAACCGCGGCTTGGATGAAGAGATCGCCTACTGTTCTTATCAATCTTGGTAGTAATCTCGCCGTAAGAAGAAAGCTCTGGAAACACCATTGATGAAGCTAATCTTTCTTAGTATGATGAGACTAGGGCAACAATTATGTCGCTGGCTATAACGGAGTTGCTCTCCAGGACCGGAGTTCAAGTACTTTGGAAGTTCAACAAGCTGGGCGAGTACCCGGACGCTTTCATGGAAACATTAATACCGCACCTTGAAAGTAAAAGACTCAAGATGCCGAATTGGCTTAGAGCAGACCCATCATCACTTCTCGAAACAGGAGATATCATCGTTTCAGTGCACCATGGCGGATCAAACTGCTACCATGAAGCAATCGCGTAGGTATCTCAAATCTGTACATGTCTTTGTACTTGCTAAATACTATGTAGGGCTGGTATTCCACATGTGATACTTCCCCTCTGGGCCGACCTCTACAGCTACGCTGCTCTAGCGGAAACGAGTGGCGTGGGTGTATGGGGCTGTAAGGATACGACACCAGACTGGACAAGTCAATGCTTGACTGCAGTCTTTCTTGAGGTCGTGGAAGCGGATCACGGCGGTGCCTTGAAGAAAGTTGCGGAACAGTTAGGTGAGAGGGTGCAAACGGCCAGGAAGGGGAGGGATATTGCAGCGGATGAGGTTGCCAAGCTGGCATATGTGCTATAACCCGAAAGGTTTAGAGAGGCTTCAGTAATCAACCGGGCGTTTTTCGAAGAGTGGTATCCTTGATTCAAGCATCGGCCATAGAATCTAAAAAGCGAGAGGCTCTATCATAGGTAATATGAGAAATTCCATTGGGACAGAAATTGCTTGAGCTGCTCGTTTAATCGTCCTAAATTCTCAAACTCTTTTCATTTACACGAGATGAGAAGTAACGAATAAGTTTCTTGACAACTCAAATACCGTTTTTTACCCTGCAACCTTGCTTTCTAAACTATCGAGTCGACCCCAAGGAAACCTTCCTACCAGGGATTCACATACTTGACAAAGTGTTGATCCGTCGTAGCTCACAAGAATAAGGTATCCTCAGTCCCCAGCAAGAACAGTATGGGTAGTGCCGAGCCAATGGGCCAGCTAATGCTAAAGCACCAATAGCAACGATCCAGCTGGCAGCCGTGAAGCCATCTCCCATCCGGTTAAAGCGAAGGGTGTAGTATATGCCGAGGCTAGCACTTCCAGAGATGATGAGAAACATCAGGAAGCATATTATATAGCATGGTCGTATATTACAGACACCGGTTGGGCGATAAAGTGTTGGTAGAAGTGATGACGCGCTTGGTGTTGCGTTTGCCGTTGTTATGGAGTTTTTCGGTCTCGGGGAATGCGATCTTGTGTATGGCCTCGTTGTGGTAGGAGGCAGCTTTCGAAGGCGAGGTGCTCCACCATTGTTTGATAATCTCACTGTCTCAACACCTGCGCTTGCCAAGGCTTTTATCTTAGAAGCGCTGTAGTGAGATGTTTGATGACGCCTCAAATCTAGGCATGGTTAGCGTTGACATCATAATACCAGAATAATTTCTTACATATGCTAGCTATCGAAGCACTTAAGTCAATAATAAACTTTTCAACCGCTGGGTCTCCAGCTTCATTGAGCTTAGTTGTATCTATGTGGTTGCCATAGCTTGGAATGTTATGGCACATATGAAGTCCAGCCGAATTGGTCGAATCGGCGAAGGGAAGCAGTTGAGTTGACTGCATTTCAAACTCAAAGGGCACGTATGTTTCCTGATATTCTCCACCCCGAGTTCTTATCAAAGAGGCGAATACCGCTTGAAATCTATCAAACATCCCATAGTGAGCTAGCTGCAAAGCCCAGAAAGAACCCCTTGCGAGAGTCACCTCTGCCTCAGTTTCGTTGGATGTGCCCAAATGAATGACTCTCTCTAGACATTGATAAACACTTCGGATTAGATTATCGCGGCTCCCATGGGAGAATATCATGGCGTACTTGCAGATCAGGTCACCTAGCCCTCGAGCCACGAATATCAGAGGGTTAGATGACGCATCTGCAGAAAGTCGATTTTCTATTAGTTCGGTAAGGAGACTCAATGCATGATCAACGAAGATATTTGGCGATGCTTGCGAGTATGACTTGTGGTGCGTGTTGTATCCAAACGTGAGTATGCGAGTCTTCTGCAGCCTTAAAGCTAGGAGCGTCTTGGACGAAAAGCCCGACTGTGCTCTCACTGCCCACGCACTTGTGCGATTTCCAGCCAAGCCATGCACGTAACATATGTCGACTATAGCATCCGGTTCATTGTGGATAACTTCAATACCCTCTGGAAATTCTGACCAAGTGGTCTGTTCTGGTAGGGTACTGGTGAAAGAGAGACCAGGAATATTTATATCGGCTTGCTGGTGGGCGGTGGGATTCAGTGACATAGGCGGCCCGCACTGAGCTGCGAGTTTCTTCGTGGTCTTCGTAGTCATCCTATCGGACTGTGTATAGTTATGAGGAGCCGTAAAATGTTCAGAATAGAAGCAGGTAAGCTGCTACCTTCTAACCAAGGCGGTGAGGCGACATCCTTCAGCCGCACGGAGGCCTTTCAGGTGTTGGTTCGCCAGCTGCCTCATTGACGAGCAGTAACCAATCATACATCATACCTACCCGCAAAGGCAAAATCGCCTGTTACGGTAAACTAGGAGACCATCAATGCTGTGGAGGAGAATAGAGGTGTGTGTTGTTTCGTATTAATGGTTTATCGCATTATCGCTCGCTATATCGGCTGTTCTACCAACCTCGGAACCTTCCTGTCAAACCTTCAGAACCATCCCCCTCCTAAACTATGTCGAAATCTTCAACTACCACCTCTCCAAGCTCTACCCGTCGCTTAATATACATATCTGAGAGTCCATATCCCATGCACGGCCCAACGTACACAAACTGCTCACCACGCTTGCGAAGCAGGACAAGATCTTGGTAGCCATCAATTAAGCAAATAACATCCCCAATTCGGCAATCCTGTGGCCCCAAGCCCAGATAACCTTGATCTGTTTCAAAGATTCTGGTGTTGTAGTTTCGTTTAAGTGTAAAGATGAGTCGCGAATTAGTTTCAAATGTCCTGGCTTCCAACGCCTCGTGATGGTCTGTGAAAGAAAATGACGCTGATTGCTGTGCTGTTCCAGAACTTGAGCTTGAGTGATCCAATTCTTTTAATCCTAGCAGGGGGGAGATACACGTTGCGAGCTGAGGATTATTCCCGCCGTCAAGACACATCATCACAGAAAGCCCGTCAATTTCTGGAGTCTGGTAGTATTTTGGAATACCACTTTTCTTTCTATCACTCACTGGGATGTCAAGATTCAGTCGCGCGATGAAGTTCTGCAGCAGTAGCAGCGTAGGCGTGTCTGTCACCAGTCTATGCATTCGCATGACGACTAGGAACAGCGCCCAAATAGACGGAATCTTGGTTGCGTAAAATGGTATGCGCTTGATGTAGTCTTGTATCCAGTCAAAAGCGTTGCCACCTTTCTGGAGATTCTGGATTTCTGGATGCCCTCCGATGCTCTTCAGAGTCTGCAGTCGTATGCCACACAGGCTTAGAACCCCACCGGAGATCCTTGGAGGTGGTAGACGTAGCACAATATCGATGAGACTGAGCTTTTCGTCGAACATCAGGGTGGGAATGCCAGATGCCCTCAACGGAAGCTGCGGTGCCCATGATGGTATATCGAGAGAATCGTCGAAGACGCCGGCACCACCATCCCGAAGAAACACGAGGTCTTTCTTAGTTTTCCCATCCTGTTTATCAAAAATTGCACGACAGTAGTCAATGTATACTTCTCTCACTTCTTTTGTATAGTCAGGCTTGATCGGTAGTGAACTTAAACCAAGGAGTCCATAAACGTGGTCACGAGGGTCAGTTGCCTGAAGCAAACTGGCATATTGCGCAAGAGTGATATCAATCTGCCGCTGCTCCTCCACGTCGTCCTCCTTCGCTTTACTCGAGTAAAGAACTCTTGCAGTGCCAAAGCGAAGAATGTTTCTTAGTGAAATGAATCCGGTGTGTTTCGGTGGATTAAACATGTACCAAATGTGGGTGGGAACGAAATCGGGTTTGTTCGTGCGTTCATCAATTAACGTCTGTGATAGAATGTCGAACATGGTACATGTGTTCATCAACGTGCCGTACTCGATCGACATGTTGGGCGTGATGTAGAAAAGTGTCGAGGCCAGAATGTTCTCTTGCAAGATCCACACGCGTTGCCAATAGGCCAAACCTCCAAGATAGTTGAGTGACTGCCAGTATTTGTCACAGGCCGGCTCGTCGACAAGACCAGATCTCTTTAGCCATTTGAGGTCCTTCAGCTTTTCCACGTCCCATTTGGCTCCTCGAAAAACATTTCCAATAGTGGTAATTGTGCAAATTGCTCTTATGATCTTCTCATTGTCGTCTGCACCGAGCCATCCAAGGACGAGATCGGCTGAGGAGTAGATTGCACGCATGAGCTTGACTTGTTCAGTGCGTTCTACTTTGTCGGACTGGTTGATACACACGGCATCGACCCAAATCCTAAACTCAGATTGGTCTGTATCAGGAAATTCGTATGCCCAGTATTTCCGAACATGCTTCAAGGCGTTTGAGAGGCTTCTAGAGACGGTCATTTGGACACCATCGATTTCGATGCTTTTTGTATCAGCTGCATCACCCCAAACGTAGGATAATGCAGCAAAGCGGAGCGTGCTGTCGAAGGTGGCAGTGTATAGTTTGCACCTAATGGCATCTTTGTCCTCTATCACCTCGAGTAACCTGATCTCGGGTTTTGTCATGTCGAGCGGGGTCTGGTAGAGATGCTTGGAGGTCATACTGGCAGTTGTTGGAGAAACTGCTGGTAAACAAGGCTCCATTGTGCGACAGTTAAGTAGAAAAGGAAGAAATACAAGCTATATCGCAAGATTTTATCAAAATGAGGCAAACCTAGCTCGATCATTGTGCATGGCAGAAGTGTAAAAAGTCGGGCTGTGGTATGGCTGTGACAAGCGCCCAATCTGCCTTGGAAAATGCCCGCCGGCGCTTAGCAATATTCGGATAACCTGTGATATTGGCGCTCGACCAATCAATTTCTTGAGCTTCAATATTATTGAGGAAACTGACACCTGATCTACTGGGTATTGACCCAGTAGTTAATTTTAAGGTAAAGTACAACATGTGCATCAGAAGCGAAAAAGACCAAATATTCGCCCTGAATACATGGAAGTAGAATTCGCAGTAGTTAAAAGAGAGAAACGCCCGGCCTCAGGAGCTGTGGAAATCTGGTAAAGCGCTAAACAGAGAATAATCGTAACAGACAGGATCCAGAAACAAGGGATCGAATCTGGGCATGGCCGAATCTGCATTCCCGCGCCCTGGGGATACCAAGACCATATCCCCTCCTAGCTCACCTGCACTAGGCATCGAACTAGAAGAATAAGGTATTGTTTGTGACAATGGCAGTGCATTCATCCTATCCATAGCGTCGGCAACAAGTTCTGAGGCGCAACAGCGAAGACGATCATACTCGGACTCAGCCATGCGCCACATTCGCCGTGCGCTCTTTAGACAGCCTAGCACCAGCGTCACACGATTGTAGTGATGCTCGAAACATTCTTCAGGATGCCCCCGGGAGGTAGCAAGTTGGATGAAGCCACAAAGTACGAGGGCTGGTATAACGAAAGGTGTATGTTTCGGTACGTTGGGACACAACGATATGCAATCGGATATCCGTCGTGAAGCGTCCGTTGCTTTAATGCCTTGAATTAAAACCGTGGATGTCGATAGAGGATGATTTTGTGAAAATGGCAAAAACGGATCTTTGACGTCTGCGAGTAGGGAGTACAAATTGCTTCGAGGTAGATGTAATAGCATGCTTGCCAAAGCAATGATCATATGAGCCTGAAACATCATCTCGTCAATATTTCCATACGAGTCCACAATTTCCAGCTTCTCAGCCGGTAAGTGGTTCGACCAGCTGAGGAGGGCGTTCTCAATCGACTGTGTTTGGTCATGGCTGGTGTTCTTCAGTTGATTCAGCAGCAAAACGCGACCAAGAATAGTAGCAGCTTCGATACGATAGCTGAAGGACGAGAACGTCACATCGCCAGTAGAAATTACTCTTCTTTTGAACTCGAGAACTTGATGGGGCTGTGGGATATCCAATCGCCCATTGTAAAAGGCCTCTTCGCATGGCAAGCAAACTTTGGGCGGAGTGCTACTGCAACGCAGGTTCATCGTCTTAGGCGGTATTCCCATGAAAACATCAGTCACATATATCTCCCACCAAGTTCTTCTCAGACTCTCGCCCTCGATAGGATTATCCAGTTGTCTAGCCGATGCGAAGTCTGTACGATGCATACCGAGATCCAGCGCCATCTGAGTGCATCGGTCGAAAGTCTTGCTAGCTGCATCCAAGTCGCCGTTGAAGAACAAGAGAATCGAGTAGATCAGAAGTGTCTGAACCATGCATGTTGAATTTTCAGTTATTGTCATCATGTCGGTTGCTACCTCAGCCTGCAGCTGTGCGTTGGGTCCCGAAGGTGCATAGTGAGAGCCGGCGTAATCTACCATGCGCCGTAGATATGGCGGATAGTTCCGAGATGTGAAAACAGAACTGGGAACCAAGAACGGGTGAGCGTTGTGGAAATTTTCATAATAGAGCCGAAGTAGGCGATCGCCATCGGAAGATGGCTGTATATGAGTGTTTAGGCTTAGCGCACTATTGTTGATGGTTTGTGTTATTAGTCCAGGGTCTAAATGATGATAAAACGACATAGCAGGATCATTTAGCTGCTGCAATGGTGGCGGTGGGCGATTTTCTTGAGTGCCATCCCCACTGGCCCTCCTCTCGTCTCGTGAGCCTTCGGACGGGGGGGAGTTTCGTGATTGTCGCGGTGTGTGCTGTAATAAGTTGTTGTTGATAGTCGATGTGTGTGACATATTAGAAGTTGGCAGCAATTCCTGTGAAGAGGTCGGTGTAATGGGTAAACTGATAGGATTAACAGTTACACATTCCACAAACCCCGTCGTATCGCTCTGAGAAGACCTCATTGCTGGTCTCCTCGGATGCGACTGCAGTGGTGACTCGAGAGCCACAGAGCGATGCTTCTTACGCCGTCCGCCACGTCGCGACGGCTCGTAGAAGCATACCTGCTGCGACTCTGTACATCGCGCACACGAGGGTTTACCCGCATCGCATTTGAGGTGTTGCTTTCTGCAGACGGTGCAGGCTAGCGCTGCTATGCCGCTTGACTTAACCGATCCAGAAGATGAGACGGTCATGGTGATCTGCTCTGGGAGGTGTGATGTAAGATGGTGAGAGGACGGTGGGTTCGGTGTTGGGCTGATGAGTCGGCGATTGAAGATGATAAGCGAGGTTTGGCTTGGTTGCACAAATTTGGCGGTGAGATAAGGGATGAGGCGGCTAATTCATGGTTGAGTCAATCTTGTGTTCATGTGATAGAGATCTTCAAGGCTTTGAAGGGTCTCGCTGTAGCTACAGAGAGATCATAAAGGCGATCATATAATTATCATGTTATCTCAGAGGTCTAAAAACAAACCACGAAGACTAGAACCACAAAATTCCACCCAGCCTGGTGGGTCTCTGTCAACGGTGGTTCTGTCTGATTATTGGCTAGTGGACAATTAAGCTCGGCTTACCCATACCTGGGCCACTAGATTACAGCCGATAAGAGCCGGCTTATCCACATCCTGTGCAGTACAAAATATGAGCAAAGACTCGGCTGATAATACAAAGTACTTCATTTCAACAGTAGATTCGATGTAAAGCTAAACATTTGGAATTCTTCAGAATTTTTAGTTGTAAATACTCACATGACAACACTTTTGGGTAGTCGAACACCTCGTATCAAGCAAGTAGACCCTTGCTTCAGTTCAATCGCCGACCAGAAAGAAGCGGAGCTCTCCGATGTTTGCTGACTGTATAGTCTACAGCCAATCACCTTTCAACTTGAGTCGCCGACCGAAGTCTCTTGCATTGACATATTAGTTTGCCAACTTGTTCTTTCAGCAAGCACGATATTATGTGTGGAATTCGGAATTAGCTATCAGTTTGCCTTTTTACTATCTCATTTGGAATATTTATCCAAGTCTTGCCACACGCCAATTATCCTTTGTCCAATCGTAACACACAAAATCCGACAAAATGGCTGCAGTCTCTCAACGTTTTGCACCACTGCCACTGACCCAGCCACAAACATCGTGCCGAGCAACTTCTTCCTTTCAAAACATTGAAAGCCCAAAAGCCTACTCCCTGGATGACTTCGTCCGTGATATCAGAGAACATTTGGGAGAGTCAGGTGGTATTGGATGCGATGAGGTTGACGAGGACTACCTCATCTCCCTGGCGCGGAAGTACATGTCCAATCCTAATGACTGGGCACGATATTACCACAATTGTCCCGGCAAGAATTACACACGCAACGCGATTGTGAATATTAACCAAAAAGCGAATATTGTTAGTTCAATACAACCCGGTGCAGTCGAGTCTCGTTGAAGCTAACGGATGTACAAAGCTATTGCTAGTGTGGAACCCAGGAAAAGGATCACCAATCCACGACCACGCCAATGCACACTGTATCATGAAGGTTTTGGCGGGAGAGCTCACAGAGACGGTATACAAGATGCCTAAAAAGGGTTGCGAAAACAATCCTTTGTCGATCAAGAGCAAGACTACACATCAGGCCGACCAAGTCACATACATCTCAGACAGCATTGGCTTGCATCGCGTACACAACCCGCATCCCACACAGGTGGCAGTCTCCCTACATTGTAAGCCCTTCCCATGTCTTAATTGTTCAGTCTAAACTAACCTTCTTGTGATAGTATATACTCCACCGAATGCGGCAGATATCGGCTACAATATCTTTGACGAGGCAACTGGCCGGGCAAGTTTTGTGCCAAATGCGCAAGCACACCAGAACAAATGATTCAGGAAAGATTCACACATAAGAGGGGCTAAATAGAAGAAAGAAGAAGCATAGATACCAGGGAATTGAAACGAGCGTATAATGTTTGTATTAGAGACACAGAGAACATTAAAGCTAGCATATTGAGAACACCCTCACATTCTCGCCACCTGACAATCAGACGATTCCCCCAACATTATACATAAGTGAATGCTGTGAAGGGATTATGAAGCTCCCTGCTCGAGGATTTCTGAGACTTCGGTCGTCTAGAAATATGGCGGTGAAGGCTGAAGGGAATTGTGAGAAGCCAGCGTATTCCATTCAAGACCATGTCGTTCTTAACAAATAGCCATGGGGAGAAAGAAATAAAACATAGTCTCTCACTCAAAAGAACTGATTGGTGCCGGGTGTCCGATTATAATCAATTCACAATATAGCCGAAACAGGCTTAGTTGTCGAAATGATTATTTTTAGAAATCACTTGCTTGGTCAGCCTCCTCCGCTTCCGCGGAAGCGGCTGCATTACCATGATATATCCACTACCGACAACCTCCATGGAAGCATCGAAATCCTCACAGTTTTGGATCTCGTACCAAAAAGATCGATACCATTCACGGAACTACTTTGAACGACCTGCATAATGCAAGCAAACCATCGTCCAAGAAAGGTATAGCTTCCAAATGGCATCCATTAGCGTCGCTGACGACTCTCCAAGGCCTGCGATCTCTGCTACACTCGCAAGATCAAGTGCGATGGGCAACAGCCACGATGTTCTAACTGCGTCAATTATAAAACATCTTGTACACACACAGTTCGCAGCAGAAAATGGAAGCCCAAGGCGCAACAGCCCGGCGAAACGACAGAGGCTGACGAGATTCGGATCCTGCAAGCACAGATGCAACAATTACAGGACAAATTAGTAATATCCCAGTGTATTCCAGAACTAGGGGTGTATACTAATGTTACTCTCAGGCCCAGTACCAGATCGAAGATGTTACACCCGATTCCTCTGCACTCTCGCCATCCGTGGGCTCTGGAGACGGGCTTGCTCAAGTTGGCAATGCAGTTCCCTTGATGAGACTACCACCACTGCAACAGACTATGCACATGGTTGGCACATTTCTCAATACTGTCAATTCTGTTCTTCCCCTCTTTCATCCTGACTCCCTCCTCCGTCTGGTGGGAGAAACTTACGCTCTTCAACCACGACAACGTGACCCTGTTGCATGGGCCGCTATCAATGTTGTGCTAGCCTTGGCTTGTCAACAAATACCAAATGGCGAGGATCCAGACTTACAGTATGGATTAGCAAGTGACTATATAGATAAAGCACAGTCTGTTGTGTGGGCTGTCACGCTCGGCGATACTCGTCTTCTCAACATCCAGACACTAGTCGGAATGGCAATGGTGCTTCAGACACAAGGTGCAGATAAAACGCCGGCTTTAGTCATTATTTCAGCAGCGATGCGTCTCATTCACAAAATGGGGCTCCATGACCGCCGTTATTCGGCGCATCTAGATGTTACCGAGAGAACGCAGCATGCTCGCGTCTTTTGGCTAGCTTACATAGCGGACAAGGACCTTAGTATGCGCACCCAGCAACCTTCGGTACAGCTCGATGACGATATAGATGTCGACATACCCGCATCCACGGCAGCCATTGAGGGCGGCGATTCTGCAGCCGGTATAGTTACCACAGCTGATGGGAATAACACGATGGATTATTTCCAAGCTCGTATACAACTAGCTCATATTCAGGGCAGTGTCTATGACCACTTATACTCGACTCGAGCGTCAAGAAGGAGCCCCGAGGAGCGACAAGCGACGAGAGAAGATATTACCAAAGCACTCGACGAGTGGAAAGCCTCTATTCCAATGGACTTCAGGGCCACTAGTGTCATTGCAGCAACGTGCAACAATCCTTCCATGGCTTCTTTTTTCTGCATCCTGCATACAACTAGTCTGTTTTGCTTGGTACTCAACACTCAAGCCCACGCTTGGGATGAGCAGTGGGTGATGAGCCTACGAGATCATGGCAGAGGAAGAAAAACATTGCAACTACCAGGCGAGTGGACGGGAATGGTAGCGGAATCTCGAGATTTCATGATCTTATATGAGCAGGTCTGTCTCAAACATGAATGGCTAAGATGGTAATAAATCATGAACCTACGAGCTGCAGTATGGACTAACGACTGTAGGATGGTTACATGCACATACACATCGGCAATGGTGCTATTGACAATCAACAATTTGAACGATCTCCAGCATCCCGAGTTTGAAAGAGACAGTGACCGTATTCAGAAATCTTTGGACTGGTTCAAAGAGACCACAAAAGAAGTTTACTCAAATCTAGCTTGCGTTCTTGTAGATGTATGTACCGAGGCTTTTGGAACGATGAAGCAAAGGCGTGCGGATGACATCGCACTAGCACTTGGAGGGGATTGGCTTGTGGGTTTCCTTGAAGATTTGGAACACTCCGAAGAGTAATTAATATTGGAGAGCACGATATTCTATCAAGAGCGTAGTTGGTTCAAACATGAACTGGACTACCAAGGCACCTGTTGAAAATCGCCATTCTCATACTCCCAGAATGTTCCCCCGTCAATGTCACCCTTCGTCGACTCAAGTAATCTTAATACAGACTCAGCCCCCTCAATGGGATCTTTCTTACCCCTGTAGCCATTAAACGCTGTCTTACAATGGCCCGGGCTAACAGCCCAGAATGTTATCCCAGCCTGCCCCTCTCTGTGATTCTCGGCAATTTGCAAATGGAGCAAGAGCATGTTGAGGCCGGCTTTCGAGACACAGTAGTCGATGTTGGCAACGGGAGGTAGCTGAAACGGACGTAAGCGTTTGTGGCCATACTTAATTTCATTTCTCATACCTCCTTGTTGGTTGTTCTAGTCATACTTCCACGTGCACTAGAAACCATGATGACTCTTGGCCAGGGACTGTTCCTAAGTAGTTTACTGAAGGCATGAATGACGACTGTGTTCGACGTGATGAGGTTATTGTAGCAGGAATTAGATGCGACTCGGATATCTGATAGTTTATCTGACACTCGCCCTTGAACTTTGCCAGCGTTGTTGATTAAAACTACTAAAGTCAGATATTCCACCGCTTATGTTTCCATGGATGATACAAGATAATTCCCACTTACCATCCAACTTCCCATACATTTGTTCTAACCACACTGCCGCCGCTTCAATTGAGGCATCGCTCTCAATATCGATCTCAACATAGTCAAGCTGGGCCGTCACGCCAGTTTCACGAAGTGACTGAATTGCTTCTTGTGCTGCGTCCTTACTTCGGCATCCAAGGATAATATTGGATGACGGTAGACGGGTAGCGATGGCTTGTACAATGGCATAGCCAATTCCACGGTTTGCACCAGTAACTAGAGTGTTCGCCATTATCTTCGGTTGGGGAATGCAAATGGGGGATCCTATCTAACCATAGACAAGAAATTATCCATCATCTCTCAATGCTGGTTTTATGAGTCCCATTCCGGAGTTAACGAGAAATAGGTCTCTTAATCCGACTCATGGCAAGACTTGCTCCAAATCCGAGCCACTAAGGTAACGTTGGCATTGGGTTAATTAGCTAAAACAAGGCCGGTTAGCGTATGCACATAAATTAGTTGGCCGATTACAAGTGCCACAAAACATACACAGCAGCGTAGTACTGCGGGTGAACCTTTTTGATCAACGACAATTACAATAGGAGAGGTTTTTTGCTCATAAAGTCCTGTATGTCTTGCTGTGATATCTATTGAGTTGGCTTGATTTGCCCAAAGGAAGTTGGGAGATTCGACAGGCACGAGTTTGTTTGACGCACAGGAACATTCTCTTAGAAAAAACATCGCAACCCGATTTCACCAGATGGAGTGCTCCGCGAGAATTGATACAGAGTGCCTGCTTTTCAATCCACCACCAACTACCTATTTGAGAAATTGAAGCCCAAACTTCCGGTAGACATGGCAACAAGAAAGACAGAACTCTATAAACAAGATAACAGCATGTTGGCCATTTTGATTTGAATCGGTACCATGGCGTCGTCTACTACGAATCGCCTACCCTGGAGAGTGAACCCTATCCTATCAGTTAAGGTAACAGCTGGGCTAGAAAGGCGCCACCCCTCCCGCCACCGGTTGTGATCTCGTAGTTGAGCTTGCTCCGTCCCTGGGAGGAAGATAGAATCTCGACAATCAACCACTACTGACTTGCAATGTTAGTAGCTCTACCGGTTCGTTGATCCCTTGCCACGCTGTGTATACTACGATTGTGCTTACAAAGCTGACTTAGCTGCCGAGACTTTCACCAAGCATTGGATGACGACTAAGACTAGCCAAGCATTCAGAAATGTCTGAGAGCTTTTCTTTGTCTCCGAGGAGGCTATGCTAAGTAGCGTGTTTTGGCAGTGGTGCACTAATTCCCTGCCGCTGATCATGCACAGCTCATTCTTGGCCTGGCGTCATAGAGTTTTGAGGAAGCATTTTGTGCATACTTCGGTGCATACCTTGAAGCCTTCAGACACTGCCAATCTGAATGCTTTGGCCTTGGTCGAGAATGGACGACAGCACGAGTCAGTATATACACTGCCTCAATACATTATCGGTCAGAAATGCGACTCTCGGTTGGCCAGTCTTTCCACGACTTATCTTGCATCCCGCGTGTCACCAACCTTCCGTCCACATTGTCAACGTTTCTAACTTTCTGCAACAGCCATTTGTGATCCAGTAAATCCGCGGCTTTATCCTAGCCAGGGCCCTGGAAAGCACTTATCATCCGAGCCCATGATGCTCTTCACCAATCAATTACGAAACAATGCGAGACGGTGAACAAGAAGCTTTTTCATGTCTTGGAATTGAGTCTAGAAAAGTGGCTTTTCCACATTCTACGCACCACGCGGCCTTATTTGTGATGCTGACATTTCCAATGCCAAGATGGCGTACGTCAGCTCGGGCGTCATTGAACCCTTGTGGTGGATAAGGTTATCGCCTTTCGGATTTAGAGGCACTGGCCTGTCAGCATCTCCGACATCCACCATAAAATATTCCCCATGGCGGGGCCCGAAGCCCGGCCACACCGGATGATAAACATTTAAGCTTATTATGAGGGTGCAATGAAACTAGTACGGTATCATCAATGACAGGTGCAATGTTTTTGCATACCAGAGAGCAATAGAGTTAATCGTAATTAATCGATGCATCACCTGTAATACACAGAATTAAGTAATTAAAGTCATTTGGCGATATCATCTTATTACAATAAACGTGTCGAATTGGCCTTGGGCGAAACGTGATGGAAACCTCGCGCAACCCGACCTCCGAGCTTGTGCAACACAGAACCAAAACTATTACGACGTCCGAGTGGCTCAGCCTCCTTGGAAAAAGCCGGTCTGCCCAGGCGACTTAGGGCTTGGCTTGCTAACTGGCCAAGAGATTGCCTATGGTGCCCGTGTCATAGATGGGACCGGCTTTCAGGACAGGTAAACTCCGAATGATATGAAAACATATATTTCGTACAATCCTATTGCATTTTCCTAGATGTTTGATCTATAAGGCTGCTTCTCTCTGCTTGACGGATACCATATTCGAAGCATCCAGCTATGGGTCTCTTAACCTGTTTCTGTCTTCTTTTGCAGGTCTTCTCTTTAAGCACAGTGCAAGGTACGCCGATATCCCAATATGATGCTTTTCATGACTGACGTCGTTCACTGTAGCTCTTTCCTTGACCAGAGATACCATTGATCAATCATCGACTATTGAGACTCTCGAATTTTCGCAAGATCCCCACACAATCACTGGCGCTTCTTCATTCCAGGTAGAATTCGAGGTACCACATGAGAAACAACACATCACATTAAATTTACAACCATCTCGAAATATTTTATCACGCCTCACGACCATCGAGCATATCAAATCCTCGCCTAATAACGAGGCCATCGCGGACTTGAGGAGCGGACCCCCATTATTATACAGGGGAGCAGCTTTTGTTAACGATGCCGAGAAGCAGACACAAAGAAGAGTAGGATGGGCACGAGTTATGGTCAGATTCCGACAAGGCCGACACATTATTGAGGGCACCTTCACGAATGACGGAATGTATCATCATATTTCACTGGATTCAAATTATCGCCAGGCACGACAGCAAGGCAGTGAGCGACAGGAAGGACCACAGAAGATGGTAGTCTGGAGGGAGTCACACGACGACAGTAATAGTATTATTGCGCAGAGGTCTTCCCCACAGGCTTCGACGTGTGAAGCCCAACGATTCGACGATCGACGTCGCCACGAAGGAGCATTTGGGGGCGAACAAACAGACGAATCACACAGTCCCACGCTTGGGCATACTCGAAGACAAACACCAAACGACTGGTTCGATCCCGCTGACTACATCGGATCGACCGACGGATGCCCCTCATCGAGGAGAGTCGCGTTGATAGGAATCGCAGCCGACTGCTCATACACAGCAGAGTTCAACTCTATGCAGGACGCTCGGGACAATATCATCTCTCAAGTCAATGTCGCTTCGCAGCTCTATGAAGATACCTTCAATATCGCTCTGGCAATCCAAAACCTGACAATTAGCGATCCGTCTTGCCCGTCAACTGCCCCCAGCTCAATGCCCTGGAACCTTGGGTGTACCGCGAACGTCGATATCAGTGAGCGCCTGAACCTATTTACTCGATGGAGAAGTAGATTACGCGATAATAACGCTGTTTGGTCTTTAATGACTGCGTGCAGAAGTGGTAACACTGTTGGGATAGCCTGGATCGGAAGTCTATGCAACAGATCACGGGGATCATCATGGCGAGGCGGTGGTGTTGGATCAGCAAACGTGGTGGTTCGTACAGCAGCCGAATGGCAAGTCTTTGCGCACGAACTGGCGCATAACTTTGGAGCAGCCCATGATTGCACATCCAGCGACTGTGGGACTACCGGTTATTCCCGGTCCGACAATTGCTGCCCACTGAGTCAATCGACCTGCGATGCCCGCAACCAATATCTCATGAACCCACAGAGCTCACCCGGCCTTGAGGAGTTTTCGCCCTGCACCATCGGCGCTATCTGCACCGGCATAGGACAAGATCAAATTGATACGAGCTGCCTAGTAAGCGAGGACGATGTCCCTGATGTCAACGACAGTGAGTGTGGCAATGGGATCGTGGAGCCTGGCGAGACGTGCGACTGTGGCGGTGAGAATGGGTGCCCAACGGACTCTTGCTGTAATCCCTCTACATGTCAGTTACGAAATGGCGCAGAATGTGATCCAGCAACAGACGGATGTTGCACCGACGAATGCCGAGTTGCTCAGAGCGGCCTAGTCTGCAGAGAGAGCACATCGGATTGTGACCCGGAGGAGACATGCGATGGGAGTTCAAGCCAATGCCCCATCGACGAGCAGAATTGTGACGAAGATGAAGATTCTAGAACCAATGGATCCGGAGGGAGCTGGGTCGACAATAACCGGACAGTTATCATTGCGACTTCAGCTTCTGTTGGCGGGTTTGTAATCCTGTTGGCGCTTTGTCTAGTCTGTTCCTGCATTCGAAAGAGGAGGAGGAGACAAAAGGGTACTCAACTTCAGAGTGGTAGTTTTAGCGACGGGTTAAATGCCCCAGCACTTGGGAACACTGGAGGAGTTACTCAAATGCCGAGTGCACCGCCCTTGGTACATAGATACGCATAGTTTTGCATTCGGACATTGGAAATCGTGTGTTAGAGGAGTTATGGGAACGGTGCGTTGTATTTAATGATTTATGACACAAGATATTCTTAGCATCGTCAAATTGGAGCATAGCAATGATAAATCAAAAGGCAAGTAGAAACTGAGTCGTTTTGATTTGTCAATATTTCACTGACCTTATTGACTGGCCCGCGCTGTCTTAAGTACGATATGTGAATAGTAATCGTGCATGCAGATGTTAGATCAAGGAATCGCCTCAACAGGCGGTCCAGAGTATTCTGGTTATAAAGAAGTTCACATAAGCAAAATATAGATGTTGCCATACGGAAAGTCGAAATGCAGTTACGAATAATGAGCTATGTATTTTGAGCTTCACTTTCAATATGTACCACGGTGGGACGGGCGAAGAATCAGCAACGGCCCGGGTCTCTTCCTGGCGAAAGGGTCTCATCAGGATTCGGTAGCAATAAACAAATTGTGGAGGAGCCTTTGTTAAAAAGTGTCGCGATCAAATACAATGTCAATATGGGACCGTGTCACAGAGTGTCAACATGGAATACGTGTGGAAGTTGGTACTGTCCTGTTAGAGCTTCTGCCTGTACGTGTGACACGTTGGCATTATCTTCCCATATGACTGTATGGCTCACATTCTGTAAGTTTTTTATTGCAAAGGTCACATCACGTTGATCATGGAATTGCTAGTTACGCTTATGGTGGAATTCCTTGCGAACTAGGAGGATGGCTAGGACCGATTACTACTGCGAAGAATGACACAGTGTAAAAGAACACTTCCCACAAAGTCCAATTACCAGTAGTAAGCTGACCAGAAGGCCGAGTCTAGTCGACTCATAGATATCATGAGTTCTTTGGGCATGGGGCGCTCTCCTTCAGAGTCTCTCGGGGAACAGGTGAAGAGCCCGACTACCGCTCTGGTCAAAAAGTAAAACCCCATAACGAGGCTACTGCAGTAGACGCATTTTTCGCCTAGTGATATCTGCAATGCTCTGAAACACAAATCATCTCTTCGAAAAGGTTCCCGTAACAGTCAAGTGCTGCGTTTGAGTTTTCACCTTGTGTTATTAGACTTACAACTGTACACCCTCATTTGACGGCGTCGAACTGCAGGTAAAGCCGAATGATCCCCTCATACCTCAAGCTTCAACAGATCACCTGAGAGTGTGTTTCACAAAACGCCTAGTCATACCCGGTCCTGAGTAACACAAGGGATGGGTAGCTGTGTGAACCTTGTCGACAAAGCCTCAGATGTGTTGTAGATGTATCGTTTGTGGTTGTCAGTATGGTTAAAGGTTTATTCTCTTGTGACTTACGCGAGTTAGGACCAGACCAAGGATCAAACTCGCGATTGTATGCCAACATGAGCTAAGAAGTAAATTGCCAATAGGCATCGACTCCCCCAAGAGACAAGTTGAGCTGACCGAGGCTTTGTCACTTGACCTTGTATAGTAAGTGGTTGTATCATAAAAGAGTCGATGGCTTGATGGTGTTATCTAGAGTCTATACATATGGCGTGCTATTTTCTACGAGCTGAAACAGTGCCGCCATAGTTTGACCCAAGACAGCACGCGCCACCTGCTGGAGCTTTCTGTCCGCTTTTTAAACGTGGGACTACGAATATGGAAGACTCAGATACCACGCTAAGAGGAACAACAGTACATCAACAAGCCAGCAAGTCGGTCCATCCTGGTAAGCTTCGTACTTAGTACCCTTAGAAGTAAGGCCTGCTTCGTGCTTGGGTCTAGATGCCAGCAAAGTCAGGCCATGTCGGGATCAAAAGACTACTCCTCTGCTGAGTCAAAAATTATAAACGTTTGTTGATTGGGCTGATCGCGAACTATTGAATCTAATTCCATGCGTCACACCGCCAACTCCGCCCCATGGGTTGTTGAAGACCCGATGAAGCCGCTTCTTATCGGCCCGCTGAATTAGATTGGGAAATTCAGCTTTTCCAAATCGGCGACGATCAATACCGCAAACTCACTAAGAACGGTAGGATTGCCAGCCCTAAGATTGCTAATCGGCGATCTGGGGGAGTCCCAACGCTAGGATCTCAACTTGGCACAGACAGTGAACCAGGATCCAGCAGCGACCAAGACGATCTATCGCCTGTGCGATACGTTGATCGACTTTGCAAATTCGAGCGATACAATCCGCAGGATAAAATGAAGCCCACGGTGAACACTTGTCCGCAGAATAAGCTACTACGTAGTAGAGCTATAGAGCACACACTTGCGCAGGTCCCTCAAGTCTTGTGGCCTCTTTGCACCAGTGCAGTAGTAACAATCTGTAGTACCGTAAATGTGGCAACAGAGGTTATTAGTCTGTTCTGCACGCTCTCTAATACACATGCTGTTAGAATTTGGAATAAATCATGCTGCAGGCGACTGAAGATACACCAAGTCCCCAAATCAGGCATTGAAAGCGAAACTGGTTCCAACTTGGATTAGCAAAAAGCCCAACCTTCTATTTCGGCTCACGGGCCCCCTGAGACAACTCCAGAAAACGGCCGGTTTAGCCACCGCTGTCGTCATAAAACGGCCTTTTGCTGTAATAGCTGATGTCACTCCGTTTACCGTCTTGACTAGCAGAAAGCCTCCCCGCATGGCACGGACATGCGACTTCTAGCTCCGTGGACCAACCATAAGCTTAATAATTCCAAGCAAGACATTAGCATTCAATAAAATCAACTAGCTCGGCATTAGCTCAACGGAAGCCCGGCAAGGGGCATTGGTGGCTCTATCCAAGATCACGACTCCACATATTGCTGATGTTTACTTGTGTGAATCGTGTACTACGTAGTAGAGTGATCAAATAAACGGAGAACGACCAATGGGAAGGTGGTGATCTCTAATAAATAATATTTTAGTGCGGGGGATCACCTAGCCGCAAGACTAAACGAGAACTGTCTTCGCATGTCTTTTGGTGTTATCGGATGAGTATTGTAGACCAATGTAGGAGATGTAACAAACAACGTCATCATTAGGATCGTGCATCTGCAAGGGAGCAAACCAAGAAGCAAGCATAGAGGAGAGTAGGTTCATAAAAGGGTCGACTGTTTCGGGTCATCAATACTTGTGTCCGTACGACCA
Source organism: Fusarium sp. VM40 (assembly GCA_954870535.1). Classification (NCBI taxonomy): domain Eukaryota; kingdom Fungi; phylum Ascomycota; class Sordariomycetes; order Hypocreales; family Nectriaceae; genus Fusarium; species Fusarium sp. VM40. The sequence goes on from CATPAH010000009.1 coordinate 806,696, forward strand.
CACTCATCTTCCCCTCTCCATCCTTCTCATCCTTTTTATCATGAAGATCTCTCTCTCCTCATGGCTCGCAGCAGCCTGCATCTTCCCCACTGCTCTTGCTTTCCCCCAGTTGAGCCCTGAACAGCTGGAGACCTATCGAAGACAGGTCGAGAGGAACGCCGCACCTGAAGCATGCCCCTTCGCTGCTGAGCGTGAGAAGCGCGACGCAGAGGCCGACTGCCCTTTCGCAAAGAAAGAGAAGCGAGCTGTCAAGTTTGATGCCAAGAAACAGCGCGTCAGCGTCTCTGGCGAGCATCAGTGGAAGGCGCCCAACTTCAAACTGGGTGACCAGCGAGGTCCTTGTCCGGGTCTCAATGCCTTGGCCAACCATGGCTATCTTCCCCACAACGGAGTCGCAGACCTGCAGACCATTATTCAGGCCACCAACGAGGTCTACGGCATGAGTCTTGACCTCGGCGGCTTCTTGGCCGTTTATGGTACCGTTATCGACGGTAACCCGCTCTCCCTTAACCCCGGCTACTCCATCGGCGGCCCAAGCAAGTTCAGCCAGAACATCCTTGGCGGAGGTGGTATCCTTGGTACACCCTCTGGCCTTAGTGGCAGCCACAACAAGTACGAATCTGACGCGAGCGCCACTCGCGCTGATCTCTATGTGACTGGAAACAACTACCACGTGGTCAAGAGCCGCTTCGAAGAATACTGGCGCGCCATCAAGCCCAACACTCCTGCTCCCAAGCAGTACGAGGCGCTGGCGCCCTTCCACAGCAAACAGTTCGACGACTCGGTAAAGACCAACAGCCACTTCTTCTTCTCGCCCTTCGCCGGAATTCTGGTCTCACCTGCTGCGTATGCCTTCCCCCCGCGAATGATGGCGAACCACTCCAAGGAGTACCCCGAGGGATATCTCTCTCGCGAGGTATTCACCAGCTTTTTCGGAGTCAAGGGCAGCAAGCCCGGCAACTTCCAGGTCAACCAGGGCTGGGAGCGCATTCCCGAGAACTGGTATAAGCGTCCTGTTGGCGATGACTACTCCATCCCCGACTTCCTCATCGACGTTCTCGCGCACGCTGCCAAGTACCCCAAGCTTCTGAGTTTCGGTGGAAACACCGGAAAGCCCAACAGCTTTGCGGGCGTGGACATCAAGGATCTCACTGGCGGTGTCTTCAACACTGCTAACCTGCTCAAGGGCAACAACCTCGAGTGCTTCGTTATGCAGATTATCATGGCTGCTGCCCCTGACTTTATTGGCAGCCTATTCACTGACCAAAAGAAGGCTCTCCGGCCTTTGTCGGATAAGCTCGCCCAAGAGCTTGCCGGAAAGAGCTGCCCCAGACTGCAGAAGGTGAACAACAAGCTGTTCAAGAAGTACCCTGGTTATACCGAGAAGTACGGCACCTATGCTGGTATTTCTAAGGGAGGTCTTATCGGTATCATTGACACCACTAAGGGAGTCCTTGGTGGCCTGTGGCCGACTGGCAAGAAATAAGCGATGAGTGTTAAGCGCTCAACTTTGTGTTCAACATTTGTGGCTTCTTAGTTATGAACTTATGTCTGGGTGAGGGAGGCGCATCTGGCTTTGGAATTTTGTCGGTAACCAACCTGTTTACAAGTTTTTAATCCAATCAATACTGCTTTTGCAAAACATTACATAAAGTAGCTCCATATCAGCCGTTCTGATCTGACTGGTGTTCCACTGTATCTCGGCCTTAACTGAAATAAGCTTGAGTAGGATGTTGCCCACACAACACAACCAAAGTAACGTATATTCCTAATAGGAAGTGTTGTTTCCGAGGTCTTCATGGATGCATCATAGGTACATCCGAGCCCCGTGGCTTTGTCCACATTGAGTTGTGACACTTTCTTTGCCAGACGTCATATATGTCCACCAGATTCATCACAGTCAGGTGTGTTACGCCAGCAGACGATTTGCAGGACTAAGAAGAACTAAAGTCCGAAGACCCTCTTGCGTAAGTACTCAGCTGATGGGGACTGATTAATGGAAATTACTATCGGAGAACTGACATCATTCTGAACTTACAGTAGTTCTTAGCTAACCTTGACGAATCTGGTAAATAAGTTATAGGGTATTTAGGTTCAAGCTTGAATTGCCTATCCTGGGTAAGTCGACGTGCTAAATCAGCCATGTAGATTTATAGCTGGACATTGCTGTAGAAACATGGAAACAAATGTAACTGCCGCCAGCGGAGCGAAACGCCCGCCTGGATACGCTTGAGAAGCCTAAAATTCGATAGCTCAGGCACCTAGCGCTTTAACACTAACGCCCACAAACAGGGGTAAGCCGAGGCTAGTGAAGCTGGTTCCGGGAGCTAACACTTCGTATTGCTCACGGCAATCGACGCGTAGCAATGTTGGAGCTATCGAAAAGCTATGATAAGATAGGTTGCACACGTAAACATGCAGATGTGTTCCCCGCGTCATAGATCAAGTGTGTGTGACCTAACGCGAGGTATAGTTATGGGCCTCGGACACCGCCAGATCCGTGGTGGAGTTTGAAGAACTTGCTTAATTGAGATCGACGTTGCAACTTCTCTTATAGCTATCTGATTTCCCCCACTATCTCTGATCAATCATATTTTTCTCAGGAACAATGCGGTTTGGCGTGCACCTCCTGGGCCTCTGTGCTCTGTCTGGCTTTAGCACAGCAGCACCATCGTCACCGAACCCAGAGCTTGAGCAGCGACGGGTTCTGAGCGGTATCGTTAATGGTGTCGATAATGCCTTGAGTGCGACGATCAGCGGGCTTCTCGGCTCTCTCCGCAAGGCTATTGACAGTGGCGATAGGCAAAAGACCCTTGATGTTTTGCAAAAGCTGAAGTCCACGAAGAAGCCAAAGAACGTCAGCGATGCCAACAAAGTGTTGAAGGCCGTTGTGGACTCCAAGCCTAAGGATATTGTTGAGTATACCGGTCGCTTGATTGCGAATGGCATCATTGCTGGGGATACAGTCGATCTCTTTAGTTATGCTAAAGGCCTTGTCAGTCCCGAGAATGGAAGCAACAACAAGTAAGTCAAAGACATGGTCGCTGTACTATCATCTAACCGCTGCCAGAAACCGCAATCCGCCAAAGGGTAAATCGATCTACCCCAAGGTATTGAAATGCGATGCTTCATACACAGTCCCCGAAGCAAAGCTGCGCGCTGCCATCTATATCCCAGACACATTCACGTATGGTAGATTGCCTCCTGTCATTCTGTTTCCCGGTACTGGATCCACTGGGTACACCACGTTCCGTGGAAACTTCATCCCGCTGCTGACGGGAGTGAACTGGGCCGACCCTGTTTGGGTAAATGTGCCTGGACTTCTACTCGACGATGCCCAGACCAACGCCGAGTACGCCGCTTATGCGCTGAACTACATCGCTGCTATATCAAAGCGAAATGTTCAAATCATTGGCTGGTCTCAAGGCAACATCGACATCCAATGGGCGTTCAAGTACTGGCCCTCAACACGCAAGGTCACAGAAGACCATGTTGCTGTCAGTGCAGATTACAAGGGCACTATCCTCGCCAACTTTGTCGATATCTCTGGTATTACCAACACACCTGCCGTTGTGCAACAAGAAGCCGGCAGCAACTTCATCAGAACGCTGCGCTCGGGTGGCGGTGATTCAGGTTATGTTCCCACAACAAGCCTATACTCTAGCTTCTTTGATGAGATCGTGCAGCCCCAGAAAGGCACCGGAGCTTCAGCCTACTTACTCGACGCTCGCAAGGTCGGTGTCACTAACGCCGAGGTTCAGCAAGTGTGCTTCGGGAAACTAGGTGGTTCATTCTACACACACGAAAGTATGCTGGCGAACCCGCTCACCTTTGCCCTGGCGAAAGATGCTCTTACTCATAAAGGTCCTGGAAAGATATCGAGGCTGGACTTGGCAAAGGTCTGCAGCACTTCTCTTGCGCCTGGGCTTGGTTTGGAAGATCTTTTGATCACGGAGAATTCGATTGCAATTGCTGGTATTTCTCTTGTTTTGTATTTGCCCAAGGTCAAGCAGGAGCCTGCGGTGAAACAATATGCTCTGAAGGTTGCTGCCAAGTGCTAAAGGCGCAGGTAGCTTCGGAGGTTGATATGTGTTTAGTCAGGTTTCCAAGTTTACTGTCAGATGAAATTATGGCAGGTTGTGTAACATGTCTTACCCCTTGCATAATGCACGAGAGCAAAAAAAGAATCGTGCCTCCACACAGGATTGAACTATGGACCTTCGCATTGCTATACAAGTGCGACGCTCTACCACTGAGCCATAGAGGCAGTTTGTTGTCATCCGGGATTTTATGATTATACATATCCCTATTGCCACAATGATGATACCATTGTGGCAATCTATTCACACTCTGCGTAAGGCATTTGGCAATTTGTTTATTATGACTAAAAGATGCTTTGTGGCTTTAGTAGTGAGATTTTATAACTCCATAAGGTCTCATCACCAACTTCTGGTATTTTGCTAAGTGGTTCGTTCGGTTGTCACAGTACTAGTGAACCGTTGACTAATGAATTATAGTCCCATCTTCTCTGATGCTGCACTGTAAATGGTCATTTACCCTTCAGTCGTATGGCTGCATAACACAGGACTTTCAAGTCATACCATCGTGTTGTGTACTCGAAGGCTTCGTTCTGAGTCCATGAAGAAAGTTTTGCGTGGCCATCGTGTGGTGTTTGACTCAGCCTAACGAACAGTAACTTGGTTTGAAACTTATATAGTCTATCCTCTTAGCGACTAGTGTATATGTAACTTTGGTCTTTCTAGATGAAATACTGAACAAGGATACTATATTCTCTTGCTGTGTCATCACTTCACCACTTCTTGTGGCCTTCTTCCATTGTGTTTGTTTCTAACAAAATGGAGGGAGTTGCCTGTAAAACAGCAGAAGTGAGCTTTTACTTCCCCCGAAGAAGCCGAAACTAAAAAGATATCCTCTTTTCATTTCCAGGTCCTACGAGTTGGGTTTGACAAGGTACGTGCTCTGTCTGTTTCACAGCGACTGGTCCACCAACACCACCACCCACTTAATCTCAATCACATCCACCAACTGCGAGTCTTCGTCTCAGACATTCTAAGACACCCTGACAAATCCTGCACCACGTTCAACCAGGGTTTTCCAACATAAATGTCATTTACCTTCATCGAACCTCAGTCACAACAAGGATCGATAGCTCAGTGGTACGAGCGAGGGATTGCAGATCCCTAGGTCGCGTGTTCGATCCACGCTCGGTCCTAATGGCACATTTTTGCCTATCACGACGTGGGCTGTTTCGGAGTATCTGGTGGATTGTTTTGTGAACACAGTCGCCAATTCTTGGGGGCCAATGCAACATGATTGTGTTATCATGTGTAACCTTTGGTATTCAGGCGCATGTTGCTCCGAAACTCATCTTATCGATCCCCCCAACCTCCATGGAAACAACCTTTTAGACAATAAGAATTATACACTTTGTACACAATCTTAATTGCTTATGAAGCTCTAGTAGCAAGGTTCATTCTTCTTAATAGTTAGCTCGGTGCCCACAGCCAATGGGGGGCTGGCGCAACGGTAGCGCGTTAGATTCCAGCGATGTCTTCCGAGTCCTACTCGAAGTTATCGTGACTCCTAAAGGTTATCAGTTCAAATCTGGTGTCCCTCATTTTTGCCTTTCCATCCGTCCTTTTTCTAATATGCCAGAAATTCTTTTTTTTTTTACATCTCGGGTAAGTTAGGCCGAAAATCTGTTGCACATCAATGCTTTGAGCTGCTTATGATGGGGTAAGATAGATGCCACGTATCAATGAACAGTCAATCTGCGAAACTTCAAGCCAATATATATATTCAACACCGGAAAACGAAGAACCCTTTTGGCTCTGGCGGGATGACTTCTGACCTGCCAATGATATTCTAGACGGAGTCGTTGGCTGGGAGTTCACCCATGCAGCACCTACTCAATGTACGATCTTTTGGAAATACCCAGACGAGAGATTCTTCGGCTCTCGACAGAGAGATGTTTCCAAGGACCAGTACTGGGAAAGAAGGTCTAGAGAAGATGGAAACCATGGTGCAAAGAAATATGGAAGAGGTGAAAGATCGCGTATCAGTGGAGGGTGGTTCAAGAGAGGTAAGTAAACAGGTGCGACATGCTGAGTTGTGACTAACTTGATCGAGTTAAGTGAAGAATTTATGATATCGTTCATGTCGCATAGCATTGCTGCTTCGAAAAGTGGAAATATTTGCAGGATTGACACTAAAAAAGATCTGTCGGCTAGCCAGTACCCTCTCGGTCTTCGCTCCTACTCGTTGCCTTCCGCTCTCCTTCGTAAGAGAAGCTCCCAGGGATCTTTAGGCATCATCCTTTGTAGACCCTTCTTCCCAATCACTTCACTACAGAACTTTGTAAAGGGTTAGGGCCCGTTTAGTTTGTATTGAACACTCGGAGCTCGTTTTCTTGAGCCTTCAGTGTTGTCACAAATGGGGAAAGAATAGTCAAGTTACTAAGCTGATTCTTTCGTCTCGTCTCGGTGTACAGAAATAGAACCCGTATAGGCACTCCGCACTTAGACCCCGCGGCGGTGATATCTCCGTCAATGTCAGACGAGCCAAGACATGAGCTGAAGCACAAGGGTCGTTATAGCTTGTGACATAAAATGGTTCCTCCAGTCCGAGTGCGATCCATGGCATAACTCGACGACCGAGCTTGCTTGATCAGGTAATGGAGATAGCAACCACAAAACCGCAGCTAACTCCTGTACTATTACCAAATCATCATAAACATATTTATTGCCATGACTTCCAAGAGGCCAGTGGTTCTTCGCATAGGCGAGGACATCAAGTACAATCATGACTTTTACAACAACGTCTTTACTCAAAGATTCGACGTCATTGCAAACGAAGAGCCAGATCGGGAATCATTCATCAAAGCCCTGAAAGAAAATAAGTAAGCTTTCAGTGACATGTCGGTTCCCTTGGACAACACCTAATGAATTGACAGATATGGCCAATTCTCAGCGATATATCGCCCACATTTCCAAACAGGTGGCGAGATGGGTCAATGGGACGACGAGCTCATTTCGCTTCTCCCCTCTTCAGTCCGCATCTTTGCCTCCGCTGGCGCAGGCTTCAATTGGGCTGATGTTGACGCACTTGGCCGTCGGCGTATCTGGTATGCCAACGGCGCCGGTGCTAGCGACGAAGCTGTCTCTGATACAGCTCTCTTCATGATCTTATCCGTATTCCGTAATTTCTGGCAATCACAGCGCGGTGCACGCACGTGTGATCCTGAGCAATTTCACGCCATGCATAAGCTCATCGCAACCATATCCTACAACCCGCGTGGCCACATCCTCGGCATTGTCGGCCTGGGGAATATCAGTAAGCTGCTGGCCAGCAAGGCACGATTGGCACTTGGTATGAAGATTCACTACTACGACGTGGTCCGTTCCCCACCGGAAATAGAGGAAGAGCTCCAAGCCACATACCATTCATCCCTCCACGAGCTTTTAGGTGTCACCGACTGTGTTACCTTGCATACCCCTCTCAACGCGCATACGCAAGATCTTATCAACACAGAAGCGTTCGCGGCTATGAAGGACGGTGCGAGGCTTGTCAATACAGCGCGGGGACAGATCGTCAACGAAGACGCGCTGATCAAGGCGTTGAGAAGTGGCAAGATCTCAGCCGCAGGGCTGGACGTGCATTATCATGAGCCTCAAGTGTCAAAGGAGCTGGCAGCGATGGATAATGTCACGCTGACATGTCACAACGGTGGGGCGGCAATTACGACAAGAATAAACTTTGAGCTGATGGCTATGGAGAACATTCTGAGGGTGGTAGAGGAGAATGGGGAGTTCTGTGGCGAGCCCACCACGGCGGTGAATCGCAAGTCTTTCGAGGAAGCCACTAAATAGAGAGAAAGACGCTCGTGAACTAAGGGTAATCTTACACAGCAGTCAGCCTTGCGGAAATATCACGGGTCAATCAATGAGTGGACATGAGCTCGTAGGACCAGGAAAGCTCAATTGTCAGCTTAACGCATGTTTACTGTATGCCTTTAGTTCAAAAATTTGCAGGTATCTTAAGCCAAACTATCTGTTGCAACCCTCTTGCGCACAGGGTCTTGCTCCACGTATCGATCTCGGGCGATAAGTCCTACCAGAGCACCAGTGAGCTACCACTCGACTGCAGAGGACGCAACAGAACATTACGGCAATATTCCCGGAATTACATTAGCTTCCCAGTCGGACATCTATCCGCCAGTTGTAGTTTCAAGTGCTTATGATACCGGTGATCCTCCCGAGTGGTCGTCTGCCTACATCTCTAGTCGATCTTCTGAGGGTAGGATCAGCACATGGAGCCACTTCCCCAGGTTTACCCCAGGTCTACCCCGCTAGAAAGGCATGGCTGTTACTCCACGCAATAACCCAGTGCTGTTGATCCGATGTATATAACCAGATGCCACCATTCGGTTCCCAGATTGAAGAACAGTAGGGTACAAGGGCTTCTCAGCATCCTTTCAAAGAAAACACTTCATAACATGTTCCAGGCTGTTGCTGAGTTCCTCAAGCCCAAAGCGGCCATAAAGACGCAGCACTATGCGCATCTCAAGAATAACACGCACAGAACTTGGTACAAGGATGCAGGTCTCCGCAAGAACGTGTGGCATTGTGTAGGCTTCTACTTTGCGGTCTTTTATCTTGGGGTATGTTTTGACAATCGGCCACCCTGGTAGAGGCTGACATTTATCCAGTATGATGCATCTCTTATGAATGGACTCCAAGCGATCCCCGAATGGGAAGCATACTTCAACAATCCATCCGGAGCAACTCTGGGACTGATCTCGGCAAGTCTCTTCCTTCCTGCTATAATCACGCCATTCATAGCCTCTTGGATAAATGGTCTTTGGGGTCGAAAATGGTGCTTAGCTGTCGGTTCCATCTTGTTGATCCTCGGTGCGTTTCTCAACGCATTTGCCAAGAATATCGGAACATTCATCGGCGGACGAGTCATCATTGGTGCCGCGGGACCATTCGGAAAGATCACGGGCATTGCGCTACTTCAAGAACTTGCGCATCCTCGCCTACGGCCCTACGTCGCAACTGCGTATTACAGTAACTACTACGTTGGCCAGATTGTGGCGGCTTGGTTCTGCTACGGCACACTGTCTTGGCCGTCAAGTCAGTGGAGATGGAGAGCTCCCTGTCTCTTCCAAGCTTTTGCCCCTGCTGTTGTCCTCGTTCATCTGCTCTTCGTGCCTGAGAGCCCTCGATGGCTCGTCGACCATGACCGATCGGAAGAAGCCCTCAAGGTTCTGGCCGATGAGCACGCCAATGGCGACATAGACGACGAGTTGGTTCGATACGAGTATGATGAGATTTGCCGTGCTCTCCAGCTCGAGAAGGAAAGCAACAATGCCAAGTACAGTGACTTCCTCAAGACTCCTGGCAACCGTCGTCGACTACTCGTGCTCGTCACCATGGGCACGGGTTCTAACTGGGTTGGTAATGGCATTATTGCTTACTATCTATCTCCAGCATTAAAACTCGTCGGTATCACATCCTCCAGCTCCATCGCTGGTATCAACGGCGGCATGGCGATCTGGTCTCTCATCTGGGCCTACGCTGGTGCCATGAGTGCCGAGCGTCTCGGTCGCCGTACACTCTGGATCACAGGAACAGCTGGCATGTGTGTCGCTTACACTATAATCACTGGTCTTAGTGGTTCCTTCGCCGAGAACCCGTCTCGGAGTGTAGGTATCGCTGTGGTGCCGATGATGTACATCTTCAAGACTTTTTACTGCATCAGCTGGTCCCCTTTGCCGTTTGCCTATGGCGCTGAGATCCTGCCATATAATCTGAGACTTAAGGGCTTGAGTATTGAGCTCAGTGTACAGAGTGTTGCATTGGCATTCAACCAATGGGTCAACCCTGTGGCTCTTGAAGCAATTGCTTGGAAGTAGTAAGTCGGCCCCAAAAAGTCCAATATTTTTACAGTTACTAATATTTGCTAGCTATATCGTTTACATCGCTGTCATCGCCATGTATCTTGTTCTTATCTTATTCTTCTTCCCGGAGACCAGGTACGTCTTGTCTGAGATGCACTAAGTCAAATTCACCACTGACTTTTCCCACAGGAATATGACCATTGAGGAAGTCTCCGTCCTGTTCGACACCGGACGAAAGGGCGATGCAGCAGCAGCAACCCGCAAGTTCCACAATAGCACGAAATTGGATGACATGCTTGAGGAGGTCGATGATCCTGAAAAAGAGGGAACAGTTCAAAGGGTTGAGAAAGCTTAGACGTATTAATGCCAGCCAGCTAAAAATAGCCAAATATTTGGTGGTGAGAGTCTGGAAGATAAGAAATTAGGGAACAATTGAAGGCAATACTATGAAGCCAAATGTTCTACGTGTTTGATGTGATCAGCCATACCGTCCACCTGTGTGATCCACATTTACAAAGCTCGTTAAAGGTTCAGATGGGTGATTGGTGTAGGTTACACCACAGTTTACTGGAAAATGTTATCCGTTCAGTAATGCAGTAATGTTTACTGATATCTTGGCAAACTAGAAGAGGTTTAGCTCATTGGTATGTCTCTTCCCTGCTCGAGCGGATCTTGGCCAGGAACCCTGCGAAAATCCGGCCCATGGTCCCAATTAACGACATGAACTTGGTGTAGATAACCGGATCGTAATGCAGGATGATATTCAGACTACAGAACCTTATCAACCTTAAATCAAGATTCTGGTTTTAATACCATGCAATAAACAAATGCATTTCTCCGAGACCTATAATAGTGACATATTATTGCCCACGCGATTAATCAATGCGTCATTAGACATGAATAGTCAGCTTTGCTAGCAACGACCCCTGTCACGTAAGCTGCACGCAACCAAGCGTGCCAATTCCAAGATAAACCCCATGCACAATACGAGGCGTTCTTCTGCACGTGTGCTCATGATGGCTGCATACCCTGACCTAGTCTTGCGGTGGCCACCGGGATTTATTGTCAAGTTGACTTTCGCGGGGAGTATCGAGGCCAATGAGCCAACACCACGAGATCTTACATACATTGAATGCTGACCGACCTGCATTGCCGTCTTAGTAAGGTCTGATAAGATGATGTCAGGAACAAACCCGTTCACTTGTTCTAGAGACTATTTAAGGCGATGAAGGATCTCATTCGACGCCACGTTCTGCCTTTGGGTGTATCTTCGAACGCACAGGTCTAAACACTATCCTCAGTAGTTCAAGCCTCAAATATCGTAATCACCATGCTGTCTACACTTCGAAACGTCCTCGCCATAGCGGCAATGCTGGTCACATTGTCGGTCACACCGGCCGCTGCACTCCCCAACATCCGCGTGCTGCCTTTAGGCGACTCTATCACAAAAGGAACGGGTTCTTCAGGACTAATTGGCTATCGCGGGCCATTGCGACAAAAGCTCCTCAATCAGGGCGTCAAGGTCAACATGGTGGGCACGTTAAAGAATGGCAATATGGTGGATGGACACCACGAAGGACACAGCGGAAAGCTTCTTTCCGATATCAACGGATACTGGCAAATGCCGATCAAAGCCCGGCCCAACGTCGTACTCATCCACGCCGGCACCAATAACATGGACCGCGGAATAGATCTCGACATCGCAGCAAGCATTATGGCTGATATTGTCGACGGGATCTTCAAAGTCGCTCCGGACGTCACCATCTGCCTTGCACCTGTTATCTGGGCCAACGACGCCAAGATGCAAGTAAACACCGACAAATTCAACCCTAAGATCAGGTCGCTTATCGCTGCGAGACAAAAGTCTGGCAAGCATATCCTGGAAGTGCCGATTGATATCAAGAAAGCCGATCTTGGTGACACGAAACATCCTAATGACGATGGATATGAAAAGATGGCTGATGCTTGGTTGAAGGCAATTCTCCAGGCTGATAAGAAGGGTTGGTTGAAGATGCCTATCAAGATGAGTCCCGAAGATGCTCCTGGAACTGGCTTGGGGGCATAATGAAAACGAGTGGGAAGTTGTTTGGAATGTTGGAGATAATACAGGTGAACACGAACATGATTTTATGATAATGAGAGAGGATGGGCACATTGATGTTTCCTTCGCGTCCAAGGCTTTGTGACCTTACGCATTGTACCACGAAATGATAACGATTAATGTGCCACGCCTAATAAAGACATGATACATCAATTTCCGCTCTTGCATCGCTCGATGACATGCTGATAGTTGTGCCACAGCGAGTTGTATTTGGAAGGTTCCCAAGGCGTGAACCCGTGCACGAAGTAACAAGCTTCTGGCTTCAGGGCCTCAGAGAGCGGGGAATTGACACCTTGGGTGGTTTTGCGGAGTGGCTTGGCTGCGGAGCGGAACAAGTACATCCGGATTTAGATGACGGAGCCTGTAAACTCCGGCTTCTATCCCCGGTTCTGCATGATACTCAATTGAATAAAAATAAAGAGATAACGCCCCTCATTCACTGTCCATCGACATAGAATCACCCAAATCCCTTCTCAAGATCACCATGGCCACAAAGTCACTCATCGTCGGCGGCACAGGCGGCATCGGCTACGCTATCGCCTGTCGCATCGCCTCAAGCTCACCGTCATCAACTGTCATTATCAGCGGCCGCAATGAGCCGAAGGACATCCCTCACTCAAACATTCAATTCCGAGCCCTCGACGCAACCTCAATGCGCTCAATCAAAAAATACACCGACGAGTTCAAGACGTCGCAGGATCGCATTGGCACTCTTGTCCTCACCCAGGGTGTTCTGACAAGCGCTGGCCGAACGGAAACGCCAGAGGGCATCGATCGCAAGATGGCGCTTCATTACTACGGACGACAGCTGCTTATCCGCGAGTTAACGCCGGCTCTTACAGACGACGCCAGGGTGTTGATTGTGCTAGACAGTGTGCGTGGCGGGCCTGATAAGCTCAATTGGGATGATCTGGATCTCAAGTCCACCTTCAGCCTCGGAAGCGCTGCTGCGCATTCCCTCTCCATGACCGACGCCATGATCCAGAATTACGCTACAGAGCAGAAGCTCGAGGGAAAGTCACGACATTTTGTTCACGCGATGCCTGGCGTGGTCAACACAAATATTGCGCAGTCGCTACCTTGGTATATGCGTATTCCTGCATCGGCTGCAGCCAGTCTCTTGGGTACGTCGCCTGATACTTGTGCTGAGAACATGGTCAAAGGACTGGATGAGGTGGCAAAGGGTGATAAGAACTATGGTTTCGTTAATGAGAAGGGAAAGGTGTTCGAAAAGAAAGCTTGGAATGAGGATCAGGTTCAGAAGGTGAAAGATCACACCTGGAAGATTCTGGATGAAGCCTTGAGTAAGGCTTAGTTCTATTGATACGCGTCTTTTGGGAGCATTGGATTGTAATTATGGCGATTGGATCGTCTCATGGGTGGTATCTCAGATTGACAACGATACCCAACTGAAGCTGACACTGCAAATGCCGTGTTGGGATAATAGCTGAATGAAAGGGAGGACAGTGTAACATCTTCTTTCGACAAACAAAAATTAATCTTATGTCCCACCCCAAACGAGCATCAACGTGCTTTTCTTTGTTTACACCACTCCCTGCATTCCAGTAGCATACATCAACACCGCCAGCCCCAACGTCGGTTTCTATAAGCGCCCGCCACTCTTACATATGCAATCCGCAAAAGTTCAAAAAGCAAATTCCGATCAACTTGGATCTTGTTGTGCCACGTCAAGGGATCGAACCTTGGACCTTGTCATTACTTGTGATGGCATACCATACTAGTGACACGCTCTACCACTGAGCCAACGCGGCGCGTTGTGATTGGTTGAGGACGCCAGTTGAAAAAGACATACTCGAATCTCGTCACAAACCACAATCATTATTTCATGTTTTCTTAGCCTTACCATATGGCGAGACATTGTTGCAATGATCTAGCTTCACAGAATGCTACTTATTAGGTATGCAATCCATGGCGTATGCGTAGGACACCGCCTGAAATTGCACCAGTGAAAAGTGCTTCGTCCTCAACTTCCGTGCCAGGATTGATAACTTATCCTAAACACACAATCGAAGAAGGGTTGAAATTGATGAACAATAAGTGTTTCTCATATTACACAGCATATCGCCATGTAATTTAAATGGTGATGCCTCAGGACTGTCAATGAGTTTAAAAACCGATGAGATTCCGAATCAATAGGGTAGCCAGCACGCGCTTGCGTGGAATTGCAGTGTCGCACGAATTTGTGTCAGATCGATGAAGGAATGTCAAGTGAATACCGTACGGACGGACTAAAATTCCTATTGATGGAAATTTCCATATTTATTATTTGGCTATTGGCCCGTCATCTCGTGGGGGGGTTCAGATAGCACACCGTGATTCATTCGTCCTTTCCAGGGTTGATAGACGTTGAAACAAGCATCTTCTCCGAGGGCCAACGGTTCTCGCCTAACCCGAGCACCCGTGGCGAGAATCACAAGCCAGAGCAACCAAACTGTGGACCTAACCGCGGAACAATCGGTTGATCGCTGCAGACATGATCAGATCGATACAGCTTCTCTCCCCCCGACCATCTTATCAATCAGTGGATCACCGACCTCGGATGCATTGCCAAGCCGGTTATCACGGGTGAGTCGATCGTTCATTGGCCATGGACGATCAACTTCCTGTTCTGTCCGTCTGGCGCCGTGTGGCTGCAGGGGACGTTGTCTAGCACGGCGGTCCAGCATGTTAGAGCACTAACAGAATTTGGTGTAATACGCTGTCAATTTAGTTGATCAATTATTATCGTACGACGATCAATTTCCATCTTTCATCATCGCGAGATTGATAAAGATTTCTTGTAGTCATAATTACCTAAATTGGCCTAACCCATGCACTCAGCGGCACAATCAGTGTGTAATAACGTGGGGACGTTTAGTGTCGTCGGCTTGAGCACCAAATGAAGACAATCGGACAAGAAAGGTCTGAACAGGTATGGCGAAGAAAGCAAATTTTCATCTTTAATACCTCACCGAAGGACAGCCTTCCCTCGATTAGCCTTGGGTTTATCACTCCCATGCTTGTCCACACTGTCTCCCTTGGCTCAAACTTCCTGCACATCTGATACCATCCACGCAGCCCAGGTGCATATTGAGTAACCATGGACATCGACAAGAAGACCCCGGATGTAGAAGCGGGCAGGGAGTCACCCACCATCGAACCAACACCTCTCGGGACCAACAACGATGCAAATGCCGACGCCAAAGCAGCCTTTGAGACACGCAATGTCGGTACTCTGAACCGAAAGCTCAAGTCTCGACACGTGCAATTCCTCGCCTTGTCTGGAGCCATCGGCACAGGTCTCTTTGTTGGCAGTGGCCAGGTCCTGTCTCTCGCAGGGCCCCTCTCAGCCTTTTTAGCCTACACCATCACGGGCTTCAACATCTACTGCGTACTCAACAGTGTAGGCGAGATGGCAGCTTGGTTACCTATTCCCGGCCCAGTTCCCATTTTCGCGGCCCGGTTTGTTGATCCCGCTCTTGGGTTCGCTCTTGCTTGGAATTACTGGTACCAATTTGCCATTGGAGTCCCCATTGAAGTCACCGTCTCGGCTGTGATTGTCAATTACTGGCACAACGACGTCTCTCAAGTCGGTTTGATTACACTCTTTTACTTCTCCATGGTGCTCCTGAACTGTCTGCCAGTACGAATCTATGGAGAAGCCGAATTCATCTTCGGTGCGATTAAACTGTTAACCATTGTGGGACTGATCATCCTGATGTTCATTATCACCGTCGGCGGTGCCCCCAATGGCGAGGCAATTGGTTTCCGCTACTGGAATCACCCAGGACCGATGAATGAATACCTGAAAGAAGGTGCTCTGGGAAGATTCCTCGCATTTATCAAAGTATTCATCACGGCAACCTTCTCATATGGCGGAAGCGAGATGGTAGTCATGGCCTCTGGAGAAACCGAGAACCCTCGCCGGAATATTCCAAAGGCTATCCGCCGCGTCTTTTGGAGAATTGCAATTTTTTACGTTCTCTCAATCTTCCTCGTGGGCCTCTGCGTCTCATCCAAGGACCCTGGCTTGCTTAATGCCATCAACAAATCCGCCCCTGGCGCTGCGTCGAGTCCATTCGTGATTGCGATCCACAACGGTGGTATCAAGATCCTCCCATCCATCATCAATGCCGTTATCCTGACGTCGGCTTGGTCTTCGGGTAATTCGCTCTTCTACGCAGCGACCCGTGTTCTCTATGCCGCTGCTCTCGACGGCAAAGCCCCAGCTATCTTGGCCTGGGAGAGATTTGGTGTGCCTTATCTCTGTGTCGCTGTCACCACCGTCTTTGGATTGCTTGTCTATCTAAATGTCAGCAACAGCGGCGCAGAGGTGTTCTTCTGGTTCAGCAACTTGAGTGGCGTTGGAGCGCTCATCATCTGGGCAAGTGTCTCTTTCACATACCTCCGTTTCTATTACTGCCTTCGCTATAACGGCATTGATCGCAATACGCTGCCCTTCAAATCGCCACTACAACCATACCTCGCTTATTTTTCCTTTTGCTTTTGTACTATTGTGGCCGTCTTCAATGGTTTTGATGCCTTCTTTCCCGGTCGTTTCAGCGCCAAATCCTTCTTACCACCGTACATCAATATTCCGATTTTCTTGGTTTTGATCTTCGGCTATAAGTTCATCAAGAAATCGAAGTACGTCAAGTACTCTGAAATGGATCTGTGGTCTGGCAAGGCCGAGATTGATCGCTTGGAGTCGACCTGGCCAATTGTTCAGCCCAGAAACTGGCTTGAGAGAATCTGGTTTTGGATTGCCTAAAGTATGGTGATTGTCCAGGGAAGAGCTGCCGGGTGGAATGGATTTATATATAGAACCGCTTTACACAGGAGTATGAATAAAAGGGTATATGGAACTCTGGTCAAGGAAGGTTACGGATCGTTGGAGGCTTAAAAGAAAATATTGTTATTCAGCTAAGAAAATACAGGTCCCGTCATATAGTTTGACAAACATGTGACTAAAGTTGTTTTACTTATCGCCCCTTTGCTTCCCAATTTGGCTAACCCTGTATTTATTGAACCGGAAGCACTCAGGCATGTTCGTGGCACTCCAGGGTTCGCCCATGATGAGTTTTGCTAATCCAGGAGCGCATTGGAAAATTCGGGCCATACCTTTATACTGGTTAGCTAGTTTAGACAAGGATCTTGAACAACTCACCATGTCCATTAAAACCAGCGCAAATCCACTGGCCATCCAATCCATCAATGGGTCCAACGAGTGGCACAGCATCGGGAGTCTCTCCAACGATTCCGGTCCAAACATGAGAGAATCCTTCTCCGTGTCGTTCTGTTTTCACTGAAGGTGATCCAAAAGCCAGCACTGAGAACTCATCGATGCTATTTGCCATAATGCTGGGGTTGTGTGTTGAGTCATCAAATGTGAATCTGTCTTTGAGGTAGTCTGGAGTCCAATCTGAGTCTTGTCTAGATGCCCCGCCCCCAAGAATGATCATGCCATCCCTGAGTGGGTTGACGGAGAAAAAGTGCTTGGGCCCATATCTCAGAGACATTGTGCTTCGCAGAGTATTGGCACCGGACAAGGAATCTGGAGGTACATATGAATGGCCCTGTGCTCTTCTTGGTTTAATAGTATCAGCCAACTCCGGAAGCAAGAATGCCGCGTATGCATTGGTACAATGGATCACAGTCTTCGCCGACACAGTTCCCCGTGGAGTGGTAATATCCCACCTCATGCCAGTTGAGGGTGAAGCTTTGTGCTCTAGGATCTTGGTAGCAGGACAGTGTGTCCAGAGCTGGCCGCCCTTTCGAATTACATCACTCAAAATCCATTGGCACAGCTTGGCCGGGTGGTTGGATGCCGCAGGCCATTCATACGCACACAAGGCCGCAGGAAGTCTGGTCTTAATCTTGGCTTCTTCCCCGTCGTAGAATCTGATGTGGGATACATCGCCACCAGCGTCACGGAACGCGGCAAATGCACTGACTAAGTACTCCTTGTAGTCTGCGTTGAGACAGGCCTCGAAGGTCATGGTATAGTTGAAGTCGCAGTCAACATTGTTTGTTTCGACAAAGTCTTTAACGATCTGCAGTACAACTCTTTCATGCTCGAGAATCAATCTTGCCTGCTCAGGGCCGTGGATGGAAGAGAAGCGAGGGAAGCCATGGAAGGCATCTGCAAATGTAGTGTTAGGCATTTTCCACCAAAGGATCGACACTACATATGTTGAAGATGGGTGACTAACCCGGTCGAATGTGTCCTGCATTTCTACCAGTTGCACCCGAGACGGCCTCTCTTGCTTCGAGGATCAAAATATCCTCTCCAGCTATGCCGTTGTTGATCAGTTCCCAAGCGGTCAGAGCTCCGGAGATACCAGATCCGATAATGAGGTATTGGGTAGATAGGGGAACATCGGCGGAACTATTCTCATTTAGGTGCGGAAACGACCGGGTAGTTTGGTGCCAATGTGACAGGTTAGGAGAAGGGACAGGGAGTGAAGGTTGCATGGTGAAGTTTAGCAGGTTTGACGGAGACGCATATAAGATAAAGAATTTTGGAAAGACTCCAATACTGGAAAATAAATACTCTTAAGTAATGAAGTTACGACAAGTGTTTGGTGCGGGCAATGCCGCACCTCCGCATACAAGAGGAGGGGAAGTAGGAAAAGGCTCCGCATACAAAATCAATAGTGAGGGAAATGACCGCAGCCATGAGAAATACTTCCAACTATGATGAAGACAAGGCTTGCTAAGTCCAGTTTTCATGAGTCATATCCTGACCCAGTAGCGGGCTATCTCCATCTAGAGCCCAGACTTCCATATCATGGAACGCTCCAGGCTCCTGATTGTGACAGAAGTCAAATTCACCAGGGATTAGAAATTGAAGCCACGATTGTTCCCTTTGAGTCGAATTGTTAGCCGATCCAGTAAGCTGTAAGATCTGGGGCACTTACTCTGGAATAGCTGGGAGAGGCATCTCGCTCCCGGTGTGAGTTTGAGCCGACAGACTTGAGGTCAGAGCGCCTTCGTGCTGTGAGACACCAGGAATGAATGTGCCTTCATTGATCAAGATCTCAGCCTTGAGTCCCTCAAGCACTTTCGTAGCTGTAGTGTCAAAAGTATCTCGCTTGTCCTGATAAGACGGGAAGCGCTCCACCATTCCCCATAGCAATGAGGAGCAGCTGTGGACAAGTGACTCGAGCGAATCAAGCGTCATCATCTCTCGTACGCCCAGCGATCTTGAATATGCTACCATGAGAGCAGTCCCTGCGTTGAAGACGTTCTCAATAGACTGCCAGTAAATGGATAAATGCTTCTTGCGAAAGTGGTTCTGATATATGCGTATCATGTTACTTGCAACTTCAGTCATCGCCAAAGCTTGTTCTTCCGATGGGGTTGGGTTGTTGGGCGAAGGGCGGTAAAGGTTGAACAGTGCTGTGTTGCGCTTCGTTTCGAAACCGACTACAACTCGTCTTTCGAAGCTGGTCATGTTATCACCGCGTGGACTGTTATTGTACCATTGATCGATGCGCTGGTGCATGGTGGTCTGCCAGTCGCTTAAGTTGATTTGCTTATAAGGTACTGGTGCTTCCCAAAGCATTACTCGTAGTTCTGATTGGATCTGGCGGTATCGAAACATCTGCTGTGCGAGCTGCTTTGTCACACAGGGTGGTGTCGATCCAATTCCGTTCGTTGTTATCAAATCTTCAGATACTTCACTTGGGAACTAACGAACCATTAGCCTGGGTTGGTAGGTGAAATAATGGCTACCCACCAGAGATGATATCGCCCCATCTGATAGGCCAAACGGCAGTGACATGGCTATCGAGAGATTCCGATCCATCGAGTAAGCCACCCAAAACGTCCTTCTCCTTATATCGAGGGCAAGAGCATCAAAACCATTGGTCATATCCTGATGCAAGCCTAGCTCCGCGGCCAACCGAAGGGCTGCACCGACAGTTCTCCAAGCAGCCCAGAAGTTCGGGTGGAGATAAGAGTATTGCGCAACAAGGAGTAGTGCTTGGACGCCTTGAACATCACTCGAGACGGAGGTCAGGCTCAGAGCCTCTAGAGCCGTTCTATGATAACGATCTGCTAAGCATGTCGATACACTAGAAGGATCTTGCTTCTGCATGCTGAGAAGGGCTATTGCGAATACCTCTAGGACGAAGAAGACGGCTACTTTAGAATGAGTGTTGGAATGGGTTATCGTGAAGTTGATTGTGTGAGACATCTGATAGACTAGATCAAATTGCTGCCGAAATGAAGGTTGGTGTAGTAGAGGCATAGCTACGTCGTTGAACTGAAAGTATGCCTTGACAAGAGTCTCTGCGGTGTCCTTGCGTGGAAGAGTTATATTACCTGTGTCCAGGTCGCGCGACAGATCAATGTCCTGAACAGTTGATGTTGCACTCAAACTACTAGATCTCTTTTGGGTAGCTGATCTATGACGGGCGGGGCTAACGAGCTCTGCAAGAAAAACCTTTATATAGGAGTCGCAGTCCCTAGTATCAGTAGGTGTCGTGTGTGCCTCCACACTGACTAAATCCCGAGCTTCTGATACGGTTGCATCTGTCTGTGGTAGGGAACTGGGACTTTCGTGGTTCGTGACTGGGGGCATTATCTGAGATGTTGAACAAACTGTTGTAGGCAGGGTTTGCCCATCATCTCCATCGATGTGTATGCCATTCTCACGAAGCCTTCTTTCTAGATATTTGATACGACTCTCTAGCTGAGGAACGTAACTACAGCAAACCCACTTAGCATCGTCACATGTCAGGGTTTATTGGAGCGCAACCTTCGGGATACCTGCCGCCCCGCTTCACTATCGTAGTCGACACATTCCACCCCAGCAAGCTTACACAATCGGCAGGTCTGTCAGATTGAGACGGTATCGGTTAGACTTTCGTCTAGAATATCGGTGCATGAGATTGGGACTGACTGGTCGTTGCTGATCGCATCGCCGTTTCTTCTGACGACAACGAAGACAGGCCGTCATGTCGCCTGCTCTCTCGTTCGACCTGAGGACGTCGTATCTGGTTGTTCTGAGAGTCTCCGGATACTTTAGTAGAGCTATTTTGGTTTAGTGATAGCCCTGCGGTAATTGTAGAAAGAGGGTTGACCAGGGCGTACTCCCAAACCTGACTTGATTGATGGAGGGTAATGGCGTGAGTTAGTTATGCGGGGTTCTCCGCATACAAATCAGATGAGTTGTCAGGAGGCGGACAGGCACCGCTCACTACAAACGGAACGTGATGATTGGCTCTTACGGGGATCAGCCATCATCGTCAAGATTAAAGAATAGAGAGTCAAGATTCAAGATTGAATGGCCAAAATTACGGGAAGGTTCGATAGAGCAAATAAGTCTCGGCATTTTTTCATACTCTTTGCATCAAGTCAATTGTAGTAATACCAGCACATTGCATCCAAAGGGACTCAAACAAATGATCCTCCATTGGCTCCGATGACCTGTCCAGAAACCCACGAACTACCTGGCCCTGCCAAGAACGCCGCCACCTCAGCAATCTCCTCCGGCTTACCCAGTCGCCCGAGGGGACTAAACCCAGCAATCGTGTCTATAAGCTCTTGCGACTTTCCCTGGAAGAACATTTCTGTTGCGGTGGGACCGGGGGCGATGGCGTTAACAGTGATGCCTCTGGGTCCCAAGTCCTTGGCCAAGATTCGTGTCATCTGTTCGACGGAACCCTTTGTGGATGCGTAGAGGAGATATCGAGGTGCGACTTGGGATTGATGTACAACACCGCTGGAGACCAGAATGACTCGTCCACCACGCGGCATATGTGGGACGGCTTTCTAGCTGTTGTTAGTATGGCCTGATGGACATAGAGCCTGGGTACTCACTTGGACAAGGAAGTAGGGACCTTTGACGTTGAGATTGAAAGACTTGTCAAAAGCCTCTTCCGTTGTGCTTTCAAGGTCGTTCATGGGAGCACACGCAGCATTAGCCATGAGACAGTCAATCCGGCCAAATTTCTCCACAGTTGCTTGCACAAGTTTTTCAATCTCAGGTATGCTTGATACGTCAGCTTGAACAGCGAGAGCTCTGCCAGAGCCTATCTTTCTGACAAGTTCGTCTGCGGGTGCACTGTTGCTCGAGTAATTGATGACAACGCTGGCGCCGTCGGCCGCAACACGCTCGACTACGGCTTTACCGATGCCTTTGGTGCTGCCTGTTACCAGGAAGACCTTTCCTTTAAGCGACATGGTCCTGGTTAGATTTTGATTATACGTGAAGACTGGATGATGTTTAGGATATAAGTAACATATTGCGACGCAACGGGTGGCCTTTGCCTTTATACTGGGTGTGCCATGAGGTGGATGCCAGAGGCGTTAAGTCCAGCCTAACGCCGGTAGATTTTGACTAAAGAAAGCTCTGGATGTCAATATTCTCGCGACCGACGGAGGTAAGAGACTAAAACCAATCGCGAATCTGGGACCCTGAACTGCATCTCAATAAACGCGAAGGTCAATGATGTCAAAAGCGGTGTTACCAGATGCAGGTGCCGGCTAGACCCGCCCGCTAGACAGCTCCTGTCAGCACTAAAGCTTTAGTGTACATACTGAAAGAGGGATAGCGCTTTGAGTGACCAGGTTGATAATGCTGGGCTATTGGGCGATGGCACGTCCTTGGATGTTTTCGATTTCGAGCATCCAGTCGTGGTTTGGGCATCAATGAAGGATCACTCTTAGGTGTCGCATCAGAGACAATCCTCGACTAAGAAGCCAGTGCTAGGCACTATTGATAGCTTGTTGTGTCTAAGCTATCCGCATAAAGTACCTAGCATATTGGGCCAGGCAATTGTCTCCCAACTCCGAGACCTCTTTTGCATTCGCTCTTGAACCTCACCCCAAATCACTTTTGCCGCAGTATCACATGATATGGTAGACCAGAGGAAGGGCTCGAGAGACTCTTGTCTCACCATTTCCCAGTCTCTGAACTTCCGAGTGCTGGTACGCTTCTCTTCAATAGTGATCAAATGCTGGAGATACCACTCTCTCTGGCCATCGCCTACCTGCTCAGCGCAAAGAACACCCAGCATCCCGAGCCATATCAGGAAGTCAGATAAACCCAGGTCAATTGCGTGCGCCCTGTGATGCTCAATTTGGTGTCGAAGACGCTTTGCCAGTCGATGGTAGGGCGGTGCGTATGTAATGGGGAACGTCACACCAAGGGAAAAGATCAACAAGGCGGTTTGGACTAGCTTGTTAATCCACGAAATAATTTCATCCTGGCCGTCTTCTTTCTCCTCGGCCATTATAATCATTGCACCATCGTGTTCTTCAGGAAGAGTAGCAAGAAGTCGCTGCTGGATGAGGTCGCGGTGAGCAGCGAGAAGGGAATGATCAGAGGCGCGAAGGTATCCACACTGATGGGCTTCAATAATCTTGACCCAGGTCCTCATATCATACATGACTTCTCTTAACTCAACGGATAGCCCAAGCCCGCTCAGTGTGAGAATATGTCCTGGCGAATCTTCAAAATCAGCCTCGTGAGCGAAATATGCAGCATAGCCGAAGAACTTGGCTCTCTCGTGCGTTTCCTTGACCCGACTATAGATGCGAGAAACAGGCAAGTGTGGCTTGATAAGTCTTTGACTACCCCGTGTAAGATCCATATAATTGTAAGAAGCCTGGAAGCCTGCGACCTTGAGGTTGTGAATTCCGCCCTTGAGGTCGACCAGTCTCATGAGAGCCTTGGCATGAGTGTCTATATGCAACCTGCTGCCGAAAACATGGATCCACGACAGTTCTGCCAAAGGAGGGTCGAAAGCTCTCTTGGTGATGATATTCTCACTATCTGGCGTTATCTCAGAGCCAGTGAGACTTAGAATAGCATACATAGTCTGCTCCGGGATCTCTGACACAGGCTTTGAGATATCTCGTGATATGTAGCTAATTGCTTGATTATAATGCCACAGGCTGGACGTGTCGGTGATCCTGGAGTTTCGTCTGATAGCTTGGCTTACAGCAGCTTGCCAGAGAACTGCGTGAACCAGAGCCGGCCCTTGAGACACGAGAGCGTTGTAGTCGACTGCAAAAGGCGGGAAATGAAACGCCGCTGAGCCCATCTCGAATCCTGGCCAGAAGAATTGCGTGCAGTAGTGTAACAGCATGTTGGTGTGTGAGTCTACTATTACTTCGGGCATTGCACGGAGGTTGTATTGCGCTGATAGTACACGCTGGCTAATGTTTCTCACGCCGACATCCTTTACAACTGGTCGGCGCCTGGGTGGACTCTTTCCTGTTGCATCGATATCCTCAACATTTCGAGGGGGCTTGGTGCCGACTTTTCTGCGTTCGTGTAATGATCTGGCCAGATGCGACCTTGCGCTTGAATGCCGAAGTTCGATTTCTCGACGGCTCGTGATGTTTGCAGTCACCGCAGGTAGAAAGCAGAATTTCGCGTTGGTGCCAGAGGTTTTGCTGCTATTTCCGTGCATTTTTATACTCGCGGAGGTGATACCTTCTGCTGTAGAAGGCTTCCATCAAGATCGGGCTTGACTCTGACACTGGCATGAGGGGATCGTCATCGATAACTGTGAATGTGACTAGCGTGAGGCAGCTGACTCAGACCTTGACCCAAGTTCATTTCCATGCAAAAGTTCCGCCACGAGCCGGTTGGGGATATATCTCATAATATTTTTATATTTGCTTTCTCTTCATCCTTTACCTTCATCATGCCCAGGCTTTTCAGTTTCCTCTTTTATCAACAATAACATTGATCTCTTCCAGTAAGCTTAGAACTCAACAAATCAATAAAATAAAAGTCGCCCACGGCAACTAAACTATAATCATAATGTGTTTCCATATTGAGTTAATAGCTTAAATATAACAAGGTTACCCAACCACCACAACTCTATTTCCAAACGTCATGAAATACTCAACTGTTGGGGCCTCGACTCCCGTTCGAAGGTTCGGTCATTAGTAATAATATATTGGTAGAAATTTGGCAGGATCAGTCTCATATATGCACAAAGGATGGTCGGCCTTTGCCACATAGCAGTCGAGCACTTCATGGAAAAAAGAATTCGCATTCCAATTATGGAGGCTTTCCCAACTTCAAGAATCTTTTAGTTTCTATCTGCAACGCCAAACTCGGCCCCCTGACGCCTCGCGGTTTCTACCCTGAGCTTTGCAATATCGTCGAACAAAACCGCCTTGGCAAAGTCCGTGACCTCGTTGTTAAATCAACTGATTATTCCAGGTCATCTACTTGGTAGGTAAATGACACAAATAAAGCTTTGGTGGATATTTTGTCATATCCTCGACCCGGTCGAACTCAGGTTTGACAGGGGTTGGACTGTCCGCATCGGGTCTGATACGTTCTCCCTTCCTCTTTGTCTTTTCATAGAGCGGTCCGATACTCTCCAAAGGGAAGAGCCAGAATCCTATAGCCAGCTGCGGTGCTTCTCTAGACTCTTCGGCTATCTCCCATACTCTCCGACGCTTTTTAGAATAAGCCAGATCCTCCCCCATCCACTCATGCACGCCTCTCCTGTTGTTGTTGGCTATTTGCGCACGAGTGAGATGATTAAACAATCGCGTTTCGCCATAGCATAGCTTGAAGCTCGAGTTTCTGCTTAGGCTATCATTCTTGATTCCCAGTTTCATCAGTAGGTAGGACCAGGCACGAACAGCTATGCGAGGATCGCCAGGTCCAAGGTAGACTCTCTTTAGATCGTTCATAATCGGTCTCGGGTCGGCCTCCAAGCAATCAACCCCTCCAGATTTCCCGGCGATAGGGACAGATCGATTCAACTCTCCACCGGTACCTGGGAAGGCGGATACAATACCAGAAGGGTAACAGGTTATTTCTCGAACAAATATGATGCGCTCCAGTCTTTCAATACATTCTTTGAAAGCTTGGTGCCGTCCTGGTCGTGAGTGGATAATCCGTAGGGCGCTTTGCATGGTAAGATCTGCAGAGATCCCGATACTGACGAGGCCAATCTTTTTCGGGTCTTTCTTCCAGACATCAGAGGCAAACTCATCAAAGCCCTTGAGACTGCCCACGATTATGTTGATGTTTATGGTATCCAACTCAGGGCACAGATAGAGCGTTCCATTCACCATAGTCTTGTCTCTCCTGAACGAAACACTGTGTAGTCGAACGCGGTAGAACTCTTTTGCTTCCCTCCGTGACTCGGATGTAGTATGAAAGAGCGCACTCATACCCCCTCCATTGAGGACAGTGGCGGTGTATCTACCCAGCGATGGGCCAAACGGAGTTGCATTGCCCGTGCTGGTTTGTTGACGATTCTGTGGGGGACTCTGCAGGTGATAAGAGTCAAAAAGCTCAACATTGATGATCCGCTCATAAGTCATGGCATTTTGCCATATCATACATCGAATCTCGGAGGGCAAGTTGGGGAACAAGGGAAATGAAGCCAGTTCGGGAGCAGGATTCAGAACCTGCGAGTGCTGGCGGCCTGTCTCTTCGGAAGACTGAGTAAATAACATGATGAAGCTGGTGACGATTAGTAACGGATGATCAAATAGCCTTGTTGATTATCTCGGCAAGGTACATCAAAGATGTGGAGGTGATTTGAATGCCTCTGACACATAAACGTATAGATGAAATGAAGATTACTACTGAGAGGTCACGGCATTTATATACTTCACGAATATTCCCTCATAGGCTGAGTGACAGAAGTTAAATCAGGCGGAAGTCTAATTGCTATAAATTTTATCCCCTCGAGTCGAAATGGGGAGGGGACCTATTGAAGGACTCTGCTTAACGAAATCTTCAAATAAACTTCAACCTTTCTCGATTTATTACCAGTTGCAAGTGATGCACCGGTCATTGTCGAAATTTATGAAAAACCTGAAACCTTCTCAGTTTGGATATAAATTGTAAGTGATGCAGCGCCAGTGGTTGATCCGGCGACAGTGATAGTGGCACATATTACCGCAGGATAAATCAACTTACTACAGGTTAATCCGTGAAAGTCCTTATTTGCAAGGCTAATGATTTGTAGTCATCTTGTCGTGATTCTCAAAGTAAACAAGCTGCCTTGATATTGACCTTGCGTAGCACCACCCCCGCAACATGTCACGCAAATAAATGTGTGTAATTTGGACAAACTTTTTAGTCGCTCTTTTTCTATTGTCTACACAATGATGCTAGCAACGCACAGATCCATGATCATCTGATGTATCGTTCACTTGAAAGGCAACATTTGACTTTTTGATGCCATGCACGTGGTTAATCTTGACATACATTTGAACTCAAGCCCGATACTTATATGAAGTCTTAGTTAATATCACTGAGGCAACCCATGTTTTTTGGTCTGCTCTAGAAAAGAAATCGTATTATCTTAGTAATTGAACCGTTCGCCCTTGGACGGATTTCTCACGAGCCCTGCTCCCGCAAATCCAAGTCTAACAACACCATCACTCATCTCCCAAGCTCCATATCTCACCGGGCCAATATCATTAACAGCATTTACAATACCTCCCACGTTCTGATTCGGATCAACGTTTCTCATGAGATGCGACTCCTCACCAACAGTTCCAAAAGCATTTGCGATCTCCAGCGGATTCAAACTGACGTCTCGTCCCAGCTCCCACCAGCCCCAGAATGTTGGGAGGACTGAAAAGATACCGACGAGTGAGACTGCAATTGCTATCCACATCTTGTTGTAGTCCGTGACGTACACGAGTGCCGTCGTGCCACTGTCGTACTCTACATTTTGCTTATCGGTTGTGTTGTACTTCGCATATTGTAGACTTGCTCGGAAGCCCAGATCGCGAGTGAGCTCGATGATATCATTCATGGGGTTTTCCCAGGTATCTTCACATCCAGGAACTGTGCCGTTCATCGTCAAGTACTGTGTAGCAGGCAACCCATTTGAGCTGACGTCGTAGCCTGTAGCGCCGGTGAACGTCATGAAGGCTTCAGACTTGTAAAGAGCTTGGACGATCATGCTGAAGCCACCCAGGATGTTGCCTGAACCGCTGGCTACCATCATAGCGGGCATCATGTATCTATCTTCTCGTTAGCAGCCAGGTCTGGAACTAAGGTTGGTCGACAACATACTTGCGTTCAGTGAACTTGTCGTCTTTCCAAGTTCCTTCAAGCTCGACTGTCTTCCCGTTCATACGTACAGGAAACTTGGTTATTCCCGCGTGTAGATCGCAAGTCTGAATCTTAACCTTTCCGCCACACTGATGGGTATCTTTATAGAGAGTCGTGTAACGAAGAAACGAGCCGTCAGGCATAGCATAAACGCTGTAGTCACTGTACTCTGTAATATTGACCTGAAAATAATACGCGCCTTGCATAGCTTTCGTGAGACTATCACCGATAGTGAGATTAAAGTCGCGAGTGGTGTCGGTGCAGTTGACATCGAACCCAAAACCTTGAACAGATGTTGTACAGTTGGTGCAGCTCGTATCAAACACGGCCATGTCATCTCGGCGACTGTAACCTTGCGCAACGTCGCTAAAGTTCTTGGTGAGTAGAGAGGTCGAGTGAGTACGACCAGTCATGATGGAGGCGTAGTTGGTGGGTAGTTCGCGGGCGATGTGAAAGTTGATTGTTCCTTTTTGCGCCTCGTAGTGGTTTGTTGTGGCAGAAGCGCGTTGCATTAGAGGGCCGCGGAGAACGGACAGAGTCATCAAGATAGAGGCTATTGTCATGTGAGAACTAATACACTTGTCGGACTTGAAAGGTAGATTATACCTAAACCAAGAGTCTTTGACTTCCAGGTGAACAAGTTCAAGATGGCTTGTATTATGCCAGTCGACGAGCCATATACAGCTTGTAGTTGTTGTAACTATTGATGGTCAGCAATGATATTTCGTCGAGCACATGACATTCACACTTACCGTCACTGGCTTTCCAGCCGCTCGCCAATACGAGATAGCCGCCCCTTCAGTGAACGCAACAGCAAGGAACGCGCCAGACAACGCAGAAGTCAAAGCAAGCCAGACCGTCGGCTGGATGTGTTCGTCCCAATTCGACACAGGCACACCGTCACTATAGACGAGAATGAGAATAGCTGCTACAGTTCCGATGAGCGCCAACAGCCACATGCCAAGCCCGCGGTATGGAAATCGCTTCCAAAATCCGGGGAGCCACGGCTGGCTGAGTCTGGCATACTGCGCAGCGAATGACGAGGGCATGTCTTCGAGACGATGCCAAGGCCCCTTATCGCCGGAGGGGGCTGCGCCTACGAATTCATCCTTCAAAGGCCAAGGCGATGGGATAGGGTTGGGGTCCAACATTATGAGAGAGCGAAGACTTGGCGATTTCGCTTCACATCGACAGAGGGTACGGGCGTAAATGCAGAATGTGAACTAGGCAATAAAAGAGTGTGGTAGCCGCTGTTTTCCAAACAGGCGACAGAAAGACCAAAATCAGTGCTTCAAAAGAAAGAATAGGCCGCAACAATGACCAGCAAAGGCATCAGACGTTGAAGAGATCAGATGAAAGGAAAAGAGCCTTCGATTTCATAGTCCAAAAGGAGTAAACAGAGAACGAGAACCAGGTCCTGCATGAAACAACAGGGGCCCGGGGGTCAGATCTGTCAAATCAGCATAGACCTTCTGGTGGTTTTTAGGTGTAAAAACTGGAGACCGGAATCTTCAATACGAGAGCTAGCGTTTGTTATGACTTCATGGTCTCCACTAGAATGAATTTTAGAGCCGCTGTCTCCGGTACTTGTTCCCACCATGATTGCGATCTTCGCTTTATGAAGAGGCTAGCACGGAGTAGTGCATTTCCGTACATAATTAGCACAACTCTTACCGCCCTATTTTGTCGCGTGTGGCTTTGTTGCATTCCAAGCACTGATGTGCCGATACCGGTGTAGTATCAACGAGATGGGATTATACAAGACCGCGTATCCTCCTCATGGGATTCCGCGGCATGTTCCATCAATTAATTGTTTATAAATTGGCTCCATTTTCGAATGCCTGTCTGTCTATACGGAAGTAATATTGACCGCCACTCTCATACAACCTGACCTTTCCTTTCACAGATGCCAATCAGATAATTAATCACACTTCCTTTTGTTCTCAATCATGATATGCTCCTTTTACCCCAGAGCTGGTTGTAGTTGTGCAACATGATCAGAAGAAACTAGCATCTACGGACAAAGATCTATCGACATACAAACTTAGAAACGACATGGAGTTGTGGAAGACAGCTTCTTGTAACACGTGGTCGTATCGATCAGTGTCACCCAGTTGCATAGAAAAATCACACCGCGTGTGTTCAAACCGTTGAAAGTCCATGTAAAGTCATCGGTTAGTCTGGCGATAAAACATTCCGGAATGCCCCTTGTGAAAGAAATTGGATAAAATTGCCAGTGACTTCGAATTTCATACGCGTAGTGAAACAACATTATCGACAGTGCCGTTCTTCAAACATACCAGTACGACAAACGACCATAAGAAAAAGAGCAAGAAAAGAAGGGCGCGGCAAAGAAATTCTGGGAAGTTCATGTGTTTGATGGTAAAGTCCGCAACCTCGACTTTCAATTGATTTTCGCTCAGGAGGTTCAAGCTGAAATTGTACAGATTCTGTACATGATCACGTTTTAAAAATTATTTAACAAAACAAAGCAGTCCGATCTCGACAGG
The DNA here is from genome assembly GCA_954870535.1 of Fusarium sp. VM40. Classification (NCBI taxonomy): domain Eukaryota; kingdom Fungi; phylum Ascomycota; class Sordariomycetes; order Hypocreales; family Nectriaceae; genus Fusarium; species Fusarium sp. VM40. The sequence continues at coordinate 837,295 of CATPAH010000009.1, forward strand.
TAGAGAGAAATAGCTAAACAGAAACCATTTTCGTCATTCGAACTATTATTGTTTACTCCGTACACTTCTAAAGAAAGGGATGTTTGGGGATACCCTACACCCGGCAACAAACCTTATCTTATCTTATCTCCTTTCTAGCGGCGAATCGTCCACTTATGATTGGGTCAGGATCCTCTGCCTGAGGAAGATCTGCTAATCTTAGCCAGCACCGGGTGATGGTTGGATGGCTCTGCCAATTGGAGAAACACAGCTGCTGAGCTGTCTCACGACTTCACGATATATACTATTTAAAATCAGAATTAAAACCCATCAACTGCGGATACTCAGCACTGATCTCTCTCCCCGAGTAGCCCAGGTCTTTTTCGACCAGTCAGCTTCAGACGATAAGCCAAACCAAAGCCAAGGCCGCCAAGTCTCGCCCAGAAGCTTGTCCAAGAAACCAGGCGCATTTACAAAGCCTCTAATTGGCCAATTTAGTTGCCTGCAATTAAGCCTCTTTTCTAGGCACCGTCATCCACAAGCACGGGTGGCGGAATCAGGGCATTCGAGGCCTTGGCTGCTGTTCCGCTACGTAGTGCACGTAGAATGTTCCGGGGGGATTGAAGATTCTGAGAAATTAAAGTTGGGCTTGGTGTTGTGTTGTTCAACGCTTGGTGCTTGGCATCATCCAACACTGACGTACTCTGCTCTTGGTATTGCATTTGGGGGAGTTGAAACGATGTAAATGTCCCGTAATCCCCTCTCGAGGGCGTAGAGAGGTTCTCAACTGAGTATTCTTCATCATCGCCATCATCCCTAGAACGTCCTCAATTGCATCTCCGATCATATTCATCGTGCAATGGCGGCGGGACACTCTCACCGAAAATCCATTGTAGCCGACCATCCAATCCGCTCCTCCAAAAACGTGAAATACCTCACCGACAAGGAAATCAACGAGTTCATCGATGATCTCGACCACGACAATGATGGCTACATAAACTACCAGGAAGTCGAGCGAAAGCTCGACCAGGAACACGCCGAGCTAGTCCCCAAACCAAGCGCCCACCACGTCATCCAACGCGACCATAGCGACGATGACCGCGCGCGCCATGCGTTCCTGCGCAGCATGATGGGCTCAAACACTGAGAAGATCCCGCGCGATGAGTTCGCGAGAATGGTGCGCGAGTGGAAGATTCCTTCGCTGGAACAGGCGAAGAAGGAGGAAGATGAGGAAAAGAGTTACATCAAGCGACTCCCCGGCTGGAGACGTATTCGTTCTTACTGGGCTGTACATGGCCCTGAGATTGTCTTTCTCGGCTTGGTCGTGGGCATGCAATTGGCGTTTGGCATCTGGCAACTGGTCAAGTATCAAACAACGCCTGGTTATCGCGCCGCCTTTGGCTGGGGCGTTGTCATGGCCAAGACGTGCGCTGGCGCTTTGTATCCCACCTTCTTCTTCCTCATCCTCAGCATGTCGCGATACTTTTCCACGTGGCTGCGCAGGTCGTACCACATCTCGCGCTTCTTCAACTGGGATCTGTCACAAGAGTTTCACATTCGCATCTCTTGTGTTGCTCTTCTGCTGGCGACGCTCCATGCGATTGGACACTTGACGGGATCTTTCGTGCATGGGAGTGACCCCAAGAATGAAGATGCCGTTGCAGCAGCCCTTGGACCTGATAAGGTTCCTCGGCCGTACATCGACTATGTCCGTTCTTTACCTGGCTTCACCGGTATCACCGCCCTAGGTCTTTTCTGGATACTGTTTCTGCTCAGCATGCCTCAAGTGCGAAAGTGGAACTACGAGATCTTCCAGCTTGGCCATTTACTGATGTTCCCCATTATTGGCCTCATGATGGCTCATGGTACCGCAGCATTGCTCCAGTGGCCTATGTTTGGGTACTTCCTTGCCTTCCCGACACTTCTGGTCCTTGTGGAGCGTGTAGTCCGCGTCTCCCTCGGCTTCCACCGTATCAAGGCCACCATGAAAGTCCTGGACAAGGAGACCGTTGAAATTACCGCCGTCATCCCCAGTGAGCGACTCTGGAAATACAAGGCTGGGCAGTATATCTTTCTTCAGGTTCCCGCCATTAGCTTCTTCCAATGGCACCCGTTTACGGTCTCGTTCTGCCGGGGCAACAAGATGATGCTGCATATCAAAACCGATGGGAACTGGACGGCCAAGCTTCGAGAGCTCGGTGGTGAATCTGGCGAGTCTGAGATCGAAGTTGGAATCAATGGTCCGTTTGGTGCGCCCGCTCAACGATTCTACGACTTCAATCACTCCATTATCATTGGTGCGGGTATCGGAGTAACGCCCTTCTCTGGTATTCTAGCAGATTTGCAGTACAATGACGATCTTGACCACGGTGGACCAAACCATGAAGTTGACAGCCAACGTCACGACTCTGAGGTAACGGCTATCGCTCCTAACAACAGTCGATCGGACTCGAGTAGCAGTGAAGCTGAGGGCAGTGACAATGTTCCCGAGTCTCCTACTCGCCAGGGTAGCGTTGGACCTGATCTCATCAACAAAGAAAAGGCTCCACATGCCGATATGGCTCGAACATTTGCGGAGGATTACCGACGCGTCGACTTCCACTGGATGGTACGTGAGAGAAACTACCTCCTGTGGCTCTCCGATCTCCTTAACGACGTGTCAATGAGTCAAGACTGGCATCGTGACCATGAAGTGCACCCACATCTCGACATCCGCATCAACACCCACGTGACAGCCAAGCGCAAGAAGCTCACCACGCATGTATACCGCTGGCTTCTCGAGATGCATCGCACCGATGAACATCCAGCCTCTCCTCTTACTGGACTTCTCAACCCCACGAACTTTGGCCGACCCGACTTTGATCAGATCCTGGATGAGCACTATGAAGAAATGCTCAAATTCAGAACCAGCAAGAGGAGTCTGACAAGACACAAAGAGGATGAAAACTTTGAGGAAGACGATGAGCTCAAGGTTGGTGTATTCTATTGTGGTGCGCCTGTTGTGGGTGAGGTTTTGGCGGACAAGTGTCGTGAGCTTTCATTAAGGGGATGGCAGGATGGAAGTAAGTTGGAGTATCACTTCATAATTGAGGTGTTTGGTTAGATGGTATGGACTTTTAATCTACGTGTATGAGTATACGAATTGGATGAAAAATACTTGGTCTCTTTTACATTCTTAATACTAGTTGCAACGATCGAAAAACCCTCAATACTACACGTGAATCACTAGAGTAAATGGATGATGATTGAGAAGAGTCATAATAAAAAATTAGATTGTAAGAAACTATTCCGATTTGTAAAGACACGCTTCAAAGAATGAAAATAGAGAAGCAGTGTCCGAAAGAGGAAGAATTCGGGCGACGTCTGCGGATTGTCAGCACAGCTGTATCAAGTGAATCAAATAGAAACTTACATGAATCAGGTCGCATAACGACAATGGCACCTTTCTCCGCGTCAATGCCATATTTGGAAAAGGCTTGACCACAACCAAGCATGTATGGACTCTTATCGTCGACAAAGACTCTATGAACATCTTCAAGAGAACGGGTTAGTACTCGATGTATGGCTTTGGTTGAGGATCTTGTTTGGTGGAGATAGGAAGACTTACTCCTTAGAGAATACTGCCCTGACTTAGGGAAGAAGACCTCAGGTAATTGGTCAATCTGCACGGCCTTTCGCTCTGCTTTGAGAATGAGGGTGTTGTTTATCACTGTGTCCGTGTGTCCGCCAGAGGGCGTAAACATCTTGACCAACTTATTGAGTCCGGATGCAACCTGTCAAAGTTAGAAACTAGAAACAGTCGCAAACATACTTACTCACCTCATGTAATCCCTTCCTGGCATAATCACCCGAGCAGAAAGTTAATACATGCCATTGACCGTCAGCTGGAAGAACCTTGTTCAACTGCAGAGGCTTTGTATCAGAGAGTCTCACAACCGGAGCACTCGGGAATCTCATCCCTACAGTCAGTCCGGATGCAACACTGTCGTTATTCTTCGCTGGACATGTCAGGATCGAAGGCTGATAATTGGTAGCCATCCCCGCAGTATACCGCCCTGCTTCCACAAACTTATCTCGAAAATGCTGCGCCGAAAGACCATTTGTCTTACGGTGCTCAGATGAGAAAAGCTTGCTGAACGAGCGGTCAAACTCAATCAACTGCTCCGCTGTCTGCTGTCTCTCAAGAACATATGTCTCGAGGACAGAAGGCGGTGAGCGGCCAGTGAGAACATGAGCCATCTTCCATCCGATGTTGAAACCATCTTGTAGACTGACGTTCATACCCTGGCCAGCCTTGGGGGAGTGTGTATGGCAGGCATCACCAGTAAGGAAGACGCGGAAATCCTTGGTGAAATGATCTGCGACACGCTGACCGATAACATAAGCCGACCACCACACAGTTCGAGCGATATCGATGTCGTAAGGATGAAAGATCCCCTTGACTTTGTTGATGAGATCTTGCTCGGTGACATCTCGTGCGGTTGCTCCAGCGAGCTCAATGTAGAAGCGGACCATCTCGTCGCCTTCGCGGGGGATAATCATGAGGTTTCCGTTGTTTTGGCTCTGAAGCATAGCCTTTTTGCGAATATCGGGAAAGTTGGTGATGGGGTAGACATCCATGACTCCCCAGACAGAATCACTTGAGTCGCCGACCATTCTAAAGCCGAGAGACTTGCGCACAGTACTATGAGCGCCATCACAGCCCTATTTTTAAGATTTTCAGTGGTGGAATCGTACAAAAAGATCAGAAGTGACTTACGATTGCGTATTGTGCTCGATAGCGCTGAGTTTCTCCGTTCTGACTGACGACGGCCTCGACGGGGTAGTCACCAGCATCATCCAGAACCCGCACACTTTCAACCTGAGAGTTATATACAACTCCGCTGGTACCATTCCCTCTCAGGCGAATAATTTCCTGCAGCATCATATCATTGATACGAGCCTGATTGAGAATAACATGGGGGAGATGACTCAACCCTTCCTCAGTGTCGTAAGCAAGATCCTTCCGCTGGAGCTGCCCATCGTCACCAGGTGACCAAAATGCTACTTCCATGACATGGTAAGCTTCTTTCAGGAGTTTATCAGCAAGCCCTAGACTCTCAAAGATTTCAACTGTTCGGCATTGTACGCCGTCTGCTTGGCCGATCTCGAGAGGTCCTGGGCGTCTTTCGAGGATCTTGAAGTCTATGCCGAAACGGGCTAGCCAGATGGCCGCTGTGAGGCCGGCGGAGCCGCCACCACTGATGAGGACTTGAACTTTTTCGGATGTCATTGAATTAGATATTGTGAGTGGATACTGATAATGATATTCGGAATGTGAAGGGATTAACTGTATATTATACGATATATCCGTTGTCTCATTCGCTATATCGAGGGCCGGCAGATGATGAGCGCCGATCAAAGTGGGGCAGTTGAGTTCCCCGGCACCGGCAGATCTCCTCGGCATCAGCTTCCACGGAAGTAATTAAGCTCGGATCTAAAAACGGCAGCAAGATTCAGTCGTGATGAAGCGGTAGAAAAATTTGAAGATGTCGGGAGTTACACTAAAAATACTAAGAAATACGTTTGTTTACTCCTTAGAGCCAAGCCTTGTTTCGATGCTTAGTTCCTCATCAATGCCTCGTATTTCCCACCCAGGCCACCATGAATGAACCGGCATGTCATCCATATGGCCTACCGTATCTATGAGGTAACGCATTATCTCATTCGACCCTTTACCTATAAAAGGCATGCCATCGCCGGAAAGCGAGGTTTCTGCATCTGAAGATGGGTCCGCTCCCAGAATTGAAGCCATCAGCTGTGCCCCGAGCTCATCTTGCTGATCCGGCCAAATAGCATAGAAGAGAGGAGCCCCTTCACGTTGGAATACTATAGGCTGAAAACATGGCTGAACTTCCATGATAAAATCTGGTATCTGCTCAGGTACCAGTCCCTGGCCGCCACAAATTGATGAAGAAATTCTGTAGGCCGTGGCAAAGTTGACAATAACAAAGTGTTCCCAGTCACCAAGAGGGCGAGGATGGAAGATTTTAACCTCCGGCCAGGGCTCTTGCTGTCGCCAAAGGTATAGCGGTAATGGTCGATGCCAGTCTTCAATATCTGGAATCGCGGCAGTAAAAAGCTGTAAGATGTCCGAGAACGGTGGGGCCGGTTTAGCCTTGACATCGCCCACGACAGTCATGAAGAACCAGGACCATAGGCGGCAATTTGTGTCTTTGCAAAGCGCACGTGCTTCGGTGCTTGAAACAACCCCTTCTTCTTTGTTCAAGTCCAAAAGCCGCGTGAGAATGAATCTTGTCACAGATATACACACTGATATAGACACTGTATGTTCCCAATCATGTATCGTGCGTTCGGTCAATCCCCGAACTATAGCAGGTATTGAATCTAAGAACTGCTGAGCAGAGAGTTCCGAAAGGTATCCGAAAAGTGTAAGCAAAGTACATTTATTAGCTGTAATTTCCAAAAACTCAATTTCAAGCGGGTTTGTGACGTATACGGGGCGTCCAGGATAGGACCAAAAGTATTGCTGTTGGAATACCCCAGCTAGCTGCCACTTTATCCACGTTCGGATGAAGAACTCTGGCCAGGATGATCCAGCGAAGACCCCTGACTCAACGCAATCAAGTAGAGCGTCTAGGCAGGTATCAACGCGTCTAGGACGGAGATGTTGCCTTCTATTGGCAATGTGACTGAAAGAACTTGAAAAGGTATTGGTCTCGAAAAAGCGACCTCTCACCATGTAACCTCCAAACAACCTGGCGATTGGTTCTTCCTTCGACCAGCGACAAGCTCCCAGAATCGCAGCCCCGGACTCAGTATCGGTCAAGTAGTCGATGGCACATCGGTGTACAAATCTGAGGCTCTTTTTATCATAGTGCATGAGGGAGTCGGGAACCTCATTGAACTCGAGATAAATCCGTCGGTCGCTCACCTCGAGCAATCCGCAACATGTGATAGACAACTCTTGTTCTACTTTCAAACACCTGTCGAGCAAGTCTGTTGTAGTTATCCTCGGGCCTGAGCGGAGCATTGACTCGATATCTCGGTTTTCTGAAGCCATTGCAAGTACAAGAAACGATTGAGCTCGCTGAGCAATACCGTGAAGATTGTTGTACTCCTAAAATCGTGTGAGTGACAGAACAAGGTTCAGATGTCGTGAAGCAGTGACTCGATAACTGGCGACGTCACCATCATCACCAGACCTTTCCCATATGTCCTGAAATAACTTCATGATGTCTCTAGGCGCATGCTTAACTCTTTCGATTAGAGTCTGGATATCATTTGTCAATCGACATGCTCTAGCTATACTGTCAAGGACGAGTGATACCCAGAGGAAGACCCCATCTGCGCTTAATGTTAGTTGATTAAGAAGAAGATCCCGTTCCCAAGAATTCGCGAGGTTCAGAGCATTAAGGCGGCTATTAGCAAATTCCCGGATGTCGTATTTTGTTAGTTCGTGAATTCTTAGACTTTCTACCCTCTCAAAAAAACGGCAGAAGGTGTTCTCTTCCCGACTAGATGCACAAATCTTGACATTCTTGAGTTGCATGAGACGATCCAACACGTTCGAATCGTGATAAGGCATCGAAAAATACTGTTCAAATTCCGAAGATTCGTCGAGCCCGTCGATCATAATAAAAAAGGCATCGTTGGATACTTCGACTACCTTGAACAAGACGTCCTCGATTTCCTTCAGTGCCCAGTCCGCGTGTGACCATCTGTGACGGACGAACGAAAATTTTGGCTCTTCCCATAACCATCGAATAAGATCCAATCGGTCCAACAGGACCTGGTGAGTAAGGGATAAGAGCATTCCTCTAAGACTCTTTTCCATCTTACTTCCTGGCTTCCAGAAATAGTGAGTCAATATCTGGACTGACGGACGCCAGACCTCCAGGTTGTCTCTTGTCAGGCGACTGGTGGCGATAAACTTCATAAGGGTACTTTTCCCCGAGGCTGGCTTCCCACTGATCCAAAACATTCCAGAGTCAGACATGAGCCAACGAACGAACGGAGTGGGCTCTTCTGAAGCACTTTCGGCCCAGTTTACAGTAATTTCGAGGGCTGTGGTATCTATCTGGTCTTGGTTGTCACTTGTCGCATCCTCAGACCAATTATCGCTTGAGTCGCCATGATCGCCGTCAGTGGATGAAAGGCTAGAAGTCCATAAAGACCTAGCTGTTTTAAATATCCAACGGCAGGTATTTGGGAAATTCGTGGCAATTTGGTTCTTTCGGGCATTCATTTCGGGATACCTCAAGCTGGCCAATAATTGTTGGTGTCGCTTCTTGTCATCTTCGTCTTGCCTTTGAAGTGCAAACTCATGTTGAACCTTTGAACTCGACTCGGCGATATGTGACACAATATGACATTCCGCAGCGTGGATACCTTTGTTCGTATCTGCGCGAGTCTCCAAGTGCTGCTTTTGGACATGGTTCTTGATCAAAACCGACTCGCGCGATAATAAATCACACAGGTTTGTGTGCCCCTCAGCGAGCTTCGTGACTACCTCCTGCTGAGTGGCATCAAGCCTACTAAAGGTCTCCTGAGTCAATAGGGCTGAGGCATTAGATTGACTACATACTCGCTGTATGAGATGTGCCTGAAAGAGCTGCTCGTATCTCTGAAAATCTTTCTCGAGGCCTTTCAGCTCTTTGTCATTAACGAGAGTCTTAAAACCCGCTTTGACGGCCCGAAGACTGCCGACCAAGCCTTTTCTTGACTGCATATCGAGATGAAGTTCTTGGAATTTGCTCTGGAACGCTTCCAGGCTTTTGTAAGCCTTTTCACTAAGATCGAAGATTTGTTGTTGATCGTTGGTTAGGGGCCGCGGACCACGAGATCGGTCGCCCAGGCTCTTGTAGCCCTTTGCTGCAAGATCGAGATATGATTCCAATCTTGGGTCCGGGGCCCCATTGTCGCGAATGGAGCGGTAGACATGCAGAGAATCTTTGCCAAATGTGATGATCTGCATGGCATTGCAAATAATGCCAACGGCGAACAGTGCCTCGGCCCCAGACATGCCGGGAATGAGTTTTTCTCTTTCGGATAACCGTTGATTTGTGATTTAGATTGAGATGTTATTTGAGAGTTGGAAAGGAAAGATTGAAGAAGCGGGGTCGAGTGTGTGTTATAAAACAGGCTGTGTATGATATGAGCTGTTGGTAGTTAGGGCGTCAATAGCCATTTCGTGGCATTGCAGAGGCTGTGTGCATACCTATAAACAAGAAACAGTATCGGCGATTATTTCTCCACTGACGACCTGGGTACGCTTTGATTTAGGAGAAACAGCAACAAAACATCATCCTCCTCATTTAAGTTCAAAAGATTTGAAAGGATTAGGGAGGAATTACAACGAAAGAACTGTTGATCCACCGTTTTGATTGGCTGTAACCCAATATGTTTCTGATTGTTCGTCTACAATCGCTTATCCGAATAACTTGTAAAGGGTGTCTAACAACAAATCAGGTTCCGCCACATGTACATTTTCACAGTCCAGTCAAGAGCTTTTCTTTCAGCCACCTCTGATTCGTACATGCATCAAGCAGCCAACTGCCCAAATTTACAAAGAAGAGGCGATGCTGCTGAAGGATGAGTCACAGTATGATACTTGACATACTCCTAACCGACATGCTTTCCCTGGCATTGACATGCGGTACTGGACTTGCATAAAGCCGATTGACTCTGCACATCATGCCGCTATTTGTTGTTTTAGACAGTAGGCTTGGGGAAAGAAAGTAAACTCTTTTGACCACAGCGTCCAGAAAATGACCCAGATGTAGCCGGTAATTCTATGCATCGTTGCGGCAAACATGGATCGCACTTCTCCCGGGATCAAGCGATGTTCGAGTTCTGCAATAACTCTCTGAAACACCTCTTCAGAAATTATAGCACCGACCTGCAGACAGTAACGCCAAAATGTTGCCCAGCAACCGCAAAGCGAGCAAGAATCTCGGTTGAGAGTCCGTTCCACAAGAGCGTGCATGAGTCCCGAAAGAACAAAGACACAAGCATTATTTGCATATCTCGTCATTGTGGTACGCTTCCGAGTTCCAGTGACCTTGGTTACCATGTACTCGGCATGAGCACTAAACGATCTATACACGAGGAGATGCCAGAAGTGTGACCAGTATCGTCTGACACTATAGGCCTGCCATATTTGACCGAATAGAGGGGGCCATTCTTCCGGGCTATCGACGTGTAATCCAACCGCAACGACAGAGAGGATGTCGTGATATGATGATAGTATCAGATAATCTGGAATCAATTGATCACCGACGATGTGTAGTCTGATGAAAGTGCCACGGGTAAGAAAGTGGCGTGCTTGTGCATCAATGTCGGAGAAGGAGAACAAAACGCGCCAGAACAGTTGTTGATTGCCAGGTGAGAAGTCTTCCTGCTTCCACGGGATCCCATCTGGCATATACAGATGGAAGCTAGGGTCGTAGTAGAGGCATAGAAAGATGTATCGTAAGAGGAGGACTCCCAGTCGCTTCAGGATGAACTTCACTCGATGTGAAGGGTCTGGCTTCATGGTTGCTTCTCCTGATGTATTAGCATGGCGGACTTGCCATTTCGTTCCAAGACATCGTGCATTGAACAGCATCTTGTAGGCAAAATTCCAATTCCGAGGCGCACCCTTTCGGAAATGGAACTGGGAGACAGCTTGTTTTTGTACAGTCTGATGTTTCGATGAAAGGTCTGAAAATCTTTTTCTTTCAACGTCTACCTCTTCGGGGGCCAATATCCAGTGAAGAAAGGATTGATGGGCAAGGAAAATAAGAAGAAAACGTGCAAATATCTCATTGAAAAAGTCGTCCGCCGAAAACGCATTGGAGGATCGGAAAGCGAGGATGATGGGTATTGAGATAAACAAAAGGGTGAATCGTGGATGTGAAGACTTTGTTGATAAGGAATAAAAGGATATTCCAACTCCAAGAGCACAAGGTAGTGTTGCTTTCAAGGACCCCGAAGGAGTCCATTGAAGTGGCGGTTGGATAACTGATTCATGCATTATGTGAGGGGAATGGTGCAAAAGATTTAGAGCTCAGATCTCAAAGAGTACAGTAACATGAATCTAGTCGTTTTACAATGATGAAAAACAATGGCTATCTTCCGTCACAGTTGACGATTTAGGTATATCTTGGCGTTGAAATAAGGTAACTGGGGCATTTCACTTGGCACTCCCATCAGGTATAGTCGTATCACGGACAAGACCCCATAAGGAAGGTAAAGGATTATGTTCCTTTCGGACTCATCAGCACGTGCTCCATGTTACAAGCCAAATGGACGAGGCTCTTTGAGTGAGATTTTAACTATTCTTGGCTTTAAGCCAAGACTTCTCAGAAACGCTTGGCTAAAAGCTTCAATCCAATGGATGATGAATTCTTGACCACGAGTAAAGAGTGTGTGGTGTAATTGATGCTTTGATTGATCCTGCAGGATTCGAGAATTATATGATTCCTATTTCTTAAACCCAGAATCATTATCCATTCGCCACATGCTGCAGTCAAGAAGATATGGGAATGATAAGGAGTGACTAATGGTGATGGAATAACTAGATATAAGAAGGGTTGGAAGCCCGGCTTTTGACTGATGGAACATTCATCAACATCCAGCAACAAGAAATAAATATCACTACTCGTTCAAAAATAGCCTCATTGAGAATGAAAGTAAGAGGAACCATTGCCCAAAAAGATATGGCATTTCTAACAGTCATCTCACCAGATCGCCGCCCTTATCGCCGTATTCTCCGCCGTTGCTGTCACCGCCTCTTGTGGTGACAACTGTGCCGATGGACCCCAAAAGCGCAGCATCGGCTTCACTTCCATGCCACGAGCGATTATCGCCGGTTTGACTGGTGAAAAGCGAGAGGTTCAGGAGGTCACTGTCAAGTCGTCTTAAAACGTGACGACTGGGCTAGCCGACGAGATTTGCAAGCAGTCAATATTCAAGGGTATCTTGAGCGAAGACATAGAGAGAGGTCGTGATAGCATAATCATGGCTGCATCTCAGTAAACGCAGATTTGGGAACTTTCCATTTCTCATTGGGGTACATGGAAGATAGGAATATCTAATTACACAATTCAATGTTTGTTCAAATACACGTGACGCAGCCCCGCAGTTATCAGCCGTGCTCAATATCGCAACTTCTATTCACCTTCATCTCCTCATTTACATTTTGCAGTTCCCTGATATCAGGTAGAAATGGGCGACCTAGCAGAAACAGAGACGATGGACGATATTGCTGTTAACCAACTTAATGGTGGCGTTGGAGATGGTGCAGCTATGGTATTTATGTTTAATGACAAGCTGATTTCTGTGTCTATATTTCCTAGCAACGGATCGTCAACAAAAGATACCTGTCACCTGGGATTAGAAGAACGCCCTCTGCAGGACCATCTTGTTGATCTTATTTCTAAAGCTACAACGTGTCAGGACGATGACGAGTATGAGAGGCTTGAAGATGAGGTTCTCGGGGTTATTCTTGACGCCGGGAGACATCTTTTTTCTGGGCCAATATTTTCGCGAAGAGCACGCACTGAAAGCAGTAAAACTCTGCATAATCTCTTATTCCCCCCGATCCTCTACTTCCGTTTAGAGGCTCCCGCTAGCTGCGTCTCCATTGTACCTATCAAACCGAGCGAGTCAAACTCCATTCTCACGATCGACCCTGCCCTGGACCAAGGTTTTGAGGAAAAGTTGGAAATTTACCAAGATTTGCCTTGCTATATTCCTGATGAAATCGTGGTCATGGAGGTGTTTTTACGTGGTGCGAATTGTATCACTGCTGCCGTCCAGGTACACGGCCAAGACATGTTTTGCAAGTCGCGTGTTGAACCAGGCGGGCTCTTTGGTACTGGCGAGGGGCGAGAGCTCGAATGTCTTGGTGAGCTGCGCAAAGTGTTCAACCAATCAGATGCGATACGGATTCCCCAACTTCTCGGGTATGTTCATCATAAGGATACGAAGCAGATATTGGGATTTCTTCGACAGTGGGTGCCCGGACGCAGGCTCAGCAACATCGACATCACCTCCGCTACGGAAGGGAAAAGGCAAAAATGGACCTCGCAGATCCGCGAAACAATTGAGAGTCTTCACAAGCACGGATTGGTCTGGGGAGACGGAAAGTCTAGCAATATTATCATTGACGAGCAGGATGATGCCTGGCTGATTGACTTTGGAGGCGGTTCCACACAAGGTTGGGCCGACGAGGAGCTGGCGGAAACGAAAGAGGGAGATGAACAAGCCCTAACCAAGATTGCACAATTACTGAACGAAGATAATCGCGCGTCTTTGTCCTCTTAGGGCATTGAAGATTCGAATCAGAGATGCAAGGCTCGAGGCGGCAAGGACTGAAAGGTTGATGGCTTTATCTACCGGTATACTCCATGTGTAATGGCTAAACCACCCTGTTCTTCTATTCTTGTTTTTCATGGACTCCTGATAGTCCCGTATGCCGGTCCAGGTATACTCCAGATAGGCACTCCTGGGCTGGGAGCGGCAGTGTTCTTCCAGTCATCTTTCGATAGAGGAGCTCGATTCTAACATAGAACACACACATTTATACCGCGACGCCTTCTCTCACACTTTCCCATTTGCCTCCTTGGTCCTGCGCTCCTCGCGCTCACTGAATCGATCCCCAAACAAGTCAAAATGAGGCCTCATAACGATAGTATACTTGACAAGCTCTTCCATGCAATCAACGAGACGGTCGCGATTTGAGCTGGCAAGCATACGGCTTCCCTCGGCCCCAGATGTGAACTGGGTGTATGCCTGCGGCACGGAGCTCTGGTTAGGAATTGCAAACATGCGCATCCACCGTCCGAGTATTCGAAGCGAGTTGACAGAGTTGAAGGACTGTGACCCTCCGCTAACTTGGGCAACGGCTAAGGTTCTTCCTTGAGTCGGACGCACTGAGCCGGAGGATAATGGGATCCAATCAATCTGCTGCTTGAAGATCCCCGTCTATGAAGTTGGTTATGTTTATGAGTTTGTAAACATTAATCACGGTTGAGGGGACCTACCAAGTTACCGTGCTGCTCAGGGCTGATCCATACATGTCCATCGCTCCACCTGCTTAGCTCCCGAAGTTCTTGTACTTTGGGATGGCAGTGTTGGACGTCGTCCTTCTGGGGCAGACCAGCAGGGTCGTAGATTCGGACATCACAGCCGAGGCGGAAGAGAATTCGCGCGGCTTCGTAGGCTAAGAGACGAGAATATGATCTGGATTTGGTGAGTAAGACGAAATATACCCGGCTAAGAAGGATCTCATGATATCCATCTTCATTAATGATACTTACCGACTCCTAAGACTACCATAGAGAACCAGAATGCGAAGGCGATCGAGACCTTTATCTAAGATCTCCGACTGCACCATCTGGATCGCCGTGCTCAGCTCTAATTTCGAAATCCAGTCGTCGGTAGAGGGACTGTTGTCGAGGAGAAAAGGGCGACATGTCTCTCGAATGGCGACGTCATCTTCGTCAAATTTAATGGCGAGAGACTGATAGCTGTAGGTGGGATCGGCAACAAGGTTAATAGCTGTCCTCCCAGCGTGGGAGTTGTTCAAATCTCCGTGCTCGTTCATCGCTAGACTTGGGTTCCGGGTCTGCTCTACTGGAATGCTAGCAGAGAAATAGCGACGATAAAGAAGCCCGTGAAAAGGCACGACTGCGTGAAGGTTGTTTGTAGAAGTGCGAACTCGGAGGGTGTGGCGGAGAAGGTGCATTTTTAATTCCCGCTTTCTAGGCGAGAAATACAGTGGGAGCCCACAGAAAGAATAGCACTCTTTATGTACTACCACTTCTACTATGAAGACCACCTTTGGATGCAAACAGAAACCTTTAGGTCTTACAAACCAAGCTAGGGATGGCTAGACCCACCCACTACCAACCACGGCAAATAAATCCTTGCAAGGCTCAATATATTTGAAGTATCCATGAACTCAAAGGTCTTCAGTACGGAGAGTTACGCTATCTCCCAGTTGTTTAACATGCCATGATTTATTTGCCCTTGCCCTCGATTACTACTTGCTATCGCAAACAGCCGCGTCGTACTCATCCATCCACTCCACGAACTCGCCACCGGCCTTGGCCCAACCTGCAACGCCTTCAGATAGACTCACGCTCCCAATTTCTTGATCTCCTCGCTCATTGATATAGTCCTGGAACCATCCAGCTGCTCGTGGGCCTCGACCCCGAGAGGATGCTGGGGAGGTTAGTATGTCCCTATATTGCATGCTCCTGGCTTTAAAGGCAGTGAGTCAAGACCTACAGCAATACCAGATGACCTTTTGAACTCCCGCAGATTTGAATAGGCTGTATAGAGGTTTGATCGTCGGGTAGAGGCTTTGTGCCGGTAGATTGATGGATCCACGAATGGTACCGCCCTATATGTTAGAATATGTTGGTTAAAGTTCAATTAATTGCTTTCACCGAAAATGCAGTAGGTGCTACCTCATGGTCGGTCCGACGAAGATCGACGAGGACGTAAGTCTTGCCAGCGATATTCTTGCCGTCCTTGATCATGTTCAACACCTCCTGGCGTGTCATGGCTGCGGGCGTTTTGCAGAGTGGAGAAGGGTAGGCGGCATGCCACGGCGTGGCGGCGTCAGTCGAAGACATCTCGGACAAACAAATACGGTTGACTTTTAGGGTTACGAAATACAGCTGAAGATGAGCACTCAGTTCTAGAAGAGATTTTATGAGGTTCATCGCATCTTGGGCAGTCGTTCCTGAGTATGAAGCCCTCAGGACAGAGGATAACCGGGATTGTGTCATGACCAGATTGTGATTGGTGTTCAGATTCGGGCTCTTTGGGACACTGTCATACCCGATGGGTGATTGGTCAGTCACTTTGGTAGGGGCTCCAACGTGCGCTGGCTGTAATGGTGCAAACTTACCAAGCAAATTTCATCTGGGGAGTGTGTCAGGCCGAGACCGCAATTGGCGTAACAGGAAATCTGAGTAGGACATTTAGATTGAATTTTAGAATCGCTGCAAGTCTCGAGACCCAAGGATAGAAAAGTATGGGCTGTAAGCTACAACTTGCAAATACGTTGAAAACAAATGTCGCTCAAAATCGAGAAGCTTTCTCTTTGTCAGTAATTACCGTTCATCGCTATCACTGTTTAATTTCTCATCAGCATAACCAGAATGGATAACATAACCTAAGAAATGCCGTTCCAACATCAAACAACATATTTCCAGACGCCAGCCGCCAAAGCTAGAGGAAGGCCAAGAACCAACAGCCATCGTCCCGCGGCCTCTCTAAAGATCTTCAATTCCAGGCCTTTCACAGCATCGGCATCGTTTGCCTGTGGAAATGGCTTTGTAGGAACAGGTAGATCCAGTATCTTGCACAAAGGCGCCCAGCCTTGACCTAACTCTACCATATTGAACTTGCTGGCAGGGGTAACTTGTCGGACATATTCGTTATGTTCATCAAGTCGTGCTGACGGATTAGTATAGATTCTTGAGCGCAATTGCTTCACTTACCAGAAGTCATTGGACCAAACCGCTCTTCTTGTCTACGCCTTGTATTAGTGGTAAGCCACGAAGGAAGCTTTTCAGGTCATACTGCTCGGAAAACTGCGCAACAAGCGTCGGATACCATCGCTTTCCAGGGACGGGTGCCATTAGTATGTTCAGAAAGCCAGCCCCGGCCTCTTTGGTAACCGCTTCCCAACTCGCCCACCACTTCTCCCTATCACGAGTGACGCAGATGACTTGGGCGTCTGGGTAGATCTCCATGAGCTCTTCAACAAAGCAGTTTCCTGGGGCATCAGTGATAGCGACAAATCCAGCCGTGGCTTCTCTCAACCGCTTCATCAGTCGCCGTCGATCGTGACGGGCGGCGAAGATGTTTGACCAAAGCTTGACATAGGCTTATGTAGTCAGTAACAATCTGTAGGTTTGCGATGCTGACCGACCATCTTCTCTTCCAAGCAGCTGAGAGCCGCCGTGCATGACTGGCCCTTCTAAAAGCTCTTCTAGGGCCATCGCCATAGAAAGTGTCCCTGTTCTCGAATATCCAGCTCCAATCACTCTTAGAGACCTCTTGCGGTCAGTGGGCACTGAAGCGACGCCGCCCATTTTGATATTTAGCCTTCGATAATGACGCGAATAATTTTGAACAGAGAAGTTTGCCAGCGGGGTAAGATGAATAAGTATTTGAAAACCATTTCAGGCAAAATATGGACATTACGCATTTTATAAACAGTTCATATGTTAGTGCTTACCCACAGCGCTTGATAAGTACATTCCTGGAGTAACACTCCACAAGTTGCAATGAAAATGTAAGACATGGATCTTGATCCTTTGATATTCAATAAAGCTTCAAGAGGAACTCTGCCTTGATACGTGTCCTAAGCTGACTGGTAACCTTAACAATGACATCATGAACACTGCTCGACTGCGAATAAAATACTCGTTATAACTTCATATCGCATTTCACAGTGTGACTTGGTGTCATCAAGAAGGATAATAATTGAGTTGATGATATTTAAAGAGAAGCCTGTCTTAATGGAAGAAGGAAGGAGATTAGCTTCGAATTATGTATAAACGACTGGCATTTTCTCAACTTACATAGCTGTCCCAGCAATGGCTATGCAATCAATCTCCACCTTTTGACAATTTACTGTTGGCTTGAGTTCTTCGCGATATATGACAGGTGATAAATACCTTAGCACCCCGTCCAAGATCAGCCACCGTCACGCATACCCGAGCAGGCTTAGGATTTGGGATGGTGGCAATATCTGCAGAATTGTCAGCAGTGTTGCACAGACTCAGCCTCGGCAGCACTTACAGATGGTGTTCATGGCTGCGAAATCAGCAATGTTCGTCAGGTATATGTTGCACTACACGTTTGTCAATATTAGTCACGACAAAGCCCTTCGCTTGAATCACCTTGATGATCTTATGTAGCCCACTACCTGCTTCGAGGAGTACCGACTCCAACAGTCCTAATGCTGTTTTCTTTCGTCTGTTAATGTCCAAACATTTGACAGAAGTCATCCTACTCACTGTTTGCTCGGCCACATCATCGGACACCAAAGTTCCGGTTCTGGTATCGAGTCCTATCTTTCCACTGGCGTAGACCAGCCCGTTATGTATGATGGCCTCCGAGAGGATCGGGGAGGAGAAATTTGGTCGATTGATGGCTTGTCTGGCCGCCATGGTGATGAAAAGGAGTTCAAGAATGCAAACGTGAACCGAAAAATGACAATATTCCTGGATGCACGTGTGTCCAAGAGAATTTGTTTTCTTGCTTAGATACTTACTTGTGAAGGTCATCGCGGCAAGCCAGTTATATAGTGGTATATCGTACTTTGGAACTATGTGTATAGTGTGGGTAAGTTTATTATTACGAGGATCCACCGCTTCATAATGCCAATGGCAATCATTCTGACCACGGTGATCTCCATCTTGTAAGCGAGATGTTTATAGAAGACCAATGGGATGATACGTTCGTATCTTCCCGAAGACCGTCGATTGGAGTTGCTCCACACGCTTACCGCTGGTCAAAGCCAGTAAGAAAACCTTTCGGGACCGTGGGTGCTTTTCTAACGGCCGGAAGTAATATTGCAGATATCCGATTAAACTTCAATTTGATGTGAGATCGTTGCTATTTTTATGTTATACACCGAAGATCACGTCGTCGGCTCAATCACTCGTACGTTTATCACGTATTGAAAGGTATTTAGTAGTACATAAGTTGAAGATTACGAAGCATAGACTATTCTGGAGCCGTGAATTCATCTATCAACTCACTCAACAACCAGTCAACCCCTGTCGTAATTCCTGAATCGGAGATCCCTTCCATCCACTGTGATAACCCCTCAGGGTACGTTTCTGATTCCGGCCCAATTGCAATAGGGTCAACCTCCTTGCCTTGATGGGAATCACTCAGCATTGTCATGGTACGACTTGCAAGGACTTCGAAGATGTTCCGAAAAGGCGCTGCTTCAGGCCAGCGCTCAGCCAGTATCACAAGAACCATAGTACAGTCCATACAAGTATTACTGACTTGATCATGACGAGATGTCTGCCGTGCGGCGGGTGACATCCACAGACAGTAGAGGTATGTTAGTCCAGCGAGGAAGAGCTCGTGCACGGCACTCCAGGTGTATGACATCGGCTTTCCAAAATATTGGCGACGAAATATATGGCATGTATTCTTGGATGTGGTTAGACATTTTAGGAATGTCTGATCCAGGGCTGAACCTTTCATATCCGTAATTTGAGGACGGAAGAGCTGCAGAACGGCGTAGTTATAGTTGGCTTCATACCAGTCTGCACTCACGAAGAAGGCCAATGCACCCTCCTTAGGCGGCGCCATTGGCGGTGGGCGAGATGCATACCATTCCTCCAACTCGTTAGACAAATGCTGGACAAGAGCCTGCCGAATAGTCGCATCCTTGAGCGTGCTATCCGAGTACAGCGCTGTCTGAATTCTTCCTATTAGAGCACGGATACGGAAACCATGGATGGCTTGTGTCATCATTGTTGGTGGATCATCTGGCGACGAACGCGGGGTACCGTAAATGCCAGCTGAAGAGATCTGCGATTCTTCGATATCGATAGGGAACTATTGAGAGTAAGATTCGAGACGTAAGAGTGGTACTTAAGAACTTTACCTCAGCGTCGATTTCTTGATAATGAAGACTCAGTGGCCTTCCAAGCATCACAGCAGCAGAACACTCCATCACGTACGCGCTCCAAAATGCCCGCTTTTGTAGCTCTCGTTGTAATGGATCTAGCATCGACCGGAGTCGTTTCTGGTCCCGATGGTAACCTAGGTTCACGCAATGACGCAAAGCCTGTCCTCCAAGCTTCCTGAAAAAAATTCAGTAAGGATCTATACTGTGGGGTGTGATCTTACCAGTGTGAAGTGCCCTTGGAAGAGCGTAGGGAATAAGCCGCGCAGCATAATATTGCTTGTATGCACTCGAGGTTGTCGTTGCAAATGATCTCATCAACGTACAGCATGGCAGAGACATAGAGTTGTTCTGCAGAATATCCTAGATCAGGCCTCAAAAGGGCCCCGATTGCATAAACCTTGAACAATGTTAGTGTGAGAGAATCCCCTACTACACATGTCATACGTACCATGTTCAAAAAGTACAGAGGCACAGGGTCGTAGCCGAGACAACTCATAGCCTCAATCGGGTCCTCTAGCGCAGTCTCCCACATTCTAAAGGTCGGTTCATGCAAGAATGGGTATTGAGGATGGAAGTTATGGAAGTAGGCATTGCTCAGTTTGACAGCAGTCTGATAGTCCGGAAGATGGCAAGGTTCGGGAGCTATGGATACATGACCATGTACACCGGATCTTGAGATTGACGAGATTTCCGGTGGCAGTGAAGCAACGGCTTGACGAATTGAAGGCTTAAAGAAACGTGCAAATGCGAACGCAGATGAAGCACCAAGGTAGCTTGGCTCTGCCCCCGCTGCGTTCAAGCTCAGAGTTCCTATCATTGACGATAAGTCATCGAGCTCGAGAGGTCCTTCGACGGCAGTTGAGCTGGTCCGGTCCGAGAAGGTAGATTGAGTGTTGGAGGAAGGGCTTGGTCCGCTGGCTGTGCCCGACTCAGCCTGTCGTAACTGTTCTTCTAATAGAAGAACACGCTGCTCCAGTGTCTCGAGGTAATTTCGTGGTTGATGTCGTTTTGTCAATGGATCTTCAATAAAGCAGCCTATGAAGAGTCAACAGGTTTGAAAAGTCTTGAATGGTTGTTTCTTTGGCTCACTTTGGCCGCTACGGCGACAGTTACCGCATGCTGGGACTTGCTCATCGCACTACGAACCTGTCAGTTCTGGTGTTGCGAACTAATTGAGATCCTTACCCTGAGTTTCCTGTCTTTACAGGTGATGCATGCGACAAGGGTTCTGCTACCGGTACGTTTGCGCTGGGCTGCGCCTCTGGCTGGTTTTTTGGTAAGTTCTGGCATGGTCGACACGGCTGAGTCCCCGGTAGGGATTACGCCATTCGGCAGTAAATTATGCCTTGACTTGAAGTCCGCACAAGCAGGGTTCCGCTAACTGACCCGCAGAAAGTGCTCCGAACCCAGGGCTTGATTCGTAGATGTCTAGAGATGTCTCTCACCAAGCCAGTCTTCAAACCAGGATATGGACAGCGGAAAGCGATCTGGAAGAACCCGATGCGAATATGGACGGCTCAGCTGCGATACCGATGATAAGAATCCCAGCACTGATATCATGTAAGGGTCCTTGTTCCGTCACTTTCTCAACAAAGCAATGATCCACTTGTGAGCCCCGCTGGATTGTCTTCCCCTCCTCGGAAGAATACGAACAACCAATAGGAACGAAAAGAAAGCAACTGCGATGGAGACCCGGGAATAGACAAGCCTTGAGTTATCGTACTGCCGGCTGATAAATCTTACTCACCAGAAGGACGGATCAATTATTTATGTCCATGTTATAAACGCTACTCATCACTTATCAATAAGCCCGTGACCAACATTACAACCACAGGCCAGAGAAAGCTTATCTGTTTGCGCAAGATCCAGCACCATGGCGTCGAAGCTTTCCAGTAAATCTGCGCCAATCGTCGTCGTCGGCGCTGGAGTATTTGGTCTTAGCACCGCCCTTCACTTGGCGGAGCGCGGTTACACTAATGTCAAAGTTCTTGACAAACAACCATACCACGAGTCACAATACTCGTACAATAAAGGCTGTGATGCAGCTTCAGCAGGTAAACTTGATGAACCTGCTAGCTAAACTCTCCTGACGAACCTCCTACAGATATCAACAAAATCATCCGCGCGGCCTACGGTAAAGAAATCTGGTATCAGAATCTAGCACTTGACGCCATCACCAAGTGGAAAAAGTGGAATGATGACATAAAGACGGGCAAGTTGACTCCCCCAGGGATGTCGTCTTCTGATACACTATTTGTCAACAATGGTTGTGTCACGATCACTTCGGACTCGTCGCTTTCCCCGTTCGACAGGGATACCATACAAAACATGGCCAAGGTTGGTTTAGAACACACTCAGATCGACCTACATAGCGACAAAGACTTGAAACGGGCAAAGGATCAAGGATTTGAATTCGCAATCAAGGCTTTCAACCTCAGAGGCAACTCAGCTCTGTTGGATACGCAGTCTGGCTTTGTCTACGCCGATAAGGCCTGTCGCTTTGCACTACACAAGGCAGAGAGCCTGGGGGTTCAATTCGTTTTTGGGGAGTTGACTGGCAAATTTGTGAGCTTTCTAGAGAACACTGAATCTCAAGTCACTGGTATCCGCACAGCGGATGGAGCAGTTCATTCGGCTGAACTCACTATCCTGGCTTGTGGTGGCTGGACCCCTTCGCTTCTCCCACAGCTCGACAATCTATGTGAGACTACGGCGGGTAGCGTTGCTATCTTCCAGTTGCCACCTGATAAAACTCTTTGGGATCGTTTTGCACCCGAGAACTTCCCTACATGGTCGTATGTACTCTGCTCTCCTTTGGTGGAAAGTACTAACATTCGGTCTCCAGATACAATATGCGCCATGGCAAGTACGGTGGGCTTTACGGCTTTGCTAGAGACCCAAATGGCGTCGTTAAGATCGGATATCGTGGAACAAAGTTCACAAATCCACAGACTCAGCCGGATGGAGCTATCCGAAGCGTTCCGAAGACCCGTTGGACACAAGAGCCTATACGTCAAATCCCTCTTGTCGGAGCCCGAGTGATCAAAGCCTTCGTGAAGGAGTTTATCCCCGAGTTGGCGCAATGCGAGATGAGCACCCGGCTCTGTTGGTACACCGATTCGTATGATAACCAATTCGTTATCGACTTTGTTCCCAACCTCAAGGGATTGATGGTAGCCACGGGCGGCAGTGGACATGGATTCAAGTTCCTACCTAATCTGGGAGAGCATGTGGTAGACAGGATTGAAGGCAAGGACAGTGAATATCTTGATCTATGGAAGTGGAGGAGTTTGGAGGCCACACAGAAACCGTACAACAGTCTCATGGAAGGAGTTGGAAGCGAACGATCACTTCAACATCAGCCTTTGACAGCCTTCGATGGGTCTACCAAGGAGCTCAGTCGACTATAAATAGGCCATAGCGTTTCTAGGGGTACGATGTAGAATTGCAAATTGCCACGTCTCTTGTCTTAATATTCTCTGCCGGTCCCATTCCACAAACTAACCACCGTTGACCGCAGCATAGTTAATGACGGAAGATCATCTTAAAGGTCCTGCAATCAGGGACTCATATGCACTATTTGAATATATTGATGCATCCAATTCTCATTTCTATGATGTAAGAAATACATAACAATTATATACGGTCCTGATACCTAAACCAGTCGTCGTTCTCGAGGTCCACCATTTCAATATCTCTACTGCATTCTACGTAGATCAATTAACAATTGTCACAAACCTATCTGCCAATCTAAAACCCCACTCGCATGGTCAATAGTTAACCCCTTATCATGATAAACCAAGTCAAAACAAGAATTCCTATCGCGGGGAATCTCCCAACAGTGAGATACCCCGCAAATTTAAGAGGCGAACATCGGCTATTGAACTCGAACTCGGGAAAATACGAAGACCCTATCAGATTGGATGGAACTGTCATCCAACGTCTCCACCTTTCATTTTCTTAGAGATAGCTCCGAACGATGGATAAGGAGTCACAGGGTAGGTGACGTTGTAGCGGTCCCGTAGCAATTGCTGATCTAGATTGAAAAGAGCCTGGTATCTGGGGATTGAGATAAAGCCTTGGTATACTATCACAACCATGATGTTGGGATCAGTGTGGGGTATATAGTTGAGAACATCCCCACGACTGAGTGATTGACTCATCTACACGCCAGCCACATTCTACTCTTGCATCTATTGACATGAAGTTTCAAAATCCCCTACATGCCTCTTCTTTGGCTGGCTACGGTAAGGCCATTCGGGAGGCCCCCCGAGAGGTTATCTTCAACCGCCCTCTTCTTCTATCATCGCTCGTCTATGCTTTTGGTGGTTTCCCAGTCAGTAAGTTAACCCCCACCCTGGGCAGATCGTACCTCCACCAGTCAATGGATTTGCTGACTTAACTCCCACAAGTCTGGGATCAAGGTGCATCGTCGGTCATCCCATCCCTTCCCGGTTTCCAGAACCACTTCCACATCGCCTCCGGTACCAATGCCGATGAAATCCGAGTTTTTGTCTCAATCGTCTATGTCGGCTTCGGTGTTGGGTCTGCTCTGACTTTCTTCATCAACGATAGGATTGGAAGACTCTGGTCTTATCGTCTTTACACCCTCATCTACTGCATCGGTACTCTCATGGCTATCTTCTCTCCAAATCTCAAGGTTCTATACGCTGCTCGGGTGGTGCAAGGATTGGGTCTTGGTCCTCTCACTGTTACCTGTCCCATGTCTATTGTCGAGATCGCGCCAGCAGAGATTCGAGGTCTTCTCACCGCCTGGTTCACCCTACTCATGGGCATTGGGCTATTTGCAGCAGTTTTCTGTACTCTGGGTGTTTATCTTCACGTCCCAGTTGGAAATCTGCAGTTCCAGATTGTTTGGCTTACCCCAATGATACTTATGGGCCTCTGTATGGCGGCAACGTTCTTCATCCAAGAGTCGCCTCGATGGCTATTTATGGTTCAGCGGCGCGAAGAGGCTATCACTACCCTTGTAAAGATTCGCGGATTGTCAATCGACAATGAGCGCGTCCAGCACGAGATATGTGACATCGAGGACGACATCAACAGGACAGCTGAGGCGGTAGGAAATTCCAGCTTCTTAACAATCGCTAAAGAGACATTTACCATCCCATCTAACATACGAAGGGTGCAACAGAGTCTGATCTGCTACGCCCTTGCACAACTCTCCGGAGCCAACCTCATTACTTCCTACTTCGTTCCCATTCTAGCCATCGTGGGCGTCAAAGGTGACACCTCTCACAGCATGTTCCTCAGTGGCATGTACGGAGTTTCCAAGTTCATTTTCATCTTAATTGCCACGTTCCTCTTTATTGATATCCTCGGTCGGCGCAAGTCTTTGTTTATCGGTGCTGGTCTCCAGATGGTGACTCATATCTATCTCGCTGTTTATGTTAGGAGCACTCAGCAAGGCGCAGTCTCCGAGGCTGCTTCCAATGCTGCGATTGCTGCACTGTTCGTCCATGCCTTTGGTTACGGTGTTGGTAAGTTTTGCATATCTGCTGGAGTAGTGTGGCGAAGTGCTCACACCTTGCAGGTCTTTTCATTCTACCCTACGTGTTTGGCAGTGAACTATGGCCGAATCGCATTCGATCTTTTGGCGGCGCTCTCAGCCAGGCTTTTCACTGGCTTTTTATATACGCCATGCAGTACAGTATGCCCTCCATCCTCTCTAGCTTTAACCAATGGGGCGCGTTCGTCTTTTTTGGCGCTTGGTGCGCTGTTGCAATTGTGTACACCTATCTCATGATCCCGGAGATTGCGGGACTGAGCGTTGAGGAAATCGAAGATCTCTTCAGGGGTCCTTGGTTCAACGCACACAAACGCACGAAGCAAATGATTGTCCAGGGTATTGTCGAAAACGGCAATGAAAATGGCAACTATGACAGGTGAGTTCAGTGATTGTTTCTCTCAGTTCAAATGATAACCTTAAGATCAGACACATCAAGATGAAGCAATACGACACCGCCATCCGTACAACCTCGAACACCGACTAAGTAGGAAAGGCAAAGGGAAAGATCTGCGGTATACCTTGTAACGGTTCCGTGGTAGTTATCATGGGCAAATAAAGCTATTTTAAAACAATTATAAGGTTGAAAATCCATTGACTCGTACTCGACTCGGTTGATCATGTCGCATGTGACAGAGAGCTGTATCCCAACTGTTTAGTGAAATGATGTGAGCCATAGACTTTCGAGGTACCCATGAATTTGAATCACTACCATGTAGGTGGCCTAGCAACCTTGTGTAGTTTGGTTGATTTAGCTCATCAGGGTTGAAGGTTGTGCTGACGATGCTTCCATCTAGTTGATGTTCCTGATGGACCCCCGTTTTGGGTCAAATGAGATTGTTTGTTCAGCGTTTGGTCACAGTGTTGTCGAAGAAAGGTGATGTAGTAGCCGCCACAGTCAATAAGTGAGGCCAACTACGCCACGATGATTCCGGAGCCCTGCTAGTCACTGTTTGTATTTTGACCAACTTATCGATACAGAGTCAACTTCAACTGTGCTTAAGAGGAAGTGTCAAGCATAAAAACCGCATTCATTCCGTCCTCTGTTTCGTTTTGAACCACCAAATGCAATTCGAATAAAGCCCGCGACCATCTAGATAACGTTCGAAACTAATCTCTAACTATCCAAAAACTATCCATAGTAATCCACCATGTGTATCATGCACATCACAGCTGTTTATTGCAAATGTGGAGCGTATAGGGCTCCTATTAAGGTGCCTGAACCATGCGCGGCGTCAGGACGTAATTTTGGCGCCTGCGGGTGCGTTATTGATCAGTGCCGGAATGTGACCGGAGAAGATTGTGCAAAGTGCATTGAGCGTAAGACTGCACAGCCTGCACAAAACGGGGATAAAAAATGCGAGGCACGAAAGTCTAAGACCTGATTTGGCTGTGACGAGTGCTTTCAGGTCCGACTATAGGAAAATAACAACAGTTGAAGATGTTACTGTTTCCGGGGACGGCATAGACAGAGAGCTTTTGTTAATATATGTTCGCTACCGAGTAGAATCCTCAAACCAGCTCCATCGTCCTCATAGGTAACATGAATGATCATCCGGGAATCTTTGTTCCCTGACATGCCAACCCCAGCTTATGACACGTGCAGTACTGATATGCTGCGTAGCCTTATAGTATTTATATGATGTAGGAAGTGCGCCTCTATGGTAGTTAACTCTCAAATCCTTCCATACTTACTGGCACACAATATTGAAACCAATCTGACCAACACCAATTTAGCTACTAAATGCTTGTCAAAACTGCAAGTCCAATGTGTCGTTTTTTTAACACCGCGGTAAAATGTCCTACATGTGGACATAAATACCGAAACTCTTCGCGTTCGCAACCATGTATCAACATTCCTGCAACGGGCCGATTTGGGGACTGTAAGGTTGGCACTAAAACGGTCCATGGGGAGCAGTTTGGAGTGGAATGTTCTGATTGCCGAACACGGTGTGCGGCAGTAGAGAAAGAAAAGCTTGCCGCAGTCAGGGGGTAAGAAGGACATGTCGTATGCAACATAGTGGGGAGGCGGGATAGAGAAGCGACTGATGTAGCTTGACAGCTGGGGGAAGGTTCGTGATTTCAGAAGAGAATATTGGCGCGAATGATTCAAATTTTCTCTACATTGGCTCAGTTCCCTGCAAGGAATAATTCCATTGGAACCAATATGATTAGAAATCAGTTCCACAAAGTAACAGCAGCCTCGTGATTATACTTCCTCCTGGCTCATACTGAGTATTCAATTATTGCACTCGTAGGCTAAACACATTCTCTGATAGAATTATCAACAACATCAACATGGCCAAAGGCTTTTGATTCACCGCCTTCAATACCTGCCGCCGTCGTCCGTTGAGGCGAGCACGTGATACCTAAATGTATAACAGTGACTTTAGCCGCACCGAAACTCTACCGTTTGACGTGGACTACTCATAACACTATTCCATACAACATCACTATGATTTTCTGGCTACACAAAATGGTTAAGAGATTTCAAGTAACAGTGAATATTCCTGATGTTCAATACTAGTTGCGAATCATCTGCGGGCTACCCTCCGTCTCGTATCATCATGATGAGATATGTTGCGTCTGTGACACTCATCTCTATCATGATCTAGTCCTTGGTTGAAGCTAAGGGAGGCGGTCCTCTACTCTCTGAGAGCGCAACTCCAATGAGTTCTCATGACTTGGGCTGGGCCATCACCTCCGGTGTCACGACAGTGATTGGCGGTATGGCAGTAGGATTGGCCAATGCCAACGATTACACACGATTCGCTCGGAAACCTGGTGACCAAGTATTTGGGCAGTGGTTTTCCATCATGTAAGCGATTCGAGCAAAGTGTTACGCCTTGACTGATATCAGATCTTTAGATCCTTCGGTACACTGTTCCTCCTCTTTGGCTGTCTCGCGGCGTCTGCCACGCAAGCTATCTGGGGAGAACCTATCTGGAACCCTCGTACGTCTTCACCTCTCATCTTTTCTCCTAAATGTCATCACTAACTAGCCTCTGAAGCCTTGATCTGTCAACGGTGGCTTGACAGAGACTACTCGTCAGGGTCCCGGGCAGCAGCATTTTTCGCTGGTCTAGGCCTGGCGATGGCCCAAATTGCGATCAATTTGGTGGACAACGCCTATAGCGCCGGTATGGACCTTTCCGGCCTCGTCAGTTCTTACATCAACATCAGGCGCGGTGCATTTCTTGCCCTGTTTCTCAGTATTGCTATGTGTCCATGGGATCTTCTTGCCTCGGCCAGTGTCTTCATCTCTGTCTTGTCTGCTTACAGTGTCTTTCTTGGGCCCATTATCGGTATTCACGTTTGCGACTACTGGCTGATTCGGTCCCGGCGCATTAAACTCAGTGATCTCTACAATCCCGATTGTAACAGTATTTACTACTTCAACCACGGTTTCAACCCGAGAAGCTTTGTTGCTTGGATTCTCGGTTTTGCAACTCAACTGCCGGGATTTGCGGCTACTGTTACACCCGACAAAGTTCAAGTTGGCGAGGCGTGGCATGAACTGTTTTACCTCGCATTCCCACTCGGATTCACCATCTCGTTTGTGGCACACTACGCTCTGAACCGTGCGTTTCCGCCCCCTGGTCTTGGCCTTGTTGACGATATAGACTTTTTCGGGTCGTTCACTGAGGCTGAGGCAAATGAGTTAGGTATGGGCCTGGTTACCGATGAGAGCTAGAAAATGATTGTTCCAGGCGTATCTGTCAAGCAGAAGGCCGGAGTATTCTGATGAAATGGTATCATTTGACACTAGATTTGCAACAACAATATTGCTCTACCAAATATCACCGTTTAGGGTTCTTGAAGAATTTTCTGTTAGATTGGTAACGCTTTGGACGACGAGTTCCTGACATTCGCGACGTTGGTATTCGAAGTATCCTGAGAATGTAAAACTTTGTGACACTAATCAGCCTAATTTGAGGCTTCTAACCGAGGTCCACAATCACAAACCTTTTTTGGGCACGATCACTTCATATACTCTCATTGTGATTGCTGTGAATTGACTGTTTACAAATTGAAACTCGCATCGAATAGAAATAAATAAAAGGCTCAATTTCGTCGACTAAAGTTATTAATGACTTGAACCGCTTAGATAGGCATAATGTCTCACAAAAAGGATATCTGCACAAGACTACTCAACGGGCCAACTGTACTTACAAGGGTCAATCGGCACAGCACTTGTTCCGCCACTCTGTTGCCAGATCAGACCACCCGATACCTGGTGTTTCTGTTTAATCCCTCATAATGCACGAGACATTCTGCTTTTTGTCAGTTCTGCATCTTTGGAGTTGAAATCTTAGTCCGCCTTCATATATTCTACGCTTCTTACAATAGGTAACTTCTATCCTGCTAGGCCACTAATCCACAATGGCTGAAACCACTGGAACGGCCCGCCAAGCCTCTCCCGCTGCCGAATCGGAGGTAACTCCACCCGCTACAACCGCTATACTCGACCCGCAACACTGGGCGCAAATTGGGGAGGTCAGTTAACAATCAATCATGTTCCTTGGTTTGCTTACTCATAATGCAATGGCTTGAAGGATGCGGATGATGCTGATGATGCGGATTCTGACTCGACTCTGGAGCCCGACAATGCTTCTTCCACGGCGTCGATCACTTCCAGTATCCTTGAGTATAGAACGATCCAGGGCCGGACTTATCACAGCGAGCAGGGAAATGCTCAATATTGGTATGCGCCGTCAGCTGCGTCTCCAACATAGGAAGCTAACATCAATGTACAGGGGATCCAACGATGATAAACAGAATGATTTGATGGATTTAACGTGAGTGGATTGCCTTGCTTCACAAGACAGCCTTGTTTGACAAAATGGTAGTCATCATATTCTCACTCTTGGACTCGGCGACAAGCTGCATTTAGCCCCATTAGAGGAGGACAAAATACAGGTAGATTGATTGACGAATCACCCGGCTTCGTACTAATTGTTTCTTAGCAAGTTATCGATATCGGAACGGGTACAGGTACGACTCTACGAGGGCGTCTTGGTTAGCAGAGGTGACTAATATTCGATCACAGGCATTTGGGCTATGTAAATACATATTGTCTCTTTCATTACGAGCCTTGGCTAATTAAACGACAGCGACTTTGCAGACAAGTATCCTGGCGCGGAGATCATCGGAACAGATCTATCACCAATCCAACCTTCTTGGATTCCACCCAATCTGCGATTGTGAGTGCGATATAAGTTCTTTAGGCCTCTACTTACACCACGTCAGCGAAATTGAAGATTGCACTCGTGAATGGACTTTCAAATCCAGCTTTGCCGATTACATACACGCAAGATGGTTATTCGGCAGTATTAAGAGTTGGGATGACTTCTTTGCTGAAGCCTTTCGAGTGTGTAAGCCTGGAGGCTGGGTTGAAAGTCACGAAGCTGCCTCTAGTATTTCCAGCGACGACAACACCGTAGATCCTGGCTCGGCTATGGGACACTGGGGCAAGTTCTTCCTCGAGGGTAGCAAGAAGATAGGAACGAGCTTTACTGTCGTTGAGGACGGTACCCAGCGTAAGGCAATGGAAGCCGCTGGGTTCGTTAACATCCAGGAATTTGAGTTTAGAGTAAGTTTCATTTCCTAAGATAATATGTCATGGGTCTAATACTTGTCGCAGAACCCGATTGGCGCTTGGCCGAAAGACCCTATTGAGAAAAGAATGGGTTCCTACACCCAGTATGGTCTTGAGACCGACAGCGAGGGATTCATCCTATTCATGGCACATGCTCTTGGCTGGAAGAGAGAAGAGATTCTCGTCTATATCGCTCAATTCCGTCGCGAGATCCGGTCTGGAAAGCATCATGGATATTTTGCCCAGAAGGTTGTTTGGGGTCAAAAGCCCGAGACTACGACCACCTAAACGTGTGAAGACTTCTAGCTGGGGGACATGAACATGTCTGAGTGGCGAGGCTTCAAACATGAAAAAGATCGCCAGTCTCATTTTGCTTTTAAAACTTTACTTGTAGTCGACGCAACTTGTACGAAGGTGGCTCCTCGGATGGAACCTCATTGTGACATCAATCAGTCCCCATCCACAACTCAAGGTAGGATACGTGGAAGTCCTTCCCCTTCATGTGAAGCGAAATATAGTTCAGGGTGCAGGCGTCAGACCTGAAAGTTAGGTAGCATCTCCATGCCGACGTTGTGGCCAAGCTTTCGGTGTAGATGTTATGCGGACGAATTAGCGTATTGCGCCCTGGATTTATCCGTCCATAGACCGCTAGATTCCTTCTTCCAAACGAGACCTCCGAGCCGATCTTTCCCATCTTGCTTCTAACTAATTCACGTTAAGCCATTGTAGGATCATTTAGCTCTCGCTCTGAAATGCTCCGAAGATCATGACCGACCCGTTTAGTGCGTGCTACCGAGGAACCGACCACTCGTGATAGTCACCCCGCATCAACCTTGACCAAGGACTGTGGGGTCGGGGATACCGGAGCCGGAAAACACAATGTGGTCATCAGACGAAATACAGTGGCATCAGTCTGCCGAGTCGAGAATGCGGGGAAATCAGGGCTTCGTATACCGAAAAGATCGACAATTCGCTAGACTACATCAGGGAGGAGTTCAGTTTCCCCAGCTTTTCCCTGGCTATCCCCCTGGTGTTCACGATAGTCGTGCCATTGAGAATCGAAAGACATACGTCAGGTGCTATAAACATTTTCTATTAGCATGCGTAATGCCAAGAAGCTCGGTCCGTTCCGGGACGGTGTATCAGAATGGAGGCATCTATGAAAATCGTTATAAGACCATAAAGGCTCCCAATCATAAAGTGACCTAGAGTAGTAACTAACATTCACCCCTTCACTCTTATCCAGTATGAAGCAGTTTGTTGGCCCACTACTGGCACTCGGTTGCCTCATCGGCAATGCTGCTGCAGCATGGCCGAACGGACCGTTCAAGACGTCTGGTCGATGGATCGTCAACGCCAACAATGAGAAGGTCAAGCTGGCTGGAGCCAACTGGCCTGGTCACGGAGAGGTCATGGTCCCTGAAGGCCTTCAGTACCAATCCATCCAAGACGTCATTTCCGACATCAAGAGCATCGGCATGAACGCTATTCGTCTTACCTACGCCACTGAGCTTGTTGATCAGATCTATGACAACGATGGCAAGGACGTCGACCTCAAGACGTCATTTGAGCAAGGTCTTGGAAAAGAGAACGGCACTATTGTTTTGGCGAAGGTGTTGAAGAACAACCCTTCTTTCACGGCTGAGACAACACGTCTTGAGGTGAGACTGGAAAATCCCATACGCGAAGAGACGTACTGACAGAGGTGGTGTAGGTGTATGATGCCATTGCAGCTGAATGCCTTCGCCAGGAGGTCTACATCAACCTTGACAACCACATCTCAGAGGCTAAGTGGTGCTGTGGTGGTACTGATAGCAACACATGGTGGGGAGATACCCAGTTCGACGTAGACAAGTGGGTTCGAGGCGGTGCTTACATGGCAGCTCACGTACGTCCCGTCTCCATTTCCAACATGCCCAAGTCTAAGCTAATTATAAATAGAGCAAGAAATGGCCCGCCAAGGTCTCTCAGTCTCTCCGCAATGAGCCTCGTGAGCCCACAAACAACAACAAGCTCCGCGATGAGTCATACAACTGGAGCGACCTCTACAAGTACATGCGCCAAGGTGCCGATGCTGTCCACAAGGCTGACCCCGAAGCCATCATCATCATTTCCGGCATGAACTATGATACCTACGTGACCCCTCTCTTCACTGGAGCTAAGCTAGAGCCCAGTGGTGAAGTCTTTAACCGAGACGACTTTGTCGGCTACGGCAAGGACAAGCTTGTTCTTGAGATCCACACCTACGAGAACAAGGGCACCACCTGCCCCTCCCTTCGTTACAACCTTTACACCAAGGGTTTCCAGGCCATGAACGAGACTGATCCCAACACCGCGGAGATCTTCCCCGTCATGCTGACGGAGTTCGGCCAGGCTATGAACGGCGCGGATTACGAGACTGCCAAGACATACATCAGCTGCTTGTCAGAGTATCTCCCTGAGGTGCAGGCTAGTTGGTTTATCTGGGTTATTGTTGGTCGCTACTATACTCGCCAGGGAATTCAAGAGTTTGATGATTCTTGGGGTATGAAGAAGCCTGATTGGTCTGGCTGGAGGAACGATGAGTACATTGAGACATACCTCAAGCCACAAATTGAAGGTACACTGAAATAGTTGATCCGCGACATAGCGGCTTGTAAACCATTTTTCATCAATAAAATTTGCTTCAATTCTGTCCTTGCTCTCAATCGTCAGTAGACATTTCACAAAGAGGTGTATATCTTTATGATTGTAGGGCCTCTGACATGTGCCATAACAGTACCGATACACAGTTACTTAGCCTGTTTGTAGCTTTAGTAATGATCACGCATATGTATATTGCACAACTCACAGCCTGATTTTATTCTGCAGCTCAGCCGCAAACAGAACTTCCCCTCATCCTTTCGCCACGATGACAATTAGGCTCCGAAACAATACAACACAACATCAGTTTCCAAATGGCTCTCTCTCTAAGGGATAGGACCCCACTCAAGCCTGAGATCCGGCTTGCTCAAGCCGTGTCAGAATTTGAGGCTATTCTCACTTCTGAGCAGAAGGTTTCTTTCAGCGCATCGCGATCATCGGCGGCTAGTACAGCGCCTTCGATGTCAGACGTGATGCGTTTGACCGCCGAGATCGATTTCAAAGCTACCAACAAACATGGCCGCGGGCGATGTCTCGGTCCAAGAATGACCAATATTCTTCAGTCCATACAACAGTTTGCCGCTCTTGGCGATGTCGTATTTGGCGGGTCGCAAAACCTCATTGCATGTGGTGTTTGGGCTGCTGCAAGAATGACGCTTCACGTAAGATAGTGACCCTTGTTCAACTCTTCGGGTAAGGATCTGGCTGAAGAAGGTATACAGGTCATGACAGGCTATTTCACCTACCTGGAGAAGCTATCTCTGCTCTTGATGTCGGTCGGCCGAAACGCGCCACGTTACCAGGCTTTGGCGGTTATTTATCCCAAGTCAAAGAACCTACAGCGCTATTTGTACGAATACTTCATCATCATCACCAGACTCTGTCATCAGTCCGTCGCTTGGACCCAGAAATCATCCTTGAAACGAGTGTCTTCGTCGATCGGTGACCCTGACATGAAGAACTTCCAGTCAGATCTTGAAGTGTGGTCGACTTCTATCAGAGAGGAGGCCAACCTACTACTCAGCCAAAAGGTGGACGAGGAGGCAAAGCATAACAGGAGCTTTCGCAACTGGATCACGAATAGAAACGAAAGAGTACAGTGGCAAGAACGGATAAAGTCATGTGTCGCCTTCCTGGACGCATGCTCTCAGTACGACTATCGTACCCCCTGGAAACAAAGCCGCAAACATGGAACGACTTCCGTTCTGAAATCTTCTAGCCAATACCAGCAATGGAAGCATAGTCAGTCTGGTGATCGCTCACTTATCGTTCACGGTACACTGGGGGCTGGGAAGTCAGTTCTCCTAGCTAACATTGTCGACGACCTCAATCTTCAAGACAACACTGTGGTCCTTTATCTTTTCTCTCGCCATGATGACTTCTCTAGTCTCAAAGCCAGAACTATACTCGGATCACTTATTAGGCAGTTGCTTGAGATTTTCGTTAACGACGACAGCTTCAGCCATATCTTCGTGAACACTATATCTGGCGTTGACTTGGAAGATATCATGAGCACTTTTAGGAAATTCCCATCCCATCCGCGGGAGGTCTATGTGGTTGTGGATGGACTCGATGAGTGTCCTTTTGAAGAACAGCAGACAGCACGACGCTGCCTCACAGTCCTCCAGTCCATTGGTTACAAGCTATGCGTATCTGTCAGGACACCAGAAAGAACTACAATCTGGGATGAACGAGCGTTTCAATTTCAGTTATCAATTTCAGAGAACAATCCTGACATTGTAGACTATGTGCAAGCTGAAGTCGACAATCGAGTCCGAGATGGGAGACTGACCACTCGTGACCCTGAACTTGTGAAAGACATCAAAGAAGAGCTGATGAGAGGTGCAGGTGGCATGTGAGTATCCCGTATACTTCTAAATCGTATAATCCGATGCTAATCAGACGAGGTTTCTCTGGGTCACACTGCAACTGGACTCTGTTTGCATGGAGATGTCTGATCACGACATCCGCGAAGCGATTAAGGACCTGCCCCCTGATCTAACGCAAACCTACGAGCGAAACCTCATGAAGGCTAACGCAAACGATTTTAAACGTCACCATACTAGAATCTTCAAGCTACTTGTTGGTGCGAGAGAGCTTTTGACAACTGATCAACTACGTGAGGCTGTCAGTGTCACTATTGGAAATACTACGTGGGACCCAAGGCGAGAAATCGGCGACATTCACGCCGTGCTCCAGTTTTGTGGTAGCTTGGTGATGGTCGATGAAGAGGACGATACAGTTCGCTTCATTCATCATAGTGCACGAAGCTTCTGTCTTAGTTCACCTCGTAATGGCGCAGAGTGGACTTTCACCAAGAAAGAAGCGGACGAGAACTTGGCAGAAACATTGGTCACTTACTTGAGCTACAATGTGTTCGATACTAGGCTATCAAGGAATCGCGTGCCACATTTTGATGCCAACAAAATCCCGAGAGAGGTTGTGATGAGCGCTTTGAGCAAACACGACATTGGGGTGAGTTTTGCTGAAAGGTTTTTAAAGCCACGGTCTTTGGCGAGACATAATGTTGGACCAATTCTCGCTGAAGCCGGCGCCTTTAGAAATAGGGACGAACATGAGCACTTTTCCTTGCTGCCTTATGCCAGCAAACATTGGATCCAGCACACAGCACATTTAGATCAACTTTCCATAATGCCGCAATGGTGCCGCCTGCTCGATCACCCTACATTCGGTATTAAACTCGATGACGTTTCTGTCCCACAGACTATGCGCTCGGCGGATCATAATCCCAAAGGTCATCCTACTGCTTCGCGCCAAATGATCTGGGCATTACAGCATGGACATATCCTACTATTGAAACATGAACTTGTCGCACCCAGGGGCATACGAAAGGTTCAAGCCTATGTAGCGCTCTGGCGTTATTTGAGGAATATCAAGCCTCTCACTATCAAAGAAAGCATGGACTATCAGCTCGTTAAGTGGCTATGTCCTATGTTCTTACGTTTGCGCATGCATCATCCCGCCAAATACTACTTCTTAACCCGCCTCTCCATCTTTGATGATTATTACGCTGATATCGTTGAAGAGGCCGTGGCCGTCGATGATTTGGAGGCAATCGCTGCACTTCTGGCTCACGACGACCTGATAGAAGCGAACTTCTCCTTTATCAGTCCACGGATTATGAAGGTAGCTGCTTCGTATGAGCAAACAAGACCTCTCCAACATCTAATGACAAATGTTCTAAACACTACCAACAGCATCAAAGATATGACCTCGGACATGCCAGATCCTGTTCTATTGAGACTTCTTTACCGTTCCCTACGGGCTGGTGTAGACTTGAGTGTTTTACGGGATAATGGAGCATACATAACTATGAAACTGCTTTGCAGCTACACAGGCTTTTCGACAGTAGCTCAAGAGATCTTCAGATCCCTACTCCCGAAGACTACCACAGAGATAGGCCCCTACAGAAAGGATGTTCTCCTACACAAAGCTTGCCTAAGCGGAGACATAGAAGTGGCAGACACTTTACTGCGATATTCGTCAGACCCTAACACGCGTATGAATGGAGGTTCATGTCTAGACGCTACTCTATATGGATTATCCCAGGGCCGACTACGTTTAGTATGGCGTCTTTTGAACCATGGGGCGAAACCTGAGTGTGCAACAGTGGTTCGAGCAACACAGCTCAGACAGTGGGCAGTTGCTCTATGCCTCCTAGCAGTATATGCCGTTCGAGCCGAATCAGATACCTCTGGTCTTGACTTCCAAGAACCTTTCTTTTTGGTCTACACTTTTGACCATTGGGATGAAATCGAACCCCTATTTAAGCTCTCTATTCCAATTCCAGGAACGTTTTTTGAATCTCCGTGGAGAGATGTTTTTTACCCATTGCATCAACTATCAATGTTTAAATCAAACTGTTGGCTTGATTGGCAATTCTTTTTCGTGCCCTGCTACTCTTGGAAAGGCAAATGGAGGTCAATTACTAATCAGGAAGTAAAAGACTTCACTAACCAAGTACAAGAGGACATGTTATCAATACCTCATTATGCGGAAAAGGCACTGATTGAGAATCCTGCCAATACAATGAAAGAGGACTCTCCCTACATTTACCAGTATTCTTTAGAGTATGTTCTTCTCAGAGCAAATTCGACTCCATGGGTCAAAATCACCACTCCTAACTCTTTTTCTGTTATTGCTGAAATATCTAGAAGGTGGAACTGGTTATCCGTTAGAGAAGAGTGGGACGAACCGGAAAAGATGTGCCATACACAAGACTCTGATAGTACACCTTTTGCCGTCTGGAAGGACTCTAGGAACTTGGACGGTCTCGATATTTGGCAACTTTCCATCTCAACCGAGGAGACGGTGCAGATTCACGGATTGATCGATCAACGTCGTCGCAGATGGGATCTAGTTCGCTCCGGGCTTTCGGAAAGTCAATGGGCTGTTCGAGAACTCCGCAAGTCTCTTGTCTTGCTTCAAAGCCTACCCGTTCCCTCCAAATTCTCTGTACATGATACGAGGGTACCAGCCAAATACCTGCCAAGATGGTCAACTACCGAGCATGGCTCCATGGAACGCTTTGGCTTCGGCTTTGCATACATGAGTGTTCGCATTCAATGGTTAAGAACACTGGGGCTTCTGCTTACAATGGGGTCGCTGACGTACACGGACTTCCCTAATGAACTGCTCGAGGATGTTGGTGAAATATTTGACGCTCCACCCCGCCTCCTGGAGCATCTTACTATGTATCGACACGGTATTATGCCTTTAACGCTTGAAGCATCGTTTTTAGGTCCAAAGTTGGGTCGCTATCTCTTCAGACATGTTTTCCGCAATAGCAACTGGCTATCGGAGGTAACTTCTTGGTTGGAACAAGTGGACCCAACAATCTTTGCTTGGACAATGGGTGCCGACGCGCCTCTGTCTTTCATAAGAGCTTTCCAGAGCTTTCGATACGCGGGAGTGCCGGAAGATGAGATGGAAAGATTAGAGTCCGCATTGGAGGTTGCACGTTCAAAGCTTGTTGAGTTGGTGTAGGAATTGGGCCATTGATACATTTTGGGTTGTCTACCAAAGCCGACTCACGTAGTAGGGATTGATATGAAATGGTAGTTGCATGTCTGCACACTCTTTCAAGCCTTTGTCAGACTGTCCACCGCGCGAGCAACAAGTGATTTAGTCTCTTCTGGTAAATCAGCCTCCTTCAAAGGCGTAAGTCGATCCTCCCAAACCTTCCACCTCGCTTCACAGAAACCCCTCCATCCATCTTCATCTTTGAACTCTGTCAAGCTAGCACCTGGCTTCGCAATTTTACCCTCAAACTGATGTCCTTCATTACTCGCCTTTTTCAACTCGCCAGATGCATAGATGAACCAGACTGAGGCGGCCTTCAACAACTTGGGTGAGGTTTGCTTTGCGACTTGCTCGGCAGAGGGATCCTCTAGAGCTTCACGCAAGGTCCAGATGGCAAAGAGGCTGAAGTCCTGGACATCTGCTGCGGTTATTCTGGCAAAGAAGGCGTTGATGTTGACACAAGCCTCTTCAGACTTTTCTTGGGCTGTTGAAGGATACGTCAGTGGGTGTTGACTGGAGTCAAGGGTGTTGAGCATACCGATATCGAGCTGTTCGCGAGCCTTAGGGCCAAACATGGGAAGTTCATCCCAGCTCTTGGCATCATCCCAAACCGTAAGCTTCTTGGCTTTTTCGGTTGCCTCGGGGAGGTGTTTGATTGACTGAACGACTTCCACTAGCTTGTCTTGCTGATCGTGCGGGGTTTGCTCAGCAGCGGTGAGCACTTCCGACCACAGATCATTAAGCTTGTTTTCAATTTCTGTCGCGTCTTCATTTTTGTCAATTGCTTCAATGCAATCGTGTGCCACAATTTGGGCGGCCTGTTCCGCGGACACGCTGTCGTCGCTTAGTAGGTCTTTGAGTGTGCCGGCCATTTTGAGTAGGTAGTTTGAATGAATGAATGCAAGGGAAATGTCAGGAGATGCAAGGTGAAAGATGAGTGCAACACAAAGCGGAGGTCAAAAGATAAACGACGAGGCTAACGCGGCATATCACATCCGGCTCGCAAAGTGAGGTCTTTTCAAAGGTTCCAAGGGTATCGCGAATCATGAAAGATAAGACCGACACATGGTCGACCCTGAAACAGATATATGCCGATCTTGCCCCGCTTCTTCTGCGGGATATACATTTAACTGGCCAGGATGGTCTCAACTACAACTGCTCATCTGCCGGACAAACATCCCATTGGGGCAGGTCGTGATACTATCTCGAAGTCAATGCAGTAGTTGGCCAATCGGACTTGTGGAAACCACCACCTGCCTTCTTTGTTATACTCTTTGTGTTTTTGATCTCCGAGCTGTTCAAAGGGTTGATAGATAGGCAATGGCCATTGATGTATAAAATCAGCAGAAAAGACTGTGGCAAAGATGGAATTCATTCTGCACGCTGCTCTCATTCTTTCGTTAGTTGTTCAATAACCGTTTGACAAGATGCTCTTCTTCAAGGTGCGCCGATAATTTCTCCGGTTCCTAAACCACATTCAAACTTGAAGCTCACCTCTTATAGTCCCTCGCCTCGCTCGCTGCGCTTGTCAGTGTAGCCGTTGCCAGCCCCATCGAGTCCCGTCAATCCGCCACCAGATGCGGCAGCACCAGCTACACAGCAGCCCAGGTGCGAGCTGCTGCCAATGCTGCTTGCCAGTACTACCAGAATGACGATACTGCTGGTAGCTCCACCTACCCTCACACCTACAACAACCGCGAGGGCTTTGACTTTGCTGTCAACGGTCCCTACCAGGAGTTCCCCATCAGGACCAGCGGTGTCTACACTGGCGGTAAGTCGAGCAATGTGGCTAGTCAATGCTCCTACTAACATGAAGTTTTAGGTTCCCCCGGTGCTGATCGTGTTGTGATCAACACCAGCTGCCAGTATGCTGGTGCGATCACTCACACTGGAGCTTCGGGCAACAACTTCGTTGGCTGCAGTGGTACCAGCTAGGCGAAAGACTCATTGTTTCGATACTTTTGAGCGATGCGTCACACGTACATAGTTCGATTCTGATCAATTTGACATTGAGTTACATATTTAAAGACTTTCTCTGCTTAACAAAGTGAAATGACACATCACCTTGTGAAGCGTTACCCTCCACTAGCAGTACATAACCCAACTATCCAGGTTCATTTTCTTAATAACCTTGCTGAACCCTTTAGAGCCTGTCGCATCACCTTTAGTAGCGCAGATCCTCTTCTTGTCGCTAGCCTTCACCTTTGGTGCACCGTCTGGGTACTCAATATTGAACACTGGCTTCCCGGCCTTGATGTAAGGTGCATAAAGATCGCATTCTTGATACTGAATGCAGGACTCGTTGATGCAAAAGGCCACGTAGGGGAGAACTTGTTTTGTGACATCCCCGCCGTTCTTCATGCCCATGACCATGCCGTACTTCGCTGCTTCTGCAGATAGGAACTTGACGTATGAAATCGTGTCCTTCTGAGTCAGGCCTAGACCATTGTCGTTTTGCTAGAGGTGTGTCAGTCAATTATCGGAAACCTGCCCTTAAGCACTTACATAGCCATCCATGTTGTCAGGGTCGATGGCATCACATCCCTTGTCAGCGGCCAGTTTGATGCGCTTAGCCATAACGGCTCGCACTGCAGTACTTCTGATATTGACCCATTTCTCGTCTGGCCAACCACTCATCGTCTTTCCGAGATCCTTCTTCGGGAAGCTGTTCTTATCCTTTCGCCAGTTCTCCCAAGACCCGGCGCTGAAGTAGCAGATAACACGCTTGCCAGAATCTTGCATGGCAGAGATCGTCTCCTGCGTGTTTTCGAACAAGTCTATGTCCCAAATAGAAACGTCGGGGCTCATATCATCAGCACCCTCATCAGGCACCGTGATGACTTCGGAAAGAATGATCTGCCATGGTGTGCCGACCTCTGGCTTCCAGGGTTCTTCGCGTTTATTGAGGGATACTCCTCGGGTGGTGATTGCCTGGACAGTGGCCAGCTCGGATAGAGATGCCAGAAGCGTAATGATACGGAGTAAAGTTGCCTTCATTTTCGGAGTACGGCGACGGCCGGTGAATGCTATCTCAAGATGTCTACGGTACCTTCGAGCTCTAGAGAAAGCGGCGGGGTAGGTGTTTATATACAGAGACACTTACTACCTTTTACGGCATTTGGGTGTGTTATAAATTGCGTTTGGCGACAATATTCGGGTCCATTCCTGTCATCTCACTAGAATAGGCCGAGGCCCTATCGTGACATTCTATGCGTAGACTAGCTGCTAAGAACATACGTGAATGGCTGTAAAGAATTAAGGAATGTATTGGGACCGCATCTAGTTCGGATGCGGCCACTGACTGATTCCAAAACACCCCCACAAATGGCACCAGTGAACAATTCACACAAAAGCTTTGGGCCAAAATCTTTGATCCCGCGGAAAGGGAATGCGACTTGTTAATGAATTTCAAAGAAAAGTTAACATTCCGTATTGAGTTATTCAAGGCTTTTTGCCCGTCCCCATCGCATGCTTAGGGTATTTTGACCACATTGCACAAGAATCAATTTCATTTCTTCCCGTCTCGTTTACTATTAGCACCAATCCTGTAAACTTGAATAGTTCAACACTTCAGTATCCTCTATTAGGCCTCTACTGACTCGAATTAAGAGAGAAGGAGGTCTTCACGAATTGAATCAAGATTGTTATAATACGACTGCAGTATCGTTGAACAGTCCATGATTGTACCTTACTGTCATTGCTTGGCTGGTGTAGGGTATGCAGGCCTTAGTGTTAGACACGATTCACATGTCGTCATACACCTACAGACGCATCGTGATTGGCTGCACCCTCGTATGACGTTGCGCTTTTCTCAAAAAGACAAAGCTCTATCTTTCCATCCTACTCAATCCCTCAGCACCAACAAAACCAGCCCAAAATG
Source organism: Fusarium sp. VM40 (assembly GCA_954870535.1). NCBI lineage: Eukaryota > Fungi > Ascomycota > Sordariomycetes > Hypocreales > Nectriaceae > Fusarium > Fusarium sp. VM40. The sequence goes on from CATPAH010000009.1 coordinate 879,611, forward strand.
CCACCCAATCAGCTCTTTCAATACTCCGTTGTCTCGGCTCTCATGGATGGAGTTGCCGAGACCGGTATCACCATCTCAGACTTTCTCAAGCACGGCGATCATGGTCTTGGCACCTTTCGACACATGGTGGGGGAGATGATCATCCTTGACGGTACCATTTACGAGATGAAGGTTGATGGCTCTGTCACTGCTCTTGACGACACTGCTTGTGCTGAACAAACTGCTCCTTTTGCCATGATCACACAGTTTCAACCTACAACAACGTCTAAGAAGCAAATATCGAGCAAAGAATCCTTGACGGAAATCTTGTCGCAGCTTCTTCCGGGAACAAAGAACCACTACGTCGCTTTCAGAGTGGAAGGCACATTCAAAGCAGTCACTGTCCGAACAGTCGGTGGTCAAGAAACACCAGGCGAAAGTCTCGCGGAACTTGGAAAGCGTCAAGCCTCTCACTCCTTCAACGACATCAAGGGAACTATCATTGGGTTCCGGTCACCAGCCTTTATGCAGGGTATCAGCGTCGCTGGCGACCACCTCCACTTCCTCGCAGCGAACAGAAAGTCGGGCGGTCATGTTCTGTCCATTGAAGGGGATGGTGATCTGGAGATCAGCGCAGCTCCCATTACTGCGGTCAACCTGCAATTGCCTAATGGGGATGAAGCGTATAATCAAGCCAAGCTGGCGAGAGACGACGATGGTATAGCTGCGGTGGAGGGTTAGGGATGACAAGAAGGGCCCGATGACCCAAAAAGATACGTTTGCTGAACAGTTTATGGAATATCTATATTACTTGGTAATTACTTCGCAACAGCAGCCGGAACTATTACAAGCATTTGTTAACTATAGCAAGGTCAGTTGATAAGAAGTAGCAGCTGTATGCTTGTCACTTAAGCTACTATAAAGATTTGATCAATGTGTAAATAAATGCAGACTTCTATTATATTCCTTCTCATAATTCCGACAGACAAATTGGTCACGAAAATCCCATTACCATAGCCGGTTAGCCTAACAGCTCAGTCTCGAATCAACCTTCTAACAGTGACTCCTTCAAAAGGCCAATATCTACAGAAACGATTCCTCCTTACATCTAATAAAGTTAAGCACCGCCATGGCTAAAACCTCCATTGTCACGAATCTTGTTCAAAAACCGTAGCACAGCCGGTGTAACTTCTTCAGGCTTCTCAAACATCGGCGCATGTCCAGCACCCTTGACAGCAACAATCTCAGTACCCTCGAAGTTCGAAGCCACCCAGCGCGCCTCCTCAATAGGGTCAGTCCAGTCAGGATCGGCATCTCCATAGACTGCAAGAACAGGAGCCTTGACTTTGGTGAGAAACGATGTAACGACGTTGTGGTCGGTGGAAAGCGTGGCATGGAAGGCCTGCCAGCAACCAGGTCGAGTCAGAAGCTGGATGGATCTCTCGGCTCGCGCATGTGTCTTGTCGCCGAGGCCGGGCCAGAGCTTGGGTGCGTACGACTTCCAAATCATAGGGCCGATGGGCTGGCGCATAGACAGGCGGAAGAGACTGGCTACGAGCTTGCCAGTACCGGGACGGAGAAATGCTCCAATGAGGATGAGACCGGCGACTTTGTGTGGCTGGGTGCCAGCTGCGATGGTAGCAGCAGCGCCTGACAAAGAGGCACCGACCAAGACAGCTGGACCTCCACCGTAGGTATCAATCAGCTTGAGGAGATCGTCGGCAGTAGCCTCGTCTCCATAGCGGTTGAAGGTGGTTGTGCTGTCGCCGTGACCTCGAAGGTCAACAACGGCGACGCGATAGCCGGACTTTCGAAGTTCGCTGGCAAGAGGGTCGTATACATCTCTGAAATCGCCCATGGCTGGCGAGCAGATGACAAGAGGGCCCTCGCCGGAAATATCGACGGCGAGCTTACCACCGTCGGTTTCGATGAATGTGACAGACATTGTTGATTTGATTGGTGGGATTGCTGGTAGCTTGTACAGGTGAAGTGAGATGGTGGTGAAGAGTATCTGTTCAAGATGATTGTTTGTATTAGTGTGTTGAATGGATTGTTTGTTGATGGGATGATTTCCTGATTCCAGCGACGAAGATCACCTTTATATATATATTTGTAGTTCTCATCTTACATGCATTTGATGACCTCCATGTCGATAATGGAAAGGGCGAGACTCGGCCGAAGATGTAGGGCCGTGCGATTTAATTGGCTTACACAATGCACGAGAAAATACCGAGACTAACGCGACCCGAAGGATCAGCGGGAAAGCGACCTGATTGGGTAATCTCATGCAGAAACTCCATAACTCTGACTCTCGCTCCTTCGTCGCTTTTGAACAGGGAGATTGATAGGGCTACGCCGTAGACTAGATAACTAAAGTCTGCCATTCACCAGTCTTTTGCTGACTGAAACACTTATGTCTGCATCATGCTTTCTAATATTTAAATCATGTTCATACAATGCTGCTGCTTCACAGTTTCATCTGTCCGCTCTTCCGTCTATCAACCAACTGTCTCAAAACCAACGCCGACTTCTTCGGGCTTCTTTCCAATGTCTTATAATCCGTAAAAGTCACTCCGAAACGCGGACCATATCCGTCCGACCACTCGAGGTTATCCATCAGTGACCACGCAAAGTATCCTTCAATCACAGAACCATCCTCGGCCACTGATCGACCAATCGCGTCGAGATGGTCTTCGAAATACTTGATCCGATATTCATCTTGCACTGATTCCTCGCGGCTCATCTTTTCTTCTCCAGGGCAGGGACAGCCATTCTCTGTGATGATTATGGGTTTGCCGTAGAGGCGGTAGATTCGGGTGAGGTGTTTGCGGAAGAGATCGGGGCAAGATCGGAGCCAGTGTAGGCCGCTTTCTAGACCGACAGGTTTGCCGGCTTTGTTGGTCTGCAGCTCATCCAGGTTGCCAATGTAATCAGTATCAGGAGCTGGGGTACTTCTGTGTCGCGCGAATTGAGATGTGTAGTAATTCATGCCGTAGAAATCACTCTGAGCTGACTGAAGCAGCTGCATTTCTTCCGACGTGAAAGGTGGTAGGCGGTCTTTGAGCTGGTCGCGCATGCATTGCGGATAATCTTGCCCCAGACTGCGTAAATATTAGCGACAACTACTTCACTCATTCACATAAGACTCACAATATGGGGTTGGCGAACCAGCCAATATGGAATTCCATGCGCCTCTCAGCTGCTTCGCTATCTTGAGGATCACTTTTATCCCACGGCTCGTAGTAATCGCCGTTCAATGAAATTCCTATCTGGCCGTTTTGTGACGGGCGGAAATCTCGATTATATACCGCTACAGCGCGTGCGTGACTCATGATGAGAGCCTTTCCCACGATCCATGGTTCAGTTGACGTATCGCCTTCCGTAGACTGCGGGTTGATGCTGCTTCGGCCTGGGGCGTTGCCTCCTGTAGCATATCCCTGGGGAGCTGTGAGTATTACATCATGTTTTGTTTCACCTGAGGTCAACTCACAAATATGGATATAATCCAAGGTTCATTGAGCGTAATCCAATGCTTAACGCGATCGCCAAACCTCTCATAGCAGAGTCTTGCGTAACGCTCAAAGTCCAGTTGAGATTCCTCCACATCCAGCCAACCGCCATACCGATCATGTAACGCCTGCGGCAAGTCCCAGTGGTAAAGTGTTACCCAAGGAGTTATGCCCCTAGCGAGACACCCGTCGATAACCCTGTTGTAGAACTCAATGCCGGTTTCATTTACAGGATCATCTCGGCCGCCAAGAGGAATTACACGCGACCATGAGAGTGAGAAGCGATACATATCTGAGCCATAGCGCTTCAAAAGATCAAGGTCCTCATCTAACCGATGATAGTGATCGCAGGCAATATCGCCATTTGCGCCTTTTGTCCGAGTAGGTTCGAGATGGCAGAACGTATCCCAAATTGAAGGTCCTCGACCATCTTCAGCTACTGCACCCTCGATTTGGTAGGATGCAGTAGCGAAGCCGAGGTTGAAGTCTGGAGGAAGAGAAGGCATAGTGGTGTTTGTCTCTGCAGTTGATGTAGACTGTTCGATGCCCCTCGTTCGGCATCCTTTATACCGTAGGATATACGGGCCGATAAGATAACACCAGAGATCAATCTTGTTACCTGTTCTTGGGGATGTTGCAGATCACGGCGAATTTGCCTAGATCCACAGTCATTTCGCCGATATGTTTCCCCGTTGAGCTAAGACGAGGGGTTTTCTCGTTTAGCATCACTTAGCATTTCTCCGTTTCGCCGTAGCGTGAAAGAGTCTGACCATTCCCCACGGGGAAGCCTGCACTACGACATGGGGTTTGCGCATTCCGTTCCGCTCGTTGCTTTAGTATGGCATGTTGGATCGAATTCTCCCTCTCGTTAACGTTGCGGGATGTATATATAATTACTTCGCTTCGCCGTTTTCTCCATCATCACCAGAATCAAAGCACTCGCTGGCCTTCCTTGGACAATACACCAGTGCCTTGCATTAGCCATCAGCGCAGTACGATAAAATGGCTCCAAAGGCCGCCCACGCCACAGAGGACATCCAGTCTCCCATCGACCTGACGACGGTCCCTCCATTCTGGAAGCGCAAAAATGGCACACTTCTGTACTTCCTCCTCACGTCCTCGCTATTCGCCAGTATGGCACTCGGTATTGACGGGTATGTATCCATCCCCAAGCCTCAATCGCAATCCTAACAGCAACACAGCTCCATGACCAACGCCCTTCAGACGCTCGAGAGTTGGCAAGACCGGTTCGGCCATCCCACCGGGTCCAAACTTGGCTTTTTCGGCGCATCCAACGCCATTGGAGGTGTCATACCCTTCATCTTCCTCAGCTGGATCAGCGATGTCGCCGGTCGTCGTGTGCCTACGGCTTTAGGATCAATCATCATCATCGCGGGTGTTATGGTCCAACTCTTCGCCACGTCGCTCAACATGTTCATCGGCGGAAAGATTGTTCTTGGAATTGGCTCGTCGCTTATCCAGATGGGTGCTCCTGTTCTGGTGACAGAGCTTTCGCATCCTAAGGAGCGCGTGCAGATCACGACACTCTACAACACCAACATTGTCCTTGGCTATGTTATCGGTGCATGGGCGACATACGGATGTTTCCGCATTCCAAATCAGTGGTCGTGGAAGCTTCCCACTCTCGTTCAAGTCGTTCCATCTGCATACCAACTTTGCCTTATCTTCTTCTGTCCCGAATCGCCTCGTTGGTTAATCGCCAAAGGCAAGGTTGATCAAGCTCGCGAAATCCTCATCAAGTACCACGGAGAAGGCGATGCGAATAGTGAGCTTGTCAAGTATGAGTGTGCGGAGATCCAACAGTTCATCGAAAAGGAAGCAGAGCAGAATATGACGTGGAAGGAATTCTTCTCATCCATTCCAAACATCAAGCGTCTCTCTCTCTGTTTCGCAACCGCCTTGTTTAGTCAGAGCTCCGGAAATCTGCTTGTCTCCAATTATTTGACACAGATCCTGAAAGACACCGGCATCAAAGCCGAGAAGGATATCACTCTGGTCAACGGCATGGTGACTATCTGGCAGTACATCGTCGCCATCACCGTGACCATCGTCGTAAATAAGTTCAAGCGCCGTACGTTCTTCCTTGTCGGATCTGGAGGCGTTCTTGTAACATTCATCATGTGGACCATCGCCGCAAAGCAATACCTCGACGGCTCCTTGGCTGGTGGGCGTGTTGTTTTGGCTTGCATCTTCCTCTTCCAAGGCTTCTATACCTTCGGATGGACGAACCTGGTAGTGACGTATCCGCTTGAGATTGTCACGTATCAGATGCGCGCGAAGACATGGGCATTTGTACTGCTCACTATACAGGTTGCATCCATCTTTGGTGGCTACGTCAACCCGATTGGCCTGGAGGCTATTGGATGGAAGTTCTACATTTACTATTGTGTCTGGGTCGCCATTATCTTCTTGGTCGTCTACTTCTTCTTTGTCGAGACATCAGGGCCTACTCTCGAGGAACTGACATATCTCTTTGAGGGGAAGAGTACTAAGCAGGAAATGACAAAGGAGATCGAGGTTAAGAAGGAAGAGCATGATTTTGTTCATGAGAAAGGTGTTTAGATATATACTCTTGAATTCATTTAGACAATAGCTAGTGAATGATTATTATACATATACGGATGAATTATTGCACCATTGCCGAAGTGTTGCGCAGGGCATCCGATGCCTTAGAATCTAGTCGAGTAAGCAAGTCGAGAAGAACCGCAAAGTCACTTCGAGCCCTTGCAGCGATCGGCGAAGATCCATTTCTATGTATGATCTCCAACAGACTCGCCCCTGTGAGCCGTATCTTCTCGACCTATCGCAGCACCGAATTAGTTTCATTGTGACCTACAACCGCAAATTTCACTTACATATGGTTCGCCATTTACTTGCAATGACCAAAAGGGAGCTTCTTGTATGACGCGAAGCATATCCCGTGCGATTTCAGTCTTGCGCAAATCCGAGTGTCCAATATCGGACTTATAATAGGGTAGGTTTTCTAGCTTTTGGGTAATAACCATTCTGAGACAATGGATAGACACCTGCAGATTTGCGCATTGGATCAGGAACTGCTTGGTAGTTTCTCTTGAACCATCCGCCAGTGCAGCAAATGTGTATGATTGTAGATAAGGGGGAAGATCATCGAGGCAGGTGATGAAGCGGACATAAAGAGCATCGAGGTGGTCTTTCTCGTTGGCGGTGATCAGTGGTTGGAGACTTGTTAATCCTAAATCTTGCTGCGCTCGATCTTGGATCAGTCTCAGCTCCAATAGTAGGTCAGACGCATTCTGCCACAGACGTAGATTGGCGTTGAAGCCTTCAATGCATGTGATTCGAACGACCTCAGAGTTAGTGACGAGATTTCCAGGCGAAAGAACTGGTGCTTCATCCTCGATGCCAGAAGGATAGGCCGTCGTAATCCCCGACTCAAATGAGAATTTGTGGATGGTGATTGGGCGGTTGTTGAGTATCGCCGCTGACTTGTCGCCCATGTACACAATCCAGAAAGCTCTCCGCCTGAGCTCAGCCTCTACAGGCTGCAAGCCTTCAAGAGATGTTTCTAGATTCAATTGCATAACCTGCGCAAGCCTCGTGGCTTCTCCAAAGATATGCCACGAATACTTGGGTTTTCCGGCCGCATGGAGACAATTAGAATGGAAATACCGAATAGTGATGGAGTTCGCATTTGGGTTTTCCAGCTCTGCTTCGAGATATTGATTCAAACAGGCTCGTGAAGCATTAAGAAAGATGTCGGCCACGGATTGGCCTTCTGGAAAGAGGTCCTTGGGAAGTAGAAATGCGGCCTCGGCACAAACGGCTGTTATGAGGGTGAAGGTAGTTTCTGGCCAAAGCTCCAATATTCCAGCGCCATTGAAGCTATCGGATATCGGAAACTGCGTAAAACACGACAGAGAATCGCGAAGACTTGGTTCATGGACCAGCGGCGTAAGTGGATACAGGTACTCGAAGAACAGATCGAAGCATCGCGTCACGAATTGATGCAAGTCATTCGTGATGAATGACAATGCCCTCGATAAATGCTGCCATCGCTGTTGAACCGTCGCATCACCAGACACAGACCTTACCATCAATGGCGGCGAAAGGCCAAGATCGACAGCGTTGGAATCCCACCGAGCTGACGAAGTAGCGCTAGCAGGCGCCGTTAATTCCGCTGTGGAACTCGCCTCCGCTAGCGACTGAGACTGGGACTGGGGCTTCCTTGTGCGGGATTTGGGACCTCGGCGAGCAATGGGGAGATCAAAGGTGCATTGAGTGCCTGACTCCCTGCAGCTGGTGCAACGCTCCCCGGAGTCTGCAAAATCACACTATTCCTGTCAGCTGCCACTCGCCTAAGAGATTCGCCGATACGTACCCTTGCTTTTCGCCGGCGGCATCGGTCACAGGCTCTGCTGGCCGGCCCCTTTTGAGTTGGTGTGTTTGTCCCTGTAGACTGGGGAGACGTCGGCGCGGGGCTGGTGGCCATTGTGGGATTTGTGAGAAAGACCGTGGATGAGTTGGAACGGGGAATTGGAGCGGTCAAATATGTTTTTCTCGTGGGTTGATTTTCCTATTCTCCGTGACGATCCATCCTGTTTGACGGTTAGCGTTTATGATCAGGCGGGGTTGAGTCTGGGGTAAGAAACCTTGTTTATTACGAGTTTGTGCCCGAATCAGGACTGCCGACTCAGCCGCAATATTAGTATATAAAGTCATTCATCATCTGTGAAGTCACCTACACTACTAACAGTAGAACCGGCAGTGGAATCAGAATTAGGGATATATCCCAATCACTTTCAAAATGAAGTCCTGCTCTTTAGGCCACAGCTTGATCTGTGCTGCCGCTGCGTTGGCCCTCTCTTTGCCACTTGTCGAGGGTTCACCACAGTACACCAATTCAAAGACACCTTCATGTCGCTTCGGTCTCGAGTGGTCTCAGAAAGAAGTGCTAAAGCGTCCTGATGATTTTGTCAGGGACCTCCTCTACTGGGAAGGCAAATTTCATCAGAACGACGTTGCATACAACACCAAAAATGGCATGTCTTATGATGGAACCCAGCTTGACTGGAAGACTGGCAAGCACACCAAGAAACACACGTTCAGTGCAGCCAGTAAAGAAGTCAGTAAAAGAATGCTCGCTGTTAATCTAAATTCCTAACAAAAGATTTCTAGGCACTACAGATTATGCTTTACGCACAAGCCATTTCCGGATCTAAGGAAGCGGCTCGTTTCCTGACTCCGGAGAACCTTCAGGGCGCTCCAGCATTCGCCGCATCAATCATGGAGACGAAGCTGAAGACTTACAAGCAGTTTAACCAGACTTATCCTGGCTTTGGTGGCTTCCTTCCCTGGGTCAAGACGGATACGCAAACGATTTCGCCCACGTATGATTGGGATGACAGAGTCCCGGGTCTAGACAACGGGTAAGTGACTTTGAGTTGTGCACACGTACATACTGACGGCGGTTTTGTTAGGGAGCTTATTTGGGCAGTCTACGCTTGCATCGAAGCCCTCCAGAAACAGCCGAATGCCAAGTTCCACAAGATTGCCGACGGATGGCAAAAATGGCTCGAATACGTTGCTTCCACTGCTCCAAAGATCTTCTACATCGGGAAAGGAAAGGTTTGTGCCGTCACTGCAATTGGTGACCAGACGCTCCAAGTCAACGACAAGAAACAGTCGTACAAATGCGAGACTGAGACTTACTTGGATGACCCTTATGAAGGAGAGCTTTTGACATATTTCTTCCAATTCTTTACCAACCTGTCCAAGAAAGATAAGCAAGCTCTGTGGGAGTATAAGCGGCCTAAGCTGGAGAAGGCAGTGTATAACAAAGGAGGGGTTGGTCCCATCACTGTCCGAAAAGGTGAGTGTCTCTGAATAGTAGTTCCTGCACATGCTAACAAGGTTTAAAGGTTTCTGGTTCTCGAGCCATGAGATTTGGAACCAGCTCGAGTTACCATACCATGATGTTGACATAGTTCGGTGAGTCAAGCAGGCATTCCACGGTATTGCATGATACTTATAAATCAGTCGTTTGTTCAAGAATGGCGAACGCGCTCGCACGTGTAACTCTGTGGTCACCAAGTCACCCGGTCTCTACGCATCAGTCAACAACTCAACCGATCCCAAGACCGATGAGATTATCGGCTACATCTCGCCTGCTGGTATTCCCTCGATTGCCAGTCAGAAGGATCAAGAACTCGACGTCGTCACTCCCTATGGTGTCTTCCCGGTCGTGCTGTTCGACAAAGCTGTCGGTCTTGCTTGGTGGAGGAACATGATCGTTGGCAAGAAAATGCAAAGTCAGTTAACAGTTTACCTAGATAAAGGTGTCAGTATAACTAACACAACACGGTATAGATCCATACGGCAGTACTGAGTCGACTCGTATTGACGGCGAAGGTGTTTCGGCGTTGGTTACTTGGGATAGCAAGGTCACTACTGTTTTGGCCCTCATGGGCGGCGTTGTGGATCTTGTGCGCGATCGCATGAAGTCTGACGGTATCTATTATGAGTTCTTAAAGATCACAGAGGTAAGTGTTCTCCAACGAGCATTAAAGTAGCTCTCTGACGAACTACAGCGTGAGCATGTACGGGTCTTTGGCCACAATCTCAAAGGGGAGGATATCGAATTCTGTCTTCCTAAGAACAAGGTGCCAGATGCTGGATTGAAGGATTTCACTTCCTGTCAGAAGTAAAGGTGATGGGTACGCGACTCTTCTAAGTAGCCTCCATTATATGTGCGAGAAGCAAGCACAGTAATAAAAAGAATATTGCCTTGGTTATGGTTCTGTTATTGGGAAGGAATATTTACTGATAAGCCATCATGCATTAGGTAACGTGAGATAAGGTCAGTATCTCGACTCGGCCACTTTCCAGACCTTATAGCGCTTTGGGGGTGACGTCAGTGTGTTTGGCAAGGAGTTGCAACCAGACTTTGTCCATTGGCCACTCGGAATGATTCTCCCGCGATATTTCAAGTGTCTGATCTCCCATACTATTCGCGGAAGTTTACCTTTCGCCAGCCAAGGGCGAGCACGTTGTTTATCAAGAGGGTGACGCAGTCTGACCGTCGATAGGCTCTCCCCGCAAACAAAGGCCAAAGCCAGGATCTTTTGTTGCACCGCACAACCCCTGTCATAAGCACCACCCACCATGACCTTCCGCATTCAGTATCGTCCCGAAGATAGTCTCATAGTTAAATGTTTCTTAAGTAGCTTAAGTAGACGCATTATCATATCTTGATCTGCAGGGATCGAACTTGCGATACTATGCATCTCCTGTCGATATATCAAATAGTGCCGATTACAATCGCCGCTTATGCCTCATTATTCTTCGTCCCATCATATCTATCCGAGATGGCTGACCGAAAGGTACGACGACATTGAAGTTAAGATTTAGGTGTTGATTTATGCTGACACGAAATCTCTCAGTCAATCACTTATACGTTCGATAAGCTCGAAGATTGGCAAGAGGCACTCGAGGCAACAAACGCGTACGTTATTTTATAACCTTACAATAAATGACGAAACTAAATGATGATTTTAGTATAGTTACTGAAGACACTGGTGCCAAATTCTGGAAGAGCACTCGGTCTATGCCACCCATATGTTTTCCTCCGTAAGTGCTACCACTGGAACAACCGACCAGAACTAACAGACTTGGGTTTCAGGCCTATGACTCAACAGGCGATTGAAAAGCTGAAGGAGTTTAAAGGCATAGTTGTGGAAGATCTTCCCGAAGAGAAGTAAATGTCGATATGGAAGCAACACTGATGCGGGATCGAAGAAGTTTCAGATATATCGAACGGCCAATAGTTTATCAAAGTAAGTCAAAAGTCGAAGAGACATTTTCAAGTTATGAGAGTCACGGCACGATCCACCAGGGAAGGATTCAATAATGCTTCGACCTTGAACATGTATTATTTATTCTCAGCAAGAAGGTTCTGTGGGTTTGCAATTCAAGTCATATGATCAATGAGCTTAATACTGTCAGTTCAAGTCCGTCACGTACTAGGCAAATAAAGAAATGCGAGTTTTGTAAAAAGTCATAGTTATAAGCAGGAGTAGACTTGGATGGACCATACCTGTACAGTGCTGATGCTTGGGACTCGGCCAGAAAAACAGATTATATTCTTATTATATTGCCTTTCTCTTCTTGTACCGAGATGGGCTTTGAGTTGCGAATTTGGAGGCATAAATCACACGGGGGTTGCTGCATCTTAGAGGGAACATGACATATTCTTGACTATATACTGAACTAATATTCTTGCCATATTCCAGCAACATCTTTTAATATGCTAACTACTCCATCACTCAAGTCTCTCAACAACTCAACATCCCTCTCCTTCTTCGTTCAAGGCCGTTAGCAACGCAGTTTAAGCGCTGTCGATAAAAGAGCGGAGGCTGCCAACGCGGGCGTAGACGCCAGAGTAGTTAGGCTGAGCACAGCCCTCACCCCAAGAGACAACACCAACGACAGTGTTGGAAGAGTCAGCAATGGGACCACCACTGTCGCCCTGGCAAGAGTCCTTTCCACCCTGGGTAAGGCCAGCACAGAACATGTTGTTGGTGATAGCAGAGGTGCCGTACTGGGATCGGCAGGTTGCGCGGGAGACGACGGGAATGGTAACCTTCCTCAGCTGGACGGGAGAGGAAGCAGAGCCCTGAGAGGTGGTACCCCAGCCAGCAACGGTGAGCTGAGTACCAGCAGCAGGGTCGGTGCCAGAAGCTGCCAGACGAGCGTAAGAGATGGAAGAGCTGGTCTGAATGGGAGTGGACAGCTTCAGGATGGCAACATCGCTATCGAGGGTGCTTCCACTGAAGGCAGGGTTGGCCTTGAGGCTGGAAACACGAGATGTGACACCGCCAGTAGTGCGAGACTTATGATAGGCGTTAGAGAGGCAAGACATTGGGAGAGAAGTTTAGAACTTACAAGAGTTCCAGCACGGACGGCGAAGGCGCTGGCACTGCGACCCTGAGTGCAGTGGGCAGCGGTCAGGACAGTGTTGGCGTTGAGGAGAGTACCTCCACAGTGAGGGTTGCCGTTGTAGGAGATGCTGACGATGAAGGGGAAGTCACCAGTGCTGGCCTCAGTGCCACCGACAATGTTGGGAACACTGACGTCTTGAGGCGCGGCGGCGACAAGAGGAGCAACAAGTGCAACGAGGGTAGCGATCTTGACCATTGTGATGGTGTAAGCGAAGGTGTCCTAGAGTAGCGAGTTGAAGAGTGAAGAGAGACTGATGAAGTTGGAGTTGAGAAGACTGTTATGAGGGCAATTCCTCATCCTTTTATATGTGAATATCAATTCATACTGAGACAATGTCTCGACCTAAGATAGTGTTTACAGTTTACCTGCCCTTCTCGTGCTGCCCCGCGATAAGCTTACTTGTTGACTCGCGTATAGCTGTACCTGCCTTTCTGGTGCTAAACTCCGTTTTTCCGTTAGTCTACTTCGGCATATAAAGAAGCATACTTAACCTTATCATCCTTCCGTGCAAGTGATCGGCATATGGGATGCTTGGCTACAAGGATCATCGTCCCGATGAGGCAAGTCGATAACTCAATTGGCCAGTGAGGTTGTGGAGACAGGCGGCTAAATACGATCGCCGGCAATCATGGGAGATGATGCTAAGGCAAACAGGACGAATGAGACGAGGAGAATGAGGACGTGGGAGGAAGATCAGGGCCGAGCGGCATCCTCCCCCATATCAATTCATGATCTAACGGTGTAGAGATCCTGTGAGATCTGTTCACAAGAGCAGTAATAAACTGGAACTGGAACTATACAAACCCGCGATATTGCCAAGAATGCAGGCGCTTCTGCATTGCTACTCTAAGCGGGGTATCCTCCTCTAATCTAATCATGCGCCCTCGTCACATTGGCCCAAGCGATCTGAAACTGATCAAACTAGGCAGGATCTTTTGTAGCCCTCTCCCACGCAATATCAAGGTTGCGATAACGCATGCATTGACAGTTGTATATATGCCCTTTTTGGCGGGGCCTCTATTATTGAGGCCTGGCTATTGTTTCTTGCGCACCTTTCAAATCGCGCATGCGCAACTCTAAATGGCAGACCGCTTGACACTTTTACCTTCCAAACAAAGAGGTTAGCGCCGTCTTATCTTCTGTAGCCTCGTATATAAGCTTGTTTTTTGAGGTGATTGATATACGCGCTCGGACGTTATAGTTTAAGTTTCCGAGATGTGCTGTGAGTAGGTCCTTGGGTAGATCTAACTGGGAAGGTGATTTTGGTGCTAGCAAAGGATCCATATAGGACTTTGAGGAAATAGTACGGGTTTAGTATACTCCTGTGTTTTTGGGATTCATTTCGTGGGGGAATATGATATGATGTGTTGGTAATGGAATTATTCATTGTGTTTTCATTGCTCGCACCCTATTCAGACCTGTACGTTTGAAGATTGGTGGTTTGTTATCTTTTGTCTGATTGAACTGCCTTTTCGAGGAACATGATGCCTAAACGGAAATTCAACTTTTGCAATCACTCGTGTTGTTAGACGACAGCACCCACTAGAATCGTTACCTGAACCTCTGAAGTGGAAAAGTAGTTGCAACAGGTAAAACTACCATGGTTCCATGAAGATAGAAGAATAAATCTTACAGTTATGAAATATCACGGTTACTTGTGAAACTTAATCACAGCTGGCAGTGGGATGGTTTTGTTTACAAAAATGGGAAAAGGTGTTCGTGGAAGACGTCAGACGTTTTTCATGGGGGTATTTCTTACTTTGCCAAAGTCTCATCAGATTAAAAGCTTAATAAGTCTTCGGTTAGTTTCCGGCAACAAGAAGTCCGTCATCCTACGATATAGTAGATGAAGATATGTACAGAAATGAGCATTATCTGCGTCGTTATCTGCAAGAAAATAATCTCAAAAGGGTTCGTGGTTTGATATAGGGTAACCAACCGATGACTGATCCTTTGAACCGGCTACGCCACTCAGTTCCCAACTGTCGATCCACACGAGAGCTGAAAATACGAGCCAATGACAGCGCCGCTACCCCTGACTTCCCCTGTCTGTCAGCTCCGTGGCGTCCAGGCTATTGAGCAAACTTTCCTCGAAAAAGCCCAACTAACGCGTCGCTAAACATGTTTGTACAAACTAGCAATCGATAGTTCAATTGACCGTCAGTAAGAATCACCAACGACAAGTACGCAAATAAACAAAGAGGGGCAAATTTTAAAATTAGGGCTGAGAAAATCGAGGATTAAGAACCAGACTCCCCCAAAAATTCTCGACGTTTTTGTGCAGGCTATTGTGTTTGACCATATCGCTCCAAATTCAGCATTAATCGCAGAGATGGCTCGCCATCTCGTTCACTCGTTTATTTTGACTGCCGCCCTTAGCCCCTTCGTTAACGCAGGACCATGTCGCCCATCTTCTAGCTCCGCTGCTGTCGGCACGACCACCACCGAGCACTCCACTCTGAGTGGTTCTGCTCTCTCGACAGAAACCATTGTTACGATCAGCGAGACCGCCAGCTCTAGCTCTGACGATGCTACCAGTACTGCCGAGGATGCTACTAGCACTGAGCAATCAACTGTGACTGGGCCCGCTGTTTCGACAGATAACGTTGTTACTGTCAGCGAGTCTGTCACCTCGAAGTCTGACGATGCCACCAGCACTGAGCAGTCAACTCTGACTGGGTCTACTCTTTCGAGAGATACCACTATCACTGCCAGCGAGACTGCCACTTTGAGCTCCGAAGGTACCACCAAGACAGAGGAGTCAACCGTGACGGGATCGGCGGCTAGCTCAACGGACGTCACTACCACTATTAGCGAGTCTGCTGCTACCACCACCGCCACTACCTGTACCCCTGCCGAGCCCCCGGTGTACACCGAGACTGAGGACTTCATGATGACTACAATGTTTGAGGACGCTGTCACCACCACTACTGCTGCTGAACCACCCGCGACTACCACTGAGGCGTATGAATGCGAGGATAACCTCAAAGAACCATCACCAGCAGATGTAATTTGTGGCAGTCGGGGCTATGCGACTGGGAACAGCGACGGCTTTAGGCAATTGAACTACGTTTTTGCCAACTCGCTCCTCGATTGTTACGGATCCTGTCAGCGGACCCAAAATTGCGAGACATTCTACTATTATGACGATGGCTCTTGTCAGCTCTTCAAGGGCACTGTCGACGGCACGGATGACGCAGAAACCCCCTTCAAGACATACGAAACACGCTGCTTCTGCGACACTGGTATCGAACCGGCACCCACTTGCGAAGACACCAACCCTATCATCAATGGAGGCTGGGACGATGGAAAGTTCTCTCCTTGGGAATATTATCCCAGGGCGTCTGGACGCGACATCGTCGATTTCAAGATCAAGGCTGGCGGCCAGGGCGATTCAGCCTACCGCTTCCAAACCGGAAACTTCCACTTCGACAAGTCCATGTGGATCTACCAAGATGTCAAGGCCTGCCCTGGTATTACCTTCACTTGCACCTTCAACTGGTGGTGGGACAAGTACTACGCCATTCGCCAGAATGATGGTTCTCGACTCGTTCCCTATGTCCGCATCTATCAAGATGATGATGATTACGCCCTCACCAGCAGGTACCCAACAAGCGACGACGACACCATGCGATGGATACAAGGAGGCTTCAGATTTACTGTGCCGGATAGTGGCGAGACGAGAATCTGGTATATCGCCAGTAGTCCCCAGGGTGAATGGCTCAACACCAGCGATGATCCTTGTAAGCCGGAGTGGGTTCATAGACCCAATGCTCTTGCTCTGGACTCGATGGTTTGCTCCAGGAACTAAGGTGGTGAAGATTACTGTGGTGGGCAGGCTAGTTTAAATTCTTCTATCATTGTCAATATTTGATAACCACATATTATCGTTGCGCACTTTTTTGTTGATCTAGTCTTTTGTCATTACATCATAAATCAGGCTCCTGGTGACAAGAAAGTCGCTTGGTGCTTGGCACTCGTTTTCTTGATTGAACTTGGCAGTATTGGCAGTGCATATAGTCATCATGTCAAAATTACAAAGAAAACAAGAAAGTAAGCCTTTGAACGCCTCGCAGGAAGGTAAGAACATTGCGACAGACTGTTTGCCATTTTACGCTCCAATGGACTGTTCTCAAATCCCCCCGAGCGGCCTGTTGATGTCTCCAGAAGGCGATCTGCTGGAATGACGGGCGGTAACCCCTGTCAAGGCTGAGAGGTAGCGCCCTCTTGAGCTACAAAGGTCGCCTAAAATGAGCATGTCGCTGCTTACGATAGGCTCCTCAGAAGCCGTGGTGAATCCCGAACACGTGGAATATTGATCAATGGTACCTGGCTTTCGGAGGTTGGAAAACAATTGATGCTCCGCGGAAGAAGTTTATTGGGCTTGGACTACATAATCATCGCAGTAACCTTAAGCATGACTTTTGCCTCTTGCGGGTATCAAGAGAAGTCCAACGGTTCATGCAAATGACATGTTCGACGAACCGACATCTCATCATCAACTCTCAGACCAAACGTGATGCCTTGGTCTGATATAGAGCAAACCAAGTGGGATTGCCGTCTTAGAGGTTGCATCCCGTATAGTGGAAATGTAGAGGTCAGAACTGTCGCGCAAGTCAGTTATAGTGAGTATTGCTTCGTTTCTCGCAACTAACTAACTTGAGTTTTGGCACTGTCGTATATACCATTTGTGAATGATATAAAGCGTGGGCGGCAGAGCAGCCACCAGGGTGACAATTGCGACGATGACCTCGGCCTTCATTTTTGTCAAATTCGAGACCGGCGCGTTGGGTGAAACTCCGTATTATGCGGGCGTCTGCATGGAGCCAATAGAAGACGAGACGATGATGCAGAGTGAAATTGGGTAGGTTGCTTAGCACGTTCGTACGGGGCTCTTATAGAATGAATAAGTGAAACCCCTTGCTTGTGTCGATGCGATGGAGTAGAACCTCTATGTAAAAATTGAGGGATTGTTTGGATCTTAAAAGCTAAGGTTGAGGGTTTGGAAATTCTCATGATGAGGATGTTTTCACGAGTAATAATCATTGAGCCTCATTGTTGGTTGCACATCCTTGTCGAAGGCGCAATGTTGAGTCAGGTAGTCATAACAAGCATCTGATGAGATGGTAGAGTTCAGATTCTGGCAGCAGCCAGTAATAGGCAACTGAACTTCTGCTGTGGATTCCAGATTTTGGACATCTCCAATCATGTTGTGGTGACACAAATCCTTGACTGTCGCACGGATACAGAATATGAGATCCACAAGCTGATGAGATTCTGGACAGAGCCAATGGAAACGCAGAGCGGTAAGTACAAAATCCGCCCTGAGGCATGCATACATACAAGCGACTCGGATTCTGGTACGAGCCAATCACAGCTGAGAGCCCGGAGCCTCGTTGGGTGCCTATTAAACACAAATCCCCCAGATAATTCACATTTATGTTGTTTCCTTTTCTCCACCGACCGTTTGTCGAAGCCTCGTCTGGTTACTTTCTTGAACTACCCTGCCAAAGATTACGAACACGTTGAAACTACACCAGACCAGTCGTTGGGTTTTCACTATGAGTGCTGCGAGATCACGGCCGAACGAGATGCAATGGCTTGCACACAAGTCATTCATCAGGGAGGAGTATCTTTTTAAAGACGTACCGGTGAAAACGCTTGTTGAGACTTTGGCAACTCGAGGCCTCCATATAACGTACGGGCAGTCTGTAAATGCAAAGTATGAGAGAAATGCTAATTTATCAACAGCAAGGCACAGCTAGAGTACAGACTCAGAAAGTGGCGGTTTTTGAAGTACCTCGACGAGCAGTTATGGCAGTACATCGAGCGCACGATCAGCAGTCGTGAGAGTCAAAGAAAGAAGAGTGAAGTCATCTTTTGCGGCAGACGAATCGACAGGCTTAAAGTCCTGAAGGAGACAAGGCGTCATAGAGAAACCAGCATCTTCAAACAGCTGACCATCCGTATGTTAGTCTCGTCTTCAATGGCATACTCCAAGTCTAATTCCGTGACAAAAACAGGTCCAGCATCCCCAACAAACTCACAGCTTATTGTTTGTACCCCGCCGCCTCTTGTTACAAATACAGAGTGGCCTGATTCTCTCCCATGGTTTTGTTTTCTGAATGAATACTGGAACTGTAAGACATGTATCTAGAGAAAGTCTTCTGGTAGAAGCTAATAGTAATTTTCCAGCGACACAAGACCTCTTCAGATATGGAGACCTGAACATTACTCAAACATCACAGTTTGACCCGCCGCTCCAGATACTTGGCAACCTAGGTTGGTTTCAAACTGGCGGAGTAACACGCGGCGTCTCAGAGCTGGTATCTGTCCTCACAAGGATCATGCCAGAGTTGTACGCAGAAGAACATTTTCACACGGCTCAAGGTCTCATCAGCGGTCCAAATGATCGATCAGCGCTCGAATTGTTCAAGATTCTGATCTACAAGATTTCGAATGGTATCGAGAGAGTATATTATACTGAGACGATTGGTCCATTTTTGAGAAGTTGCCTGATGGCTTTTCCATTGGACCTAAAGATACTTCGAAACAAAAGTATTGTTTTACAAGCGTTCTTCGATAATTTGTTCAAACAAGAGGTCTTCTCGAGGGCTAGCAACAACCTGTTCACTTCCCCCTTGGATACGATCCGATGGCTGCTGGATTTAGGTCAAAATCCAAATTGTTGTTTGAATGGTGTCTTTGGAGACTTTGGGACATCTGTAAAGTCAGCCGTGAAGTCTGGCGACCTCGAGCTAACCCAGTTACTTCTGGACTGCCATGTTCGTGTTCATGGAAGTCAAGCGGAGTTTGAAGTGAGGACCCTCTTCAATACTACATGGTCAGGTGTCACAACCGTTGCGTCAAAGCTACGGATGATCCAGTTTGTATTACGGTTTTACAACCGTCCTGATTGGCCAAAGGATGATCTTTGGGGAGCTATCTATCAACGTGATATAGGACTTGCGAGGGATATTCTAGCTCAGGATCCTGGTGCTACAGAGGAACAAGTACCAGTAAGAAAGGATGAAAGATACGTCTCATGGAACCCGGAGACTTATCTTGAATTCAAATCCACTTTGACTGCTGCTGCTATAGCTGGAGACGACTTCTTGACCCTCATGCTGGACATTCTAGAAGGTTCGGGCAGACTGGCCAATTCTATCACAACTGATCTTCTCATAGCATCCAGTTTTGAAAGAGATGTTGAAATTGTGCGTCGACTTCTCAAATCTTGGACCCTTTCTATTACCTGCAACTCCACGGGTGCCACTCCGCTACAAGCAGCGGTAGCAGGTGGCAACCTACCTGTATGTGGACTCTATCTCGAGATATACGGAGGAGTTTCCCCCGCTCTCATGGCTCTAGCAGCTTGTAGGGGCCACGAAGATGTGTTGTCCATGCTCATTAGCTTTGAAAACTGTGTCAATGAACCTCTCACTAAACACGACTTTGTTGGGTTTATGCATCGTTGGAAATGTCCAGCTTCCCATAGAGAAACACCGTTCTCTATCATCGAAACAATAATTTATCAAGGTATCCTGGATGGAGATAAAGCGGTAGCAAATTGCTTGACAATTCTGATTGAAGCAGGAGCAAGGTTCAAGGAGGGCGGAATCGCGTATTTAGCCCACCGCGGAGTGGAAGAACCTCTGAGGGCTGCGCTGGCTGCTGGTAGCAATCCGGATGATCAAAACGACGAGGGGTTCTCAGCGCTTGAATGCGCTTTGAAGCCACCAACAAGATCCGGAATGACGATCAAAGGTTCTCTTGAAGCGCATTCAAGCGCATTGAAATCAATAAGATTTGGACAAACGAAGGATTCTTCTCTCATTGTAGAGATTCTCCTACAAGCGAAAGCCAGACTGGTCGGCGGCGAAGTTGTCACAGCAATTAGGAATCATGACGAAGCTTCTTTGTGTCTTTTGCTGCGCCATGGCGGAACCTTGAAAGATACTGACAGATGGGGAAGGAACTGTCTCGAAGCCGAAATACTTGCGCAGAACAACGGGCTGATCCAGCAAATAGTAGAAGAAGCAAAAGACACCGTCGATCTGGCACCTATTTGCGCGGCTTTACAAATGGAGGATCGGGAACTGGTTCAACGACTTCTTCCTCGTCTTCATGTACAGGCAGACTGTGACTTCATCCAAGGGACCGCTATTGGCTTGGCCGCCAGATGCGGATATCTCGATATTTTAGAAGAGCTCCACGTCCGTTCTTCTCAACATCTGATATCAGATGAAGCCCTGCTTCCCTTCCACCGGAACGATCTGCATGGTACACTCGATTTGACCGACTATTACATGGACGGGACATCAGGTGTTAGCCTTAAAACTCATCCGTTTATATATCCGTGCAAATGTGGTCACTTTACGCCATTTCTAAAGGGCAGTCCTCTCGCATTGGCTGCCCTGGGAGAGAATTCTTCAGGGTTTCAGAGACTCCTCGAGAAAGGCTATCGCGCAGATTTCATCACACTAACCGTTCTTCTGAAGTGGGGTGTGGCTACAGGCTTTGTAGAACTACTGAGAAGACACCAGCCGCGCCTTGATGATCTTTCACCAGTGCCCCGAATGACTACACCGTTATGCGTTGCCATCCAAAAAGGGAACACCTTGTTGACAAACTATCTAGTTGAGGCGGGCATGGATGTCAATGGATATGATAAGACTTTGCAAGGAAGCTACTCCCCACTTCAAATCGCAGTCCGGAAAAAAGATTTGACCTTGATGGATTATCTACTTGCCAAAGGAGCAAGCGTGAACAGCCCACCGGGCTTTTTCGATGGTCTTACTGCGCTACAAGCAGCTGTCAAAGGTGGCAATATCGGACTCGCAAATATGCTACTGCAGCATGGTGCTCGCGTTAACGCAAGGGGCTCAAAAATTCGTGGATCAGCACTAGAATTAGCAGCGTATAGCGGCAACATCGACATGCTACAACTCTTGCTTCACCACGGCGCTATCACCACAGGGCTCGGACGTGAGCAGTTCGTCATGGCAGTTTACTCTGCAATGCAGGGGGCATATCACACTGCAGCCCAGTTTTTGAAAGACAAACGTGGATGGACCGAGGCGGATGAGAGCCTACTGCAGCATCTGAGCGAAGTCAAGGATTCCATCGTGTATTTGGGTGAGGGCTGCAAGATGTGTCGCACATACTGCTGTGGCGAGATTCATGACACAGATAGCCCGTGCATACATGACTTTTCAGCGGAGGAAGAAGATTATTTTGCTGCTAATTGTCGGAGATGTAACGAGTTTGACGACATCGCGTCAAACTCTGGCGATGTAGAAGACATGAAAGCAACATCGTGCGGTCATGTAACTGCCAACCGGTCGTTGGATTTGGATGCATAGTGGTGGGAAAAAATCCCATTTGATAAGACAGGAGTTTGAATTTCTGAGTAATTGATTTGTGGCATTGAGTCGAGTAGTACCATAATTGCTGTTCCAGTCTTATTCTACTTTGTAGTGACGATCGGCGATAAAAAATAGCTGAGTCATCAAGGCTGCTTGTGATATTCACCCATGCGATACCGAGGCTAAATACCCCTCATAATTGGCGAGATGATCGACGTCTTCGCCTATATGAACATTCGATTTAGTAAACTGCTTTTTTTTCTTCAATTTCAATCATACTCGGAGAATCACGATGCATTCCCCTTCTTTTACCCCGATTATTATTGGCGTCGGCGAAATCCGCCAAAAGAACTTCACCGTCGACAACACTCTCGAGCCCGCTGAGCTTCTCCTATCTGCCATCCGCAATGGAGTAAAAGACATCACGGTCGATATCACCACGAAAATAGACAGTATTTCTGTAGTCCCTCCTTGGTCGTGGAACTACGACGATTTGCCAAAACTGCTCGCCCAAAGGCTTGGTATTGAGCCATCCCACCTCGAGCTCTCAAGCCATGGAGGGCATACGCCTGCGAAGTTGTGCGACGCAGCAGCAGCAAGAATCGCCACAGGGGAAGCTAAAATAGCTGTTGTCACGGGAGGGGAAGCTTTGGCATCATGTATGCGACGATGGGCTTTAAACACGGTGCAGGTGCTGACGTGAGGACCAGTATTCGCTTGCCAAAAGGCAGGGCGCATGCCTCCACCAGGATGGACAGAGGCTAGTCCTGATGCGAAGAGATATAGCCCAGGAGATACTTCGCTTATGAAAGGTGCGTAACGAACTGATATATGGTATGTGATTTAGAAGTTGCTCACTGAAGCTAGATGCCGGTGCCGTACACTCAATTGGAATGCCGATTCAGATATACCCTCTGTATGAGAACGCGTACAGAAAGCACAATCAACAGTCTTTTGATGAGAACAATGCAGAGTCAGCGAAGCTTTACGCCGATTTTGACAGAATTGCTTGTGAACATCCTATCAGCTGGAGATCTGGGGAAAGTCCTCGTGATGCAAACACCGTCAAAACGGTGACCAAGCAGAATAGAATGATAAGCACGCCTTGTATGTTTACCTTGTAGATGCTGGATCTATTGCTAATATTTTAGATCCCCTGTTGATGAACGCCTTCAACGGTGTAAACCTTGCCTCTGCTTGTATAGTAACGTCCGTCGAATATGCTACGAAACTAGGAGTTCCTCAAGACAAGTGGGTTTACATCACAGGTGGTGCTGGCTCCAACGATAGCTCAAACTGTGAGACAAAGTCTTTCTATCTTTTTCATCCTGATGCTAAAACGGTTAATAGTCTGGGAAAGATCCAACTATTTCTCTAGCCCGGCGATCGAGTATTCCATTGACAAGGCGTTGGAGTCAGCTGGAATCACGAAAGACGAAATCGACGTCTTCGACTTCTACTCGTAAGCAGAACTTACTGCATGATGGAATTAGCACTAACATACATAGCTGTTTTCCCATCGTCCCCAAAATCGCCTGTAAACACGTCGGGTTGGATGTTCAGAATCCATCGAAACCTATCACGCTTCTCGGCGGCCTTACGTCGTTTGGCGGTGCAGGCAACAATTATTCTCTTCATGTCAGTCATCCTTCAAATACAGAGAATAACATTCTAACAAAATACTGTAGGCGATCGCTGAGATGACTAGAGCTATTCGAAGTCGTAAACATCGCAATGGACTTGTGCTCGCGAACGGAGGAGTCCTGTCTTGGCAACACGCTATCTGCCTTTCCGCGCAACCGCGAAAGAACCTCGCACCGTATCTCAAACGGGAGGTTCTTGATAACGGCCAAATATCGCAGGGCCCAGACTTCATTGCGCAGGCTCGAGGGGAAGCTATAATTGAGGTGTGTTCATTGCCTTGTCCCGTGGATACCTTCTAACACGACTCGTCAGACATATACTGTGGACTGGGATCGGAACGGACCCAAGTTGGGTCACGTAGTTGGGAGATTGATAGATGATGGCAAAAGATTCATCGCGAACCACGGTAATGAACTCACTTTGTCGACGCTTGCCAATACTGAGCTGGAGCCGATTGGTATGAAAGGATTTGTCGATGTTGGACCAGACGGAAGAAATCTTTTTACAATAAGCCCGGGTGCGAAATTGTAGCCACATGGTAGCTTTCCTATATAGAGCCAAAATTTCGCTTCCGCCAATTCGGCTTGTTACATTTTCTTCCTGTTATCAAGTTAAATAACTAGCAAATTGTGATAGAGCCACACAGCTTTGGAGTCGATCTGGGTGTGATATTAAGCCATATCTACGAGACCAAACACTACATTATGTGATAAACAACCTGTCACTGCTACCATATCCATCATACCCGCAGCACGGCGCATGTTCAAGTTTGTTCAACCACTTGTTGTAATTTTAAGCTAGCTGCCGTTTCTAGTGATTGAAAATTGCCAACTCTACGGGATAAAGCTCATCACTTTTTCAAAATGCTCCCGTTCTAAATAGCGCTCTGTTGCGTCTTTCTGCTCCACGTAGGCTAGTGAAATAGCAATCTGGAAAGCCTTGTCAATCTGATGTCCATTCCACCAAGGTTCCCTCCCCCAATGCCCAGAGAATCTCTCAAAGCTCTGTTGCGCGAAAGACAGAATGCCTTCTTCTCTAAAGACTTGTACTGACTGGTCCGTGTCTGATGCACGTTGCCTGGCGATTTCCTTGTAGTGCTTTATCTTCATCTTGAAGAGAGCGAGGGTCTGATCGAGGCTGAGGGTATTGAACGCGACTCTGACGTCAGCCTTCGAGGCCAAAGCCTCGATTAAATTTCTATCTTCCTCAGCTTCGACGAAAGCAATTCCCTGGTATTTGTTCACAGTTCGGAACACAGCTAGAGATGTTAGTGACTAAGTCGCTATGAAAAGTCCCTAGACTTACCTGACATCAACGCGTTCCTAGAGAGGCTATGGCCCTGCTCTTGATGAGAAAGAAGAATCTCCGTCTCATTAATTAGGAGAAGACAATTCCATTTCTTCGCCAGGCGAATATTATCAAGTAGCTTGTCTTCAATCATCTCTATATCTGTACCCAGATCGGCACAGGAGATAGTTAGCAAGCCTTTGCTATGCGCCGCTGAGAGCGCCTTAGCAGTGGTTGTCTTGCCCACTCCAGAAGGACCATGAAGAAGAATTTTCAGTGCTACTCTCGGAGTTCTGGTAGTTCCAGTGCTTTGGGACTTCTTCTGCATGTCTTGATGGTCGCAATGGTCCTGCATCATGGCACTGATGACGGAACTTTCCGTGAGAGGGATCAAAAGCTTCCCGAGATCATCGGCGTTAGCAGGCAACTCCTTGATGTTCGCGATATCAACATTAACGAAACGTCCATGTCTCAATGAGTAGACCATCAACCTCGCCGGGAGAAGCGCAATATCATCCGGCGAGAACGTCTGCTTCGATGGATCCTTCTCGGTGACCCTCACACTTTCGTCAATGGCGAAATCATCTTTGTCGGCCAGTCTGTTCCATTCCAGGGAGCCAACGTCATCGGCTGCAATGACCATCTCGTTTGTCTTCTGCACGACCTTGCTTCGATCTGGGCCGGACCATTGGATGATGGCGAACTTGTCTTCCTGGGTATCTGTATTAAGATTGGACTTGCGCCAGGTCGCATACTGAGGCTTCCACGAGGGGTGTGCTTTGTAGGCTTCCTCAAAGTCGATAATTACGTCGCTGTCGATGTACTCGGAGACTTCTCTCCATTTCATGTCCTCGTCATCTTGACTCTTCTCCTCCTCATCCTCATTTGCTTTCTTGTTTTCGTCAGTTAGCCTATCGCGGAGCAGATAGCCGCTTGGTTTGTGGGTCAAAGTCCAGCCGTCGTGTCTGACGGGGACGTACTGCTGAGACAGTAGATTGCGGAATCGCTGTCCTCGCTCGCGACAGTATTGCAGCGTGTTCTCGTAACCACGCTGGAAACGAATGGGAAATATTGGGAGACTGGTAACATCTACCTCGCCCTCGAATTGCTGTATCACAAAGTAGCGCCATACTCCGGCATATGATTTTCCATCGAAGTCAATGTAATAGGATGAGATGGTGATTTCGTCTGGTTCGGGTAAGTCCTCACGGCACAACTTGCCGTTTTCATCTTTTAGGTCGCCCGCTCGCCAGTCTGTGGCTGCTCGCTGTATCCAATATACCCTCCATAACTGTTGGCCCGTTGGCTTTTGCGAGGTCGAAAGGCGGTTGTCAATTTCAGGGTCCTCTCGTTGATGGACAACCTCTCCGTAGCGGAAGAGATACCACAAATCAGAGAAGCGCACCTTCGGTTCATGGGTATAGTCGAGTTTGTCAAACTTGTGATAGATGGGCAGGAGGCGGTCTTTGACAAACTCGATGTATGCTTTGACCTCCTCGTAGGCTCTAACTCCCTCGATTGCGGCAGATGTATGCTTGACGTTTGTCAGTCCTGTTGCTAACTCGCCAGGCTGTCCGACCCTGGCTTTCAGGCTGGCGAACCTCTCTTCCATCTTGTCCTGGAAGTGAATCAGGGACTTGAAAGGTCTCAGAAAGGTAAGCGGCTTGGTAACGCAATGGTCATCACCTGTGACTTTTGAAATAAGGGACAAGACGGCTGGGGAGTTGATGCGCACGCGCTTGATCAGACGTTCTTGGTGGTCCTTAGATTGTTGCAATGGCTTCCTCCCTTGGTCGGCAACAAATCTCTTTCTTTGTTTAGCTGAAAGCCGCCTGAGTTGTTCGTGTTCCATTTGCTCATCCAGTTCATCTCCAGCTAAGAGCACATCGATGGCATGGGTCGCGTCTTGGACAGAATAGTGATTCTTGAACTGCTCCCAGTTGCATTCGCGCACCGTCGGCTCCAGCCTTACTCGTGGCAGACGCTTCTTAGCGGGGCGGATAGCAATGCCATCCTTTTGCTGGGTGCCTTTCAGCTCACCGGCTGTTAAATCTCTGCAATGTTCTGATAGAGGTTAGAATAGCGGAAGAACGATTAACTGTAGCTTACTTACCATTCTTGTCCTTTCCAGCCTTCTTATCTCCGGCTAGAGCCTCGGATTTGTCGGTGGGTATTTCCACAGTCGTGCAGGGCTCGGAAATATTAGCCAGCAAACTCTCCGGCGGGGATGAAGTTGGAGTATAAACAATCTTCTCCCAGACTGCCAGATCGGACTCGTTCTGTTCCGACATGATCATGGGATCTGGTTTGATATCAGCTGTTGAGTTTAAAGTTTCAGATCAAAATCATGACAAGAAAGATTGCGACGACGGACAACTTATAAATGTTTTGAGCTGCAGTCTCACCACTTCAGGCTCCAGCTGCGGGGATATGCAACTAAGACCAAAGTACCAAATCAAGACCCCCGATAGGCCTGGGGCTGAAGCGGGCGCTTAGACTCAAGTCGGGACTGGCCAAGAGTCCCCCCAAAGGCCTCCGTAATCGCCCATGTCTTAGTCCTAGATATTGTATCTATCTATAGCCCTGGCCCTTACTACCAACTGCTTATTGGAGCCAGACACCTGAACCTTCCAGGATCAGGCTTTTGAATGTTGTAGCCATTCATCGTCTTGATCTTACTGGAATCAGGACAGAAGCTCAATTACAGAGATCTCTACATGATAACATTCGCCGACATACAGTTGTACCAGTTAATTGACTTTGAATATCCTTAGGGAAAAGTTGGGTCAAGTGTGGATCGTTTCTCTAACCATAGCTACATTTCTCAGCTCCCTCATCATCCAGTTCCAGACGTGCACTTCTACATCATAACAGGCTTTTGTAGGTGACCATTATCACCGTGCACCTCCACCTCAAAGCCAACTACTTGGAGGCGGCTTACAAATGGTGTGCCCAAGGTCGATGGCGTCACAATACCGGCCTGCAAATAGCCACTTGTTTCAGTTCTGAGAATATCATTAATCGCTCCGGCAGCTTCCACGGCAAGGATTGCTGCCATATCCACCAGCGCACCATCGTAATGGAACCTGGCAATTGCCACTGGGTCCTTTGTGCCTTTGACATAGCCGGCTGCCTTCCATTCTGCACTCTCGGCCTTGCGACTTTCAGTTCGGTCGGGGCCCGTACCGCGATCAAAAGACTTTGTGCGGATGAACGACCTGAACCACGGAACAGCTACGAGGACGATGCCCAGTTTTGTAAGTATGTAGGCCATTACAGCGGAGATGAAGCCTGTAGATGGTATATACTCTCTAAATACGAAGTGTTGCCCGTATGTCTTCTGGTCGAAGGCTGCTGAACGATGGACGACGGATTCATTGCCCCAGGCTACGAAAGACATTGCAAGATGCCCAAGGTGTCGATCGTAGCGATGCCCAAATAGCCCATGCCCTACTTTTACTGCGGAATTGGTACCGGGCGACAAAATTGACGAGTCAGAAGCAAGCCATCCGCCAATACCGTAGCTGTCGGCGACATCAAGGACAGTGCAACGAACCTCCTTGCATACCAAGCATGTTGAGCTTTCCTGAACAGACGACTTCATGCGGTGCTGGCAAGCCCTGGTCTCGAATCTGGCGAACAACGAGCCATGCCATGAGATCAGATGGGGCGCTGGATCCTGAGATAGCAGGGATAATAATTGCACCTGATGCTTGAGCCACTACATGGTAGTCTCGAATCATCTCGGATATCCACATGGTCTCAGTACTAAAGTCGACATAATGTGTGCCATTCCGGGCACAAGACTCTACCACCGGAGCCCCATATTTGTGATAAGGTCCGATGCCGTTGATGAGAACACTGGTCTCCTTGATGACAGGGTCGAGGCCTTGTGCATCGAGTTGCGGAATAACGTATATGGTCGGCTCCAGTCGGTCTTGGTCAATCGCCCGCAGACTTTGGCGTAAAGCTTGAAGTTTGACAGCCGAACGACCAGCGATGCACCATTTTGCGTCAGCTGGGAATGTTTTGGCTATGTGTTCTGCACATATTGTGGCTGTCCATCCTGTAGCGCCAAGGACAGTTATCTGATAAGGTTTGGTGGTCATTGGAATCGTTTCATAGGTCAATGATAGAATAAATAACTGTCTTGGATATGAATGAGATAACACTGGGGAATGCACAGTTTATATATATATACCATTTTACCGTCAATAGCTCATGTATCAACTTTCTTGGATATTTGAGTCGGTACAAATACACAGTTTTCTGGCCATCACTCTCCTCCACTTAACGCGCAACGCTATCCTTTTCTGGAAGTCAGCGAGATGGAGCATAGTCAACGGCCGAAGAACGGACGAGGCTTATTTATCCCACCTAATCCTGAACAAGTAAGCTTTGCGCATACCGAGATCGTCGTCAGGGTTTCTGCTACTCACAACTTACATGCCAACATATTTCACTGTGCTTGATTTGACAGCTGCTACGGCTGGTACCCTAATTTAATTTCTAGGAGTGAGACAAATTCAGACTCATGCTCTGCCAGAGCAGGAGAAAAGAGTCTTAGGTATTTCTAGGTATCTCTAACGTTACACGTAGAGTAATCCGAGTAAATATCTACATCCAGTGCTTGTTTCCATATCGCGACACAAACGCCCCGCTGCTGCCCTTCTCCAGAGACGCCTCATGCATAACCGATAGAACCGCCTTGGTCAATTCTTCGGGGAAACTAGGACCCTTGTGATGAGGGGCATAATTCACGAACTTGCTCGCCAATTTCTGAGCCTTGCGGATCTGCTCTTCGGTCACTGCCCACTGTTAGCCGACCAGGCCTTGCGGTGATGAAGTCTTTGGAACGATGCACGTACTCTCGCCTTCAAACCCACTATTTACACTTCCAGGGCAGACACTCATGAATAGAACTCCGTCTTTTGCATACCGAGAAGCAAACTTTGCTGTTACAACACTTGTACCGGCTTTGCTTATGGCGTACGGGGCAGCTGGTTCAATCTCAAATTCGCGGATGAAGTCAACGTCGGACATTCCAGATGAGACCGCGACCACCTCTTTGCCTCGGCCTTTGAGAACAAATGGAGTGAAAAGATTGAACAGGTGGAAATTACTAATGACATTCACCTTGAATGACTCGAGAAGGTCTTTCTCGAGAAGTTGAGGGGATTTTGCTCTTGCATTATCAGTTAGTCTTTAGTTTATAGTGAATGTGGCAACGGGTATGGCGATATTACTCACAGAATATCCAGTCCCATGTGGACCACAACGGGATCAAGCCTGCATTCGCAATAGCGTAGTCGAGCGACCCTCCGGTGATCTCGGAGACCGCATGAACAGAATTCTAAACAAAATGTCAGTCAAAGTCTATCAAGTAAATGGTTGACATTCGACCTTCAGGGCTTCGTAATTGGTAATATCCGCCTCCAAAATATGGATTTTGCTTAAAGAGCCAAGCTCTTCTGCAATCTTGGCGTCGGTGGCTGATTTATCACGTACTATCCCGAATACAGTATCATCACGGCTCTTAGAGGGTCCCTTACAAAAGCGAACTTGAGGAATTTTCCAGTCAGCAAGATTTTGTGTTAGCTATACTCAAAACTCACCCCCAAACCACGCGATGCTCCTGTGACGAGATAAGAAGGCATATTCAATTGTGTCAGAGCTAAGTGAGTAGGAAATCGGGTACTTGAAGATTGAGATGATCGTGAAAGATAAAGAAATAGTTTCCCAAGGTTACTCCGGCACTTCATCGCATTATATAACCTACCTCTCGATCTTCACATGCTGGATAATCACGTCACACCGAAACATTCGCTGCGTGCGCTCTAAATGTGTAATAGGTTTGTCAATGTTTCCCTGCGATTCTTTCTTGCGCAAAGCTAGCCGGGTAAAGTATTAAAATTGGACTATTTGTACAATCCCCACGCGAGTCGTGCATGTCTCATATCAGAGCATGTACAGAGTAACATCAACCCAATCTGAGACGTGGTGAGATGCGCGCAACGCTAACCACATTCATCCATCTTCCTCAACAAGCAGCATAATAGCAACAGCAGCATCTGCCGAGCCTGATAAATAAGGATGAAATTAAAAAGCAAGCTGAATAAATCTAATTACCAAGCAGGATGAATAATGTGAAGACGATGGGAGAGGAGTGGTTTCACACATCATCCGTAAGACTGAGCCGTTGTGTCCAAAAGAGAAGATAAATGTACCCCATTGTCCGCCCTTGATTGAATAGCATAGGATTTCCATCAGTACAGTCTCATCACTCACAATTAGACCCCTTTTAAGCCCCATTATGTGCATCACCGATCCCGCTATTCCCTTCGGCTCCATTGTTGTTGTCATTGGAGCTAATGGTTACATGGGAGTTGAAACTTGCGAAAAGCTTCTCCAGGCAGGTTTCTATGTCCGAGGAACTGTTAGAGATGTCGAGAAACATGACCCATGGATGCACAAATTGTTCGACGAAAGCTGGCCAGGTGCATTTGAACTGGTTTCTGTACCCGACTTCGAAGCTGACGGTGTTCGACGAAGCGTTTCGAGGTAAGGTCGTTGTCGAGATTGTGTTCATCATTTGCTAAAAGGATTCATAGGAGCACAAGGAGTGACCTACGTTTCGACCCCAATCATATTTGACCCTGACCCTGTCAAGGTCATAAACCCTGTGATCAAGGGGACTATTAATACCCTTGAAGAAGCAGCTCCTGCAGGAGTCAAGCGCTACGTTCTCAGCTCAAGCTCAAGGGCTGTCGAATCCACTGTTTATGATCAACCGCATCACCTTAGCTCCAACATGTTCAACTATGAAGCTGTTAGTAAGGCATGTTGTGAGCCATCGATCGACGGGTTCGATAGATGCTTGACTGTTTACAGTGCCGGTCGAACCCTTGCAGAGCTGGCCTTTTGGTCATGGGTTGGGAAAAACCAACCTTCATTTGTTGCCAACTGCGTCGTACCCGACGGTCAGTTTGGACGGGTACTGGATGTCGAGCATATTTCATCCACTTTTGGAATGTTGAAGAGCACTATCAAGGGTGACTGGGATAAGGTGGTGGGAGACCTAGGTATGCAACAATCTTTACATACAACAAATTCTTCTGACTAACATTTTGAAGCATATTTCACGGACGTTCAGGACAGCGCAAGACTTCTTGTAGCTGCAGTCGCTTTTCCTTCAGTGGAAAACGAGCGCATCTTTGCCTACCGTCACAACTCCACGTGGAACGGGCTGCGACACAAGATTCAGACGCTTTTCCCTGAGAAAGAGGGACTTGTGACGGGGCAAGATCAAGAGTCGAGTGGAAGGGACTTGTCAAATGCGGACCAGCTTATCAAGCGTGCCGAGGAGATCCTGAAAGAGATCGGTCGACCAGGTTTTGCTACTGAAGAGGATATCCTGCCTGATTTTGTAGGTTGTCTATGACTATCATGGATTTACAGGAACAACTTGTAACTGCAAAATCTATTCATTAAGCCTTGACTTGCATATACGAAATTCTTTCGGCTTTAACCGCAGTATGTGACTAAATTTACCGATGATCTTGTTTTCTCTGCTGGTGTTACAACCCCAGATCGAAAGTGTCGGGTTCCCCGCATCCATAACCCCCATTAGTCAATGATCAACATTAACCTTAACTAAACTTCCGCAGGCGCACCTATAGCGACATTGCATGCTCGTATTATCCTGGAAGCGCTGCAATTATAAAGCTTGGAATAACCGCGCCTATGGAGCCATCTTCGTTGTGTCATAGCCCGAGTGTGGAATCGCCAGGTGCTCTGGTCATATATAAGAGGGGGACAACAGGCGATTTTCTTCAAACATCGTGCAACGCTACCTGTACAGCCACCCATGATGTCTCTATTTGCTTTCGCTACGCTTCTTGCCAGCCTCTCGGGAGTATCTGGCAAGACTGTGAAGTCACCAACTCCACCTATGGGATGGAACAGCTACAATCACTATAACTGCAGACCTTCAGAGGATATCATCAAGATCAATGCTAAAGGATTGGTCGACCTCGGGTTCTTGGATCTTGGTTATAGCATCGTAACTGTTGACTGCGGTTGGCCATCGAGAGATCGAGACAGTGAGGGAAGGCTCCAGTGGAACGAAACATTGTTTCCATCTGGGCCTAAAGCTTTAGGAGAGTATATCCATGATCTGGGGCTAGAGTTTGGCCTTTATTCGGGTGCCGGATATCTTCAATGCGGTTCATCAGATATTCCTGCGTCCTTGGGTATGTTTTCCACTGTTACATCGTCCAGGCTTGATGTGACTAACAGTTTACTTTAGGATACGAAGAGATTGATGCAAAGTCATTTGCCGAATGGGGTGGGGATACTCTCAAGTAAGCTTGAGGAATCTATTTCATCGTGATATCAACTAACAGTTTTACAGATATGACAACTGCTATGCGACATCCAAAACTGAGATGGTAGATGCCGATTCAGCAGAGGCAAAGAGCCCCGAACGCTTTGTGAAGATGGCTGCGGCAATCAACGAGACTGATCGTGACATCCAATACTTCCTCTGCCAATGGGGTATTGGTGAAGATGTTCCGCAATGGTAAGTTGGTAGAGTCACATGAACGTTCCTTTCTGACAAAGTATAGGGCTGCCCCATTAGGAAACTCTTGGAGAATGAGCAACGATATCTTCAACGCATGGAGAGCCATCTGGCGCATCACCAACCAGGCGGTAGCGCATTCCAAGTATAACGGACCTGGTACATTCGCAGACCTGGATATGCTCATGTAAGATTGAACTCACATTCAGTGGCATTTCGCTAATATATGTAGTATTGGACTCGGTGCCCTATCATATGAAGAGGAACGCTTCCACTTTGGCTTCTGGTCCATGATGAAGTCGCCACTCATCATCGGCGGCGTAATGGATGCCAAGCAAATTCCCACAGAGTCCCTTGAAGTCATGTCCAACAAGGAGGCCATTGCCATAAACCAGGATCCGTTGGCAGAAGCAGCTAAGTTGGTCGTGCGATACACTGAAGAAGAGTGGGATGTATGGGCTGGCAACCTTTCTTCCGATCGCAAGGTTCTTGGCGTTGCCAACTGGAAGAATGAGACTCAGACGGTGAAGGTTGATCTGAGCCTCATTAGTGTTAAGGAAGCAACGGCGCGCGATGTGTGGGCTCATAAGGATGTTACCGTCTCTGGTAATCAGCAGTTTGAACTCAAGCCCCACGAGCTGCGACTCCTTGTCCTATCAGACATTACTCAAACTGCACCCCCAAAGTCGGCTGGTTATTACTCAGCTCAAGATGCAAATCTCGATGGCACCGCGTCAGTAGTCGATTGCAAAGAAAGCGAATGTCTTCCAGCCAACAAAAAGGTCGGATCCATTGGCAAGGACGCAAAGGTCACCTTTGAGAAGGTCAATGCACCCAAGGACGGCTCGCTCTATGTCGGCATCGACTACATCAACCACGAATACCACCACACCATCGGCGACTGGGAAACAAACTCCCGCAACATGTCAATCTCCGTCAACGGAGAGGACGCAAAGCGCTGGGCGTTCCCTAATGCTGGAGGGGATTGGTTTGAGAGCGACCGCCTAACGATCCTCCTTGATGGCTTTACCAAGGGGGATAAGAACGCTATCACTTTCACAGCTTCTGCTGATGGGAAATGGGCGCCTGATCTGGTAGGCTTTGAGGTATTGGCATGAAACTGATCTTTAAGATCCTTAATCCTATATTGAACAGTGGAAGTTTCCAAGCTGGGCCAGCTGTCTTGTATTAGAGCCAGGCTATGGATAGTACCATGTAAGCATATATTATGGAGAGATCCCAATCAAGGTCCACATAACGAAAAACAATATTTCTATAAAACTCGTCCGAATGAAAGAACGTACAGCTTTTTGTGGCAAGTCTGAAGCTACATACGAGCTTCTAGCTGCGTGGGTTCTGGGCTACCTGCTTAGAGGAATCGAAATCTGACTCTACCTTACTCCTGTCACTTTGACCTTCTTTTACGGCCCCAGGTGATCATGGAATCAACCAAATCATCACATAAACAAGGTAGACATCTTTCAACTGCCGAATGCTTACTCCTAGCCTAGCTAGGTCAATTCAGCGGCACAGGACATTGGGAGGATGCGGCAATGACAAAAAGCCCTACCCCAAGCTGTTAACAGTAAAGCCTTGGTCGGTTTAGGCTGAGTTTCGTGATGTCGTGACAGGTTAGCTTTACGAGCACCTCTTCCGTCCTCAAGCACGAGCCAATCAACATTTAAATCTAATATAAGCGTAATTGAATCAATTCATGCAAATGCTACGCTGTTTCAGCTCATATTCACAGTCGCAATAGACGGCCAAGGCTGTGTGAATCCTTCAGATCAGTACGACAATCTTAAAAGAGACTATCGCTGTTGCAGATCATCGAAGGAGCCGTATCCACCCATATTAAGCATACTAAACTTTATCTAACACGACCGTCCGATGCAAAGGGATGAACTGTATCCAAGAGCTTCATGCTGCACTTGAGGGACCATGTAAGGTATATTTGGCATGTTTATTGCGGCGTTAGCGTGATTCATGGATCACAGCCATGGCTGAAGAAAATAAATATAAAGCATTCATCTCATCCTGAATAATGACAATCATCCACTCACTCACTCGTTGATTCATTCAGTCATTCACTCATTAATTCGCTCGTTCAACTGTCATTCGTTCAAACATATCCTCATTCCCTTCATCCTACAGCATGAAATCCACCATCAGTTTCTTGGCCCTCACGGCAGCCGTGCACTCCTCTCCTCTCCAAAGGAGACAAGACCCGAACGGCCATGTTTGGGACAATGTCGATACTTTCTGTAATAACCAAACATTTCTTCTTCGGGACCCTGCAGGCGCTGCTCAAGTTTGGGAAACCACCAGCGCTGGTAATGAACTCGATGTTTTCATCGCTTCACAGTGGGGTACGTACCGACCACTCCGATGCAGCATTGACATACAGGCTGACAGTAGCAGAGCATGAGCCTAACTGGCTACTCAACCTCGAAGACCGTGTCGTTGGCGGCGTCAGTGGAGGCGCAACTGTCGGTGGCTGTGGCAGTGTCCAAGGCAGCTGCAACCCTCTGGGTGGCATAGACTGTAAGGAACAGTTCAACAAATACGGTGTAGACAAGGATGGTAATGAAAACGTCATTGGAAAGACCTCTTACCGGATTTTCCTAGCTGTCAAGGGGATGCAAGCTAAGTTTAGGATGCTGAAAGACAAACTGACTTCCGATACTATGGTCGCTGGATTCCTCATTCCCAGCATGGTCAAAGACTTTGAAGGCAACGAGGATCAGACGTCTGACATCATGAAGTGGCTTGCTGCTGCAATTGGGTTTGGCGGAGCTCTAGGGGGCAATATGCCCGTAGCTGTAAGTCGTCTCTCTCGACTTTAAGTTGTGGAGTAAATGCTAACAGTGACAGGGACCTTATCTATCGACTGGTGCTGGTATCTTGGGTGGCATCTTTAGTGCCGTGGCAGACAAGACTGCCCCAGAGGCCATCGACACGTCTACTATCTCCGGTGCCTTGGTCAGTCTATTCGTAGCCACGGCCGGGCAAATCGACTCAACTCTCGATCTCGCTGTAGGCGGCGCCGCCACGATCGAAGAATACAAAGCTCTGCCCAACCCGAAGCCTGACGACGACTGGTACAAGTCACCAGTTGCCAAGTTCTTCAGCACAGGATGGTTCCTCCTCAAAGACGACAGCCTTGCCGTGGATAACGCAATCAAGTCCATCACCGAGAACATCAAGCCCAAGATCGCAAACAACGTCATGAAGGCTGCCAATCTCCGCCTTGTAGCTGACAAGAGGATCCATAGCCAGGAGGAATGTGGCACCGCTACTGGCCGACAGTGGATGACTCTTAGAGAAGGCGAGGATTACTGCTTCTATATCATGCGCTACAAGCCCTTCGGTGGTAACTACGGCGAGTCGTGGACTGAGGCCGAAGAGGATGTCTACACGAACACGGCCAAGTACAACCTTGGAAACCGTGATCCGTACTATCATGTAGTCCTCGACTGTGCTCTCAGCGCAGAAAAAGAGCTCCAGGTGGATATCTTGGGCTTTAACAGCATCCCTGTTTGCTACTTCGACCTCGAGGCGTTTTTCATTGATCATAATGAGTGTAACAGCAACCTTATTAACAAGATCTGTCCCCCGATCAAGGCTACTCCAATTGCATGAATGTATTGCAAGTATGCTTCGCCTTGTTGTACATAATCATTCATTACCTTCTTACATCTACTTCTCTATTGAGCAATAATATTTATGTCCTGATGCACAATCTTATAAAAGCTAGTTACCATGGCTGTTAGGTAATTTCCTCGTATATATTATAGAGTGTTATGTGGCGACTCATTGACGATCTTACATAGCAAAGTGCGCCATCAAGCCATATGTGCGGTGTAGCTTTGTGTTGGAAACGTCATTAGACCACGTTCGGTTTCATTGTCCCCTTTTGACACTAAGGCTGACACCAAGCGGTGCTGTGGGATAGAACTAATACTGCAAGTTCGCTCTTTTGTATAGGCTGCATGCATGGAGAATGTCAGTGATTCTTTCCTAGCCTAAACGTACAGTCTGGACAGCACTTGGAAAGTGGTCTCTAAGATCCCTGCTATGTACCGAGTCTGTCCATGGCCATGACACATCATCGTTGTGGTATCCGTATTCGTTGCTTCCTAATCGACCATTCTCAAAGAACTCCCCTTCGAAATTCAATAGCCCAACTCGTCTGGAGATGCCATTGCTAGACTGAACAATCATGCCTCGATCGTAGCCTATGACTATGCACCGGAGTGTCATAGGATTGAGGTTAATGATGTCGGTGTCAAAAACAAGGTCGGAACTATTAGTCGCACCACCATTTGTAAGATCCAAATACCAGACCAGCCCTTTGTCAGACGCCCCGATGCTCTTTTGAACAACAAAATGGGTCCAGTTGTCTTCGTGAGGGCATTCATCCTTTTTGACCCAGTGCTGGCCTTTATATCGGATGGGAAATGAGTCTCTCCTTTTCAAGGTGGGTGTGTGTCTATAGGGCGCGCATTCTATGAAAGGCACATCGAAAACCTCGGTCGTGATTGTCAAGATGTGGGTCAAACCCAGAGCCGCATAAGATTGGCCTGAAGCAAGTGACCTGGCGAAGTCTTTGTTGAACTCTACAAGCCCGCCTGTTGCTGTTTCCACAAACAGTGGCACCGCGAAACTCTTTTCCAAGTGCTTGATGTTCTTCAGGTAGCTCCATGTGTCTTCGGCTTTCCAGCCAGACCAGGACCATGTTGGAAAGCCGCTCCTCTTGGCCAAGCCAGTCTTTTTGGATTGGACTTCGCTCCACGCTGGCTTCCATCGCCTAGAGAAGAGCACCCACGACATTATCATGTTTTGGTCTTGCAGTACGGTAATACTCGCTTGAAATTCCACAGCCAACTCATCGTACTGGGAGACCCCAGTATTGTTCCACCGGTGGTTCCAGCTGGGCGTAGAAGGCGAAAACGCCGTCCATGGCTCTCAAGACATCGGAATCATACGTAAGTTCACGTTTGGAGTATGCCTTCAAATCTTGCATGAACCTCCCACTCCTTGGTAGATATTGTTGGGAATCTGAATCCTCGTCCGCCATACGCTCAAAGATTCGAAAGTCGGGTTCGCATTTGGCAAAATCTTTTATCAATTCCTGTGCACACATCATACATCCACATTGGAAGAAGACTTGGTCGTCAGCAAAGATGACACACCTGCGAGAGAACACTGCTTCCTGGTACGTCCAACCCCTGGTCGACCATTTTGATTTGCCCACTTGATGTTTAATCAGCTCGGGGCGGAATTTCCATGTCGTTCCGTTCAGGGTGAGCTTATTGTGAATCATGCGAGGGCGCTGGCCGACACCAGGTAAACCATGCGATGAACTTTCTCCTGCGGCGGCAACTA
Organism: Fusarium sp. VM40; assembly: GCA_954870535.1. Lineage (NCBI taxonomy): Eukaryota > Fungi > Ascomycota > Sordariomycetes > Hypocreales > Nectriaceae > Fusarium > Fusarium sp. VM40. The sequence goes on from CATPAH010000009.1 coordinate 918,364, forward strand.
TAGTGACACTTGCTTGGTTATCTAAAAGTATGTTAGTTCGTTGCCCAGGCCTTATGTTTCTCGCCGTGTTAATAACATACAGATAGTGTTCATTTGACTTAACTGGCAGCTCATGTCTTCTGCGTCTCTTTGATCGATGCAAAGTTGATCAACCCATATATATTGAAATCCGAGTTGTAGTGTAACATGCATGGCGTCCTTAATCACGGGATTGGACAGGAGGTCCTGATGCTTGTCTTCGACATTAGATGAGGAACTCCAGACATAACTCAGTGCAACATATTCAGAAAACTCTGTACATTCTACCACAGTCTCGATTTTGCAATCCAGTACCCTGAATTTTGCTATCCTGAGCGGTTTCGCCATAAGCATTTGACAGGATTTTCCATGAGTGCCGCGACAATGGGCGATCCACTTCCTTATCATGCCATAATCAATTTGACTGGGGTTTATTTGTCGATACTGCCCGATCCTGTTTGGTTCCTTAAGAAACTCCCCATCGGTCATCTATAAGATATATTCGAATTGCTGGTCGTGCTGTATACAAACGTGATCGACCCCGTTAATGACGTGGCGGCTGAGTCCTACTGTTACCGAACCCTCAGATCCGGCATCTCTGCGATGAAACTTTGAGGCAAGGAAACGACACAAAGGGCAGTTGGAATTCTCAAAGATACATAACGAGACGTCAGTTCCGTATCGACTGCCATTCGAACATATCTGGGTGAGATTGACGGATTGACATTGCGTACAAAGATCTTCACTTTGCCACTCGGGGCCACCTGTCCGAGCTGCCAATCTTCTATTGGACTCATGAACTAGCAATCGGTCATCATTGATACTCGAAAATACTCTGTGTTTGTGACAGCAGTAAATATTTCCGACTCCCGAGGAAATACTGACCTTTACTATTAGCTCGACTCATCTCAAACAACAAAGATCGATCTTCACGGTCTCTTTGTTTTCATCTGTACAACCTCCTTTTGATGGGCGATACTATTTTACTGGTGTTACCAAAGTAAGATTGCAATAGGCTGACATGCTACTGGTTTAAGAAGTGAGGCGGGAGTCTGACCCAATTAGGCAGAAAGTGAGCGCAACAGCGAAACTGTGCCAGGACTGTAGTGAAAGGTTCGCAGTTTGCACTCAGATTGAACATGTACTCTCCGCGGGAGGAAGAAGTAGGGCTTTTGAAGAATGAATGTGCCGAGCTGTGATTGCTCCTGCGGGGTTCGGGCGGCTATCTTACCAATAGTATCACGCCAGGAGGGTTACCTGACACGTATAGATGTGTATTCGCCTGGTCCATCACTGCAAAAGATGGCAAGAAAGACTTCGTCACGAGTTAAGTGTTATAGGTTAGTAGTGAAGGTTGGTCATCGGTGTGAATTCGTTACCTAGCATTCATTCAACTAGAACTTGATCATGGAGAAGCAAATTTGAACCATAAGGATACTATTGCTTATGAATCTTTTCTTACTGTCTAAGAGTTCGGGAGTACAAAGATGGTCAAATAAGGGCAAGCTCTAGGCTACCTAATAGTATTCCAGAAAATTACAATATACCTCTCCAAGCTGACGGTGTTCCTACCAACCATTCTAAGATTAAAGCAGAATATAGATTAACATTATGGTAATATAGTACAATAGTGGCAGCACGCACCGAGGAATGAGGGGTGTAGGTTAGCTAGGAAGACCAGCTTACGGCTTGGGGCTGGGAGGATAAAAAGTGGATAAGCTTCCGGCAGGATTTTGCTCCAACACCATACCAGACATCCCTTAATTTATACTTGCATTGAACCTTTCCGACATAGTGGTTCGAGCGAATCGGGAGCCTGGTGAAAGAAAGAAAAAGAGACAAAAAGTAATCCCCGAAACCTGGATCGAACAAGTGACCTTTCGATGACATATAACAATTACAGTCGAACGCTCTTCCAGCTGAGCTATTCGGGGAGATCTCCGAAGCGGAGGAACAGCTATTGGTGCGTTGGGTGAGAGCTAAGCACATAGCACATATATTGATCTGTAGGTATGAAGTTCCACGCCAATTAATTTTTGGGAAATAATCTTGACTCTTGCAAAAATTGATCATGCAACAGATTGTTTTTCTTAGTCTCATAACGCACAGTCGCCACTCAAGCTTAGTTTGATTTCCGTATTCTACAATAACTGCCTTTTACAAATGCAGCCTCTACTGTACATATTCCTTCTCATCCACGCTGGTAGAAGAATTCGCGAAGCTATTTGCTGCGTTTACCCTAGACACACAAAATAATAAATCCCACAAAACACTATTGAGACGTCGCATGAGCCCTCTCTGTAATACCTACCCACTCTCTTTATACTGGAATGGTTTTCTCGACAGTGAGTACCAGTGCACATATGAGATTTGGGAAAAAGACTTGACCTATAATTTCAAGCAAAGTGCAAAAAGACTGATTGCTAGCAGCTATCAGTTTCGATCTGATGACCTCCGGGTTATGAGCCCGGCTATGGAAATCGTTAGTGTGTAATTAAACGTGAGGGTTTTGAATTAACATACCGCGCTTCCACTGCGCCAAGCTGCTTTCTTGCGATGTTTTGCCGAGATCTTTTTGTTCTTTATCAAGGTCGCCGGAATTTAGCGAGCTGCTTTGTTTGGGACGGAAAACACTCGTGTGATGAATTCCTGGCAATTTCCGCCCGTGGCGTCGAAGCTGTCATCTGTCAAATGTGGCTTTCTACATTCGAGTCATGGAATACCACTAGAACATGTTCTTGCATGCATTTTCCATCAATCAGAAAATTTGCATGATGACTGAGTACATGTGTTCTTCATGAAAGTTGTCCATCAGAGTGACATGTATATCTTGAACCTGACGACCGACACAGGCATGTATCATATTTCCTGTCACTAGCTTGCACGTGGGCGCCGCATCGATCGCTGATCGCGCAGTCAGTTCAAGCGATCGAACCGACGCCCTGGGCTTCACGGCAAGAGAAATCATCGTCCAGGGTTCAATTCGTGGACGTATCGATGCACTTCTCAACAGCTGCCGTGGGCAACATCCGATGCTCTCCACAGTCAGTCACATCTTGAATTAGGCTTTCATTTCCTAGCTTATCGGTGTTTAGGGGTCCCGTCCTAGCTCCTTAATCTGGCGTATGTCAATTCCGCGTCGGATACGCATTTGCCGAGTCATGGACAACCTTTTGGTGCCTGCCGGAACAGCTTTTGCGGAGGTGGGGTAGGGGACTAGGGGACGAATAGTTATTTCCATGGATCATCAATTAGTGAATCGCTGCTAGGGAACCAAGCGTCGAAATGGCCCATTCTCAAAACTCGATGCGCGTGTGTTCCGTTATCGGCGCACGGCCAGCGACACGAGTTGCCCGATCCCGCAAGGCTCAGCCTTGAAGCAATTCCGTTTAACTAAAGCCTTATACTTGTCAGGGGGTTTAGTGCTCGGGTTATGCCGACGTCACCTGCACACGGTTAGGATAACGGTCGTGATCAACATTGCGACAGGCTTTTGTGACATGTTTCGCGTTTGCACCATCTACTTAAATCCTGCAGTTATCGACTAACACATCTGTAATAATGGGTTACCTCGACAGCCGTGGATAACATGATGAACAACCCAGACGATCCCAAACAGTGATTGAGCGTTCACCACAAAAAGTCCCACCAGAAAGAGATGAGAATCTTTGTAAAAGTCTATGCACTGACTTCATATTGTGGAAACTATTAGGCATCGATTGGAAAACCGAAGTCAACGGTGACATTTACGAGCCACTCTATGTCATACCCCGGCTCTCATCTATTGACTGCTAATCCTTTCCCCCAGGGTCCATCTGCTAATCCAAGCTGAAAACCAAATAAAGCGGCACAGCCAACCGGTTCGCGCATCCGCCAAGGACCGCCATCCCAACAACGCCCGCTGTGCGTGGACAACCGAGTCATTCGTCACCATGTTCCGCAACAGGAGAACAACGCCATTGAAATCCTGTTGGCGGAGCGAAAATAGCTTTGTGGAGTTAGCTGGCCTTTAAGAGTTAGTCTAGAAAGAAACCATGCCAGGGGATGAGTCTAGCGCAAACCTAATTGACGAGCCAAAAAGATGTGACAGCCATCGCTTGCAGGATTCCGCTGGTCGGGGCAGTTCAGCGCGATTAGGTAACGATAGAGTAAAAGTCGCGAGTATTTGGGTCCGTTTCCCCTGTTTTGTATGTCATGAAGCAAATTAGTTAGCAAAGGAGCATTACTTGGAGTAGATAGTGCAATCCAGGCCATGTCAACAACAGACCATTGCTGAAGAAACTCAACAACCATAAGAAACACGGTCGAGACTGAGACACACATACCAAACGACTGATTCTACTGGGGACGAGACAATATCTTCCCCGGCAAATAGCTTGGTCCTGATCCCTGGCCCCTGTGCTTGGTGACATTAGTGGAGGAACCAGCGAGTGTCAGCCCCTAAGCCTCTGGGCTAGGCTTGGAGCAGCCTTGGCAGAAACGCCATCTATCACGCTGCCGTCTAGCCGCATCCGTTGCACTGGGTTTCCAGATTGCCGGCGCATAAGATCAGCGGTGGTAACGAGGTCGATCCCCCAGGTTTTCTCCCCTCCTTCGCCTCTCATTTGTCCTCTATCCGATTAATCTCGAGTCGACAGATCTCGCCTTGGCAGCATTGACTGTCATTCTTGTTGACTAGCCATGGATTACTTCGAGGTGTGCTGGTCCATCTTCAGCACCATCTGTCTCGTCAATGTTGTCTTCGGTGTCCTGGTCTGCGAAATCACTACATTCACTGTCCTAGCTGCTGTACCAATCTTTTCATCGGCAGCTGGCGCTATTGCGAACGGTCTTTGCTATTATGTCTACTACCTCAAGAACCCCGTCATCAACGAAGTGGTAGCGGCTGTCTTTTCAGACTTCTTTTGGCTGGTACGAAACCTCTTATCTGGTAGTCTCGCACCCTGACTGACTCGAATATTTAGTTGCAAGAAGCAAGTCTGCTGCTGTACAGTTACATCATTCTCCAACGAGTCCTTCGGCCGAACCAATGGCGCGTCTTCTCCAGTATTTTTTGGGCACTGATGGTCTGCACGGCAATCACTCGTGTTTTTATCGCAATCTACCGAGCAAAGTTTCTCATCCAGGGCGAACCTGAGTATGAAGTTATCATCAACTACTTCCACATCGGCTACTTCAGCTTCATGGCCATCTCCGAATGCCTCAGTGCATATTTCCTTGTTGTCATCTTCGCCTCCGCAACGTCATCCAGTATGAGCGCCGCCCTCAAAGTTGGTCTTCTGCGATATCTTACTCGCAGCACTGAAATGCGCGTGGCTTTCTTGGCCCTTATCGGAGTTACGAGAACCATTATTCATCCATTCCAAACACCTGGACAAAAGGCAGTGAACATTGCGAGTCAGCTCGATCGATTCCTCTACGCCCTCTTTTGTCTTTACCCGATCGTTCTATAGTAAGTTCATCGTCGATTCTATCACTTCTCAGCTAATCAATTACCCTCAAGCTTTGATACACTAGCGTCCAAGCTCCGATTCAACGAAGATCGGTCGATATATACCCACAGCGACCAGGCTGGAGCCTCTAACCGCTACGGTCTGAATACTCAAACCAGATGTTACACCACGAGAACCAACTACACGTCCAAAATGTATGGCAATGAAGATGCATTAGATCGGAATAATTCTCAAGAACAGATTGTCCCACCTGGCGGATCTACCCGCTCGGGAGTTTCGGAGGTTGAATTAGAAGATATGGATGTTGAAGGTCTTGTTATTAGAAAGACCACCGAGGTTACAGTCACATAGATACCACGATAAACCATTTTTAGGCGCTACACATGACAGATTTCTTAATACATAATTACATGTTCATGAATTAAGGATCAATGCTGAGCTTGCATGTATAACTTGGATGAGATCCTCTTGAAGTGATGTATTGGCTTTTTGTGTACGTTTTGGACAACTAATACGATCGTGACTAAGGTATTCGACGTTTGTTGCTACCCTTAAAAGACAAAAGCAACTATCACTGGCATTCATCAGTGATCAGGATTTCGCCCTGCACATGCGTCCATCACCCGCAACAGTCCAAGCCTCACTACCAACAGCCACAGTGGCGTAGAAAAAGCCCTTGGGGTCGTACTTCTTCTTGATATTCAGTAGCTTGTCATAGTTCGCACCATAGAAAGTCTCCTGCCAGTTTGGTTGCTGGAAGTCCGCCTCGTTGATGTAAGCTCCGCCACCTGGTGTCGCAGCCTCGATCACAGGCTGAATCTCATCCGTGATTCTTCTCTGCCTTGCCAACATCTCTTCCCAAGGTGCTTCGTTGTCCCATGGAAGGGTGAGAGATACTTGGACTATAGAGCTTCGCCACTGGGGTAACACCGCGTTCGCATTCTTGCTTCCAAATTTGGATACGTTGAGTCCAACGCCGATGTATATGACTCCCATCTCGGCGAGCTTGCGCGCAGTTGGCGAAAAGTCTTTGAGTTTATCCCGGGGTAGTAAACGTCCTCCGAAGAGCTGTGTGCCGACTTGAATGTTACCCGCAGGAAGAGGCCCCCAGTAGTGGTCGTAATGCTGGTAGTAGCTTGCATATTGAGTAAACGTTGGTTCGAACTTGAGACCAAGACCAGTCAAAGAATCGGCAAGAGGCTGGAGGATCTTCTTGACTTCTGCCTCAGTCTTGTTGTAGGCGGTGATGGCAGGGATTTGTAGAAACGAGTCGGAGAAGAAATAGATGATCATAATACCAGAGTCAACAATCTTTGGAAGCGCAGCGTGATAAGCGTCGATAGCGTCGTATATCAACTCTGGTTTTCCTTCAGGTGCTGTGATAAGAAACTTGGCACCACTGACTTTGGCCTCTGGATGAGCTCTGACAGTAGCTGAGACGACAACACCATAGTTGCCAGTTCCGCCACCGCTCAAGGCCCAGTACAAGTCCTTATTATGGCTTCGATTAGCCTTAACAAGTTTTCCATTGGCAGTCACAACTTCGAACTCGAGTGCGTTATCCGCTGCAAGACCAAATTTGGTGCTCAGTGCTGAGTGGCCACCTCCTTGGGTATAGCCTCCCGCGAGACCGACGGAAGGGCACTCGCCAGTGACAACGACTAGATCCTCCGCATGAGCAGCTGCAAGTGCCTCGAAACCCTGAACACCAGCTCCAACTTTTAGAGCTTTGCCTTTGTACTCGTCGTCATCCCAGTCAACTACTTCAGTGCCCTTGAGGTAGTGAGTCCACACAGCTAGCGCACCTGCGCCAATTGAACGACCCAGATAATCATGGCCAGTATTTCGAATCACGAAGCGGACGTTTTTCTTCTGGGCGAACTTGATAGCAGCCGCAACATGTTCGGTAGATGTGGCATTCACGGTGTAGCGGACATAATTGCCAAGCGTACAGGGCTTTTCTCTCGGCTGGAAGGGATCACAGCTCTGGTTGGCAAATAAAGTGGCCATTATAGAAGAAGATGATTTGGAACTAAGGTCAATTAGTAATCCATTTCATTTGGAAGACAGTATCGTTCGGGTGAAGATAATAGGGCCAGGACAGGATGGAGGACTTACTGGATCGACGAATAATGCCACTCACTTTGCAAGTGCGCGCACTCCTCAGCATTGAAGGTTGGATCGTGGCATGGCGAACCCAATGGCACAGTAGCAACCAATCGTCCATCAACGGTACTATTGAGACGGCCCCATTCAGACTCAGTAGGCCAGCAAGAGTCCCCAGGAAAACATTTGCAGTTATCCTTCTCGGGTGTTGCGGCGATGCAGCTACTGCCCAGAAGCAGCAGCGAAAAGAAGCTATGGCGCATTGTAGGTAAAGACGAAGCCGGAGAAAAGAAAAGAGAAGGATTCAAGGTTTCGGTAGCAGTGGGTATATAAGGTCATCTGCCGAACAGCGGTCTGCCGACATGCCCCTCATGATATAAGCACGGAGGACGGAGCAGTGATTCCCGTTGCAGATCTAGCAATGCGAGTAACGTAGTTGAGCCAATTAAACGACCTGGTGGAGCGCATGTTTATCTACAAGGGTCAGCATTCAAGTTGTTACTCGGCGTTGTGATGACGGGTGGAGCGTAGTATTGATGCGAACAATAAATCGGAAATTGACTCAACCGATTTCCTAAGGTAAACATAACATGGAGGAATTTGTATTTGTATGACTAGGTTTGGCTTCAAGTAATGGAAAGTCTGTATGTTGGCTGTACTGTAGGTATGGAGCATAGTCATTTGGATATCGACAGGGGGTTTAACCACCTACCTGGAAAAGCACGATCTCCGAAACCAGAATTTTTATAATTCGCTAAACCTGTTGAAGAATACCACAGCATTTTGGGCTCATAGGACTATGCATTTGAGTTTCTTGACAAGTCAAAACTGATCATGCTTTGCCTATGCTATTTTGACCAATCCTGTTTGATGTCCAATCACTGGTCTATGATACACTAACTCATCCTAGGATGCTCGGAGTAACACATCTAGGAATGAGGCTACTTGAATGAGGTTCTCGTCTTCAAAGGGACGCCCAACAATTTGTATAGTAGAAGGAATATTGGATAAAGGGCTTGGATCATCTATTCGGAAACCTTTGTTAGCAAAGTTGACTAAAGGTCCTTTGATCCACGTACAGATCTCGTGATTGGTGCTATCGTAAGGATTCGTATCTGAAGGTTGATAGTTCACATCGACCGGGTCCAGCTCAGGACTGATGATGAACCTCTTGATCGGAAGGATCACAGAAGGATAGTCAACAAGATTAAATAATGCAGTGTATCCCCAGTAAGTGTTGAAGTCGTGGGGGTAACCAACACCAGGCGCTGGAGGACAGATCAATGCATCGATGGGTCGGCCGTTGACGGCAGTCTTGTTCCAAGCCGCAAGAAACTGGTCTTTGTAGGCCCGTACCTTGCCATGCAGCTGCAATCACGTTAAACAAAATGGATTCATGCCCAGATGAGGATCATACCTCAAGTAACTCTCCAGCCGGAAGCTGTCGAACGTTGAAGACCCGCATTAAATCAGCAATTGCTGGAATGAGTGGTTCACCCGATTCTTGGAGTGCAGACAGCGTTTGATCAGCTCCGCCTTGGTAATAAATGTCAAACTGTCTCTGTAAGTACAACTCGAAACGCTCTGACATGGAAGCTTACTGTTGTTTTCAAGGACTGCCAGCAATCGAAAGGTGGTTCAAAGTCGACCACTGTAGACAAATTAGCTCTTCTCAAGGAAACCAACCGACCTTAACATACCTTCATGTCCAGCTGTCTCAAGAACATGCCTAGTATGCTCCAGCGCTCGAAGGACCGGAGGATGGGGCATCACGACACCGTCCCACTTCATTAGACCAATTCTCAGCTTCTCTTTCAGAGCTTCGGGGGCCTTCCATGGAACTGGCGTACAGGTCACATCGTACTTATTGAAAGGGTGTGCATTGATGACCCTCGCGAGTAACTCCATATCCTCGATCGAGTGACATATTGGCCCAAAAGATACCTGGATCAGACTCTGTCCGAGATCCGGCATTCCGCCTTTTGGTATCCGTGCAGCTGTTGGCTTCAGCGCATAAAGTCCGTTGAAAGCAGCTGGGACACGGATGGAGCCACCTATATCAGTAGATGGGGACAGAGGGGTGCCTCGCATAGCCACGAGTACACCATCGCCTCCAGAACTGCCTCCTGCGTTGAGGACTCGGTTCAGTGGGTTTAAAGTACGTCCCCAAAGGTTGCTGACAGTCTCGATGGCCATGGCTGACTGAGGCATCGTGGTCTTGCAGAAGAACACAGCACCTGCATCGCGTAAAGCTGCCACGACGGCGGAATCTTCTTGGGCAATGTTGTCTCTTCCCGCCACAAACGCCAGTGTGGTAGCGTGGCCTTTAATTCTGTGAATGTCCTGTCGAGTATAAGATAAGCTTGGTGATATATAGACTCTGGGGTTTCCTTACCTTCAGACCTAAAGGGATTCCATGCAAGAGACCCTGGACTCGGCCATCTCTTTGGAGGGTTTCGTCAAGTTTCTTAGCTTGTTCAAGGGCCTCATCATAAAACCATTCCGTCAGACAATTGACCTTTGCCATGTGAGTACAAGTTCGTCAGTCAAGAAGGTAAACTAACCAGTTGATGCGCAATAGCAGCACGCCCAGCGAAAGCCTCCAACACTTGCACCGCTGAAAACTTTCGAGACTGAAGCTGCTGAACGATCTGTGTAGCGGTAAACTCCGTGATCTTGAGCTGTGCTTCTGTGAGCAGACCACACGTGTACGGCACGCTGGTCACATCCTTAAGTGACTTGTAATCTTCGATATTGAGTCGCCACCGGTTGGGAATTGCTTGCAAGACTTTTGCTTGGCATTCTTTCGCAATGGCTTCCCACGACATGTTGAAGGAGTTCTGGGCGAGTATGATAGGAGATGGGATAAATATTGCCTTAGCTCCCAACGTCGGGAGACACTCAGTATTAAGTAGGTATTCAATTAACTCTCAGTCTCTCAAATGTGAGCACTTTTGGTATGGAATCGGTCAAGCTCTCAATGATTGACACGGCCAAGTGGTGATATTACAAAGGACCAACGTTATGAGTTCATTCGGATGAGTGGGCCTTGCAAGAAGTGGAACTGAGCTTGGACTAGATTTGTAAGATCGTTACATTTATCGAAGGACTCCACGTTAAACTTGTGATGACATGTGCTACAAACAAACGTCTAAATTAGTCATGCGTCTGAATCCTACCTGAAATTCGTCCTCTCGGTTTCACTCTCCACGTTATGCTGAATTTCGCCTTTCCTTTTGCTCATGACTAGGTTTTGAGAGATCTGGCAAGGAAAAATCAAGTTAGTAACATATGTTTATCCGTAGCATTGAACCTTTCCACTATATTTTAGAAGTCAAGCATTGAGTTTGACATAAACCACCACCAACATTGAATATGATCGCGACTCTCTAGCTGCGTGGCAATCTTGAGGTCAACTGAGCGAAATATTTATTCATCGACTACAACGGTCGCGTGGCCCAATGGCAAGGCGTCTGACTACGAATCAGAAGATTCTGGGTTCGATCCCCAGCGTGATCATTTCTTTTGCCTTCACTTCCGAGGAATTCTCTTTTTCCTTTGTTTTTCAATTTTTCATCTTCAATATGGCAAACAATACACAACTGCTCTTCTACAGTTGGTCGGGGATCTCAGTCTTTCACTGAGAATGTCGTTGACTCTATGACTAGGTCGTACGCTTCGCAGAAGAAAAAGGATGCCTGCCAGAACTCAACAGCACGGAATGAATTTGTAATATGACTATTTGTGTAATGATCTTTCTATCTGTGGTAGGAAGAACATCGGACCTTGTCTCTATTGAAGGCAATGGGAAAGGTGATAAGAGGGTCTGTATACTTGGCTTCGTTCACTTCACAAAGAAAACCTTGTCTTCTTATATATTCCCATACTTGTTTACATTGTTCCCTCGCAGGTAGTGCGCCATCCTTAACAAACCATACCCTAAAGCATCTAACATGCGTTGTCTGGCTGGGTGTTGGATCATATTTCTCTGGGTTGTCTGAAACACTGGTTGCAAGAGAATAGAGGTCATTCTTCTATATCTCTCTATATGAGGCCATTGATCATCAAACTCTGCTGCGGAACTTCAAGTTCAAAGCAGCTTCGGATCGCAACAGCTGACGATGGACGAGCTCTTGTGGGCAAGTGACTGAACTACAACACTGAAACATGAAGGAGGATAACACTCAAAGCCAGATCTTGGACCTCACGAATTATATCATGATCATTTCCAAAACTGATAATAAATTTCGAAGGTTGTCGACATCTAAGTCAAACAACTCGTACCAAGGCACTTACACGCCGTCCGGATATGATACAAAATATGTCTGCTGACTAATATCCAAATTCCGCTGTGGTGTATCGGTTATCATTCCGCGTTTTCACCGCGGCGAGGAGGGTTCGACTCCCTCCAGCGGAGTTTCTTTTGCTCTTTATGCTAAATGAGTTGTTTTTTGTTCTCTTGGTTAAAGAGACAGTCAGTCTGCACGGCCGAGTTTCTTTCTAGTTCCAGCGTCGCACCACAAGCACTCAACGCCGCACTTTCAATCGAAACCGCCGTTTGACAGGACCCAGCACCTGTTTGTCGTCAAAAAGAAGATACCTCATTTACGAAGAGCAAAAGGATAAACCTGGAGACATAGGGATTCGAACCCTAGACCTTTCGCAGCAAGGATGCCGGAGGCTCGATGCAAAGCGAATGTGATACCCCTACACCATATCCCCTGTTGTAAGAATGGCTCAAGATTGGATCTATATAGTTGGATCCTCTGTTGAAGAGCATTGCTTCCGCTGTATCGCTGTTACATCTGTTCAACACCTAACTTCATTGAGCCCGAGTTATTCCGTGTCTGGCAATATCATACAACCGTGCTGTTACTACCGACACAAGCCATTTTGTGGATGCTTCTCTATATGCGGAGGGTCTTTTCCAACCACGCTCATATTACTACTTCCCCTCCATAGGCCTTGCACAAACAGGGCACATGGATCATAACGGTTGGTGACCGATCCCATTTTCAGTTGCCATCTACTAGAAAGAACTACTCGGGTTCTAAGCGTCCTCGATAAGATGTTCTGTTGGAGAGCAATGGTGATACAAATCTCGCAGTGGAGACCATGGAGGTTTTCTTCTTTCGCCTGATTTACTGCCTGTCGTGGGAATTGTTCATAGCCAGAGTGAAGTATTCTGTCTAAGTGTTGAGAGAGTTTGCCCGGTGCCCATGTTCTAGCCTTGGTCATCGCATCGACGGTGTCATCTTGTTGACTCGGTGAAAGATAACCCGCGCGCCTTTCTGATTGAAGAGGAAGAGGAAGATAGTTCATGTCTTCAGTGGTCGCAGCCGTTACGCTATATGAGTCATATCCCATGGCATGCCTAGTCGAGAATCTCGTCAGTCATTAAAATGGTGAGGCCTCATTTTAGAGAGGCAAAGCCGGAAGATATACCTTCTTCACTCCGTTCATTAATTACATTCTTCAGTACGGCTTTGCCAACCAAGAAATGGTGGGTGGCGATGGCCTATCTGCTTAGGCCTACCCAGCGACCCTAGACGCAGAGCAGCAAGTCTAGAACCAAAGCAAGATGATAGTATTCGGCTAGTTCGATATAGGGTGTCTCCTGAAGATCGAAATCTATCATTTGTAAGATTTGGTAAGTTCCTGTGTGGGTGTTGTTTGTGGCTGATATTCGGTGGGCCTGTAAATAGCGTGTCATTTAGACCTTGTCGCCTCTAGCCAGTAGCTATTTAGGGGCTTAGTAGATTGCTTATAGTACTTCTAAAGCGCCTAGAAAATCTTTCTAGGATGGTACTAAATGAGAACTTGGTGCCTGATAATGTTATTACTAACCGAGTGTGGTATATAGTTCTTAACCGTGAAGATGATGAAATGGCGAAGCTGAGACTGTAATTGAGCCTACTGTCGTGAGCTCTTGCTCGATGGGTCGGGGAATTATAAGATTATTATCTCCAAGCTTACTGTTTGTCTGACTTTCTGCAAGAAGAATGCTAGCCTACTGTTGATAAAGGCTTAAATGTGTATGCTGTTGTTTCTGAGTGCGTAAAGAGCGATGCCAGAATTGATGACACTATATTATAGTTAGAAGACTTTATGTATGATCTTCGGATAAGATAAGTAATATTATCTAAAATGTTACATATTCTATTGTAATTTATATAATCTTATTTACAATCTAGACTGGGGGGAATTATGGTAACTTTTGCGCACCCACTGTACTAGTACATAGTAAACTATAAATAAAAAGTCAATGCAGGCTGACAAGAAATGGTATACCCTGGCATGGGTCAGACTGAGCTCTTAACTCCCTTATGTCCATAACACAAACTGCTCCAGATTCGGTCCTCGGCGATAATGTCATTATCACCGTGAGGAACTAACAGCCGCCGTAGTTATGATGTCAATAGAGGATACACTTCCATGCCTGCTCAGACGCATGCTTTTGTTTGTTTCCCCACGAGCAAACTACGTGGTGGTCTATCGTTGGCTAACGCTGTTACCGTCTTCTGTAGGAATGACCTGGTACCTCTCGCTGTGTTATAAAATCGGTTTAATATATATAGTAAGCCTTTGACACCTTCCCAACTCCCAATTGACCTTGGAAGGTTTCCAATTGCACTTTACACCGGGTGAATCGACAGCCACTATCCCGTCATGACTTCGCCTCACTCAATCCTGCTCCAGAATGCAACCCTCCTTGTCCCTGAAGGTCATGGAGGTGATCGCATCGTCCCTATAAGAAACCACTCGCTGTTGATCGAGGGGAACAAGATCGTTCGCATCGCTGCAAGAATTAATCCACCTTCTGCTTCCACTGAAGTGATTGACTGTACTTCGAAACTCATCTCCCCGGGCTTCATTGACACACACCACCATATGTGGCAGACTCAATTGAAAGGAAGACACTCAGACCACACGCTTTTCGAGTACATGACTTCCGGTATGTTACGAGGCTTCACTAATAGAACGAATGTTGTTGACTGGTCGCGTATTAGGCAACATGGTATCGCAGAGCTATAAACCGGAAGATGTATTCTGGGGTCAACTAGGGGGATGCCTTGAAGCTCTCCAGGCGGGGACAACCACGATTGTCGATCATGCACATATCTCCTACTCTCCTGAGCATAGTAAGCTTTATCTACTGTAATATATATCGATAATTCTCTAGCTTGCTGACATGTTATACAGATAACGCTGCTCTTTCAGGAACAATCTCATCGGGTATAAGATCGATTTATTGTTACTGCCCTACTGCAAGGACCAAGACCTGGAAACCATTCGAAATGGAGAAAACTCTCCTTCCAGACTGGCTTTTCGAGCAATTGACCACTCTATGCAAAGCTGGACCCTTTGGCAAAGGTCGTGTAATCATGGGCTTTGCATTCGACTTTTATACTCTTCCAAAAGAGGTAATTGTCGACATATTCAAACGAGTTCGCAGCCTGGGTATCAAGACCATCACTTCTCACTACGCCCCCAGTATCCAAAGTAAGACAAACGAGTCCGAATATTTTGCTAGGACACTAATTGTAGTGGAACCTAGATGAGCCTATCGTAGATTTGCTTGAAAGCTACGGAATTCTGGACAAGGATATTCTACTATCCCACGTGAATCCCCTGAACGACTCAGACGCACAGAAGATCGCAAAGGCTGGAGCAGCAATCTCCTCCACCCCTGACACCGAGCTTCAGACGGGCCTTGGCTGGCCGGTTTGCTTCCAAGAGAATGCCAAGTCGATAAGCTCGCTGGGCATTGATTGTCACAGCAACGGCTCGGGCAGTATCGTTGAGCAGATGCGTGTCGCACTCCAAGCTGAGCGTGGCCGGCGTAACGAGCGTATTCATGATATGGGAAAATTCCCTGGTAAGATACAGTTGTCGATCCAAGAAGCATTTCAGCTAGGAACTATTCGTGGCGCAGAAGCAATCAACCTGGAGGATCAGCTTGGGTCTCTGGAAGAAGGCAAGATTGCCGACCTTCTCATCTGGGATATGCTGAGCCCCAGCATGATTTGTGCCGCTGAAGAAAACCCCATCGGAGCCATCATTCTGCATTCTTCCCCGTCTGATATTGACGCGGTCATCGTTGATGGTCAGTTCAAGAAACGAGATGGCCGATTGCTAAAAACCAAGCTTGACCTTGAACTGTTGCCGGAGCTGAAACCTGAGAAGTCTGAGATTGAATGGCCTGACATCGCACTTGAGCTACTGAAGAGTCGTGACAGAATACTTGTTGCAGAGAACGCCAGTGGTGCTGATGATAGAGAAGCAGCATTTGAAAGTGGCCTCAGCCTCTATGGAGTTGATAAGGAGAACCTGGTATTCTAGAATCCTCGGCGAAGACGTGGCCATTGTGTATTTATGATAAGATCTCTAGACAAATTTGCTGCTAAACGATAGTTGTTCTTGTTCTCACAAACCAATCAAAATCCCTACGTTTCTACCACTAGGAAATGAATGACTGCCAGTGCATGTAGTTCCTTCAGGTCGAAATGTCACCTATCCACCACGGCGTCTTTGGGTAAGGTTCAGCTCTGGCCCCTCAAGCAAACCTCCAGAAGACCCATTGTGCGGGTACCATGAACTTTGACCACCTCAAGTCGGGAATCTGCTTCTTTGAGAATCTTCTCAAACTGCTTTCTAGATCGCTCCTTGGCACCAGCCACGACAAACATACACATGTCAACTTGGCGAGATAAATACTCCTCATATTTTGACATCTCATTCCTCTCCGGTAGTATAGTGTCGTTGATAAGAAGCCGAGTTCCAGGTTTGCATTTCTCAAGTGCTGGGACCAGAGCTCGAATTACCTTGATGCAATCGTCGTCGTTCCAGTTGTGCAGACACTGACGCAAGAAAAATGCATTGGCATCTGTGATGGTCTGCTCGCCGAAGAAGTCGTGGTGCATGAATTTGATTCTCGGGGCGATATCAGCGCCCACTTTCGCTCTTCCTTCAGCGAGCGCCGACCTGTTCGAATCTTGGACTACAAATTCAAGGTTGTCAAAGTGAGACGCAAGATGCATAGACACGTGTCCGCTCCCACCGCCCATATCAACAACCTTGCCCGGAGCTCCAAGCTTACCCCAGGGGAAATCATCGCAAAGCATGGCGATAGATTGGTCCATTTGCGTGATGGCGGCCATAGCCTTGGCAAAACGCGCGGCTTTGTCCGGATTCTCAGCATACCAGGCATATGTTGACTTGCCGTAGTATGTTTGGAAAGGACAAGAAGTGCCATCTGACACAAAAGGAGCATCCTTTATGCATTGAGCCGTAGCAGTGGATGCGTTGTGGAGTTCATCATACTGCATCAGAAGCATGGCCTCCATATCGGTATCCCTTGCTATTAGGGCAGACCCTGCTGTGTGTTCAAACACGTCCGTATCAACCTCATTGAAGATATTCTGGGTTGCGAGAAGCCTGATGATCCTGCCACAACGATCTTCATCCATTCCAACTTTGTGGGCTAGGTCAGAAAGACTGATCTTTCCATCCAGTGGCACATATCTGAACAATTGAAGTTCCAGCGCAGCTTGGTAAGCTGCGATGTCATAATGAACTAAATGGATTCTTCGGTATTCATTGACAGGACCGTTGACCAGACGCACAAGACTGAGTGCTGCTTCGTTCAGCTCAATTCTACTGGCCTCATAGTTGGCGTCGCCCTGGATGGAAGGGCTGTTTTGGTCAAATGATGGTTCTTCCTGGTTGGTATCATGCAGTTGTTGCACGATAGTCTTGGTGGTTTCAAGGACGCTCTGAGCGAGTTGAAGAAGGACAGACTTTTGTTCTGAACCCATCTTGATGAAATAGTTACTGAGGCACCGAAGTAGGTATGTTGCAAGGGCGATCTCGGAAATGGTGAAAGGGAAATGGTGCAATAGGTTGAATCGCTTGCTTCCACCAAGATCACCAATTCTTTCACGGCCATCTGGGAGTATTTATATTGATTTGCTCAAGCCTGAAATCAGTATGAGGTGTTTCTTCGGTTGCCGAGATGGTGTTTCCTGGTGGCTGAAAGCAGCAGCTGTCAAAGCTGCATCTGGATAGTTTCTCAAAGATTGCGCATGTAACCAAAACGGTTACGTCTGAACTGTCACATCTTCCATTGCCATGCAGACTTCGGGAGCCGAGGGGCCTGGTTGTCGCACGGCTGTCAGCCTTAAGAAATTATATAACGTCGAGCAAGCATGTAAGACTATGCTTACTGGCTAAGTTAGAGCTCATATAACTGTAGTAAATATTACAGTACCACTGTCCGTTGTTCCTGATGAAGTGTGCCTCTCGCTGATCATATTTGTCCGATTGGCAGTTGATGCTGACGTGCAGCCAGTTGGTGATACAACGGAACGCTGATCAATAACGATTGAACGTGGCTGACATGAGGGCATCGCGATGGTCAAGACGCGTGAAAATACCACCCATGGTGATAAGAACACTCCTCAAGAATGTACTAACCTTCTTGATATATGAAGTCACTAACGGTAAATAGAAATGTGAGACAGTGGATCAAGGCGGGGAGTTCGACCATTATACGCTGGGTGCGCTCCTATTGGTAGCTCGCTATCTAGGCATCATTCAGAAGAAGCAAGATTAACAGCCATGACGTACCCTTATCATGGCTGCCCGCAAGATCATGATCGCTCCTAACCTCTCCTCTTCCATCCCTTCCATCTTCCTCACCTAAGATACTACATAAGCTTGCCAATCAGCATGTCCTCTAAACAAGTACCCGTGATCCAAACGGTCCCTCTCAAGTCCGGCTCCTTGGACTATGAGGCTCTCCGAACCTCCATACTCGAAGAATTCGGCAGTGATGTCCCGGATGAACTCCGTCTCCCGCGAAGCATCATCGAGAACCCCCCGAAGGATATTACCGGCATTCCCCGATCCTGCTGCATATTGACCGAAGAAGAGTTGGACATCACAGAGAACTACGATGCCACTGCACTTGCTGCAGCTATAGCCTCCAGGAAATTTACTTCTGTGGCCGTTGTCACTGCCTTCTGCAAGAGAGCCATGATTGCCCACCAGCTTACCTGCTGTTTGACGCAATGGTGGATGGACAAGGCCGTATTGACTGCTGAATTACTTGATTCGTTCCAGAACGAGACTGGCACGACTTGCGGCCCATTGCATGGTGTGCCTATCAGCATCAAGGAGCATATGCCGGTAAAGAATTCATGGTCTAATGTTGGATTCCTTGCTACACGTAAATATGATTATGAGAATTGTCATATGACAGAAATTCTTGGCGAAGCTGGGGCGATCTTCTATTGCAAGACGAATCAGCCACAGGCCATTATGCATCTTGAGACCACCTCTCCTTGGGGGCGCACACTCAATCCTCACAACATCAATCTGTCAGCAGGAGGGTCAACTGGCGGCGAGGCTGCGCTTATCGCCCTTCGAGGATCTGTTTTGGGTGTTGGTACTGATATTGGTGGGAGTGTCCGTGGGCCAGCGGGTTTCTGCGGTATCTATGGCTTCAAGACAACTTCCTACCTGTTTCCTCAAAAGGGCTTTCTGCCAGGAGGTTTCGCGGCTGAACTCAATGTTCTGTGTTCAGCCGGACCAATGGCTACTTCGCTTCGAGATGTTGACTTACTCATGTCTGTTATCTCGGACTCTCGTCCATGGCTGAAAGATCCGCGCCTTATACCCATTCCCTGGACTGGGTTTTCAGCGGAAAAGAAGCCACTTAAGCTCGGCATCATGATGAACGATGGGATCATAACCCCACAGCCCCCAGTCACAAGAGCTCTTCAGTGGGCGATGGGCGAGTTGCGTGCCAAAGGGTTCGACATTAAACCTTTCCAGCCGTATGGGACTGAAGAAGCCATGAAGGGCATCCGATTAGCGTACTGGCCCGACGGAGGTAAAGCTCTCAAGGGCTACCTCGACGCAAAGCAAGAACCGATGCACGACCTGACAAAGTGGATCATCAAGGATGCCGAAGGCCCTGGTCTAGACGCCGAAGGGGTTCTCAAGCTTCGAACTGCACGCGATGAGTTTAGGTGTCGTTTTGCCGAGCATTGGGAATCCCAAGATGTGGACTTTGTGATTTGCCCTGTATTCGTTGGTCCGGCGTGCTCTCATGAGACGGCGTTCTACTGGAACTACACAGCTTTCTGGAACTATGTTGACTACCCCGGCATTGTGATTCCTACCCCAGTCAAAGCTGGCGCGAAGGGTACGGAAGATTTTCCAGCAGGTAGTGTCCCGTTGAGCAAAGAGGAGGACCACGTGAGACAGCTGTGGTCTGAGGGAGATTTTGAGGGAGCGCCCATCAACTTGCAAATTGTAGGCAGAAAGTACCACGACAACGATTTGTTTGCAGCAGTAACAGAAATTGATGATGTAATTAACAATATGTAGATATTATGGCTATGTACTTGCTTAAACTAGCAATGCCAGGTCACTGTAGTCTTTGAAATACATGGCCAAATCTTCGTTGCCAGAAAGATTTGTCTCAACGGTCCTGTCAATCGTGCAGGACCATTTCCAATGAAAAGATCGATCAAGGTATGGTTTCCCACCGGTATATTCACCCCATGAGTCTCAATTGCAGCCAAAGGATTCTCCAGCGCCGCTGTAATAGGCTTGGCCAATTAGGCCAACTCCGTAACTTCCAAGTTTCTAGCTAGTATGTCACGTTGTTTCCAGGCGTCAAGCCGAGCAATCTCTCCACTTGGTAAATCTCCTCAATCCCACGAGCCTATAACAGCCTCAAAATTGATAGGAGGTGCCATCGATTCCAGTAAGAAGACCCCGGTGGACAGTTGTAAAGTTTTGGTTCTTCGTGCAAAACCATGCTCGCAATGAGATCTTCCAGTATGGGTAGCGTACAAGAGAAGCTGAATGGTCTCTCCAACTTGCTCCAGCATGGTTCTCCACGAGTCTTGGCCGGTTGTTACTTGTACGATGGAGAAAGACTATAAGCTTTGTCAGAGAGTCGCTTTCCGTATTACCGGGCTGCTAATTATTATGTCCCAGATCTATGTTTCTTCTTCCCCCAGAACTGCAGGGCTACAGGAGGGGAAAAGGGAAGGAAGGACTTAATCGAGTAAAAAGATAACGAAAAAGGTGTCGGATCATTTGAAGGTTATGTCATCTCGTTCAGTTTGGCCCGAAGCGTGAAGGCTGCGCGAGGTTGTTATGGTGAAGGAGACGTCCTGGAAAAGGGCTTGCTATCGGTCGCGTATGTTTCATTCATGGAAAAATAGGGCGGCCTCGTGATTATAGATGTAACGTAGTCTACAAGGAGCTTAGAGGTCGTGTTTGTAGACCCCGGTATTAAATCTATTTAATATAATAATACTAAAATAAGAAATGTAAAAGTAGAAAAGGTAGACATGTTCACGATAATATCACTCTATAGATCTAAGTAATAAATGGTCAGTACTGCCGAGTATAAAAGAGCAAGTTAAGTATCTTATAACTAATTTTTAGTCGCCTGCTCTTACTAGGACTTTTCTCTCTTATGATTCAATTTAAAAACCGTCGGTATCTCGTCCCTAAACCTAGTGTTATAATACTCCTTAGTTATAGGCAAAAATTTATTAACTTAAGAGCAGATTGGCAAGTTAGGAAATCTTCCATCAATTATATCAAGGGTCTCCTTTTGCAAGGTGGGGTCAAGTTACTTAATTTCACTGGTAGGGCATAGAATGTAACAGTGAAACAACCATTACCAGGATGCTTAGATGGAAAATAACTCTCCACGGTCCGTCGGCTCGTTTAATCGAGATATAAGTGTATTTCTACCTATTAATAGTATGTATAGTCTGGCCATAAGTAACATCCAGCCTACTTCACAATATAAAACCAGGCTTTTCCGCCGAGTTGGTGTTTAAATATCAGAAACCTTTTTCCAAAACTTTCAAGTCTAAATTATCTCTATTTACCATCGACTACTTAGGCTCTCAACACTCTACCTACCTGAAGCACGAAAATGCATTCTCTATCTACCCTCATCACTGTGGCTGCTTGCCTTTTCAGTACTTCTACTGCCAACCCTCTTATGCCCCGGGCTGACACTTGGGGTGGCTCTGTGTCTCTCGGCCCTACCAAATCGACCATCGTCAAAGCTGTCACTACCATCATCCCTGGCGTCGCGCCCTCAACCCAAAAGGGCATGCTTACTGTCTGGCCCGGAATGTCTAACGGTACTGGCCACCTTGTCCAGACGACCCTTGAGTCCTGGCCTGACAATTCCTGGTGCGGTGCCAAGAAGGGCGAGTGGTGCGTCCGCGCCTCACTTTTCGGATCTTTTGGTCAGCTTGACGGGACTGCCAGCCCAGTCCGTGGCGATCAGAAAGTCAAGATTGCCTACACTCTCCTCTCGGACAATGATACATGGCGTCAGGAAGTCACCGATGCCGACACTGGGAAGCAACTCAGCACCTTCGAATACAAGTCTGGTCCCTATATGCGTGGATATGGTACTGGTACTGAATGCAACAATAACTGCAGTCCTACTGTAGCCGAGCAGAGGTATATCAATACTGAGATTACGCTTGCCGGTGCTGATACCAGCTTTGGGAAGACTATTGCTACTGCTCAGGGTGCTACCTACTCCGGTCTCACTAGCACCAACGGTGGTAAGGTTTGGAAGATTAGTGAAATCCGGGTTCCTAAGATGGCTTAACTATATGTATCATACTGAGTGGTTCTCGAAGGTATACAATTTTGTATTTATATTTGTGCTTATATTTTTTAGTTGGATGGCTTTACCTTTTGTGTCTATAGTGTGTATGGTCCTTATAGGCTTAAATGGTATAATCCACATCACTACCAGCAATGAAGTCGGTCGTTAGGAGACTGTTATCAGTAGAACAAATAACGGCAGATCCCATCGAGTAAATCGTGGTGGTAGGCTTCCGTATAGAGGGCTTGGTTACGTATGCTCCAGAGCGACAAAGCGCAACACCAGCTGTTCTTGCAGGCTGGCGTCTTAGGTACGCTTGATTGAGACTGCAGTTGTAGTGGATACCATGGCACTGTCCTCTTGAAGAAACAATACTAAAGCATTATTGGGCCAGGTCTCTTTACGTGCAGAGGGAAAACTTACATCATGGAACTCATTCCTGTAAATGCGCCCAAACAGGACGTTTTGTTGCCTTACTCTAGTTAGTGTCTTCACCCATAGTGGGATGAGACAATGCCGCTTTCTCCCAATAGGGGATCAGACTAATGCCCTTAGCTCAGTTGTTAATGTAAATGGTAGTTTCATATTTAAGACTAATCTAGACCCAATCGGATCATAACGACCACTATTAAATGCCAATAACTTCCGACACGTGTAGGTAAAACGCAGGATGCTTAAAAACATACTCACAGTAGATGTCTACTAGAAAGAGCAATGTTAGCATTGATTATTAGAAAAAAAGGAAAGCAGGGTGTCCTTACCAATCCGAATGCCTCGTATGTTACCTATGTTTTCCCCTGTAAATGTGGCCTCACTCGAGTCCGAGCTAAGGTCCTGCCAATACGCGGCAGCATTACCGGGCCCACCGTTGCGGTAGCATCAATGACTTAATTAGTAGATAAATAAAAGATTGTAGAACGAGTCATGCGGATAGACTGATTAAAGCACCTGACTGTTTTGCGATACCGAGACGAGTTAAGACACGTCATTTTACGAGGCTGAGAACCCCTGGATAAAGTTAATAAATAACAAACTCAGATCGGACATCCCATCACCGTAGTTCCTTTTTGAGCACCGACAGACAAAGTTTAACCTGATTGGCATAGAAAGGTTACAATAGCAACAAGTCCCGTTCCAAAACGTGCTAGACGGGTATTCCGGCTCATAGTTAGGAGTTCAATCAGGGGTCATCTCTGTCGCTATTGGTGGAAACTAACCCTGGTTATGGCCATGAATTGCCGACTCGCTGGCCGTGCACACTGACGCTAAGGCTCTGATCCGGCCGATACGATACGAACGTGCCCCAAGAAAGCAGACAAATGGTGTTTCAGCAGCCAAAGTACCATTTTGGCTTGTACCGATCTTGGCTGATGTATCCGTACGGATTAGTCAATTTACGCTTGTGCATCCCGGATAATACACAAGCGGCAGGCCATTTCCTCATATAAAAGGGCATAAGTTAGAGTAGGATTCTTAGCAACTTTACCATTTTGAGTTTACAGCCAAGAAGGTACGGAGTAGTCAATTAGACAATCTTTTACCCGTACGATTCGCACTAAAATCAGGTAATTTAGGCATAGCCTCTGGCTTTTACTCCATATCCGCTTGTTAAAGTGTACGTTATTGGCCAGCTCAGGCCCTAAACTAGTTCATAGTATAAACTCAAACCGCCTTCGGTCGTTCCGAATCATACGAAGTCGGCATATTCAGGAACTCTTTCTGAACTGGCAAATATTAGCGTCAACACCAGGCTCAGGGACAAACTGTCTAGTATCGGTGCTTCAACATTGCTTTAAACTTTACTGAATCGCGTTATGGTCCAAGCTACATACAGGTGTTTTGCCATATATAAGGGACGGGATGCCACAGATTAAATTCACAATCATCCTCAGATCAGTGCATCAATAGCAAGACCAAACTCATACTTCCTCCTCTCCTCATATCTTCACAATGACAAAGCTATCCGCTGTCCTCCTCTCCGCACTGGCAGGCTGTGCTGTTGCCGTCCCAGCAGCACCAGCCGTCACTCAAGCCCCCAAGCTCGAGGCCCTCGAGAAGCGAGCTGCTTGCACGTTCAGTGGCGCAGCCGGTGCTACTCAGGCAATTGCCAGCAAGAAGCAGTGCGCGACCATTGTCCTGAACAATGTTGTCGTTCCTTCTAGCACCCCTCTTGACCTTTCTGGTTTGAACGACAACACCCACGTATGATACGACATAGTTTAACATTATACACCATCACTAACAGTACCTCCAGGTCATCTTCCAGGGCACTACCACCTGGGGCTACTCCGAGTGGGCCGGTCCTCTTCTCCAGATCGGTGGGAAGGGCATTACAGTCGACGGAGCTGGTGCTACTCTCGATGCTCATGGAGAAAGATGGTGGGATGGTCTGGGTGCCGATCCCAAGGGAAAGAAGAAGCCCAAGTTCTTCTATGCCCATGATTTGATCTCGTCCAACATCAACAACCTGAACATTAAAAACACACCACTTATGGCCGTTAGCATTGTTGACGCGAATGACCTCAAAATTAACTCTATGACTATCGACAACAGTGCCGGTGATAAGCTTGGCCACAACACTGATGGATTCGATATCGGTAATAGTGTTGGTGTCACCATCACTAATGCCAAGGTCTACAACCAGGATGACTGCGTTGCCGTTAACTCGGGAACTGTAAGTATATCTGTTTACCCTAACTGGTTCAAAGCTTAACATTCAAACCAGGATATTACCTTTACCGGTGGTCTTTGCTCAGGTGGCCATGGTTTATCCATTGGCAGTGTTGGTGGCCGCGACAACAACAAGGTTATCAGGGCCAAGTTCCTCAACAGCAAGGTTGAGAAGTCCGTTCAAGGTAAATTATCTTTTCCAGTTACACAGTAATCAATCACTAACTTGTCATCAGGTATCCGAATTAAGACCTTTGTGGGCAAGACGGGTGAGGTCACTGACTGCACCTATGACGGTATTACGCTGTCGCAGATCTCAAAGTAAGTGACACGTGCTACAGGATTAATAGGTCTGTGCTAATCTCATAAACAGGTATGGTGTCCTCATTGAACAGAACTACGATGGCGGTGATCTTAAAGGAACACCTTCAAGCGGCGTCCCCATTACTGGCCTGACCATGAATAACATCATCGGCGGCGGCTCTGTTGCCTCCAATGGCTACAACATTGTTATTACCTGTGGCTCTACTGGCTGTTCTAAGTGGACTTGGAACAAGGTTGTTGTTAGTGGTGGCTTGAAGTACCCTAGCTGCTCAGCTGCTCCCAGCCCAGCCTCTTGTTGAGTATAACAGATGACGAGAAAGAATTCGCAGGTCATTATGTGGGTGAAGTAGAAGAGGTAGCATTTTAGAGGAAACAAACTATTGAATTCAAACTTGTACTGCTACCTTCACGATATGAGCCACCCCAGTAACCAATAATTGTCGGGAAGCAAATTCGGAGACTTGTTATAAACTGCTGATGGAATAATCTTTCCGCTCAACCTCATCCTGGAGATTGATTAGTGATGGCTCTTTAACAACAGAGCCCTATTTGTAACTTTTCAGGTACTGTAAAGGCCACTGCGCCTTCACACCCAAGCTTCTTGCAGCGTTCAGCACGAACTCCGTATCTCGCAGAAATCCTTTCCCCACCAGGACCAGGTCTGCCTGTGGCTCAAGGTGCTTATTGTTCGCACCGTTGCCATTGGCACCGTTAGATTCAATGTCAGACACTCGATCGCCACCAACAATTCTCTCTGCCATTTCAGCATTATCGATAAACCCAACGGCGGCAATTAGTAACTCAATGCCATCCGCATTGATAGCTTCTCGAATTTGGTGAGCAAGATCGACCTGATAATATGGATGGATGTCGATTTTCTGATCATGATGATTGCCACCGGAAGAGACATCGAGAATATCGACGCCCGCTTTGGGAAGAAGCTTTGCAAGCTTGATTGAATCTGCGATAGTCCAGCACTCTTGGCCACTCCACTCCATCCACTCAATGGCTGAGATGCGCAGAGATAAGGGCATGGTGTCGGGGATTGACTTCCGAACAGCATCAATAACACAGAAGAGAAATCGTGTTCTGTTCTCAAACGAGCCTCCGTATTCGTCACTTCGATGGTTTGTCAGAGGAGATAGGAAAGCATGGATGAGGTATCCATGAGCCCCATGAAGTTCAATGAGATCTGTTCGTGTCAGTTGAGATGGCGCAAACATCAAATGGAAGACTCACCAACTCCAGCCTCAACCGCCCGTTTGGCTGCAGAGGCAAACTGATTCACAGCAAGATCGATCTGTTGTTGGCCCATCTCCTTAGGCATAGGATAACCAGGTCCAGCGGAAATAGCGCTTGGGGCCCACACATCCTCAGGCCATCCGCCTTCTTCCTCAGTAGCAAGTGGGAACCACTCCATAGGGTTACCCTTTGCCAACCAAGGCGGAACCATAGAGCCCTTTCTCCCAGAGTGACACAGCTGAACTCCCACCTTCTGACCCTGTGAATGGATGAAGTCAACAACTCTCTTTAAGGGTGGAATCTGACTATCATTCCAGAGGCCAGAGTCCCCGGTTGAGACACGTCCATTAGGTGCGACGGCTGTGGCTTCGACAATAACAAGTGCGGCACCTTTCATGGCGAAAGAGCCATAATGAACGAGATGAAAGTCTGTCAGGTGGCCTTCTATTGCGCTGAATGTTCCCATAGGTGACACAACGATGCGATGTTGCAGGTAGAGGCCTCTGATTTGAAGAGGAGTGAAGAGGGTTGGTTTGGGCTCATCTTCCGATATAAGAGTGCCAGGCGATAGCTTGATGTAAGGATACAAGAGAGCTGGTTCCTTGGAGAGCATTTTGTAGACTTAGTTGGTGCAGACTCGGCTGCTTAGGTGATTGCAGTAGGTGATTGCAGTGTGGTATTAAATGGTGTCCTTCACAGGGGACAACCCGACTAATTTATAGATCATTAATTTCCTCATCTCTCTGCCTCAAACTACCAGACCCGCATTGATGAATAATTCTGTATCATCATCCGATCGTCGCTATCATGTTTGCTCACCCTCAACATTCGTTCACCAGAGCAAGGAGGACTATTCCGGAATAGCTCAATCGATTGAACGAGCGAGCGAATCAGCCGACACAGAGCCACCCCACACCAGCATGATGACTGAGTGCAAATTAGTAATTCATCACTCACTCGCTCTGTCACAAACGAACCCCAGACTTTTGAAAGAAGTCTACGTATCGACTATGGCGGAGATGAAAATGATTCGCAAGAAGAAATACAGTCATAAGGTTAAGACTGGTTGCCTTACCTGTAGGTAAGTGAGATGTTTGCCCGGAATTACCGGTCAGGACCTGACTAAGGATGACAGGGTCCGAAGGGTGAAATGTGACGAAGAAAAGCCAAGCTGCCATCGCTGCATATCCACTGGCCGTAAATGTGATGGCTATGCACTCACTGCTGCAACTTCTAGTGGTGTTTCGCTTTTGCCAGTTCTAACCGGTGGAAGCAATGCCGAAAGCCAGGCCATCTACCAGTTCCGAACCAGGATCGCTCCACTGCTTGCATCCCCCTTCGACGTCAAGTTCTGGACGCACGATGTGGTACAGAGCGCAGAATCATTCATACCGGTCCGGCATGCACTGGCAGGTCTAGCATCTGCATATCAAAAGTCAATCTTACTCGATACTTACTCTTCAACTTGTGACCGGTTCATCTTTCGGCAATACGACAAGGCAATAAGAACTCTCTACTCGTGTTTCCAAGACGGCAAGGTTCTTTCCACGTCTCAAAGGTCGGCTGCTCTAGTGGCAAATTTTCTCTTTATGTTTCTCTGCTCGCTGCAGGGTCTTCGGCAAGAGGCGATTATCCATCTACGGAATGGGCTGGCGCTTATTCAACAATGGGAGATGGACCTCGGGACCTCCGAGAATGATCCGTCGGCTGGTCTCATGATAGATATATCGAGGCTTTATATACGTCTTGATACTCAATCGCGTGTCATATGCCACGACGATGTCGCCCCACCATTTTCACAGGTCCGACTGATGCCATCACCACGAGAAGAACAGCATACCTTTTCGGTGTGCCAGGCGTTGAAACAGCTTGAAAGTATCCAAAATCGAATACTTCAGCTCTCACATGCCCAAAAAACACAACAACTGAAGATGTCTTATTACAAACAGTTGTGGTTGTGGGATTTGCGTTTCGGACACCTAGCTTCCACTACCGAGTACCACAGCCACATCACCGCTCTCAGGATGCGAAGAGAGGTAGTCAGAGTGACGCTGTTGATCAAGTTTGACAACGGCGGTACCGAATTGTGTATAGATACCCGCTGCAAAGCTATCCTTGATCTTGCACATCAGCTCATCGAAGTTCTCGGCCTCAAGCATGACCAAGTGGGTCACCATCTTGCAAGTGGCCTTGTGGAAGCTCTGTACTTCGTTGCTGTAACTAGCAAGGACTGGGACTTGAGACAACAGGCGATCGATACCCTGCGACGGTATCGGTTCATCGATGGCATTTGGGGGAGTGGCGCCGCTGCAGACTTGGCTTCGTGTCGCTTGCAGAGCGACATACGTCAGTACCGACTTCGACTTGGATGAGACTTTTTTCATTCTTCAGGTATCATATTAGCCAAATTAAAATGAAAAATGTGCCTGGAGCTTTACTGCACTCCCTGAGTAGGTGGCTATTGTCGGGAGCAGTCTTTAGGCATCTCGGCATGCTTAACACCGAGCTGTATGACGGATCTACAAATTGGGGAGTGGGGTACCA
Organism: Fusarium sp. VM40; assembly: GCA_954870535.1. Lineage (NCBI taxonomy): Eukaryota > Fungi > Ascomycota > Sordariomycetes > Hypocreales > Nectriaceae > Fusarium > Fusarium sp. VM40. The sequence goes on from CATPAH010000009.1 coordinate 947,389, forward strand.
GAAATCCTGCATCAACATCATCACATTCCTGGCATATTGACGGTTAGAAACATGACATCAGCTATGGGCGGCACAGGATTGGTTCGAGTATGGTGTGTATCCTGGTCCTCGGGGGGGATATATGTACGAGCCAGCCCTTGGAAAGCTTTCAGTGGTCCACGACATGAGCATTCATCATCGACCCTCGCCGTTTACTCTTCAATATGAGACACTTGCTTATCTTGACCGCGTGGATCACATTATTCCTTACCTTTGCCCAATGCTGCAGAACAGACGAAGACTGTAGCCTGAATGGCATCTGCATAAAACGCCACCAAACCTGTCGATGCGATGCCGGATGGATTGGTAACGATTGTGGCCGTCTCGACCTTGCCCCTGTCACCCGATACACAGGCTATAATCACACATACGAGGCGCCGGGGCCGAATGACTTCGGCATCTGGCCCAATGCATCTTGGGGAGGCCGCATCGTCCAGGACCCCAACGATAAGCGAGTGTTCCATCTCTTCACCGTTCAATTCTCCCATGGATGTGGTTTGAAGGGCTGGCGTCCTCACTCCTATATCATCCGAGCTGAATCACATACTGGACCTCAAGGGCCGTACCACTATGCCGATGCTGTGTCCAAGAACTTTGCCCACAATCCTGATATCGTGTACAGTCCTGCCGATAAGAAATATCTTTTGTATAGTATCGGTGTTGAGTATGATAAGCTATTCACTAAATGCGAGAGCATTAGCTACACGCGATGGCCCAACAACATTTCTGTTTCGACCGCCGATGATATTCGTGGCCCTTGGTCGCCTTTCAAAATGGTCGTCGATAGTGATCGCCCTGCTGGTATACACGCAACGAACCCATCGGCATTTCCTCTCTGGACTCGCAGAAATTCCACTCGCGAGATCGTGCTTGGGATAAAAGACTACTCAATCTTCACTGCTAAGTCCTGGAAGAGCAAGTATGAGCTCAAGTACCAGGCAACCTGGAACGTCACAGAGCAACAAAACCCCGAATGGACGGAAGACCCATTCATTTGGCGCGACAAACGCGGCCATTGGCATTCAATCAACCACTGGATGATAGACTACGTTGAGAATGACAAACAGCAATGGCCTCGCGTTGGCTCACACCTCTTCTCAAGGAAGCTCACTGGGCCATGGCACTTTAAGCTTCAGGAGGCGTTCAGCTCCAATGTTACCTTCACAGATGGATCGTGGCAGGTTTTCAAGCGAAGAGAGAGGCCCAAGTTGTTCTTCAGTGATGATGGGCAAATGACACCGCTTTATATGACTAATGGGGTCCAAGAGATGAACCAGACTGGTGCTTCGTTTACACTTGTGCAGCCAATTGGTACAAAATGGAAGGAGTTTGAGAAGAGCCTAGGTTTCGAAGCTCCCTAGAGAGGAGAGGTGTGACTCAGCTAAGTACCGTTCGTGTCACCTTTTTACAAACCAAGCCATATCCTTTGAGATTGAAACGTGGCAACGACAAGACTTAGCAGGCTCAACAGGAGATGAGCATTCTTTTATCTCATTACTTTAAATTACTCAGTCATTCATTACCGTCTTGTTTCCGCATCGCGATACTGTGTGCTTCCCTTGCATAGCCTGACAACAGTTTCTCTCAACGCAAATGATATCTACAGGATCGAGACCCGTTCTCTACAGTCATCCGATCCACAAGCAATACTGGAAAGATCCTCCGAAACTCATGGCAACCCGGAGGATAGCGGTGACCTTACTTCTCACTGTCAAGCAGCGAAGCCCAGTTCTCTTCCTCGGCACCTTGGAACGATTCGATACACGCCTCTCCATCGTCTGCAATCTCTTCCCGGTCTCATCCACGAGGTCACGCAACTTCTTTCGATAATCTCTCATTTCGTTACAGCTGTGATGCATGAATCTAGCTTTTTCTATATGATCCAGAGTGTGTAATCGTTGCTTCGCATCGCTATACCTTTGGGTGATTTCTGCATTTGTGCGTAGCTGGTCGCTGGAAGACTGGTCTACGTTACCCGGATATGCTTCGAGCAAGGAGTCTCTGAGTTGAATGAAAGTGTCGAAAACCGTTCTGTCTCCCCTGACGTGCGAGTTGAGAAGGCTGTCTTCAGGAACCCGGCCGCTTATCTCGTTTTGTATGTATGTTTCGCTGTGCTGTCGAATTTCTCGAATCTGGTCTTCTCTTCCTTTTAAGTTGCCCAGTGCAAAGTCGGCAGCTGCCTTTTCGGCTTCCGCTTCTTCAAGGTGCTTGGCAGCCTGGGCGCGAAGGCTTTGGAGTTCTCCTGGTGCAAGGGACGCCACGAGGCTTTGATATCGGTTGTATTATGATTTAGCGGCCTCATACATCTGCTCTTTGCGACTCGCTGCCTCCCTACATGAGTCTGTAAGTTCTTGAGATGTCTGTTTGACCATACTTCCTTTACGTATGTCAGAGATAGTCGAGTGGCGTCTAATCGGTTTCAAAACTTGTTTGTTGATCGCACCAGCCCCCGGCACAAGTGACACTTCGTCGATACCGTGAGTGCAGACACTCTTACCATGGTTCGCCACACCAGAAGATTGTTGGTGGTAGCCGGGAGCAGGTGCAGATGGGAGAAACCTGATACAATCAGCGACCATCTTGTTTATCTTGCGTGAAACACCAGATACCAGCCGATTGTAATCAGAGACAATCGCCTTCTGCCCTATTCCAGCCAAATGAGAAGTAGCCGCATATCTCAGATCTCCATCGTTTGCCCAAAGTATATCCAGGCTGATGCCGTTTACTTGCGCCAGCCTCGTAATCTTCTTCATGTGGATGAGAAACTCAGCAGAAGGCTCAAACGGCACCCCAGGCTGTGAGCATGCAAGTCGGACGTCCTGTGGGAGCCAGTCTGGTCCGCCCCACTGTTTATCTAGCCAGGCGATATCGATTGCCTGGAGCTCCTCGGGCTTCCTTCGATGCTGGTCTCTTCGTAGTGCTTGTCGGTAAAACTCAGTGTTTTGTGGTGTTTCCAACGTTGTGCCGCACAAGAACGTAGGGATACAGTTGGGCTCGGCTTTGCTGAGTTCGCGGTCGAAAGAATCTATGGCTTGGGCTGGCGTTTGAGCTTTCGAGGGGAGGGAAGACAGTTTCCCTATACCCTGTTGAAGAAGGTTAGTGATAGTGCAGCAAAAAGATGATATACCTCTACCGGACTGCGAGCCGATGTCACTTCCTCATAGTTTTTCGCCGGGGTTTTAGCAGGCGTTGGGTGGGCAGGACATGCTCAGATATGGTTCTTGTTCGCAGCGCGAAGAGAAGTGGGGCGAAGCAAGCGATGCAGAGCATGCGTTGTAAGGCCATTGCAGGTGGTGAGCAGTTTCACCCTTATTAGTCTTGGAAACACAAATTACTATACTTAAGAGGGTGGCAGGTGTGGTGAATGTAGTCCATAAATTCAATTTCACATGTGGAGTTTTACACCGCCTATATGAGCTTTGAAATTCAACTGGCGAACATCCTGATGGGTTGTCCACGAGACTTGCACATATCAAAACACATTTTCTACAATCAATCAGCGATGCCCTGGTGACCACCAATTTTTAACGGCTTCAAGGACCTGAATTCAGTACAGGGGCAAAAAGATACGCATCGAATTGGCAAAAACATACAACAGCGGGGATTCGCTGGTCGTCACCGACCCAACTACTAATCCGCCGGTTAGTGGCTTGACTATGGGAGAGCGGACGGGATCCCGTATTTTCCACTACCTTTGGTCGTATGTACTAGTTTTGCAGCTACTCTGGCATATATTGAACAAGAATTGCACTGGTTGTCATCGTCTTGTAGGTACCATAGTTGTTACGGGCCCGAATGCCTACCCGGCAGCTTATCGACTCAATAGTTACCCCGACGGATGTAGTAAGCCGTCTGTGGAAAGAATGCGTACACCGTCTAAAAATATGATTTTAGATGGGTTGATTATGTTCCGGATCGCAATGGCATAACCCCGATTTTAGGGTTTCAGCAATCACTATACAGTTTCGCCTAATAATTCGGGATATTCGCCGTCACAAGCCTCCGCCCCAATTTGATCTCAGGTCCCCATATCAATCGCAATAAGAACAGCGGATCATCCTCCCTATCAATTAGCTTCCCATGAGCAAAAGAACTATTGGAGAAGTTAAAAAAGCCAAATAAAAAAGCAGTGGTGGTTATTACTGGTAAAAGTCACACAGCAAATCTTGCTGTTTCGCAAGGTCTCACAGCGAAAAGCAACAAGCGAATCGGAATAGCAATAAACTAGTTTGTGAAAGTCAACTACTACAGAAGAGCCGGGATCGCTCCCCCTAATTCAAAAAGAGAAACAGCATGGAAAAATAAGAACGTAAAACGCCAGGGGCTGACAAGTGAATTATGAGCAGATGAACTAAAAAGGCATATCGTCATTATTCAACAATCCCATCATCTGCTGGCTCATGTGAAACCAAGCTGGCAGCTGTGACGCCGGATCCGCCTCGATTGTTCCCCTACAATTATCAGCAGAGACATCCGCCGAGACCTTTTGGGAATTGTCGTTGATCATTGCGTCCGCGCCGTTGGCCATGTCGTTCGTATCCACGGAAGCTTGAAAACCCAGGGCGTTGAGGTAGTTGGAAAATTCCGTGCTAACCTCTTCGTAGCCATTCTGTTGTACTTTCGACGTAGATTTCAACTCATTGTAGCGCAAAGCTACTTCGTAAAATAATTGGAAGAGGCGGTGGTGCTTCAGGACGATGCTGGAGACGGGGTGGGCGGGTTTGATTGAGTTGACAAAGTTTTGCATCCTGTCCAAATCTTCCCAATTTCCAGTCTCAAGGACATGGCAGAACAGAACAATGAACGGGGCGAATGGTGTGAAAAGGATGATCCTGGTGAAATTAATACAATGTTAGGTTGAAAGAGGGGAACTGAATAGTTATGTAGATCTGCAACTCACCAACTCATGTATGATGATAAAAGGCTGGCCTGTGTCCCCAAAAGAAATATTGAAGATGATTGATGGCACATGAGAGCGTTCCTGGCAGAATCAATGCATTCTTTCGTAAACGATACGTGCGACCCTACCGGGGCGGGCAAAGTCCGGTGTATCAGCGTCTGCATCGAATACCTTAGGATTTCGTCCGATGCAGACATGTATTCGATTAATGCGCGTTGTTTCTCGTCTACGGAAGATTGGTGCCATTCTCTCTAAGAGTGAGGTCAGCCTTTGTCTGGGCATCTAAATGGGATAGGTTGAAGGAGCTGCTACTGGCAACTTACAATGGCATTTTGCGACTGCTCGTGAATTGCATCAAGTTCCTGAGATAAGGTCATTACTCGAAAGGCACCATCTTCGTTCAGTGAAACGAGTGCTTGTGCACTGTACAGCTTATCATAAACCTTTCCAGCTAAGGTCGCGAGCTTGACCATGTTCCTGCAGTAGTCCATAGGAGGGCTACCGCCTGGGAATGGAACAGTGATCTCAAAGTCGGGGATTGTAGAGCAGCGCCCCAAACGAAGACATAAAGTCTTTTCTAGATAATAGATAGCCCAGAAGAGGAGGCCGGAGTTACTTGAAGTATCGCACCACGCAGAAGACCCTGGCCTTCTGGTGTGGTAACCAAGAAAGTACGCATTCTGATACGCCGCGAGGACAAGGATCCAAGCCATGGATGGTTTTGGCAGTTCAATGGCATAGATGGCCTACATGGAGTGAGCTTGCATCCTAAACAGGTGGCCTTACGGATGCACATACACCGGAAAGTAGAGCCAGGGTCATATCGTGGCTAGGAATGATATGCAAGGATAGCCTCGAAAGAGCAGTCTCCAAGTTCTGCTGACAAGAGAGCTTGTATTCCTCCATGTGATTATCTGATCCTTCAGCTTCCTCAAGAGCATCGTCGCGGAAGAAGCCTGCGCAAAGTAAGTCCTGGCGACAAGAAATGTGGCATGTAAGTCATCACTCACAATAGAGGGCGATATTCAAAATGATGTACTCTGCGACAGAAAAGTCCTCCGAAAAGTATACTTTTAGGCATAAATCCGATAAAGACTTTGAACCCAGGAGTACACTGAAGAACAGCCATGTCATTAGACGTCGATCTGGGACAGATGATTAGCATAGTTGTTGTAGAGTATCAGTGTGATATCGATGTCAGTCAAGTAAGCAAAGGGGCGATGAATATCGCATGTGGCTGAACGTACCTTCAGCACTACGGATCGCGGCTGCAGCAACCTTGATTGGCGGCATAGTGGCGGGCTCAGGTTGCAGAGGTGCAGAAGGCCTTGCAAAAGAAAAGAGTCCTTCTGCATGTGGAGGCTGCGCCTTGGTTACATGAACAATCTGGCGAAGCGAATCCAACAGCTCTTGTGTTTCAAAGCCATGTCCCTTGCGTCGATCTTCACCAGCCACTCTATCCAGAAAGTCGATTGCCAGCGTCGAGTGGGCAGATAGCGAGGATCCGCCTTCCAAGACCAATCCTTCGCCGTCTTTCTGTCCTGTGGGAAAGCTTGTCTCAGTCGCGGGAGATGTCGTGGCATGCTGACTTGCTATGCGAACGGGTAGGCTGTTCTGGGTTGCCGAATTGGTCGGCAATTGGCTATCGATCGACGGCGATGAGTAAACGGAGTGGTTCGAAGCATTTGGGCTCGCCGACGCGAGTTCATCGATGATTTGAGGAGATCGATTGTTTCCATCCGTAGCGAGTTGACTGATACAACGATCCATCTGCTCTAACCTCCTATCAATGAGGTCGATCTTCTCTCCGCTATAGCAACCGGTCTCAGATTCTAGAAGGGGAAGGCAGTGGAATTCTTAACGTACTACTCTGCGCCTATAATCCTTTGCACTCCATTCCGTTTCGGCCTAGAGACACGTGGTGAACGGGTGCACTGCCGCTTCAGCTTTTGGCAGTTGGAGCAGGGCACGTTCCTGTCGCAGCGTATCTTCAATGTTCAGTTAGCCTCGTCAGCTTGATGCGTCCAGACGCAGACAGGGGTTCTGCAGCTCAACCTTTTTTAGTCGGCAAAATTCACACTGCAGTAGTAATGATTAGCGGAGTGCACTGCCCGGAAATATGTCTCTTCGACGATTGGGGCGGATTCTTACAGCCTTCCTGCTCTGTGAAGGAGGAATACGGCCGGGGCCAGGCGACCCGGGACTCTCGATAGCACTCATTTCCATAAATAATAGCGTCAAAAGATCAGATGGCAGGGTGCTCTATTTTCCGAGATGGAGAGATAAGGGGAGGAAGATGGAGATCTGTGGTGAGCGCGGAATGGAAATGTGGTCTCAGCCGAAGGTGCGGCACTCCAAGATTATACGGAATCTAAATTCGCTTGCCGAAAGTCCTGAGAGTCCCGAAAGTCCGGACCCCTGAATCATGCACCCGTATGACGGTATCTGCCGGAGGCCGCGGGTCCCGCCCGCCGCCACAATACCCTCTCCAACTACTGACTGACTAATTCTTTTCGTCTAAGCCAAGATTGTGGGAGCACAGCAATGAAAAGCTAAACGAGACATCGATAGCTACAGCCATAGCCAGACTCTCACTTTTTAGTTCGGAATCTAAAACTACAACAGGCCAAGATGCGGCCGAGGCTTCTTCAAAAGAGTTCATTCTACTTAGATCGTATACGGTCTACTGTTACAAACTGGTCTCGATTGTCGTTTGAAATAGCTTCTCCAGTATTTATTGGGTAGTTTATTAAACGCAATTGCCTTTAGCAGGTCTCTCTAAACGATAATCTATTATTCATAAATAAAATACAACAACACAAGAACGGAATACAAAGGAAAACAAAATCTTTAACTGGCGCAGTTAATGCCCGAGGTTCTGTGCCTCACACATCTTCTTGTACATGTCGCTCCTAGACAGCAGCTCATCGTGTGTTCCAGTCACTAGGATCTTGCCATTGTGAAAGACGCAAATCATGTCGGCGTGGCGGACAGTCGACAATCGATGGGCGACAGCAATCGTAATTCTGTCGCCCGTCTTTGCAGCTTCATTGAGAGCATCCTGGACTACTCGCTCCGACTGCGTGTCTAGAGCGCTAGTAGCTTCGTCGAGGAGAAGTAGGCGCGGGTTTCGGATAAGTGCCCTGGCAATCGCGATGCGCTGGCGTTGGCCGCCCGAAAGCTGAAGACCGTTGGCTCCGCAGGGAGTGGCAAGGCCTTCCGGTAGCGAGCAGATGAAATCCCACGCGTTGGCGGATCGACAGGCCTGGATAATGTCGTCGTCAGATACAGATGAAGTGTCTTCGTTGGGGACACCCATGGCGATGTTCTCGCGAATAGTACCAGGATAGAGTTTGGGCTCTTGTTGGACGAGGGCTACTTCCCTACGGAATGCCCAAGGGTTCATCCCATCCAGGTTCTTGCCATCCAGAACAAGGTGGCCGCGGACCGGGTCGTAGAAACGCTCCAGCATGGCGATCATGGTACTTTTTCCACAGCCCGAGGCACCGACAAAAGCAACAAACTGGCCTTTCTTAATCTTGAGATTGATGCCACGCAAAACCTGGGCGTCAGGCCTCAAGGGGTAAGAGAATTGTACCTTGTCGACATCGAGGGACTGGAATCCTTCAGGTCCATTGGCGCGATTCTCGTCCGTCTCCCCGATTGAAGGGTTCAGCTGTTCGAGCCAGAAGAGGTAGTTGGCAGCGTTGGTTGCTTTCGTCATGCTGCTGGCAAATCCGAAGAGAATGGACGCCTGCTGACCGGAGAAAAACACTCCGAGGAATGCGACAAAGAAGTTGACCATGGTGAGGTCCCCGGTGGAGACAAGGCGGCATCCATACCAGAAGCCCAACGCCTGGAATGCGTACTCTACGCTCTGAGTGAATGCAAAGGGCAGCATGATTAGGCAAATTGGCTTCACTGAGTCGGTGATGGCGTGCTGCAGTTCCTTGCCATAGCTGTCAAGAACTGAGTTCTCAATGGCTAGGGAAGAAACTGTCCGAATAGCGCTTATAGCTTCTGATGCGATGGATGCACTCTGTGAGAATCGCTTGGAGATTTTGATGTCCATCTGGGCCTCCATTTTAAGACGAGCGTAGCCCGAGAGCAACATGGGCGGAAGGCCGGCGAAGATAATAACGACACCCAATCTCCATCCGTAAGCCAAGGCTACAATTGCACATGACAACAAACTGAGGACTGAAACCAGGATGAGGGCAACGTTGAAACCCATGAGTTCGAAAATAGCTTGAGGGTAAGAATCTACACGGCTAGACAAGGCACCTGTCGTGTTCTCAGGGCGGTCAAAGAAACGAAGGTCTTGTCGAAGCATATCGTTGATGATTGCCTTTCGGTACTTGTGATTCAATGTCTGGCAGGAAATTAGAAATGTTCCTCAATCCAACGTATTCGAGGCTATTTCTTACCTGAGCAACGACATTTGATGTCCATCCAAGAACAAAATAAACAACGAGACAGCCACAAGCCATTGCAAGGAACATTAGAGCAAAAAAGCTTCCCTTCTTCTGCATCGCATTACCAGTAAGCTTGAAAACGTCAATAAACCGAGACATCAAAATAGCTTGACCAGGGTAAGCAGCGGCTTTCAATAGGTTAGCGTAAACTCAGGTCTTCAAGTGTGTGATTTGTCTTACCTGCAGCCATACACGACAACACCAGCAGCAGATATGTGTACTTGAGTTCGGGGGTCGATCTTAAGATCTTCCACACGGTGCGGATAAGTCCAACACGCTTGAACTTATCATAGTCGTCGCGGTCCAGGTCAGACTCTAGACGCCCTTTGGTCGTTGTTGAGTACCGTGTCAGCGACCTAGTGAGCGCAGCTGGTTCGTCGTTGGTCTCGACCTCGTCGCCTTCGGTCGAGGAGTCAGTATCGAAATCTGGCTTTGCAGCTGCTGACAGATCTTGAGCTTTAACCAAGCGAGAATAGGCACCACCGGCCTCAACAAGAGAGTAGTGTGTACCCTGCTCAACAATACGGCCCTTGTCCATCACCACAATATTATCAGCGTTGCGGATCGTAGCCAGCTTGTGCGCAATAGTGACGGTAGTGCGACCCTTGGAAACATTGTCGAGAGCCTTCTGAACAATCTCCTCAGCCTGGGGATCTAAAGCGCTAGTGGCCTCATCGAGAAGTAGAATACGCGGTTGCGAAACAACACTTCGAGCAATAGCCACTCGCTGCTTCTGACCTCCAGAGATCAAACCGCCTCTTTCACCGATAATCGTGTCGTAGCCGGCCGGAAGGGAATTAATGAAGTCATGAGCGTAAGCAATCTTGGCAGCTTCTTGAATCCTTGCCAGCTTCTCCTCCCGTGAGTCATTCTCCCATGCTGTGCCGATGAGACCATTTGCAATATTGTCGTAGACCGTACCCGAAAACAAGACTGGTTCTTGTTGAACAAGGCGAACGTGCTTCCTCAGCCATTGGACATTTATTTTATCGATTGGTCGACCGTCTAGCTTCACAGAGCCCGAGTCTGGATTATACCATCGTTCAATGAGGCCGATAATTGTGCTCTTGCCGGACCCACTGGCTCCAACAAGAGCTGTAACCTGGCCAGCGGGAATATGGAGGGAGAAGTTTTCCAGTACTGTAACTCCGGGGCGCATGGGGTAGCTGAAGCTAAGGTTGTCGCAGTCAATGTTGCCCTCGATCTCGGTAGGTTGCTCTCCAGCGTCAGAAAATGGGTCGATGGCCGAGGTGCGATCAATCAATCGGAAGATCTCGACAGCAGCGGAAGCAGCTCGACTAAAGTCAATCAAGTAGGGGGCGATGGACGTCAAACTTGAAGACGCGACGATGACCGACATGAGAACGATAAACACATCGCCAGGCTTGTCTACCTCGCCGGTGGCAATCATCTTGATAGATTGCCAGAAACACAAGCCAATACCGGCAAAGATGATGAAGTACTCAACAGAAAACATGCAACCGAGGAGCGCGTTCTTCTTGTTGCCAAGCCTGTGGGCCTCATCCAAATACTTGTCGAATTCTCGGACAAGTCGTGATCGAAGAGCAAAAGCCTGGACATTTCGAGCGCTCGAGAGAATACTCTCTGCGAAGGAACCGCCCTGTGCGTGAACCTTGAGGACTTTGGTTTCGATGGAGGCTTCCAAGGCAGAGCTGACGCCCATGGCAATAAGGGTTGCTGGAGCAATACAACAGCAAATCAGAGTCAGCTTCCATTGAGTGACAAAGGCTAAGATGAAGGCGGCAACAAAGCAAGACAATCCTTGGACCATGAGGCCTAGCTTTTCTGAAATGCCAGCCTGGATGAGTTTGCCGTTCGAAGTTGCCTGCATGGCAATCGATCCACCGATTCCAGAGTCGAAGTAAGCAATTTCCTGGCTAAGTCCGGCTTTGACATAGACGCAGCGGATGTTTCGAGTGATACGATAGGCGGCGAGTGTAAAGAGAACGCTATAGCCGTAGCTGGCGACAAATCGAGCGATTCCGATGATGAAGAAGTACAACCTGTCTTAATATCAGCTTACTATTGAAGCCTTGTCGATGTTACTTGTGGCACAACGTACGCAAGTCTGGCTGCGTCACTACGGAATCCAGCAGGGGAGGATGTGCCCGTGGCATAGTCGGTGATGACAGTGATGAACTGGCCAAACACCAAGTTCACCATGGCCATGGCAACTCCAGAGCCCACAGCGCAGAATGTAGCCACAGCCTGCATAGAGTATTCAGTTGGAGTGGCGTATCGGAAGATTCTCTGGAGAATGAAAATACCTTAGCAGTCAGGTCTCGGTTACCAAAGCAGAGGTGTTGGTTGAGCCCTCCTGCTCCACCTACAGCATATCCTTCGCCAGCGCCCATGTCTTTGTCACCATCTTGGTCGGGTCCTGGGACCTGTTGCTTCTCCGAAGTACCCATGGTGCCTATAGATCAGGCTTTGGATCAAAGCAGAGGCTGAAATCGTAAGTCTTGGAGAATTAGAGGAAAGGAAACGCTGATGAAGACTGGTTAGCTTCAACTTATAAGGAGCGACGAGGGTGTGATGTGTGTAAGATAAAGGAGATGAGAAGGAAGAAACAAAACCACCAGGGGAGCGAAACATCATCCCTTTCTTGTAGAAGTGTTACCGAATCCTTGATGAATAACATGTCAGTACAATTTGTTGTTCATCTTCGTCCCTGGAGGCTTTTGCTCTGTTATGGAAGTTCGCGTTTGCCGATCTCCGATCTTCCGTCGAGGGACGCAACCACTAAAAGCGACGACCCACAGCCTTATTTCCCGGAGCGAAAAGAGACCTGAAAAGTTCCGTACTGCCTTATACGTTGTGAAGCAAAATGATTTTCCATCTCCTGCTAGCTCGGAGTCCTCGCCTACCATAGTTTAATTCTTAAAAAAGAGCCTAAAGCTTCAGCTTCACACAAAATTGATCGCTAGCCAATCATACTTCCCGTAGCATGATGTCGTAGATTTTATGTGAAGTCTGGTAGCACCATTGAAAAACAGATCCAGCTGTCTCAATAAAATCCACAGAAATATCAACAACAGAGGTCTCTATACAAGCCGAAGAGCAACAGTATCTCAAATTCAATAAGGTTACCCACCATATCAGCCACAGCAACTCTATTTCTCAAAGGCATAAAAACCCCTGCTATAGCCATATCGTAGACTGACTTCGTCAAAGACCAACAGGGATGTCATTCTCCGAAACATGCGCATGAATAACACACAAGGCTACCGGAGTTACGGCCTCCGCATTTTCCGGCTCTCACTATCTCACCCCTCATGAGGTGCTCTAGAAACTAGTACAGTAGCAGAGTAAATTAAACTGATCATGTGATTGGCCAGGGCGTAATCATGAAGGGAGAGAAAGATGGGGAGGCTCAGGGCTTCGACATTCCAGGCATTCTTTTACGCTAATAGCGATTGTGTGAAAAACAAATCCGGGGGAGTCCGCGGAACCCGACATTCGCCTCTCAAAAATAGCCTTCCCTCCCTTTTCCAAGCTTTTTCCAAGCCTTTTCCAAGAACTTGACCCTCAGTGGCTGCTGCAACGACTAATCGAACTCCTCGTCGTAATGCGGGCATGGCTCAGCAGTTGTTTTGCGTTTAATCACCCAGTAATTACACATATCTATACACTACCTCGGCTTTCCATGGAAGCGGATGTTTGGCTGGAAAGGCGAGCGAAGGCCCCCGGAAGAGGAAGAGCAACAAAAGGTCTGGTGTCTCACAAATGGCGAACTAACAGGCACTTGCAATTTTGATCTCGCCCCTTGCCACATCCAGACATCCGGGGAATCCGAGGATGCAGACTCCATAATCTATGTATTAAGTAGTAGATTTAACATGGCGGTGCATACGTGCGTGAAGATCAATACCACTCCCTAGAATCTTTTACTGGCGACTTGCTGTGGACGTCTCGGTCATTCAATTCGCCACTTTCCCCTGTCAGAGTATGGAGGGTGGAAGTGCCAAACCATTAACCTCAGCCTCAGGAAAAGGAATTAGTGATCATCTCCTGTCGGGCAGCCTTTTTGTTCAGATCTATCGATTTCAATTGCAGAATTCCACTTCATCACGCTAAATTTTGACCCATGAACGTATTTGATCCTGAAAGCTTGCAGTTATCTGTCACAATCGTACTCTTCTGTTAACCTAAAAACGGAAAGTCTACTAAAGCCTGGCCCTCAAGTACATTCATCATCTGTTGATTCCCTTCGAACCATTCTCCCAGCTCCGTCGTATGGCCTATCCACGCAGTGGGAAGCATTCCTACTCCACCGTCTATTCCTGGCATGTTGTTAAAACCACCATCCAGGGCCTGTCTGACATTGATGTCCTGGTTTATGACTGACGCAAAGTCGCTGTTTTGGTGCTGGCAATTCTTCTGGTTCATCGGGGGGAACCCCAATGCAGTGAGATAGGTATTCAAAATGGCCTGTTCATCTGCTGGGGCCTGTTCTCGGCTCATTGCTGAGGACTGGTAAACGGTGTATCGCTGCGCGATCTTAGAAAGGACCCCAAAGAGTTTGTGCATCTTGGACGCGGCATCTGAGACTGTCGGAGCAACAGCCTCTATTGATGCTATGAATCCGTCAAGACGGTTCAGATCTTCTTCTGCATCTTGGGGCGATTCTATAATATGGCAAAACAACACGATGAAGGGAGTGAAAGGTGCAAACAAGAGGGTCCTGGTCAAGTTTCGTGTGAGCTGAGTACAACTTGATATACAGCGTGGCGATATGTAAGGAGTTAGCTCTACTCACCAATGAATATATGTTGTGAAATAGGTGGAGGTGATATCCTTGAAGGTCGTTACGAAATCCTGGTGTCGTTGGAGCGTAGCTCTCGCCGCCTCAAGGCAGTCTGGGATAAAGGCGTACGGGGATCCTGGAGAGGTTGGGGTTGCGCGATACACTAGGGTGAGAAGTGATAGACGTAATACATCATCTGAAAGAGTCATGTACTCAATCAGGCGATGAGAAAGTTTGTCTCCAACTTTCTGGAAATAGTTATTCTACAACATTTTAGCATTTGTACCTAGAGGGCCAAACTCCCAACTCCGCTGGCCACAATCGATATCAGGCTCACCTTTATGTCGCAGGCTTCCCGCGCTAGTTTGTACAAGTCACTTGAGATCGCCTGGACTCGAGATTTCCGTACATGATCGGGTTGCGTGATAGAGTCTGGGCTATACAGACTCTCGTAGATCTTGCCCTGACATCGCGCCGTGTTGATCCACATAGTTATGCTAACATCAATCAGGGAGCAAGTGCCAGGTTCTAAAATCATCGGGGTGGTGATGTCCCAGTCTTGAATCGTCGAGGCCCGCCCCAAGCGCAGCGACAGGCTCTTGTCGATGAAATACGTGAACCAGAAGAGGAGTTGCCCATGCTTCTTCTCTTCAGCGACAACACCTTCCTTTGTAGAAGGAATCCGATGGTAGCCGAGAGTCTGGCATAACTCAAATGCTTTTGACGATAAGGTCCAGCAAAGTGACGGCTTTGAGATTTCGATGGTATAGAAAGCCTATGCGTTCGTTGTGAGATGAAGTGGATTATGTCGGAGTGATAAGGAAAATTACTCACGCCTAGTAGGAGGGCTGAAATCATGAGTGGAGTTGCAGGCAGATGCAGAGGCAAGTTAAACAGTGCTGTCTCAAGGTTAGTGCGGCATATATGGGCGTAGTTGAGGCTTTCAGTCTTGTCTGATATCTCTTCAGACTGCTCAACAAATAGCCGTAAAAGGCCGGAGTTGGCAATGATAAAGTCGGCCTCGGAGATCTCTTCAGAAAAATAGACCCGAAGGCAAATACTGGAAAGATTTCCCACAGGGAAAAGTTCATGAAGCCATCCCAATGATTCGAGCGAGTTCGCTAAGATTATAATTCCAAGTCAGCCAAGGTTGAAAGCCTGAGGTAGGAGTGATATGTAAGACATTGACTTCATTACTTACCTTTAGCACCATGCAGTAGCGCTACTGCTTTCTCGATCGGTGGCATTTGGCATCCACGAAAAGAAGGACGCAGTGATGGCTCTGCGAGAGCATAAGACATCTCGGTTTTTGAGGTCTGCTGCTTGAACGCGCCAAGAATGGAGTGCATCGAGTCTACTGTCTCGCTTACATCGAGATCCAGACCCTGCAAACGCCCGTTGTGAACCGCTCGTTGAGGAAAGCTGCTGGAAAAAGCAGAATGGGAGACAGAAGACGACCTTGTATCAAAGAGTGGAGTCTTTACAGTCGTCGGTTTGGATGTTCCGTCGATTGGAGTTGTCGACGATGCCATGGTTGCCGGGTTTGCAGGATCAACCGTAAGGGGGGCAGGGGGCACTGACGTATTTGAGCAAGCTGCAGGAGAGGGCGAGAGAGTCTGGAGGTCATGTAGTAGTTGGGTTATGGTTCCGAGGCGGCGATCTATGAGGTCAATCTTCTGCTCGCTGGGAGACGCGTAGTTCAATATTAGCGAAGTCAATGAGACTACGGTTTCTTTAATGCCATGCTGAACGAGGCGACGCAAGCTAAGAGAGTTTGGAGGGACGAACTATTTGCTGGACGCTGAGGCCCGGTCTCGTTTCTCTCTTCTGCTTTTCACACCCTTGATACAGGGTATCTTTGCTTGTAAGCAGTGAGAGCAGGGACAATTTCTATCGCAGCGGATCTGCACTTCATATTAGATATTGCCCAAACGCTATATAGCGGCTTGATGGAGTCCATGGCCGACACCGCGATACCTGGGGAGCATTTTGGGCAATGGTACATCTTGATTCAGCTTACCTTGCGAGAACGACAGGCGTCACACTGGGGAGTTGTCAATGGAGTTGGCCAAATTTGAGATGAAATATAACCTACCGCCCTGCGATAAGGAAGAACAGTGAAAGATGCATCTTGCGTAGGCTCTGCGGACAGCTTTCGCTGGACCACATCATCTGACTGAGGATTATCGGCCATGCTGCTAATCCGTGGAGTCGGGGTGCGGTGAAAGTAAGCCGTACTCCGTATGTTGGGGCTGAGTGCGGAAGGCCGGTTACGACGAAAGTTGCGAGGCTACATGACATCAAATACCCCTTGATCCATTAAGAGACAAACAATCGCGAAGTTTGACGAAAATGATAGGAAGTCGAATTGGCGAAGTTTCCGATGGAGAACCGGAAAACTGATGACTCCGAGCTTGGGAGCGAACCCGCGTACGTCGGACCCCGGCCCATACCCACGCCCACGCCCACGCCCACGCCCACGCCCACGCCCACACTTTGTCACACTACGGAGACACTGTGGCGGAGAGGCGAGTCTGCTAATTTGATCTTCAAATTGGATGGCTAGTCAATAAAACTTTACTGACACCAAGCCGTGTCGAAAAAGGCTTCTGTTCGCCACACGGAAAGACAGGGTGGGTGGAGTAGTTTGTGAGTTTGGTCTGAGTTGTTGGGTGAAAGAATTAAGAAGAGATGGCCAGATGGACTCAAGTTACCCTTGAGTTACGTTTTCATCAACACCTGAATAATGTATGTCTACCAGGAAGGTGCTGTCTCGGTCTTTTGCTTTTGTTTGCCTTGACAGTCTATTTTATTACGTGCAGAACAAGAAACATAATCTGTTGTGTGTATTATTCTCATTGTACATTTGGTTTTCACTCTAAGCATTCTTCTATCTCTGTGAATTTTCTTCTGATATGCATTTTGTCGCCTGGCGAGTAGTTATATCATCATAAATCAACAGGGCGTTTAGAAAGGCATGCAGAAGAGCGGGATTGCGAGTATGGACCATGCTGCAGCCATATCAGTATAGAAAGAGGTGCTTGAAAAACATTAAATACTTACCGACAGCCACAGAATTAGCAAAGTATCCAAATTTGCCAAGCGGGAATTTAGCCCCCTTGACTTGCTCCCTCTTGGTGAGAAGATTGATCGCGATCGGTGTTGCGTAAGATGCGTTAAGAGTTAGCACACCAACACTAGAAAAGGCATTGAATGCCGCCGACGACCCAAAGTAGATCAAGCCAAGTAGCAAATGCAAGACCATACTAAGAATCATGGCGTTAAGAGGGACGTCTAGCCGCTCGTTAACCCTCGCCCAAATCTTGGCCCCTGGCATAGCTCCATCACGGCTAAACGCCCAGATACAGCGAGATGAAGCAGTGATACAGCCGATGCCGCAGATGATACCCAGAACAACTAGCGGTAATAACAGCCCGAACGCACCACCGGAGGATCCAACGGCCGCCTTGATGGTTGGAGGGATGGGCTGGGCCGAGGGAAGACTGGCGAGGTATTTGAGGTCGGGGAGGACAAAACAGATCGGGATGCAAAAGAGCAGGCCGGCGAGTGTGTTGATAAAGACGGTGGCGACCATTGCTTTCGGGACTTGGATGTCGGGCTTTTTGACTTCTTCGCACATGCTATAAATCATTAGTTTTCAGAGCTCTAGAGAAGAAGTCAAGGTTATTGGGACACGGACGAAATGATCATGCCAGTTGAAGAGGTAGCGTATGCAGCGTGGAGTAGTCCAACACAGAATGCCCATCCATCGGGCCAACCAGAATTATTCTCAAAATGGGTAAAGACCCATTTGGCGTCGCGACGGCCTTCCTTTGCGAGAACAAGAATAGAGATCATAAGCGCAATGACACCAGCAAAGGTCCAGAAGATGGCGGCCGTCTAAAGAGTCAGTCGAAGGCACGCGATAAAGGAGTGAGGCGACTCTTACATCTAACCATGGCAGCCACTTATTGCCCAGAGCTGAGACAGCATTACTAAACACGGTGACACCAACGAATATTAAATATACCTGGTATGGTTCGCCAGCGAGGACTCCCACGCCGGGCGCGGTTTCAAAAAGATTGACAACCGAGACGATGAATAACGTAGTGCCGAAAGTCACAGATAAAGTGATACTGATGTTACCAACAACAAAAAGCCAGCCACAGATCCAACTAGCCTCGCGGCGCCAACGGGCGGGCGCTAGCGTAAAGGTTTGATAATATACACCTGGAGAAGAAGCAACAGTTAGTCTTGGGTCGAATATGGACAGTACTTTCTTCTGCATGATATGCGGTCGCGAGGCAATGAAGCAGTAGTACGAGTGTTGTGAGCAAGGTAGTGGGAGTCAGTACCTCCCGCGATAGGGTATACACTCGTGATTTCACCAAGAGACGCAGCGACGCAGATGATCATGGCTGAGACGGCTACCCAGCCCCAGATAATATTCACCGGGCCTCCAGTAGTGACAGGTGGGTTGAAGGTTGTTGCAAGTCCGTAAGGGATCGAGGCAAGGACAAAGGCCATGAAGGCTACCTGGAGGGTTGATCGGTTACGCTGTAGCTGGGGTGTATAGCCTAGGCTCTCGAGAATCTCGTCGCCATCGTTGTGGGCTTTTGATAAATGCGGTGCCGCCTCGGTGGCCTCGTCTGCGAATGCTCGCTGATTGTGTTCTGAAGCGCCCATCATCAAAGGCGTGAATTGAAAGATCCAAAGAAGTAGTAGATATAGCTAGGGATTGCAGGCGGAAAGCCTTGAAGCAGAGACAGTGAAGTTAACAGGCAAATCGAATGTTTTACCTGTTGCTAACTGCGTGGAGAAAAGGGAGCACAGTACCACGATGTAAAGAAGAAAAGCAAGGGAGAGGAGAGAAATTGTGTCTGATGGCGAGAAGCAACCGGGAGGGAAGTACCCGCGAGAGCACTAGACGCTGGTCGCAGTTGTGTAAGAAAAAAAGGGGCGCAGCGCCACCAGACTAAGTTTTATAGCAATAGCACTTGTATTTCATTCATTACTTCGCTAGAAGACGATACTATCCGTTGTTTTGCTACGTGAAGTTGGCAGGGACAGATGGGTAGCTTGCTTTGTTAGTGCTCGGTTTCGCTGAACGAGGGCACCCAGCACACAAACTAGTGGTTTTCTCAACATTCATTTTGTGAGGTATTTACTGTGGGAGAACCTACCGGAAGACATAAATCGTCTTTGCTACCATGATTGGAATCAAGGTATTGTGGGATTGCTACCGAAGCTTGGTGCTAATGTGATTCTCGCTCCCTCGCGTTCCGTAAACACCGTTTTCCGGTATCAGGCATCCGCACGCCCCATCTTTACGTCCTAGTGGCAAAAGACCTTTTTATTTATTTTTACTTCAAAAGCCATGTCTTGAATGAACTCCTCATTACGGCACAAGGACCCACCAGCTTGCATTAACCTGTGCTATAAGCTCGTTTTAATCTAACAGGCAGGGTGTACACAAGGCATTCCTTGATCAATGGTTAGGGAGGAACTTGGGGAGTTCTGGATTGGCCGCCTAGCACAGCTTGGGAAATTGGAGAGATACACAGGAGGTCGGTCCCCTAGCGTTGTGGCCACACCTCTGTCAGTTATGTCCACTTGTGCTAATAGGCCACCTACAGTAACATTTGTTTCTTATGCCCCCTTCCACCGGGGCTCCTGTTCAAGTTATCCATGAGAATACTCAAATGTTCCATACTGATCTGTACGCGACAAAGACGCTGCACTTAACTTGCTCAAAGGAGATGCACGGGCTCATCGGTGGAGCGGAGCGGGCCGCAAATTGTCGTCCAGACGCCGGAGTTTCGGGTATCACGGCGTTCCAGCATTGCCCGGGCATACAACACTGCGACTTTCCGACAGGTGATCAACAGCTAAAGCAGTCGTGTGCAGCTGTCCATGTTACATTTTGGCGGAGGTTTCTCATACCTCAATTTTGTCGCATATCTCAGCGCGCCTCAAATGTGATCGGCGTCGAGTCTTACCATAGCAACTGGTGTCTTCATATTAGAGACTGCAGTTTATAAATAGTCATCAGACGGTTCGTCTCCTTTGTTTGCTTGACACGCCTCGAAGCAACAAGTATCCATACTAGAATATACATTCATACCGGCCGATTCACGCCTTTCGAGTCATGGACAACACCAAAAATTACACTGCCACTTCATCGTGGATGCAGCAACCCCCCCTCACCTGGCTGGGAGGCCACGAGGTCGTCTATCTCGTCCTTTGCCTCGGCGTCTCCGCATATACCATCTTGCGCGTGGTAACTAAAGCTGGCGACAAGTGGCCCGTCCTTAATCCAGCTGGATTTGAGGTCATTGGGTTGAAGCGAAGGATGGAGTTTGCGAAGACTGCTGGCAATTTGATCGAGAAGGGTCGCCAGATGTTTCCTCAACAACCCTACCACATGATCACGGATACGTGTGATCTTGTCATTTTACCACCCAAGTTTGCCGATGGGATCCGCAACAACCCCGACTTAAACTTTATTGAGAGCATCGTGGAAGAATTCCACGCAGCAATTCCCGGCTTCGAGCCGTTCCGAGACGGCCGCGAGGACGAGCTCACGAAGACTGTCGTGAAGAAACAGTTGACAAAGATGCTGAGTAAGAACCAATCTGCATCTTCCTCGCCAAAATGAACGTCAGAGCTAGAGTTAACAAATCATCAGATCAGGTTACGAAGCCCTTGTCGGACGAAACCGATTTCGCCCTTAGACACCATTTTGGTACTTCTTCAGGTGAGGAGCGGCAGAGATGGTGAGGTGGTCGCGACGCTAACAAGTTGCAGAGTGGAAGGAATACGAAATTTTTGAAGCAATCCTTGATGTTGTCGCCAGGGTTTCAACCAAGGTGTTTCTCGGATCAGACCTTTGCCGCAATGAAGAATGGCTCAAGATTACCAAGAACTACACTGTCGATTCTTTCATTGCCGCCTATGTACTTCGCCTAGTCCCAAAGCCGCTCCGCCGTGTAGCCCACTGGTTTCTGCCGCAATGCCAGAGGATCCGCCAGCAGTTTGCAGATGCTAGGAAGCTTATCATGCCCGTCATCCAGGCCCGAAGAGTACTCCGCCAACGCATGCAGGTAGAAGGGAAGCCTGCTCCGGATTTCAATGATGCCATTGACTGGTTCGATGAGGAAGCGAAAGGTGAACCCTATGAGGAAGCCCAATGCCAACTCGGTCTGTCCATGGCAGCCATTCATACCACCACCGACCTTCTGACCGAAACGATGCAGAACATAATGTTGCATCTCGAACTGGTCGAGGATCTTCGTAAGGAAATCATTGAAGTCCTGAGCGCCGAAGGTTGGAAAAAGACATCGCTGTACAATCTCAAACTTGTCGATAGTGTTATCAAGGAGTCTCAGAGGCTAAGGCCCGCGGCAATGAGTAAGCTTCCCGCAATCTCCGGCCAGCTATCATGACATTGCAACAAGCAGCTGACCCATTCACAGTCTCGATGCAGCGCAAAGCCCTACGGGATACTAAGCTGCCTGACGGTAGTATTCTGCCCAAGGGCCAGCGATGCGCTGTTGATTTGTACGGTCCGTCAGGTATGGTTGATAGCGAGCATTACGAGAACCCCAGCGAGTTCGATCCTTACCGTTTTGCACGCATGCGAGGCCAGCCCGGACTAGATGCCAAGTCACACCTCGTGAGTACAGGCCCAGCACACCTCGGGTTCGGCCACGGCAAGCACTCTTGTCCTGGGCGTTTCTTTTCGTCAAACGAGATCAAAGTAGTGCTGGTTCATCTACTCATCAACTATGACTGGAAGTTCGCACCTCGTTTCACACCAAAGCGTACCGAGAACGGTTTCATTCTGGGAGTTGATCCGGAGAACAAAGTGCTTCTTCGGCGGCGCAGCAACCCTGAGATTGAGCTGCTTAATTTATAGACCTCGGCAGCATAACTGATGATATGGAACGAACTGCGGATTCCCATCACAGCTTCTCCCCTTTTAAGGATGGTGCAACTAGCTCCTGTACGGTGCTGCTAGTTGTATTGGTCAGTGTCAAGACAGTTTGATTGATGACTCAAAGTTCACCATGTGCAGGCTTTGTCACATCATCACACCGAATTATAGAAATAAATATCAAAGGGAATGTAATTTATCAACATACAGAGTGGTTTGATGAGGTCAGCAGTCTTTACACTAGATAGCAAGATGTTGATCAATTCTTGACCAAATTCACAATCTGGCCCATTAGAACTCAATGTCGATCAAATTTACAGTACGCAGCTTCTCATGATGTGGATTGGACAAATTCAAGCCTTTTGTTACAAGAGTATGAGTTCACCATGGTCCCTTATTAGTAGAACATGTCGTTTCAATCTGGCTCTTTCTACACAGCTTCTCATCACAGAAAAATGTAACTGCGTACAACCAGTTGGACGCTTGCATGAGTTGCAAGCCTGATAATTAGCTTTATAGGATTGTCTCAGTCTGCAGCGGCCACCCCGGGCGTGTACAGAATAGTGAAGCTCCAGTGCCCGGAGCCAAAGAGAAACCAAACCCCTGAACTAATTTCCGGCTTTTCGGGTACACGTGTACAATTAAAACCAAGTCATTCCACCATAACAGGCTGAACACCACTTCTCTATATACACACAACTTTGTTATATTGCTCCGTACCTTGCCAATCGACCCATAACCAGCTGGAACATGTTAGAAGAAAAGTATACTGAATCATGGCTTGAATAGGCTCCACCCTTGCCCGTCAGCGCTGACAGTGATATGCTTTATAGATATTTTGGGATGGCACTCGCTATCGCATCAAACTCAATCATTGGTTTGTGGACATTTCACCTATCACTACGGGGCTAGTCATTCGCTGACACTAGCATTTACCGAATAGGTGCAAGTTTTATTATAACCAAGAAGGTAATGCAATCACCTATGCTGAGCACGCTTAGGTTGCAATACCAGACAAGAAAATTGCGAAGATAAATGCCGTTGCTGATATTTGGGTTTTGATAGGGCCTCAAGGATACAAGTCGATACCATGCCTTGGGAGGACAAGTTTCTAGTTATTTAAAAACCCCCACCTGGTGGATTGGATTCGCGGCGCGTAAGTGAAGAACCTGATGTCGTTGTTTAGTTGCCTCCGTTGTTAACAAAAAGAGCAAAGTGGCCATCGGGGAGCTTGGCAACTTCGCAGCGTATGCCTTTGCGCCGGCTATTCTCGTGACTCCCTTTGGGGCTGTCTCAGTCCTCACTGGGGCTATCCTAGGACGATACTTTCTCAATGAGACCCTCGGAATCTTGGGCAAGATCGGAGTCTTTATCTGCCTTCTCGGCACCACTCAGATTGTGCTTCATGCACCACCGAACGAGGACATCCGAACTATTGAACAGATCTCGCAGCACGCCGTTCAGCTAGGTAATACACCGGCAGATTAAATTGGCCTTGAGGCTAAAACAGAATTCTTCAGGTTACCTTATTTACATGGGCATTGTAATCACGTTCTCAACAGTCATGATCCGCAGTGTTGCGCCAACGTACGGGAAGAGCCACCCGCTAGTGTACCTTTCTGTCTGCTCAGCTGTTGGATCAATAGCCATCGTTGCTATCAAGGCATTTGGTATTGCTGTGAAGCTTACACTGGCTGGCGATGATCAGTTTTCCCATCTCTCCACCTACGGGTTTATGGTGTTCATGGTAACCTGTATCATCATCCAGCTGTACTACTTCAACAAGGCTCTTGCCTTGTTCCCTTTGAGCATGTAAGTAAATCCTATCATCCTGTATGTGGACTTTTCTGACCATCGGCCAGCGTCAATCCCTTGTACTACATAAGTTTTACGACTGCTACTCTTTTGTCATCGTCTATTCTATTTGGGGGCCTCACTACAGTCGGCATCGTCAATACTTTGTCGTCAATCTGTGGACTTCTTTTAATATTTGCAGGAGTTTTCCTCCTTCAGACAGACAACGCCCGATCAAGCCTGGGGCAGCATCTATCCTCCGCTGTGTCGATGGACACTGTCAATCTTTATGACTCTGACCGTGGCCTGTGAGCGGATATATCGCTATCGTACTTGCAACAGAGCCAAGCGTAGGATATACCCCATAATCTCCAATGACTTGGAAAGTCATTCTTTTGTGTCTGGCCCGGATTGTCAGCCTTTCTACGGTTAACTCGGCGACTGACATGAAATATGCCTGTCTTTCCTCAAGGACGTTTACTAGACAAGTTGGTGGACGGCCCAGTACTCCAGACTCGAGCCCTGATAATGGGAAGCACAACAGCCCAGTTTCAATCCTAATCAAACTTGAGATATGAAAGGGATTCATGCAAAGTGCATGACTTGCCTTCTACGGAAACACTGCGTTGCAGGTGGGAAACTGCACGAGGCTGAAATTCAAGATAAGAAGGGACTCAATGGAGTGGATAGGCGCTGGTCAGATTTGTTGGTGTTGTGTTCTGATCTTTGCTCATGATCCAGCTATAACGTCTTGACAACTACTCACAGGACTTTTGTGTCTTACTCGCCACGCATATGTTATATATCTGTCAAAATACTAGAATAACTCTAGACCTTTGTCATCATTCATCTACCGTCCCTTCTTTCGCTACCTCTAACGCCAAGAGTGTCCCGGAAGACAGAAGAAATCGACATGACGCAACAACTTTCCCAACGCGTTTCCAGAACACCACCTCGACTCAACCGCCCTTGCCCTTTATACCGACCGAAACTACGACCTCTAGCCCGTTCAGAATGGCGGAAGCAATCCCTATCACAGACAAAAACTATCCGTAGAAACGTGCAAGACGCGACCTGAACTGATGAAATGTTAGACTTAGCCTTCCTCTAAAAAACAACCAATCATCATGTCGAAGAGCCAACAATTGAAAATGGCCCAGCTTGACTTTCGGGTCCAGTGGAGCTTTCTGTGTAACATCGTATCGCCGCTTGACTTTACCGAGGTAGGTAGTTTAGTACGTGTTGCTTATGATCGCGACCGAGATGATTCATACTGTTTTTGACTGACTTACCTCAGTCACTTGACTGTTGCAGAAAAGCATCGAACCTGCTGTTTCTGTTGCCGAGTGTCACGCCATTGTATATGGAACACACTGGCACCTGCCCTGCACTCACAAACCGTGATGGACAGTACACAATCTGCTACCAGCACCTCGGCAGCCTGACTTCGCTCTTTCATCTCCAGATCATCTCACATTTCTGCATAATTGACATCATCACTCAAGCAACAACATCAACACCATCTTACCCTTTCTTATTTCGCTACCATGGCCCCCCGCGAGTTTGTCCGGCGCTCTGTTTGGGGAAATTTGCCGCAAATTCCTTTGCCGGAAATCCTCTTACCGGAAACTCCTCTGTCCAAGGCTTTGAAGGCTGGCAACCAGACGCTCTTCAAGGAGCTGCTTGAGGACCCTGAGAATCGTCGAGACATCAACACCGTTGGGCACGACTACCTGGAGGCCGCCATTCTCCTAAATAGAACGGAGATCGTCAGAGCTCTTGTTTCGCTGCCTCTCTCAGAGTTTGATTTCCCCAGTAAGTTGACTCCTAAGCGCTAAGCTTCTCTCGTTAACGATTTGGTCTCTTATAGATCGCCCGGGGGCACCGACGGAAGCTAACAGCCCTTTGGACCTGTCTATTTCGTTTGAGCGCTTCGATATCTTCAAGATCATCGTCGACACCGGAAAAGTCGATATCTCCGAACCTGATGTAGATGGCAGGACTCCGCTACACCTCGCAAGCGCAATAGGGTCTACCCATATTGTCGAGTCAATGCTACAGCACGACAATGTCAAAGCGGATGCGAAGGACAATGAAGGCCGGACACCCCTCTACCTCGCTGCTTATGGGGGTATGAGCAATGTGGTCGAGATCCTTCTTCGTTTAGATACAGTGGACCCCGACTCTAAAGACTCGAATGGTCGCAGCCCTTTCTGGTGGGCTGTCCGTTATGGCTATGATTCTGTCGCCAAAATGTTGGCCGATACTGGACGTGTTGACCGTAGCGTTGAAGAGGAGGCGACCAGGATACGCAATCGCATACTTGTTCTAGATGAGCATGGACCACCAACTTTTAGGACTTCTTACAGAAGACATGGCTAAGGGTCGGAACCGAATCTGGCCTCAAAGGCCACGATTTCTGGCAGCCAGAGAGTCTTGGCAGATATTGCTACGAGAAACATGACGCCCGCTAGTCGTGTATATCCAATAAATTCGGTAACTCATCATCAAAAGCACCCCTCACTCCTCCATGTGAAATTGGTCGTGCGTCTTCTGTGAACGGTCTTTGAAGTGAACATCTCTATCGAGCAGCTGCACATGCACGTCACTAACACTCGTCCGTTACCGAAGAAAACATTGAAATAACTCTCGCTTACCCCGCCGCAACCTTTAGAAGTCGTAGAAAAGAACATCTGTCTATCAAAAAGCGGAAAGATGAGGAACATGGTCAACTGAGAAGGCAAAAATGAAATCAGTTGCGGTTTATGTGGATCGAACACATGACCTTCAGATATCGGATGATATTGATTGAAGTGAACTTCAGTCTGACGCTCTCCCAACTGAGCTAAACCCGCTGACTAATTGATGAACAGAGCTGTCAGCATTTGCCACCATGTTTCTGCAAATCTCGCGGCCTTGGAATGCGACTATTCTTGACTGGCCTGTGTCCCATTATACATGCTTAATGACGCTCTCAAATCTCGATGAAAGACTAGAAGCAGATGACTAGCATAATAATTGTAAAACATTTCCTAGTAGAGGCCCCATCGGTAACAATTTTGCTTACAAAGATGTCCAACAAAACCAGCCCTCTCAGCTATGGCACATCTCACTTAGACATCTGCTTCAATCGTCGTGCCATCCATTCACCAGCAGTATAAACCTTCTCTTCGCAAACCTTCCCACCCACAGCCACGACTTGCTCATGTTTATACTCCTCCACAGGCTCCATCAGGACTTCATCTGTCGGTCGAAGAAAGTACACCAAGCTATACCGATCCAAGTGGCCTTGTGCTCCAGGCAGTGGCACAACACGATGCTTCCCAGATTTGAGACGGCCATTGCTGAACTTGACCATAGCATCGCCAAGATTGATGATAGCATGACCCGGTAGTGGTTTGACGTATGCCCATTCCTCTTATTTCTCTGGGTCGTGGCTCTGGATTTACAATCCGCCGACCCAGTTGAACAGAACAGTGACGCTGCCGAAGTCAGTGTGAGATGGTAGACCGATTATGTTGCTCTGCTGAGAAGAGGGAGCGGTCATTTTGGTCATTCGTATATGATCCCCCGAAAGTGATAAGATTTTGTTCCTTTCTACAAACTCATCCGGTCCGAGGTCAAGTTGTTCGCCCAAGATGCGGAGGATGAGAAGACCCAGGGAATGGCAATCTGTAGCGAAACTCAAGAGCTCTTTCTGATGCTCCATGATTTCCTTTGGATACTCTCGTGTCTTGGAGTTTCCCAGTAGATGGTCTTTAGCGACGTTGAAGAACTCCGTGGCATCGGGTCGCGAGTCCTTGTCTATTTTCTTCACCGCTCCAGCAGGCTTGTAACCAAACATTTCTTTTCCCCTTTCTGCAAGAAACTTCATCTTGTAGTCCAAGGGCTGATTGAGAGCTCCCTTTGAGACATGAAGAATATCGTCGGCTTCGTCAAGAAGCGCTTGCCCAAAAAGGCCGTCCGTCAGGTCGAGGTAAAAGAACCCATCTGTCTCACAGGCTCTAAGCACCTTTTTCATCTCATTCTCACAAGAACTCGTGAGTTTTCTGGACGAAAGTCGCGCGATGGGCACGATTGGGACATCCTCGGGGAATGGAGGGGGAGTGTTTCCCAGGCTGCCCATCGTTGGAAGTTGTGGACTCAAATTGAATGTTTTTAAAGAAGAGTCTTGCTGTATTGAAAGAAGATCAACCGGTTCAGAATGAGTGGCTTGGTTTGAGGATTAAATGTTAATCAGTTCATTTTACGGCACGGCAAATTCCATCACCAAGTTGACGCCACTCAGCTTACAGTCAGGACAAGCCTCCAGCGACGGGTACTTCCAGACGACTAGATGAAGTATCATTAGTAGATAGTAAGTTTGGGTTCTTAATCTATTCTTCATCTTCATAATGTGTCGTTAAAAAAGGTACCTACTTTACGGCGCAGGCACAATGGAATCGATTAGTTCTCATTTTCCATATTTCCTATTCCTCAAGATCTTCCGGTGCTTCGTTCGTTATCCCTGTGTCTCATTCTTCTTCGATCTCTGTTTTCGAATGTTCCTGCAAACATCGCACTCGCCAAACCTGTCAATCTGATTTCTCTTGATACTCGTTGCGCAATCCATGCCGGCTTTTCGTAAATCACATGGCGTTATTTCTCGTTTACTGGAATCATATATGCGTTTGCAGTTTATGCAAGTCAGGTTGAGTTGGTCTAACCAGCACATAGTTTTCGGTATGAATTGATGAGTCACTATAATTGACAAATTGCGATCCTTCGTTCTATGGCTGATGGCTGTGGTAGTTATTGGATTAATGGGCACAGGGTTGCGGGAAGTCTACTACTTATATACATCGCAGCAGCGGGTGATTCATTTCACTTGGCAATTCATGTAGCAAATGCTTCTTGACGCTTCTCAAATTAGTGATTAGGGTCATTTTAATTCCAGTGATAAACGGCAACAGCAGGTATATTCGTGAGTAGCCAAAATGTATTATTCTATTCTTTATAATTGTTACCTAACCAACTCTGATCTTTCCAATCTATCTCCCCTGTCTTAATCCCTGTCTTCTTCGCCCCCAATCATACTCAAATGCAACTGCGGCTGTGATCTACAAGCCTCCAAGACCTGCTTAGGAATCTCTGTCTCTTCCACAAGAACAATCAACTCTTTCATCTTCTTGGCCGTGAAATCCAAAGTCTCGATCGCACTGGCCAGCAGTTCCGTCACTTCTTCGTCGGTTCCGAGTGGATTGAAGAACTCTAATGTCTCTAATTCTGGCGGCAAGCCTACGGAGTTTAGGCGCGGTTTCTTTGTCGTCTTTCCAAAAAGCTGGTAGTCCCAGTTCAGCCGCAGGGTCTTGAGTGAGACGAACTCGCGAAGGGCCAGGGGCCTAGCGCTGGCTAACATCGGGAAGTCGATCGTGATAGTCTCCAGGGAGTGGCACTGTTCCTTGAGGGCCATTATGTAGTCTCGTATGCTACTCGAACTTTCTTCCAGGTCGGGCTCTGGCTCTTCTCTTTGTGTAAAAACAAACTCCTTCAAGGCTTCGGGGAACATCAGAACATCCGACAGGGTGTCATCGTTAATATCGCATTCTATCAAATGCAGTTTGCTCAAGGCTGTGTTGTGTGGACGCTCAATCAACTCAAAGCCGCGATCGTCAAGCTTCGCCCTCTTAATAACAAGCGTCTCGAGAGTTGGGTGAGTAAAGATGTGGATATTCTCTTGCAGATCCCAGTACTGATCATCCTCATCCTGGTAGAACAGGGTACAGGACTGCAAACAAGCCAGATCGAACGGGCCGTTGAACAGATTACCTATACTGTGCAGCAGACTGACAGGTACTGCGATATCGAGTGTTTTTAAATTCGACATTGTGGAAATTGTATGGGAGACGCTATTCATGGGCTCTAGCGTGTCGGAGATGAGACGTGTTAGCTCTGAGGCTGGATAGGCCAGCTTGACGCCTTCAATAGCTGAGCCACGCCGTGGCCGACGGGTGAGTGATTGACTGAAAATAAGGTGAAGCTCCGGTTTGAGCCACTGGACTGTATTGTACAGCACAGCATCTGCGAGGGCGTGGTAGTGCTTGTTGAGCCGCGACACGTTGCAGAGGTCGTGCTTAGGCAGGGTTTCCAAGATGGAGACGAGCAAACTGTCTGGCATGCGAGCAAGAAAGTCGGCATGGGCTCCATGGTCGACTCTATGTATCGCTACCATTTTTAAGTCGTGATAGTTCAAGAAAGAAGGTGTTTATCGATACTGGCGACTGAGGGTCTGAGGGTGGTGTGTGCTTGTGGTGTGTTGATGTTTGAAGTGACTAGCGCTGCGAGTGACGTAACGAATTGAGTGATTTATGTGGACCGTATGGGGTAAGCGCATTATGTAAGCCAGCTGGAAGCTTATTTCGTTCCTGTAGCAATTGAGCCTCTCTTTGCGATGGCAGGGGATTGGGCTGATTTATACCATGGCATTAGTGATTTCAAACTCTGATTCACTCACAAGGACTTTGAGTTCTCGCCTATTACAAGGTTTTGAATTATCAAAAAACAACTGGTTGGTGGGCAAGTAACGGGGTTCCGAAGGTTTCGCGTATAATTTCTATCCATCGACTCAAAAGTATGCAGTGCTCTCGTAATTTTCGTACAAAGATTGAACACGCATAACTGAACCGAACACTAAGGCTTGTGAAGAAAGTGATGGGGCTCTGCAACGCGATCAACGCTGCACAGATAAATTTCGTATTACCCCGCGTTCTGCATACCGTGACTGGAATGAGATTGGAAATCATCACCTTCATTCTGGTATTACCTTACAGCGATTTCCATGCCCACCCAACCAGTTGCAAATGTGGCTTAAATCTTGCAGTTATGAAACCTAGTCTAAATGAAGCAATCTGTCACGTTCTGGTAGACTGGCTAATTATTTTCTTTCTCCTGAGAATTTGTAGCAAAAGACAGGTAAGGTATTATGATCTCGCCAATCATCTCACTCAGATCAACACGTGGATACCTCAAGTCCACTTCTGAAGCTTGGCAGCGGCTTTAATTATCTACTTGTAATGACACTACGCCCTCAATGAGAATTTCTCCTTCCACCCAAATTTTCCTCCTCAACTTCTCTCAATCCGTTCATTTACCATGGCGGAATTCTTTAAAGCAATAGCAGAATACCTCCAGGCGTCGATGAAACAGTCGCCCTACGTCTGGTGTGCTGCTGGACTCACATTTCTCATCGGCGCTCAACTTGCGTTGGCCGTGTCCATTGCTCATGGTGACGAGGAAACTGTCCGCAGGCAACTTCACAACCTGCAAAAGTTCGGCGCCAGCAGAAAAAATGATTCTCTTGAACAGACTTCCGAAAAGGCCATTGCTCGAGAGGCCGAGTCCAAAGATGAGAAGGCCCCACAGCTGAGCAAAATCTCGCCAGTTGCCTCATGCGCACCCATCGAACTCAACTTAGCTGAGCACCCAGACGCTCAAGACAAGTACGACAACTGTTACTCCCTTGCCGTCGAATCTGGCAAAGCCGATAGCCAAGGTTTCCCCATCTGGGCATCCTTAAATGAGCAAAACAAGCCAGCCTTATCCAAGATCACGACTGAGCTGTGGCTTCCGAAGCCCAACGCGGACAAGAATGACCCCTTAGTCCAGAGTGAAGGCTGCATCATCATGTCGTTTCCGGACCCCGTTACTCCAACTTGGCTAGCGTATTTCGCAGGGTACACGGGAGATAGGTTCAGGATGCCCCAGGTCGCTTGTATCTTGCCTCTTCGACCGACAGCAGATGAGATCAAGGAGCACAAGATCAAGATGAGACCTTTTCACATTGAGGGAGAGGACGTCAAGGGACTCGATATGGAAAAACTGCCTGCAGTTTCTGATATTTTGTCCAGGCTTAAGGTGTTCCTCAATCACCCGGAGCGTCAAGGCATTACCATCTTCAAGAGAGACTGAGGGCAGGAAGTTACATCTAAAATGGCATCTCAACGATTGGGAGCCGAACATATAGAACCGAGCATTCAATGTTTAACAAGCATGACAAGATCGAAGATACACTAGAGAGGGCCCTGTGCAATTTGGGATGAATAAAAATGGAACGATAGCTTGGATATTATTGATACTAAAACTCTTTGTAATCTTTGAACACAAGCAGAAACGCTATCATAAACCTTTAACTCTTTCACATACATGCTTCTCATTTACAAAGCCCTTCAACCTTTTTTAACCACTAATTAGCAGTCTGAACCTTCTCAGACTCTCGATCTGAAGCAGGGAACTGATCAACCTGGGTCTTGGCAAACTTGCGCGCAGGAACCTTGTGCTCGAAGAGAAGATCCAGTTCACCGTAAGTGCGACCCTTGGGCTCAGGAAGACGGAAGAAAGCCCAGATGAAGATCAACAGACACCATCCAGCCCAGAAGAGACCTGTCTTGGCACCCCAGTTCCACGAGTTCCGGCCAAGCATGCGAGGCATGAGCGTGTTGGTGACGAGACCAGCAATGTTGCTGAAGTTGCGTGCAAGAACGATGGTCTTGGCCTTGAGACGGGTGGAAGAGATCTCTGCGACGATTGTGTAGGCAATGGGGCCGATGGTCATGTCGTAGACAAAGGTATACACGACGAGCAAGCTGCCGATGGCCCAGCCAGTGCTTTCGGTGTGCTTGACGAAACCAAGGGATCCGACTGCAATGAGGATACAGAAGAGGGCTGCCATACCGCAGATGTAGATGTCACGGCGACCGAAGCGGGACATCAAGACCCAAGAGAGGACAACACCAATGGCACCGATGGAGTATTGGATGACGTTGAAGTCGAGAGATCGCTCGGGTGAAAGACCGGCCTCGAGATAGAACTGAACCGAGTAACCCATGAGAGAGCTACCACAGAGGGCTTGGGCAGTGTAAGCAACTGAGGCAACTTCTGTTCGTCGCAGATCGCTGCGCATGAAGCAATGCCAGTAGTTGGTTCCAGCAGAGTTCTCAATCTCCATCTGGTTGGTAGCCTTGAGAAGCTCAACCTGGGAGTCGGCGTCGAAGGGAACATCACACTGTGTGACCAGTGCAAGGATGGATCGCTTGGCGTCTTCGTATCGCTCCTTGCGAACAAGCCACCAGGGAGACTCGGGGGCAAAGAGAGTACCGAGCATGATGAAAGGAGGCCACGCCCACTGGAGAGCAAAGGGGATTCTGTAGGACCAGTCACCTCCCATGGTGCTGAATCCTCGGAGAACACCAGCACCGATGAGTTGACCGATGACCCAGCACAAGTTGACGTAGGCTGTCAGGTAGGGACGGAGGACAACGGGAGCGACGTCAGAGGCATAGGCGAGGGTGAGGGTCTGGAAGATACCCCATGGGAGACCAAGGAGGATGTTTCCGGCCAAGAGGACGTGGAGGTTGGGTGCAAAGAAGGGGAAGAAGATAAGACCGATCATGAGCATTTGCGAAGCCATCATGGTCTTCTTGTAACCGAAGGCATCTGAGACCCAACCGTTGATGTAAAGACCAATGATCTGACCGCACATGCCACCGACTTGGATATATGTTTGCCAGTCGGCAGAGATGATTAAGTTTCCGCTCGCGTCGAGTTCGTTACCAAACTTCTGCTTGAATCTGTACAACAGAATGGTTAGCCTCGAGGGGATTGGGTACTGGTGGCAGAGGAAGTGCTACTTACGCATCATAACCGTAGAAGCTTCCCAGAAGACTCAGATCGTAACCCTCCATAATGATAGCCGTGGAGAACAGCAGGGAGAAGGCAATGGCCTTGGGATACAGCCTCAAACTATCGCGAAGAGTGAGGGTATGCTCGCGATCGTTGGCCGCGCGAGCAGCGGGCTTCTCAGCCTCGTCATAGCCCATCTTGGAGTCAGGATCTATGTGCTCAACCTGAGCGAAGTTGTCCTTGGGCGAAGACATGGTGTGATGTCGCTCAAGGCAAGGGAGGATGATGTAGAATAGGACTGTAGAGAGGGAAGGAGATGCTGGATGAGGTGCTCTGGGGATGAGAATAAGAATTCAAAGCTGGGGAATCTGGGGATTCTTATGCTAAACTCCACAAACAGGACGTCTCCCCACGGTTGTTAAGGTTTGTCCCTGGGGTTAGGGGGCAAATGCCAAGAGTGGTCTAGAGGGAGAGGTTGTCGGACCGACAGGGCACAGAAACGAATCGACGCAGAACTGAGCTGTTCTCGCCAAGCTCTGGGCCTCGTGATAGCTTCAAAATCTGGCACAACAAGCTATCGGGCCGATAGAATGCTCGATGTTCCCTCAGACCACGATGCGTTCTGAGAAGCTCTCGGTGCGGGAACTGGAGAAGAGGGAGTTTAGTTGCTCGACATTGTCGGACCGACAGGATCGAACGCTCCCCCGGATTTTCTCCAGGGCGCATTGACCACTGTGTCGGGTCGAGGCTAGACCAGAAATGAATCATCACGCGTTGGAATTGTTGGTAGGTGATGATCACTGCGGTATTGGGGCTAGGTCGTGCAGACAGGCGAGTCGGACAAAGCCGAGGAGATGCATGGCATTCATTCATCCCTGGTGATCAGCTCTAGTAAGGGATTGGGTCAACAAGGCCACCAGTTGATCAGAACAAAGTCTCTCTGTTCAACTGATTCAATGTTGTCACAGTATTGTCACAACAGAACCTTCAGTCTTCAACCATATGGCAATAACTTCAACACAAATTGATGAAACGGTTGTTGGAATACGTTGGGACAGAAAGACTAATATCTAAGTGTAGATTCTTATTATCTCAGCCTGCTTGTTATCATTTTGATCTCGTATCATATTCGTACTCAGGCGGGTCGCAATATAATCCGCACACCAAAGCACTTGGAGCACCCTATGGGATGAATATTAACAAAATTTATACATCGCTCTTATGTTAAATTTAGACTAAGTCTTTCTGTCAGCCTCGCTTGGTATGCGGATTTAATTGCAACCCACCTGGTACTCTAGGGTACTTTCGCGAACAGGCCTTGAGAGATAATTCGACCTGCGATGGATACTATTGACATTGCTTTCCGACATTTATTTCAGTGATCACAGCCAAATTCTTGCAAGACCTTGGCTCAGTCTGATTAACTTTCACAGTGACATTTCACACTTGAAGACTAACAGCTTCCGTCAAGGTTGGACCGTGCTCAGAGAACCAATTCAAAAGACTCCTCGTACCATCAAGGTTTAGGAAACAAGCAGTCACTAGTGCTAGTCTATGGAGTGGAGAGGCAAACCCAGTTGACCTCATGGGTCATGGATAATACCGCTAAACAATCTTAAAGTCCCAACCGGTGTACCTGTCAAGCAGGTAGGTTTAAATGTATAGAATTATCGTCCCACTGTTCATAGTCCTTGGTGGAGTTTACTAGATCAATTCTTTTGGGTTGATTCTTCACCGGTATCGGAACAGAGTTTGTACATGGGGTTTCAGCTGAGCCGTCAATTTCCTTTCCGTCCTGGCTTCAAAGACTTGATTACTCTCATACATGGTCCTCTTAGGTGCAAGCTCGAGCATGGCAACTTTCTCCGGCATATCTTCAAATAGCGTAACACCTGTCTTGCTGAGCTTTCTTTCACTTCGTCAACATGCTTGAGTACGAGGGTGTTCTTTCTATTGTCTAGTATATGTCCCTCACCCCGGATGAACTTCTATGTCATAGCAATCTCCATTGCCTCTCTTTCTTCCTACTCGCTAATCTCGATGACCAGTTTCCTACAACTCACACCTTGGGCTACCTGATCCAACCCAGCGTTGATATACTCCAATCCCTTTCCCACGACACTCGGCTCCGGACTAGGCTTGACAGTGCCTCTGGTCAAATT
The DNA here is from genome assembly GCA_954870535.1 of Fusarium sp. VM40. Classification (NCBI taxonomy): domain Eukaryota; kingdom Fungi; phylum Ascomycota; class Sordariomycetes; order Hypocreales; family Nectriaceae; genus Fusarium; species Fusarium sp. VM40. The sequence goes on from CATPAH010000009.1 coordinate 983,120, forward strand.
CTCCCTCAACCAAGTACCTATCCAGTACCTGAACTGCTCCAGCCTTTCCTCTTCATTCGCCATGGAGGGCTTGACGAATATCACTTCCACACCATCTAGATCCTCTGCATCTTGTGGGATCGGCACTGCTGACCCTATCTTTGTTGACTTGGTTCCTTGTCCGCCAAAGGCCTTCAGCACAGCCTGGCATAGCGCGAGTTGACCTGTCGCGAGGAAGCAGTGTCGTATGGCTAGTCCATCAGCCTTGGCTGCAGAGATGATAAACTCCACGACAGATGGGTCTTTGTAGTCAAAGACACGATCGGCGCCTAGTGAGCGGATATACTCTTGGTTTGCTAATCCAGCGGTAGCATATACAGCCGCGAAAGGATAGCTGGGGTCTTGACGCATCAGACGGGCTGTCTGAACACCCATAGTGCCGATACTGGACGAAGCACCCCAAATGAGAAGAACTTCTTCTTTCTTGACGTGGCTTTTTGCCTCTTCTTTCTCGGAAGTGCTATTGCTCTGGTCTGCGTCAACGGAAGCAAAATTTCCTTCCATCCTTGGAATACCCATTTCATCCCAGGCACTAAGAGGTACCTGAACAGACACAGGTAGTGTTGCAGCGTGATTCCACGACATGTGGTCAGGGAGAGGTGCAACATGTTGCCACGGAACAAGACACTTTTCCTGGAAGGGCCCATAATCCGGATCACAGCCTCTCCAAGCCGAAGCAGAATAGGCAGCAACTCGGGTGACACCTGGTTGAAAGCATATTGTTTTGCCATCTGCATCACTAGGGACGTTCTCGCCAACCTCCAGAACGAGGCCTGACATGTCGAAGCCGATGACGGCGGGAAACTCCGATATGAAGAGGCCGTACTCGCGCATGAGGGCATCTGCTGGGTTTATGGCGACGGACTTGACGGCGATGAGGAGTTGATTTGGGCCTGGCTTTGGGGTGGGACGGGTTTGTATCTCAAAGGGTTGGCCTTTGCCTGGTAGGACAGCGGCGAGATGTGTAGGCATGGTGATTGTCGCGGAGATGTGAGTGAATATTGGGTTTGATAGAATACGATGAGCAGAATCTCTGGTAGGGAAAACATCTTCTCTTTATAGCTCATTCCATCATTTAAAACAGGGTATCTTGCATCTTCAAGATCGCTTGGCATTAATTCTTGAGTATCAACGAGCCAATCAGAGCTCTCTGCACCCGTGGAATGGTTAGCGTGAGATACAGTTCCGAAGCGAGGTTAGTGCATCGAGACAAAATACGTGTGGAGTTTTTAGAAGGATCCAACGTCTCTCCACTTGTTGCGGATCTTCTCGGTCAGTATTCACTCTTCATCAAGGAGAGCTTCTCAAAATTCATTCAGTGCAGGATTCTATCCAGTCATGACTTCGAACCCAATGAAGCAAGAGAGGCGGCCTATGCGGAGGTCAAGATACGGCTGCAGAAATTGCAAGCTTAGAAAGCTCAAGGTTGGTGGACCACAATACTTCGCTGAGCAACCTGACCCCGTTGGCAGTGTGATGAAAGTAAACCAAGCTGCAATAAGTGTGCTTCTTTCGGGGTACTGTGTAATTTCGGACTAAATATCCCGGACCTGCAGCCGATCACTTCTGACACTGGAAGATCGCTTGCTTGTCGGAAACCAGCACTTCAACCACCTATAGCGAGTGTTGTATGGACCTCCGATCGATACACAACTTATCAGTTAAACGCCAAGTGCCAGGACTTTGTAACCAGATACTACGGACGCAGTCTTCTCACGCCAGATGACACAAACATGTTAAAAGTCAACCGCAAGCTCCTCGACCTTGCCTTTTCCGTAAGTACCATTAATCGAGTCACCGGCAATAAAAGCTCATACGCTTACTTATAGTACCCCTGTTTGATGCACGCCTCATTAGCCGTGGCATTCACATACGATCGCTATCTGAGCTCCTCATCGAACCCCCGTCCAAGTCTGGAAGAGTGTTATCACTGGTCTCAAAGCACAGCTCTGTTCAGCAAGAGACTAAAAGAGCCTGTCAAAACAAAAGACAAAGACCCGATATGGGGCACTGCAGCTGCATTGGCTGTTTTGACCTTCTCGTGTCCAGATGCACACAGACCTGAAGACTCCTGGCCTTTGAAGTCGTCGGGCGAGGATGACCTGGACTGGGTGTATATGATAAACGGAAAGATGTCACTATGGGATATGGTGGATCCTCTACGGCCAGACAGCCTCTTCCAAGTCATGGCTGTGACGCTGGCGCAGATGCATTCACCCTTGCCAGAAGTTGGCATACACGGAATACCCGAGGCGTTAGCTATGGTCTGTCTTCTCGATGACTCTTCTACGCCAGATAACAACCCATATTTCCACGCCGCGCACGCTGTTTCTCGCATCCTCAGCCTTGCGGACAGCGATGTGACCACAGGCCACACTCAACTCTTTACACATAGACTTGATGGGGCTTTCAAGAAGTTACTCGTCGGAAGGGACCCAGTTGCTCTTGTGTTGCTGTACCTGTGGTATTGCAAGGCAGGGCGGAGTATATGGTGGGTTGAGTTAAGGGCCAGAGTGGAATGTCCTGCTATTCGCATGTACCTGGAACTTTATCACCCAGATGACTCTGCGGTACGTGCACTGCTTCAGACGGACGATATTACGATGGGTCAAGAAGTAATTAGGCGTTCCTTGCTCAATTGCTAGCTCGATTGCAAAGTAGGGACAATATGGCAGGCTCCTGGATGAATGAGTGGATAGAGTGACGGTGATAAACTCTTTGCGCAGTGGCATACGAAGCAAGTGATTGCTTTCTGGAGGCGCGACAAACAACGGCTTATGCTACTGGGCATTCAGACAGCACGGTAGGCGACGCTAATCGTAACGGAAGTACGGAAGGAGAAAAGGCACGGAAACGAGTATATCCCTCATGCAGCACGTATTACAAGAACAGTCAGTTGGGGTCAATCCATGGCCACTGAATCGTAGCAGTGTAGGCCTTGCCGCGTCGTTCCGGTCGAGAAAAACGGCCAGGACGCAGCTTGCCCATACAAAAGCCTGGGCTCCCGGAGGCAAGTCTGCATCACTCCAACATCGTAGGTGGAGTGATAAAGGAGTGGTTGTTGAGCGGCAGAGCCCAAGCGTAGGCAACCGTACAATCCACGAGCATGTTGAACCTGACCAGACGACTCAGAGTTCAGGATGCATACAGCCTCTTCCCCAGCGGACGCGGCGAGGCTTTGATAGCCTACAACCAACGCTATACCAGGGTTCCAAAGACGATCAAGCGGCAGATGAATCGCAGCAATAGCCCAGGCAATATGCTATTAGAGACCATGTTTCGAGAGCCGTCGCAGAACGCGTCGTCCCCCGTCTGCTTTGCCTACTTGTCCTCGACCGATGTCGCGCCCGTGGCATTGATAGTTTTAGGGTTTGGTATCGATCGTTGTATCTTGTCCAATTGTCAACTCGGCCGGTCCCATGCCGTGGGGCTTGGTTGAACGTGATGAAACCGCATCGGACGAGAGGACGTTGGCACTACTGCTCGTTCTTTCGCAATATGACGTGTTGCTGTCGTTGAACGTCGCGTGTGGATCTAGGGGAAATGCGACGCGCTGCGCCACGCCTCGATCTTGTTTCTTCCTGTGTTCGCGGATTGCAACGCGTAGGAGTGGCTGGTTCGAGCGCGAAGTGGTCTTCGTCAAGTGTCCGACGTGGCTGCAGTGTTTATGATTCGCAGGAGCCTGTTGGATCTGTCGATTCTTTTCTGTGGCTGGGCATATGTACTCGGGGTTAGTTCGTACGCGAGGGGATCTCTTTTTGCTTTACTGAAAACATGACGTAGGCACAAATTGTCGTTTTGGAAACTGGGCTTAACGCGCCGGTTCCGCTGGGGCTCGCGCAAGATCGGGAACGGGTCTGGGAAAATGCCAATTGCTGGAGCGGAGCAGAGCATTGGAGATTGGGACAGCAGTCACGTGTCTAGCATTGCGCGAGATTACCCTATATCAACCTATCACGAAAACATCACAACCGGACATTTACAATGTAGATTAAAGAGAAAAGTGAATGATGATTACGTTGACTATGCTTGCCTATGAGTACAGAGATAGTCTTCTAATTGATGACTGCAAAGAGTTGGATAGGCTTTTAGGAGATACCCCCTACATGTTGGCTTACAGATACGCTCGACTCTTGACGTTCTTGTCACAATTCGAGCAGCTTATCCAGTTGATTTCCCAAATCACACATTGTTTTGCCGTTGTGCCTCTGAAGCATTCCCTCCAGGCAGGACCAAGATCAACAGCACAGTACCACATAACTTCTTGGCTGCATGTGGCACAAGGGTGCTCACTTGAAGCTGCGCCGTACAGCACGTTGCATTATTGGGCCGCCTAGGATATCTCCACCTCGTTCTGCATGCAACTTGCAAATCCTGTAATTTACGCAACCTTGACTTGATAGTAATTTGCCGTTAAGGATCTCGTTTGCATCTGAGGGGAGACCTTGGCAGAGTAGATCACACATGCGTTACTGCATGGCTGACTTCGTTGGCCTCTCAGTAATCACTGTTTGTTCTACCCTACATTTTAATAGGTTAATAACAGCTGTTGCAAACTTTTGAAGAATTCATCCAAATATTCTAGAGAAGATCCAATAATGACAATGATTAGGCTATGTCAAACAAAAACTCGAAGAAGTGCTCAGAATAAGGAGCTGCTTGGCTATTTTCAGCAGAATCTCAACTTGACATGACGTTCTGTTATATGACAGGTGCAATATGTGTTTACTATTAAACTGGTCCGTGAGCTTGTGCATTACCCCAAGCTGTCAAAACCCTACAATGGTCAGGGGTTTTGATTCCACTGGTGCTGAGGCATGCCAAGGTGACAATCCGCCTTTATTCTTCGTGCCGGGCAATGATCAGCCCGAGCTGCCTGCCAGAGGAAGGAAAGAGACTAAACTCGTGAGTCGCTTATTACAAGAGGCGTGTGCTGTCGATTCATGGGTGTTGAGTCCCAGAGTTACTCAGTGGCGGCACTTCTTGTAATGGAGCTACGGAGCCGTACTAAGATAATGCTCAAGCCAGAAACAGCCTATTTGCTTACAGTTCTGAGATATAGTAATTCTGTATGATCAACAACTCGCACGTGGCATATCATTGCAATCCAGATCCCCGGATTCGCGAATGTTGCATCGCTCGAATGCTACCACCACCTGAGCAACAGAAATCAGTCCCCAATGCGGGGTGTCAGAAACACCGAGCCCCTGCGTACGATGCAAACCCATGCGAAGAACAGGTTGAACGCGTACCGATCCCGCGGAAAGTTTGAATCAACAGATGGGCATGGTCCGAAACTTTGAACCTGGGTACCGCATGTCTGGGTAATTAATTCCTTGGCGGCAAGGTGCTGATGGCGGCTTTGCACCCATCAGTGTTAGCTCGAGTGGTTGACCTGAAGATTGGGGGTTGTGACCCCAATGTTATGCAGGGCGCCCATGACTCAGAGCTTGTGATTCGGCAAACAAGCGATGGGAATGCCTGCCATGTTTGTAGAGCGCGTGGATTTCGACCGAGACACCGAGTTTAGGGATGAATGAAGACGAACGTTGAGAAAAGAGATGACATTTACAGACTGAAATTCATCGTTGTAGCCACAGACGGGGAGAGAAATTTGATGCAGTTTGCTCGGACACATAGCCAGATGCCAGATGTGACATAGACCGGCCCGTAGATTGCCGCATCTCCGCACTTGGCCGTAGTCATCGGCGAATTGACCAAGTCACCACGCGGAAACAAACAATGAGGAGAAAGTCGAGTGTCATAGTTTGGCCGTAGCTTGCATAAGCCAAGGACCCCGTCGCCACTTGAGGTGCTTGGACCTTTCCTTTAAAATAAGCTTGTCGCTGAAGAATCGGGGGAGACTAGACTTTGGGGTTAGGAGACTTTCAGCCGTTGTGGGGAAATGGGACGTTGACACGAGCGACGAGCGCGGAGACAGACGAGACGATGAGGAGGGTGGGATGGGGGTTGGTGTCTTGGTGACTCGACCCTTGTAGTTATAGTCTTGGGTTAACGTCTTGGCTTTACGACCAGGCTTGTTCGTCGGCCGAGGAATACCGATTCATTTGGTGAATTGCAGAATCTTGGCCTCGTTAAATCATGCTAAGACAATGCCCATCAGGTAATTACTAGGAAGCCGGGAATTTACAGCTGTCACTCTTGACTAGGCTCTTGGATCAAGATGGCGGTCCCATGACTCGACCAGAGAGAAGCGCGTCCCAATCCTGTCTAGAATCTCGGGCCAAGAGAGTCAGGAGCAGGCAGTGCTGGCCAATGGGATAGAGGAAGACTTCTCCCGCTCTGTCGTGGATTGGAAGTTTAACCGAGGTCCTTTTGCAGTAGAGGGCTGCGGCAAAGCAATCTACCGGTTCAAAATGCACAATCAAGAGCTGCGAATCAAGGAATACAGGTAGTAAACAGAGTCATTGCCAATGACATCTATCCGCACCATAAGCACGAAAAAAGGCTATCTCAAGAAGACGTTCGCATCTTATCTATTGTCTCCATCTCCATCCTCGTACCCCAGAAATGCATCCGAGTCCAGGTGGAACCGCCCTCAAATCCGGGGGCGTTAGTACCGGCGCTCCAACCTTAATTGGGGTCCCCATAAATCTTTCTTCAGCGCCTAACCACCGCTATTCTCGACACCTAACCGTAATTTTACAGCACGGGCAGGCATGCAGTGAATGACTTTCGGATTTTGATCCACCGAGTCGTCTCCCTGTGTCCTCCAAAAGGCATGGCTCGTCAAGCTCGGGTCAATGCCAGCGAAGCCACAAATCAACCTAATTCGTCGCAGTATGCGGGGAAAACGTCAGCCGTGGGTGTTTAACCTGCGTGGGAGTGGAAAGTGATTCGCGGACCCCGTGGGGAAATTCCGCCGAGATATCCCTGCCCAACTTGGCACAGTCGCGTTGGATAAGGATTCCCTGGGGGGTTTAGCATGGCAGACCCATCGACAAACTGGGGAATCCATAGATAGTGCGGAGGTTGCTTATATCTATGCCCTCCCCGTTTTCTGTTTCCCCAGATCTGCATCGAGCACTCTCGACAACCTTTTTCTCCTTCTCCTCCTCTACTCCACATCCTGCGACAGATACCATACTATGGCGCCTCCCGTAGACACCGCCCAGGAGGAATCCGGGCGAAAGGCCCCGGTTCACCACACCGAGTACTCAGGCTACAACTCACAAGTCGAGCTCATCGAGGCCGCCGTCGCTGCCAGTGATGCCGAGGCTCTCATCCCCAAGAAGGAGTTGTTCTCACGATACTGGCCTGCCGTCACATTCAGTATGCTTCTGAGTGTGGCCCTGGTCATGGAGGGTATGGATGTTGGTCTCATCAACAACTTCTTCGCTCATCCTGCGTATCTGAAAAAGTTTGGATGGCCTGATGCGGATGGCACACAGCATATCTCTACAAAGTGGCAGGGTGCCATTGGTGCTGGAAACAACTGTGGTTCTATCCTTGGTCTGCTCCTCAACGGTTGGCTGCAGGCTCGATTTGGTTCCCGACGAGTCTATATGGTATGTCACTCCCCCTCCTCACTGACTCGGAGAACACAAAACTAACGCTCAACTCTAGTTCGCTATGTCACTCATGGCATGCACCATCTTCGTCCTCTTTTTCGCCGTCAACGTCGAGATGCTCCTCGTGGGTAACCTCCTCTGTGGTATCCCCTGGGGTATCTTCCAGACCCTCACCACCGCCTACGCCGCCGAGATCTGCCCCGCCGCCCTCCGTGGGTACCTCACTGCCTGGGTTTCCATGTGCTGGGGAGCCGGAAGTTTCCTGGCCACTGGTGTCCTCCGTGGATCTCTGGACCTCAAGGGCGATGCCGGATGGCGAGTTCCCTACGGTCTGCAGTGGATGTGGATTCCTCCTCTGATCACCGTTGCCTACTTCTCCCCCGAGAGTCCCTGGTACCTCATCCGCCGCGGCAGAGTGGAGGATTGCGAGAATTCCCTTCGCCGCCTTGCTCGCAAGGGTCACTACACTGAGGAGACCATGGCTCAGACTCTGGCTCTCATGAAGCACACCAACGAGATGGAGAAGGTTGAGGCTGAGGCTGCTAGCTTCAGGGATTGTTTCCGCGGCACTAACCTTCGCCGAACTGGAATTGTCTGCATGGCCTGGGTCATCCAGATTCTCAACGGTCAATCCATCACCAGCTTTGCCGCCATCATGCTCAAGTCTGTTGGCATGAGCAACACCATGGCCTTCAACTACAACATGATCATCCAGTCGGTTAACATCCTCGCCACTTCCGTTGCCATCGTTCTCATGGGCCGAATCGGTCGCCGTACCTTCTACCTGTGGGGTTCCTCAGGTATCGGCGCATGCATGTTGATCATCGGTATCCTCGGCTTCGTCCCCAAGGTCGACAGCGTTGCCATTATTACCGCCGCCTTCCTGGTTGTCGTCCAATGTATCTTCAAGGTCTCTCTCGGTCCTACCACTTACGTCATCGTCGCCGAGACATCCTCCAGCCGTGTCCGAGCCCAGACAATCGTGCTTGGTCGCGCCGTCTACGTATGCGGTCAAATTGTCGTGCAACAGCTCAACCCCCGTATGCTCAACTCCAGCAGCGACGCCTGGAACTGGGGAGCCAAGACAGGAATGTTCTACTTCGGCCTTTGCTTTATCTGGGCTGTCTGGATCTTCTTCTTCCTTCCTGAGACCAAGAACCGCAGCTTTGCTGATATCGACTACCTCTTCCAGAAGAAGACCAACGCTCGCAAGTTCGAAACCACTCCGATTGATTGTAAGTTATATCCTCCACTCATCTTGATACGACATCGCTGACCACAAAATAGTGTTTGAGATTGTCGGACCCGACAGGACCGCAGATAAGCTCCAGGGTGTTGATGTTGTCACTCCCGTCAACACCAACACTCAGACAGCTGAGATCCAAGGCGACAAGAAGATCTAAATGGTTTAATGGAATCTATAAATTAGCATAATAGTTGGCACATTTGCCATTGGCCTTACGTGGAGCATAATATCAGAGCATATTTACTGCTTCTATCCTAAGAGTACACCTGTCCCTTCCGAGTTAAGTATATGTATCATATCTGTTGACGTAAAGATATCTCGGATTCAAGTTGAGGGCATTGCCATCGTCCCGAGGCATAGATCTCCCCTAATTACTCCGCAGGCTTTTGACCGTAAACAGCTGTTCTATAACAAATAGTCAGCACGAGCATGTCAAAGAGATGATGAAGGTAAAAGCGTACACTAAAACATATGAATGAAGCTTCCGGTTCAGCAGCTCTTTGCGCATATCGATAAGAAAGACTTGCGCCTTCTCATATTCCCACTATCGAACATTAGCTTCGTATACAAAGCACGCGATACAATGTGACACAGCATACTCCCAATATCTCAGTCAAGCCACGAATAGAGAAGCCCTCCAAGCCCTGCAACAAGAATTGGCGGTTCCAAGCACCCCACTGCTGCAGATCCTTGTTCTTTGCCCAAGTACCAATGGGCACTTTGACTTTTCGCTCCGATATGTTCTGCAGACCAGCTTCTTTGAATGCGTCGGCGGGGTTCCAGAAGAAGGGGTTGCCTATCTTTTTTCCGATCTCCTCGAAGATCTTAACCCAAGTCTTCAGTGGAGAATTAGGGCTCATGCTATCATCGTCTACCCTTGCGTCTCCCCAAAGTTCTACATGCTCGATCCAGCCGCCAGGCTTAAGGTGTCTGTACACTAGTTAGGTTTGTTCGCGAGGATATGGTAAGGGTTGATGTACGTTTGGGCTTTCTTGAGAAGCTCTGGCCAACTTGGGACAGTGCCTGTCATGTAACGGATGTGAATAAAGTCAAATTTGTTCTCTGGATATGTCCACTCCTTGTTAATATCATCGACCTCGAATCTACAATTGGGCGGAATGAAGTTTGGTTGGATCGGTGAGAGGTCAACACCAAGGACTTCAGCAGAAGGGTGCATGTCTGCCATATCACTGGTCACATTAGCAACCATGAGCTTTGTGGAGGATATGATGACTCACATAGCCCAGATACCCGTTCCGCAGCCGACATCCAGAACATTCTGTCGCTAGAGTGTTAGTGAGCTGTGATTAGCTGAAAGAGGAAGAGACTAACTTGTGGACTGTCGCCGATTGGCGCCTCGTAGAGCTTACCATCTAGAACTATACGGAACAACTCATGGCTAAGAAGCGGTCAGATAGGTATTGGAATTGGCATAGGCAAGGACTCACATTAAATCTTCAGCTTCCTGCTGGCGGTCATCATTTGGTGCCCTAGGAAATGGAATATGCGTCAACTGCCTGAAGTTATCGTCTTTGAATACAGATTCACTTACCAATAGGGACCATCTCCGTATGCGTGATAACGTCTACCATTCTCCCACTTGTAGTTCAGGATAGACTCTCTCAGAGATTCAGTATCGTTAACGCTGGTTCTCGACTGTATTAGTAAATGCCTCGCCAAATGGGGCAGTATATCTTACGCTACTGAATACGAAGAGTCTGAGTCGGAAGCCTGTATACAACAAGCATTAGTGTGTTGGAAGGGGCAACTCGAGAGAATTTGGTTTAGCCCACAGGTTCAATAGGAACATTCTCATGCTCAGCAGCCTCAGGCGTAGGCGACTTAGAAGTCTTGGCGAGTGACTTTGGCGAAGACATCCTCAGCCGTGATTGGTGAGAAGCGCTGGTGTTGGTTAACGCTCAGTGTACCGAGCAGACGGAAACGAGAAGTAAAAAAAGAACCCTTCGCTTCCGAGAAAAAAGAGGGAAAAATTAGATGGCGGTCAATCAATTTATCTCGCATTGCGTCTCCACGGTTCCCCCACTCGTATGTGACCTGTTGCGGTGGGGAAGCAATTGCCACGTAGTACTCGGCTGTTCTGATTGCATCCTTGTATCTTTTGTAGATCTTTGCCAGACTTAATTAATTCCAACTTACGATTACCGAAGGACGTGAAAGCTAAAATATTGAGTGTTTGGTCGGGGTGTTCTACTTTTGCTGCATAGGTTAGTGATATGAGATTGCATGATTCAAATTGTGACTACCTAGTATAGTTTCGTGCTAAAGTCCCAACAATGAGCCAACGAGAGATATACAATAACATAAATTCATAAAATTCAATTTTCTTTTACAAAAGTTAGTATCTAGTCCTAAGATAAGATTATATAAGTTAAAAAGAGCTAATTATAATTTAGATAATGTTATGTAAAATCTGGAATAGAAAAAGTTATCGGAACCTTTGCAAGCCCGCTGTAGTACCAGGCCCACTGAGATATTAAAGGAGGCAAAGCCGTAGTGAGGGTTCATTAGTATCTCGATATTCAATTGAAACAAGCTAATGCAAGTGATGTATCCGCTTTTTATTCGACTGTGACATCCCTGACCCTTATCTTCAGATCCTGTCCCGGCACAGGTGAGATGATACCCAACGTAGGCACCTTGTCATCCATCTCTGGGAAAGTCTGGCTCTTGCAACCACCAACAACCTCGATGTCATACCTCGTCAGAAGAATCGCTAGGTAAGTCAAAGCAGTTTGCTGCGCCAAAAGCCTCCCAGGGCACAGCGTAGCACCACCGCCGAAAGGCTTGTAGGTCCTTGCGTTCGAGAGCTTGGGGTTCTCAAGGAACTTGTTCATGCCGAACTTCGTCGGCTCTTCACCCCAGTATTCTTCATTGAGATGTAGCTGACGATACGGCATCATAACATCGCTGCCGGCTTTGAACTCAAAGCCGGCGATAGTCGTGTCCTGGACGACGCGGCGGAAAGTTGAGGCTCCGCCATGGATGCGCATAGTTTCGTAGAACGTTGCGTTTATCTTGGGGCATTATTTGAGGTACTCGACATCGGGTTGATTGTGGATGCCGTTTTTGAAAGCTAGCGCTACTTCGGCCTTCAGTTCGTCCTTAAGTCCAGGAGTATATAGAGTTTGCGCAAGAAGCCAAAAGGCAAGGATGGAAGGGTTTCCATTGATACTTGATCTGGTTAGCTGATCATAGGATTATAAGGAAGGGTATTACTCACGCCCAATAGAGTTTGAACAAGACAGCGGCGATATCCCGAGAGCTAATGCCGTGCTTACGCATCTCTTCCTCTGACCTCAACACGAATGGTGCAGCATCTAGTCTCTTTTCCGTCGGTAATTCGAAGTATTTGGTCAATGCATGGATACAGGAATCCTTGGCGTCGTGGGCCGTCTTGGATAGTATCTTCGGATATCGAAAAAGCAACTTCCAAGCGTGATGGTTGAACGTGTGGAAGGCGTCCAGCAACTCAGGTGCATGCTCAAAGACAGCAGTGCCAAAGAAGCTATTGGTCGATACGATAACAATGATGTCGCCCGTCCATTTGAGCATACCATGTATTTCGACCTTTCCTGTTGTGAACTCACTCTTTTGTTGCAGTACTCTGTCCAACTCCGATAGAAAGCCTTCATAGAACGATCGCGACGAAGGGCCCGGGGCCATATCCTTTCGCACCCAAGAGCGAACAGAGTTGGGGACAGATACAGAGGTGTCAGTGACTATAGTGTTCCACATGATATCCCTTGACTGCTGCGAAACGGTCACGTATCCCATGACTTGATCGACGTATGCATCAAAGAGCATCTCTTTAGTCTTCTTGTAAGTCTCGGCGATATGACGAGGATCAAGGATGATGTACGTGCGACGGCCACCGACCAACACGCTGAATGGCTGCGAGGGGGTTTTGAAGTAATTTCTCGTCCAATTAGTAGTGTATAGTGGAGATGAGACTCTTTGAGCTTACCTGGCTGCAACCAAGGTTTTGTGAGTATCCCTCAAGAACGAAACATTATGACCAAGGCCTGAAATATTAACGAACATTCTACTAACTTCTCCAGCTGGGTTACTTACCTGGTATCCAGTAAGGCAGCATGGGAGGTTCAGACTTCGAGTTCCATAGGGCACCCGACCGCAAGAGGTATTGCCATGTGACATATGAAGCTACACAGATTCCGAGAACTCGATAGATAGCACCATGAAAAAGTGCAAGTGTGGACCACCCAAGTTCCAATGACTGGAAAGTGGCATCATTACCAGGTGAAATAACAGTTGAGTTCATTGTTCGGTATCGAGCCGAGGGAGCATTTACTTACATCTTGCATGGAGGATTTAGGTCAACTTTTATAGATGAAATATAAGCGCTTGAACATAACCCTGGCTCCGAGCCTAGATAATTGTCGTCACTCATACGCCAACACGGCTATGTGTTCCGCCTCTTTGCTTCTCTTTACTGGCCATTGTTAACGATGCGGATAAGTGGCGTTGGCGACTATGCTCAATGCGAGTAGGCGAAGGAATGCCGAAAGTCACAATTGGATGATAGATGGATCGGAAAGCGGGACCAATGACAGCCACAACTACAGGGCTGTGATACGATAACAATAATCGTTGAAGATCGAGAGAGAATGGCTTCGACAGATACCACCTCAACCGGAACTATTGACGTAGACTCGTAGAATTCAAACTTTATGTTGCATGAGGGCTTGTGCGGAATGCATTCGTAGGTTCTCTTCTGGTCTGACCATGATGTCTGGTGAAACTATTTTCACATGCTTCCCTGTTTGTCCAAGACACTAAGGTGGTCCAGTGGAACAAATCCTTATCTCACTGCAGCCATCATTGGTGAGCTGTGCGAGACGGCCAAAATCTTTCAGCCCCGAGGGCAGGAACCCTTGCACCGCATTAATCCTTTCCTTAATAAGCAGGTGTAGTATTTGATAGAGGTTTTGATGAGAAAGAGGCGCAGAAAATCTAATCAGGTTTAGCGTTCACGAAAGAGCATTCTCAACGAGTGCGACAATTGACTAATCATCGAGGCTTCAACGCCACTCAAAGGAAATAAATAAAACCTGGTTCCTCCAGCTCTTCCCGGTTGCCTCAGTAAAGTTTGAGACATAATATGCCAGTTCGATCGTTCTCGGCCAGATCTTGTAGATCTGTCTTACTTGTGCCGTATCTGCCAATCATAGAACCTGATAAACAAAGTTACACCTCAGCTCGATAAGCGGCTGGGCGTAATGTGCAGAATGTCTCGGTTCTTTCCTCCTCACAGGCTCCTCGAAGGGTTGCGAGTATCCAATTGGACCTTCCTTGTGCGACTTCAGTGAGACATTGTCTTGTGATCGACTTGTCTGTGAGTGAGGGGTTGGTCAAACATTCTTTCCGTTCACAAATCTTTCCGTTGGGACTACATTTTACTTTCGCAGATCTTTACTGATCGAATAACCTTATTCGATCTCTCGGCGCCATATCGTAGATCTCTATTACCGTCATTCAGTTTCAGCTTGTACAGCTTACATCTATCCACGCAACTGGGTTATTCGCCTGTTTGGAGTACCCGACTTTGTGCTTGTACCACCGTCACCAGCCGCCATGTCGCCGGATTCTTCAGATAGCTCCGTCAATAGCGATGCACTTGAACTCGAAGCCGCGGGGTACTCCCAGGCGATGCCGCGCCGCTTCTCACTCTGGTCTCTAGGCGCGCTATCCTTCACTCTTACCTGTACATGGCTCGGAACCGGGTCTTCTATCGGCATCAGTCTCACAGAGGCGTCTTCAGCTGGAACGTTGTGGTCTCTTCCTATAGCTGGAGTGATGACTACCATCGTTTCGTTGGGAATGGCAGAACTTGCATCTGCTTATCCAGTTGCGGGTGCACAGTACTATTGGTCATTCATGGTGGCTCGTGATGACTATAAGGCTTTCGCATCTTACTTGTTCGTACCTGATAGCCTCGCGCTTAGCATGATACTGACCTGTTGACAGGAATGGCTGGATGAGCGTCATCGGTTGGTGGCTCGCGTCAAGCTCAGTCTCCAACTTTGTGGCATCCATGATTCTTGATATCGTTGGTGCGTGGCACCCGGATTGGGATCAAAAGCGATGGCACCAATACGTGATATATGTTGCTCTGATCTGGATCGCAACCGCAAGCAACATCTTTGCGTCACGATGGATTCCGCTGTTCAATAAGATGGTATTTGTCTTATCAGTTCTAACCCTTGGCGCCACAACGATTACGCTCTTCGTTGTAACGAAAGATCACGCATCGGCCAAGTTCATCTTCACCGATGCAACTAACAGGACTGGCTGGTCAAGCGACGGCTTCGCCTTCATGCTGGCGGTAGGCAATGCCGTATATGCCTTTTTGGGCAGTGACTGTGGCGCTCACTTGTGCGAAGAAATTCCCAACCCAGCCAAGAACGTGCCCAAGGTTATGATTTACCCGTTACTGATGGGATTACTCACAGCATTCCCATTCGCAGCTTCTCTCATGTATGCAACAAAGGATATCTCGGCTGTCCTCAACACAGCTACTGGGTTGCCCTTGTTTGAGATTTACTATCAGGGAACTGGATCTAGGCCTGTCGCGTCGGTGTTAATGGCTTTGTTTGCATTCTGCTTCTTTGCAAATCTGGTTGCTAATGGTAAGAATCCTTCGCTCACAAGATACATCCCGCTGACTCCCCTAGCGACGACTTCATCACGCACGTTGTGGGCTGTTTCCCGAGACGGTGCCTTACCATATTCTCACTTTTGGGAGCGCGTTCACCCCATCTTTGAGGTCCCAGTTAATGCTCTAGTTCTTTCTGCGACATTCATTACGGTCAGTCAGTTTACCTATTGACATTGACGTGTTCTTACCGGTATTATTCCTAGATATATGGTCTTATTTTTCTCGGATCATCGACCGCCTTCTCCGCCATGGTCAGCGCGGCCATCATCTTCTTACAAACATCATGCGTCATCCCCCAAGCCGTGCTACTCTACAGAGGACGAGAGCGCGTTCTACCGGTTCGATATTTCAACCTTGGCAAATACGGCGCCCTCATCAACGGCATATCCGTTGCTTGGGTAGTCTTTCTCGACATATTGTACTGCTTTCCCACAACCGTGCCAATCACCGCACAAAACATGAGCTATGTTTCAGTAGTATTTACTGGGCTAGTCGGTTTTGTGATTGTCCTTTGGTTCACAACCAAGAAAGGGACTTTTACAGGACCAAGAATTGATCTCGATTCATTGAATACTAGACGTCTAGCAGCAGTTGAGACTTTGGAAGGAGCTCGACTGACGGCAGAGTATCATCCGTTGCGAAACTCGGAGACGAGAAAGGAGGATTAGGGACTAGGCCAGTACTGTGATATTTTGGCTTGATATCTGAGCGATAAGTGTTCTTATCCTCAATTGCGGGACTGAGATCGGGAAATTGAACGCGCTAGTGGTCGATCAAAGGGAGATCGGGCTGGTGCCTGAAACACATCCATACGAATTTCCATTTGTAGTTATCAGACTAGGGTTTTCGCATCAGACTTATCACGACCAGCCATTATCAAATTTGCAAGGATTCTGGCAACACAGTTATGATGGGGCATTTTCTATGTGCTACTGACCTGACGTCTACCTTGCTTCAGATACTCTCGTTTCTGATAGGGATTGCACAATATCTTGTATGGATATGGATTCTCCCCAAAGATGGAGCGTCTGTGGTGATGCTACCGAAAGGGGGATTGGAGCTCACAGTATCTACGACATGAATCAACCGTAGTACAATAATTTCTGAATACCCAAGGCTATGGTAACGATCGCAGAGGGCTTCTCTGGACTTCTGGCTTACTTGCTTGTGGCCTCGAAATTGGATGTTTTGCAGGAAAACAATGGACTAGATACCAACCCCGGAGAGCCCAGGATGTACCTAGATCGCGTGTTGATGAAGAGACATATTCTCAAAGGATATTGCAACACATCGACACAACACCTGGGTGTTTAAACCCATTCAAGAATGTTATCCTGCTGTCATATAAACTCGCATCACTGACGATAGACCCATACATATAGTGGTTCTCAGGCAATGGTCGTTGTTGGCCGGAATAAGCCGTCGTAATTTCCGATAAAAGTAGAGCCTGCAAGGATGTTGAAGAAATTGTTCTCGCTTTGGCCCGGGGAGTGAATCATACAGCCGCTCTTAGCGGGACGAAGAATCCACTTGTCCAGGATTCACTTCCCAAGGTGTTTTGTAAATGTGTAAGATATTGGGAATATCTGTTGTCCGTCGACTCAAAAGAACATTTGTCTATTACTAAATTGGGCTCTTTAACAAGAATTGGCCTTGTGTATCAAATTCCTGCTGTTGTTAGCATATGTTTCATTCAACCGTGCATGGACAACCCCAGTCATATCCGACGCTAAGTACCAACAACATCGTGAACTTCAACGTCTGGGCGTAGGCAGCAGTGCCTTGGACTTGCAGAAAATTTCCTCAAGATAGATAAATAATGCTACTATTGTCCCAGTGGCTTTTCCCGATCATCCATCGACAACACCGGGCAGACAAAAAATTCTCAAGCCAAGCTCTACATCCCATCATCTTCATACTACATACAATGTTCGGCTCAATCAGAACTCTTTTCTTTCTTTGGTCAATACTAGGCTTCATCACAAATATCTCCGCCCATCAACAATGGCCACACTCATATCAACAACCCGCCGTTCCTGCGTTGCGGTACACACTCGCACCACAAGACTATCATACACCACCCCCTTCAATCACACCACAGCCAATGACACGCTTTGATCGACATGGCATGGACGAAGCTTTGCATGCATGTGCAGAGCATTGCGAGCTTGAAGGCCGGCTGGTCGCCCATATGCGCCACGATGCTTGTTATTGCGCCCTCACTAGTCTGCCTAAAACGTTGATTCAGGATAGAATACAACAGACTATGCCGCAGGCCTTGATCTCGTTATATGGCATCTGGTGGTTCCGCGGCGAAAGAATTTGACAATACCCATACTACCTTTTACACCACAAATGGCAACTCAACATACCTTTGCTTATCAACTGTTGATGAAAGGCGAAACTATTCTCTTTTCCCTTTGTAACATAATGTTTTACTAGATCAGCGAGGATTTATACCAATGCACTTTTGATCAATCATCCACAATTCTCGGCGTGTTGATGTGACAACACCGTGACCACTCACCACGCCTCAGAAACGCCAATTGACTTGCTGGACATGTCGAAATGTTTGGTAATGTTTTAGCTTCTCCCAAATCACAATTGGTTTGGCAAGTAGAAGTATTGTTGCGCGAAGATCGTCAGTCCAAGCCGGTACTCTTAATCGAGAAGTCTAAGCCGTACATATCACTGTCGTCATGTACTGACAGCTGCTAAATCTCAGCTGTAGTTGTAATAAATAACCTACCACCTTCCAAGCAAAAAGAAATACTGTAGGCAGTATCAAAACGTTCTGAAAAGCAAAAACAAGGTTACGCCCGGGCTCGAACCGGGGACCTTCTCGGTGTGAGCGAGATGCCATAACCAACTAGACCACGAAACCAAGAGTTATGATTGGATGAAAAATAATGCTTCAATCTGAACCTAACATTGGCTGTGCTTTTGCCTCTTGGATTCGCGGCCTTTGCTCACGTGTTCAAGGAAATGGGAGGTCTTGATGCAGTGTTACCAAAAAGCGTGCCAGCCAGGGCATCACAGAACGCCAACGAAATCAACTAACCGCCCGCATGCACGCCACCAACCTTGGGGGAAGTTGGCTTCTACTCAGTGATTCGGAAGATGGAATATTTACTCAGGGAGACAAAGAAACATTGGATACATATTCTACTTAGTCATTAAGGACATACCCGGTTTGATCCCGGATCAAATTACAATGTCGTTCATGATAATCTCCATGCATGCAAATTCCATCATATTTCAAGACCGAGTAATCTCTTTGGTATATATACAATCATAATGCCGTTGGCAATCTACAATTCCCAGGTCAAAGTTACAAGTCCTCCTCCTTTCCAGGCTCAGACTTCTTAAAATCAGGCTTGGTGATCACATTGTTATCCGCATCCTTGATCTTATCCCAGAACAACTCGGCGTTCTTGGGATCGTTGGCAAACAGGGTATCAACCACCTGCTTCTTTGGGGTCTCTCCCATCCACTGGAACAGAGAGAAGTCTCTAAACTCATCAGCACGGAAGATTTCAAGCATCTCAATAGGCTCGTCGCCGATGTTCTCAACAAAATGACCCATGTTGCGCGGGACAATGCCGACATCTCCGGGGACGTAGTCAAAGGTCCTTGCAGTTCCCTCGGAGGCAAAGATGGTCACCCTGGCGCGACCCTTGATAAAGAAGGACCACTCGTCTGCAGTTGGGTGCCAATGCATCTCCCGGATAGCACCGGGCTCGATGATAGCGTGGGCTGCAGCAATGGTCTTGGAGATAGGGAAGTTCTTGGAGTCTGTGATGCGGACTTGGCCGCCGTTTGTCTTGAGGGGCTCCTGGTCGAGCATGCGGTGAGTGAAGTTGTACTTTGACTTCTTGACCTTCTTTCCGCTGGGCTGCTCATCTTTGATGGAGCCGGGTGTTCGGCCCTGGAAGATGTACTTTTCTCCTGCGGGAAGGTGGGCAAAGACTTCAGGGGCCAGGTCAAAGTTCTTAGAGATAACGGACTTTGGGGTGTGGGCTGTAACTGTTAGCAGGGCTATTTTCTGCAGGCGAACATAACTTACCCAGCCAGTCAGTGAGAACGAATGTGGACTCTTCGGAGAAATGTCCGTCGTCAAAGATTAGAAGGAATTCAGTGCCATTGGGGCTCAGCCCTTGAAGGGAGTGAGGGACTCCGCTGGGGAAGTACTGCAAATTCGTTAGATGGTTCTTGATCTGCACAGAATGTAACTCACCCATAAATCGCCCTTCTTCAAATCATCAATGAAGTTACCACCCTCATAGTCAAGCGCAGTTACTCGCACTTCTCCATCGAGCACATAGGCCCACTCGGCCTCCTTGTGCCAGTGAAGCTCACGATACACGCCTTCGTCAAGACGCATGTTTACACCAGCCAGCTCAACACTTGTTGGAAGCTCGCGAATGGTGGTTTGACGGGTCCAGCCGCCCTCCTGTTCAGTGTAAGCCAGTGTCCTCATTAAGAAATAAGCGCACATACCTCAATTCGAATGTGGGAGTCAGCGAAACTCCAGCGCATGTTAGCCAGGTTACCACGGTCGGTGCCTGGCGGTCTAACAAGATCTGGGTTCTGACGAGATCGCGCCTCATTCCAGGGGCCGAGAACAGAAGCTCCGAGACCATTGCGCCAGGGGAGAGGGTCAAGATCGTCCCCGACAGAGTCAACTGGCTTGTCAACTGGGTCTCTATGACCTGGCGTGAACGGGACATTCTTGCCGCCCGTCACACCACGGTAGTTGGAGGGTATCTTGAGACCATTGAGCAGACGTTGACGAGGACTGTCCTGCACTGGAACACCTGCGCAGACGTCCAGAAGGACGGGGAGATAGGCAATGTGACGCAGATGCATGCTTGCAGAACTAGGGCTGATGTGTGTTAGTGATTTTGACAACGACGGGGAGATAGAATGGCAATTGTAGAGTTCGTGTCAACACTAATGATTGAATGATCAAGAGCTTCAATTGCTAAATTGCCTTTGAGGTTAAGTAGCTTGATTTTCGCGTACACGGAGCATTGCCAAGATCCCCTCAGACGAAATTCATGACGCCGAGAATGCGATCACCGGCGCATCACCGAAGCATGTCTTTTCGGGGATACAAACCCGTCTGGTGTAACAGTGCATGACGATGATGACTGCCGTTGTAAACGCGGGACCCGGATAACCGGCACTTAGCGTACTGAGGAGAACCTTGTCATGATAGGAACATGTTAGACTGTGGCACAGGGGGATGAGTTTGATAGGTACTGGATGAATCCCTCTAGAAAGCAAACTGTGAATTCCAGCGCTTCCTTGATGTTCATAGGTTGTTTTACTATACGATTGGTAGGGTATGATTGGGCGGATGCGGGTTACCGAGAGTGGTAAGAAAGAGGGGGTTAATGCTGTTGAAAACGATGGTGTGAGACGATGACGCGGTATGACCGTCTAAACTTCATTTTAACAATAAGCTCTTTGTAACATTTCAAGCTTATTACCAAGAACTTAAGACCAAGACGGCCCGGACGGCCTCTTGATGTGTGAGAGCGGGGAACAGTTCTAGCTCCGGGACTCACCAGGACATCCCCGCTTGGCCAAGGAGAAATAATCATGGCAGCCGATCTTAGTGTGTTTCTAGTGCAACTCTTAAAAGCCGGGGTAATGTGAGAGATGGCGCAAAGGTCTTGGGCTTACTGACCTGCCTCGGTCACTCGGTGAATACGCGGAGTTGAGTGCGATTGAGGTTAGATACGACAGGCAGTTTCACCAATTATCGAGTTGTGGAAATAGCAGAATTACAGCGATCGTCTTGGCGCCTTGTTTATTTATCCCCTCACTAGTGAACCGATATTTTAATTAAGAATAAACCATCCAGAGATCTTACCAAACAGTAACAACACCCAACTCACTGTAACTTAAATTACTCCAACCAACGAAATGTCTCATCAAAACACTCAGCCCTACGGCACAATCTCCAATGGCGAAAGCAGAGCAGAAAACGGCATCTCCTCTCACAGCGATGAGACGCAGGCTCTGCTTGGGCCAAAGCCGGGATCTAGATCGTGGCTGCGCAAGAGATTAGGTGCTGATGTCCGACGGGACTGGGCCGATGTGATGCTTCTGGCGTGTTATATCATAACAGGCATTCTCGACAGCGCGTCCATATCTACATGGGGCGCTTTTGTCTCCATGCAAACTGGTACGACTCTCGCCAAGATAAACTCTTGTCATACTGACGCTCTGGATAGGAAATACTGTTTATCTTGGTCTTGGTCCAACAGCGGGAACAAACCGGTGGAAAAAGTCTGGATCATCAATCCTGGCCTTTTGCATCGGTTCTTTCTTCTTCAGCCGTCTTCACAGGGTCTTCACGCCAACCCCAAGACGCAAATGGGTTTTCTGCGTATCTTTTGGCATCCAGACAGCTTTCATCATCGCAGCGGCATCAATCGTGACCTGGGGCCCCAAGGGTGCTGGCCCGGACGACGTACCCTGGTACGTAATTGTACCAATCGCCCTCGTCGCGTTTCAAAGCTGCGGGCAGGCCGTCGCCAGCAGAGCCCTCAAGTTCAACGCCCTCACGAGCGTCGTGCTGACCAGCATCTACTGCGACCTGTTCTCCGACGCAGCACTATTCGAGAGCGTGTTCGCCAACGCTGAGCGAAACCGTCGAGTTGCAGCACCGGCTCTGCTCCTCATAGGCGCCGTGATTGGAGGAATTATTGCCAAGAGCGAACTGGGAACTTCTGGGGCGCTTTGGTTAGCTGCTGTGCTGAAAGTGCTCGTTATGTTTGGTTGGGCCGTGTGGCCTGCAGATGAAGAGGGGTCCTGAGAAAGGAACTATCGGTCCTAATAATAGCGATTTAAGCGATCGTTGTAACCGGGAGTTATATCCAAGTCTAGACCTATGAGATCGACGGCACTTGGTCTATTTAGGAAGCTGTTTTAGCTCTACATGAAACTACTAAGCGTATTCTATTATGACTCGTATCAAACACTCGAGACGGTTCACCAAAGCCAACCATTAGTCATGTTGCAGTATGCCGTATAAACCTAGCCATGTATTACTTCCCTCAACCGAAGCTGGGAGTGTAATTCGCATTGACCCCTCATCTGGAAGGCCGATCTTGATGTCTATTATGCAGTAAGCGGCCTCGAGCCTTAAGGTTCCTCCTACAACGTAGCAACGCAACCCCCCTTTGCCGATTATGCGGTTTCTTCAGACACCTTGTACGCCAAAAGTCAGCTTACTGGCTGTCTCTACCACACGCAAATCCTCTGTGCGCACGATCTGATACCACGAACTGAACTCAATCGCCCTCGAACGGCTCGGAGTAAGAGGATATTTGTCGGTGTTCGGTATCGAGGCACATCTGTTGTCGATGATTCCTTGATGGGGATATGCGCCCGCGCGTGCGAGTGTTACATTTATAGTCGTGCCCAATCCGCGATGCAGTGTCTTGCCGGAGGGTGTACGGCGGCTGGTTGCAGCTTGCAGCAGATAGCTCGGTGTGATACCCTTTCACGATGTGAACTTTTGCGACATGCCCAATCAGTGGATGAAGCATATGGCACATGATAGCTTGGTGATGTTGTGAATAGTGTAGGATAGACTCGGTATAGTGATGTGATGACTTGTTACAGACTGTGCTGTTTCTAACAATAGCGCGTTTCTATATCAATAGACAGGTAACCAGTCCTCGATCCAAGTTGTCCTTACTCAACATCTTCATCGAATACTGTCTACAGTCCTTTGAAAGTCAACATGAAGCTGCTCGAAAAAGCCAAATCAGACGTTGTGAACGATGTCACTTGGAACAGAGCAGCTCGACTAGGAGTCAAAGGAGCCAGAGCTCTGCCATCGGGAACGGTGCAGTATCTTAGCGACAAAGTCCCCATTGTTGGCTGGCTGCCAAGATACAACTACCGATGGCTCGTGAATGATCTAATCGCTGGGCTGACTCTGGGTCTCATGTTGATTCCTCAGGGTTTGTCATATGCTAAGATTGCAGACATTCCTGTTGAGTATGGGTTGATGTCCAGTTGGCTGCCAGCTGTGATCTATGCCTTCATGGGAACCACCAAAGGTAAGTTATCATGAGCAAGATTGTTACATAGCCCAGTCTAACAATAGATAGATGTCTCGACAGGTCCAACATCACTCATCGGCCTCCTCACGTCCGAAAACGTCCACGCCCTTCAAGATCGATGGACTCCTTCAGAGATCGCCTCTGCAACGGCTTTCATGATGGGAATCTATGGCATGATTCTCGGCTTTTTGAAACTCGGATTCCTCCTCGAATTTATATCTCTCCCAGTTCTCAGCGGATTCATCACTGCCATTGCTATCACCATCATACTCAACCAGATGGACTCTCTCCTCGGCGAGGAGAACGTCCGCGATGGTGCAGCAAAGCAAATCCACGATATTTTCAATGAGCTTCCCAATGCCAACGGCTGGGCTTGTCTGATTGGCTTCACTGGTATTCTATTCCTGACTATTCTTGAGAAATCTGGAAAGAGGTGGAGCAAAGATAACAAGATCATATGGTTACTCTCCACCACAAGAGCCTTCCTGGCGCTGGTGCTTTTCACTGGTGTCAGCTACGCAGTGAACAAGAACCGAGAGGATTATCTCTTCGAGGTTGTCAAGGTCAAGTCCACAGGTCAGCAAGCACCGACAATGCCAAGATCCGACCTCATTCCTGAGGTTGCTGGGCGCAGTATTGCCGTGTTCATTGGCTCTGCAGTTGAACACTTGGCCATTGCACGTGCTTTCGCTGTCAAGAATCACTATACCTCTGATCAGAGTCAAGAGCTTTGCTATCTTGGCATCACCAACTTCTTCAACAGTTTCTTCCATGCTATGGGTGTTGGTGGTGCCATGTCTCGTACAGCTGTCAACTCGTCGTGTAACGTCAAATCGCCTTTATCTGGTGTCGTTACCATGGCTGTTGTACTAGTATGTGTCTACGAACTCGTCGGAGCGCTGTTCTGGATTCCAAAGGCCACTCTTGCTGCTATTATTATTACTGCCGTCTGGGGACTCATCTCGCCTCCTTCAACATTCTATCGGTACTGGAAGACGTCTTTGGCCGACTTCATCGCTTCCATGCTAGCTCTATGGGTCACGCTCTTTCACTCAAGTGAAGTCGGCATCGGCTGCGCTGTCGGGTTCAACATTGTCTACATCCTGCTTCGCCAGGTCTTCACACGGATATCATCAACTGGAGCCGATGTTGAGTCAAACATCAGATCATCCTGGTCACCTCGAAGTAACGGTCCGTCAATGATTATCTCTGAGGACACCAGAATCTTCACCTTCAATGAGTCTCTCATCTTCCCTAACGCTTTCCATAACACCTCAAAGGTACTTGATGAGATCCAAACCTTCCATGCACCTTTCTACAGTGGCAGTCATGGCCCCGAGACAGAGCGAAACTGGTCTGTCGTAGGAGAAAAGAAGGTTGCACGTCTACGCAAGCAGGCCAACATCACCGACCCTTCATCATTGCCAGGAATTGGACTCGTTATTCTGGACTTCTCTCGCGTCAACATGCTAGACACAACTGCTGTCACATACCTCAAGAACCTGGTAACTAACTTGAAGAACTATGGAGGAGACGGTATAGAGGTTCGATTTGCCAACATGAACGCCGTGTGTCGTGAGCGAGTAACTCGGGCAGGTTGGCGCCTCGTCGAGGTCGGCTCGGAAGAAGAGTTCGATGGCGACTCAGATGATGCCATGTACCTCTACTGGGACACGGGGGCGGCGCTAGCGGCTCCGAGGAGGAGAGGCTCAATATTGAGTGATGATGGAAAAGGCCACACGATGCACGAGGAGAAGGTTGAGTAACAAGCAGGGCAAGGAATGGAGGGCGGCGGAATAAGATACCATTGGGAGTTTTTCACTTTTGTCTTCGTAAAGCTATCATGACGTTCTCTGATGAATATACTTTCTTGATTGCATCTTTTACCGGTCTCGCGTACATAAAATGCCACATTGTTTAGCTACCTACACTCTTTCCATGGTGACCTGACAAGTCTACACATGTGATCATGTCTTGACAAGCTGCGTATGATCGGCCAATGACTGTATGATTCTAGATCTACAGTGTGGATATTCATTATTCTCATCACAAGTTCTGAACTTCGCCTTGTAAGCAGCCACGCATACCTTTGTTCTGAATGCCATTATTTCGCAAGTACCTGTCTATTTGTTTAGAGGTCTTTGAGAAATCCAAGTCAAATGATGGACTCCTTTTATACTCATTTAGCCTCGTATCAGAGGCAAGATATGATACCTCGTCTAGCTTTCCCTAACAAAAGTCCTGTGCTCTCTCACCGCAATTTCCTCCCCCATTGCGGGTCCAGACTTATTTACTTGTTCTTCCAATATGCTATTTGGCATTCACCGCGTTCTCATCAGATATCTGTCTCAGAAGCCTGGCAATAAAGACTTTGTGATAGCATGCATGATACTCTGCTTGACAAGTTCATAGGCTTTCTGTAAATAACCTTGACAAGCTTCAACTCTTATACATACTCATTGTTACGACAGAGCTGGAATATATCCTTTAGCTTTCCAGTGGCAGGACTAAGTAGGAACGCCTTACAATACCCCCAGACGATATTTACCAAGAAACACGGGAATGTAAAGTACTTTCCTAGATTACAAATATCCCAGATGATGGAGGTCGATATTAAGATAACTTGGGAGATCGTCTGTGGTTAGAAACATAAGGCTAAGATCGTGAATGAATTCCAGCCATCAGCTATGTCAATGGAATGAAAAAAGTCCGAATTCGATATGATCCGGAAAGCCCGTTCGTCACGACTTCCAACTTGCGAGTTCAGTCCAAAAGCAAATAGATACGGACCAACATTCCCGTCATTATAAGATTCCGTCTTGAAATGATCAATAGAAACTGCATGTTATGAAAGTGAACGAAGTGCTCAAATACAATAGATCATCGCTCGCACGTGAAAGATCAACAATAGTCCGCAGATCATTCGAGCTCCCCGCAGCGGTATAGACTGGGTTATCAATACGATAACTCGTATCTCGGCAGATACGAGTCCAGGCCCAGAATGTTCCCTTTAGCCGACTGGACCGCTTCTTCAACAATTGTTCTCGGATCATATGCTAAGGTCTAGACTTTTAGTGATCCGCAAAATATGAATACGTATGATGCGCACGGAACATCGCCGCACGCTAGAAGAGGTCTGGAATCGGTCTGGAAGGATATCTCGGGCAGAACTCCTGGCAGCTGTGAAGAGCCAATTCATCGAATGATGTCCATTGAGCACTGTATTTGAGCCTCAAATCTTTTATCATGTCCTTTTAACCAGTTCTGACCTCATCTTAAGTTCAATTGACCTCTGACATCAGTCCGAGCCCTATCATTTGACGTTCCGTATCCCCCATCATCAATCACGCTTGCACAATACGAGGTCAGCCAAATACGAGCTGCAAGAACCTAAAGAGCTCCCAGCCAATTGAAACAGGCGCATCCCCACCATTGACTTTGGGATACGATCATTTCCGGCATTCCTTAGTCTTGTTCGGGGCTAGCAAGTCTCAGCTGATCTGATAGCTCAAACTCTCGGTACTCAAAGAAGAGCATCGTTGCGGACCGGTCCGTAAGATCCAACGTAGACCGCTCTCAACGTGCGGTGAATGAGGGCCAGGATGGGTGTTTGCGCTTGGCTGCGGGGGAATGATGACGGGCTTATTGTAACACGAACTTTGACGGATGTATCGGCTATTTGTGGTAACAGTGGCAGAGCGACAAGTATAAAGAGTGAATGTGGTGCATCACCAAGTCTCACCAACTCATCACAAACTTCCTCTTAGATCATCAACCACCCAAATCTTCAACATGCAGCTGACCAACCTCCTCTGCCTTGCTGGCGTTCTGACCTCCGCGTCAGCCATCACTGGTACTTCACTCCGAAATCTCCCACCCACGATGAAAACATTTAACAGATAGTAGTCTCCTACGACCCCGGCTACGGCGATGCCAGCCGCGCCATGACAGCCGTTTCATGCTCCGACGGCAAGAACGGTCTCATCACCAAGTACGGCTGGAAGACCCAGGGCAACATCCCCAAGTTCCCCTACGTCGGCGGCGCGCAGGCTATCGCTGGCTGGAACTCTGCCAGCTGCGGTACCTGCTGGAAGCTCACCTACAAGGGAAAGAGCATCAACATCCTGGCCATCGACCATACTGCTGCCGGTTTCAACATTTCGCCCGCTGCGATGAACGCTCTAACCAACAATCAGGCTGTCAAGCTCGGCCGGGTTGATGCTACCGCTACCCAGGTGCCTGTCAAGAACTGTGGTCTCAAATAAGCTCAAATTCGATTGTTGGATGATGGATGATGGATTTAATGATTTGGATGACGTATAGCGATGATATTCTCTTCTTGATAAAGTTTTGCGCCAAGTCCGGTTTGAGCATTCTGTATCTGCTAAGCCTGGACAAGTTGGTACAACCTAGCATACCACGACAACAAGTGGAAACTACTTAATCAACTCAATCATATTCTTTGATCAATTGCATAACAATCTTCGAATCCTCCTTCGCACCTGTTTTATGACGTGTTGTGCGACGTCGAAAAAGATGTTCAACTTTGCACCTAGATCGATGAAAACAATCGTCTTCATGGTTTTCAAACAAATCATGTTGTCACACGTAAGTTTGCGCATTGACAATGACGTGACGGGATATATGTCGTAGAAGTTTAAGCTCATCGCATGTTTCATGTTTACGGCCTTATGTCATGCATATAAACACGTCAGCAGAATAAACATAAAATGACAAGATACTAAATGACCACGTCACTTTATTAGCTCTGCGATCCCGTTGCATGAAAGAGCCTTTGGTTTCTGAGACTTCCAAGTTCATTGGCTAGGAAGCATGATCCAAGTGGTGTACAGATGTAGACTTCTTTCATCATATGGAGGATACGGAAGTAAAATCCATGCTGCTGCGGTCATCTCGTGCTAGTTTGTGTGGGTCAGTGATATTAGTGGTAGGATTGATGTCTTGGAGGAACGACAGCAAATGATAACCTCTGTGTAGTATTATAGTGCAACACCGAGTCAGCCGTTTGAGCTTAGTCCACAGATTGAATCGTGCTATTTCTGAAGATAGCAGGGCACGCGGAGGGTTTCTTCATTCTTCTATAATTGCAGTATGAAAAGACTGTGGCCTCATAATATTAATCTCTGACATAATGCTAATGTTGTAGTCGAGTAAGTGGACCATACAAATGCCGGCGTGATGATTACAATGCATTCCTTCTGTACCATCTCACACCGAAGCAGCCAGTTGCTTACATCCATATTTATGAGGCCGAGCCACTTCCTATGCTAACAATTAAACTCTCCATTGATCCTTTCGGAAACGTCGGACGAATTAGTGCAACGCTGGCATACAGCCATCAAAGACGGCAGGACAAATCACCAGCTTCCAATGACGCTCCGCAACCTTGGAAGTAATTAAGTATGCATCAAGTCAGTTGGTCCAAGGATAGCGACCTTTATGCAGGGGCACCACGCCACATGCGAGAGTCACACGGCCACTCCATACTGAAACACCACTGGCCCACGACCATTCAAGGATCACGTCCGGAAATAACCCCTCGGCTGTGCGCATCCTTGCAGCGCAAATCATAGAGAATCTTGCTTGCCGCGACCTCTCAACCTGTAAAAGGCCAGTATTTCCAATGTAACACTCTACCGCCAGGGCGGCAAACTGAGACGTGAAATGACCAGTTAAGGGTCCTGCTCTAGTCGCATAATGCATTTCTGGGCGCGAAAGCTGACTCTTAGCGGTTGCTTGGGGTCATTTTTTGAGCTGTCATGCGCTGGCATATCGAGCATGCTTCGGGGAGTGTCGGTTCGATGCCGGTAGGAGATTAAATGGTTAACAGGTGTTGTATAGGAGATGGGTTTTGACATATATAAATCATAACAAAATCTGGCTAGAAATATCGACATATTTTGCTCATCTATTTCAAACACAAGGATTCAAGGTGTATAGAGTTTCAACAATGCGCGCTACTACTATATTCCATCTACTAGGCACAGGCCTTTTGACTCCTCTTACAACAGCCCAAACACCCAGTAACTGGCCAAAGTTCTGGTATAAGGGAGATGTAACCAACAAAGAGACTTTCAAATACAACCCAACCAACGAGTTCATCTTTCCCAGTATATTCCATGCATCAGAATACCTAAATGACCCCCTCGGGGAGTGGTACCTTTACTATGCACCACATGAAAACCCAGGCGGCATCTCACTCGTGTACTCTGATAGTCTTGAGGGACCCTGGCAAGAATACAGCAACAACCCAATCATTGCCAACAAGTGGGACTCGCATTATTCTGTCCCTCACGTTTCCAGCCCCGACGCAAGCTGGAACTCCGAAGCTGGTCGCATGTTCCTTTACTTCCATGGCGATAACACACAAACTCGATACGCAGAGTCTAGCAATGGTGTAGACTTTGAGTACGGAGGCGTCGCGGTTAACAACCAAATGGCTGGTTCCAACACCACTGAGTCAAGCTATGCACGCGTCTTTCCGCATCCCAACTCGGCTTCCAAGTACAACTATGCTATGTTCTACATGGTCAACGAGAAGGACAACCATCGCAAAATTAGACTTGCCGAGTCCGCCGATGGCCGCAAATGGGTTGTTGACCCCGATTATGTCGTTGAGCCAGGTGGTGAGGAGGGTGCTGATGTTTCAGGTGCAAACTATTGGACGTGGGATGGCCAAGGCTACATCATCTATCATGGCGGTACCGGGAAGATCTATGCTCGGACCATTGATACAACGCTACGAGATGTTGGGTCCAGCCCTCTTGTTCTTTATCAATCTCGTGGAACTGGTGAGGATGTCGGCCGCGCTGCGGCACCTGATATTGCTACCTCTGCGGGTAACACTTATCTATTCTATGAGAAGGGCCAGCGTCTGGGGGCGACAATCGCATGGGCGAAGATGCAGAAACAGTAAGACTTGGGCTAGGATGAGGGTATGTCTGGATGAACTTTTTGTATTATAGTTGATATCCTCTTGTTGATGTTTGTTTAATTGGAAATGATTTCACTTACCCTGTGTACCCAGCGCACGGAAGCTCGAGGAGCTTTGACACATGAAGAGCTTTTCTTGGCTTCATCCACTTCAGATCTGGCGACCCACCCTTGGAATTCCCCGATTTCCAAGCAAATGTCACGCAGTAATCCAAAATGGACACTTCAGCTGAAGGCCTCCAAGAGCTGGAATTACTCACGTCATGTCTTCCTTGTATTTCAATAGAAATGACTCTCTTTGGCCCTTGATACGCGTCCGAGCCATGACACGTTGGGCCGCAACACCAGCTGTCCACCGCTAATTGGCTCCAGCCCCTTCGCTTAACCTCGCTAAGACTCGCCAATCCAATCAGACTCATCGCCCCCGGACAAGCCTGTATCCATCTTCAGTTACCGCCTTTTTGGAGGGGGCTACCGTGGTATCCACGACGCTTCTTTGAACCCATCGTCCTCCCAATTCTGCCAGAACCGACACTGAAACCACCTTCCTCTCCATCATGGGCCTCGAAGAGATCTTCACCAAAGCAGTTCGCGACAGAAAGTTTCAACAAGCCGCCCTCGAGGTGGCCAGCAGCTGTGCTTCGGCCACGCCCGTTATAAAAATCGTCCAGGCTGCGAACAAGATCTCCAAGATTGGAGATGTCGTTCAGCATGCCAACGACTTTCTCTCTAGCGCGTCACAGACGGTAAAGGGAGCCCAGGCTATCCTACCGCAGATGCACATCATGGGCCAGTCCCTGGTGGACAGTGCAAGACTATTCAATCAATTTTCTATGGTGGCGACGACGCTGGGCGTGGGCGCGAATATTATCCAGACATACCAGGGCGTTCAGGCTTTGAACCTCATCGCCGCCAAGCTCGGTGACATATCAAATAGCCTCGAGGCACAGGCGGCCCTCACAGCTCAACGAGATTTCCCACAATACGTCTTCGATATGATCCGAGAACGACTAAGTCAGTCAAGTGTCGACACAGAACGCGAGCACTGGTTCTTCCTCTATCATCCCGACACCGACTGGTATCCCAAGTTCTTCCACCTCGTCGAGGAAAAGCCTTTAAGTCCAAGATTCTGCGGCTACACCAACCAACTCGACACTGTCTTCATGTTCATGCTCGCAGCCCGAGAGCGCATCAACAAGCGAGAAGCCTACAAAGCACGAAAAAAGCAGTACTGCCGCCCTGTTCAGCTCCATCTTATAGTACCAGCATACCAAACGATCTTAATACCCGAGCCCATCGTGATTCCCGAAGAGATTGGAGATTTCGTCATCGAAGGTCGCATCAACAGCAACAGACCCTTTGTGTGGCTCAACCTCCCCGAAAGCCAACAGCATTTCACATTCGATGTCGGCAAGTGGAGCCAACCGCCACCTGGACTATGGGAGAAAACCTTGGAGTGGATGGGCATGTCGGACAAGCCAAAGATTTCGGACATTCCACGCGTTCTGGGAGTCGGAGAGAAGATCGAGATGATCGAGGACGAGAAGGCAGAAATTACGATCCAGGCGATACAAGACGACGGTTCGATGGAGATTGTAAAGAGGGCAGGCACCGAATCAACACTCGAACTGGCGATGGTGGATAAGCAACAATCGATGCCGCTACATCAAGGCCGTCGAAGTCGTCGCTGGCGCCGTCGCGACAGCAGCCGTTAGCTTCGCGACGCGGAGCCACACCATTTGAATTTTTTGAATATAGACACCAAGGCGTTCTGGGAATGAGTTAGTAACGACACAGCATGGAATGGAAATGAACATGAATGGGACTTTGTGCACTAGATTGCCAACAGACAGAGCAAAGAACAGAATAAAAAAGGGAACGACATACCAGAAGAGCGTCCTTGCATTTGACTTTGGTTGGAGAGGCCATGCTATCCGATAGTGCAAACTCTTTCAACTCCGCATACGCGGTCTCGAGGTTGTCGTTGATGATGATCAAGTTGTAGGCTCCTTTCTTTTCAGCATACTTCTGGTCTAGCTTAGCCTTTGTCATGCGTCTCTGGATATTGGCCTCCGATTCTGTCCCGCGACTCCTTAGACGCGACTCCAAGGCGGTAAAGCTAAGAGGCTTGATGAAAACATATTTTGCATCCAGCCGCTTGATCTTCTTCATCGCTTTGACGCCTTTTATGTCGAGATCGAGCAACGGAATGGCATCTCGACAGAGTACTTGCGAGACAGCCTGCATTGAAGTGCCGTAGTAATGATTGCCAAATACAGTAGCCTCAATGAAGACACCTTCTCGGTAGAGTTTCTGAAACTCCCTCTTTGACACGAAAGTATAGGAGGAGTCGTCTTCGCCTTGGCGCGGGTCGCGTGTTGTGTGCGATATAACGGTCGAGAACATATCGGGGTGTGCATCGAGGAGCCTCTTAATTAAAGTCCCTTTGCCAACCCCAGAGGGGCCAGAGATGACGAGTGGACGATATTTGTGATAGGGGACTTCGTAGGGCATTTTTGTGATGGATGGTGTGCGTGAGTGAGGAGGTGACGACTGAGTGCAAGAGGAGCAAGCATTGTGTTTCTGCAGCGATGACAAAGTAAAATGGTCGTACCGATAGGCGTTCGCAAACTTGGGTTTGCCGAGTAAGAGCTGGAAGAATAAGCCACATGCTGAAAAATAGACATCTGTGGTTGACTTTGCCAGCATATCAGATCCATTAGAGACGCAGCATTGCAGCGAATGAAAAGGCTTAGGGTTATTCAAAACTCCATATGGCTCGCAATTGGCAGGAATAGAGTTACGTGTTGATGTTAATCCCAATATAGTTTGCCGTAAGGTCATGTTGTTGAAGTTTTGGTGGTGGAGTTCTGGTACGTCCGACCAGAGGAGCCTGTGATGTCTTCCCACCAGAACTCAAGATATCAAGACCAATATCTCACGAGCTGGTACATACGACCATAGGTACTAGAGAACACGGGATCCCGTCCGCTCTCCCATAGTTAAGCTAGTAACCGGCGGATTAGTAGTTGGGTCGGTGACGACCAGCGAATCCCCGCTGTTGTATGTTCAAGTTTTGCCTCTCGTCTTGTTTTTCTTTTTGCCCATCCAGATTATACCGGTGGAGTGAATGGAGCGCATACCACCGCCGTTACGTTCATATCATTGATATTTAGTTGAACGTCTTATATGCATAGCGCTGACATTATCAAACTGTTCCTTACTGAGAACAATCATTCCCTTTCATTGGCCTTGGTTCGTTACAGCGAGCGATGACCTTCGCATCTACTCAGTGGCCCCAAAAGTAAACTGGGAGAATGTAGTTACGTGCAAAAGTTCCAACAATAAGCTAAAAGGAGATACAAATATTAAAATAGACTCTATCAAATATATTATAGTCAGAAGACTTTGTGTATAATGTTCAAATAACTTTATATAATTGTTTATAAAGCTTAGAACAGAGGAAATTGTCGGAACATTTGCACGCCCACTGTAAGGTTGAATGGAACTAAAAACCATGAAACACTTCAACGACGCTCGCCCACTAATAAGATTCAATCAGAGTCCGAGCTACTATCCGCCCTGGAGCCGCCCTTCCTAAACTTGACGTCCGGAATATAGAGACTTGTCAACTCATGCCGCTGACCCTTCTTTCCACCATTACAAGTATACCCCTTATCAAAGCACCCCCTACAAGTATCCCAATCCCCATGGTTACAAACACCACAATGGAAGAACTCGCCCTTGATCAGGTGATCGCAGACGTCACAATAACGCTTGGGGTATACCTTGGCAAGGTTATGCTTCCCTTTCCCATCGCAGGTCAGGCCTTGGGCGAGACAATCACGGCAGATGTCGAAATCTCCGTCGTCACACTTGCTGCAATGCGCGTAGGGGCCACTGACGGTTTGGTCGCAGACATTGCAGATGATGTTGACTTCCCATGCAGGATACTCGGCAAAATCGGCGAAGTCAGCGGCATCGCGGCCATGGCGCTTCTTTGCCTTGCGTTTATCTGCATATGTGAGTTAGTACACCTGGTGCGTCACGTACTGGATTACTCACCAATGCGATCTTTTATAAAATATCCAGCTACACCGCCCGCTGTGAAACCACCGGCTGCGGCGAACATTGTCTGTGAAGAAGACTTCTTCCCTTCATTCTGAAGACTCGGTCGTGAGTCTTCCGGGTTGGCATATTGCGGCTGCGGAGGATGAGTCAAATTCTGGCCTTCGTGACCTCTGTCCGCAGCATGAAGACTGCCTGGATAAGCTGGCATACTATCTAGCGGCGGGAGATCAGACGGGGATTGCCACATGGTACGTCCAGTAGTCTCGGCATAGTACCATTGATTATCCTTTGCCGACCAGTGGGCTACCCAACGAGGGGGCGTGGGACAGGGAGGGCCGCTTTGCCCCGGAGCAGCGGCCACCACAGGAGGCGGATCAACTGGGTAACTGCCTGGGGGGCCTGGAGTTGGAGCTGGTGACGGTGACCATGGCTGGTGTTGTGGTGGATGTGAAGCCGGAGATGGGGAATTGTAACTTAGTGGTTGTGGGGAATAGAGCTGGTGTCCCGAAAACTGCTGTGACTGCTGCGCGTTATGAGTTTGGTATCTGGAATCATGCTGATCCTGTATAGGGTAAGACTGCCGTGGCCCCGAATATGGCGGCTGTCCTTCATAGCTTTGGGGGCCCTGATATTGATGCTGATGAGGTGTGTTTCCATATGGCTGGTAATTTGGCTGATAATTCTGCGCGCTTGCTGGAGGTGGTGGAGGAGGAGCGCCTATTATGTCAACAAAGAAATAAAAGGAATGTACAACAACTTACCAGCTTGCTGTTGGCCGAGATTGAGCCCCTCAAACTCCTTTTTGAACTTGTTTAAGAAAGACATGTTGTAAATATCTGAATCTTGGCGTTGTTGAATCTTTGAGTCATCTGAGATATGGCTGCGGGGACGGGTTTTAAGCTAATGAAGCCCAGTCGAAAGGAACGCTTTGACCACTCGCTATCATCATTGAGCTTGTCGAAAGGCCGCTGTAAGATTGGCACAATTGCATTGAAGGTGGATTTTGGTATTGAAGGATTCGAGGTGTCTAGCCGCTTACAGGCGGTAAGCTTTGGGCCTTTTGGTAAAATGGCGGCTTCGCTGATTTAGTGGATGATAGTTGGCAATTTATGCTTGAGTACAGTCCCGTGCAAAAGTTCCGACAACGGGCTAACTTAGTACCTGGAAATGGACATAAAACAATAGAGATAATTAAAACGTGTAATAATTAAAATACTGTGAATAAAATATTATCATAAGATTATTTAAGACATCATCTATGAACAGTCAATTTCTTTTTTAAAATCATGAGGCCTCCGGAGTATTTCTAATGCGGATAGTCGGAGACTTCCAGCCCTGTGAGGCTGTGCCTGAACCTTCTGGTGACAGAATCTTTGCTATGGACGGACTCTCCAGGCTTAGTGTCGCTACCGAAACTACGATGGATCTCACCTCTGGTGACATCACTGCTTCGCAATGGAGAACTACATGGCCTTGAGCATGGCTGTATGGCGTTGTGACCTGGTGCGCATTAAATCTCTAATGGAACGCCGAAAGGCGGCATTGGAACCGCAATTGGAAATTCCATCAATCGGATGATATTGCCATGCTAGGTAGCATTTTGAAACCCTTTGTTCCGTTGAAGGCACTAATGATACCATGAGAAATGGCAATGCAAAGTGCTAAGGATTGGTGTTGTGATAGACAATGTGGCTGGCTTGTAAGTATTGCCGTGTCAAAAAGAGAGCCGGTTTCCAGAATTCATAGTTCCGCCAAAACCTATTTTCGTACGAACGACTGTGTGAGGCATACCGCCAACCTTCCAGAATCGAGAAGTAATTTTGAACATGGATCCAAAGGAGCGCCATGCCCTCCTTCACAGCGAGCCTAACCCACTCGATCCGGGCACGATGATCACCTTATAGAGCATTGTATCTCATATATGCGTTTCGTCCTCTGGTCTCTTTCGGCGAGATATCGAAGAAGGTTACTCAATTACAGGCAGCTTCAAGTTCGCGGTAACTTTGAATGCATTTCACCCGACGACCTTTGCATTTCTATGACGCATACATCATCATAGGGAACTATGAACCTTGTCCACTCCATGTTGGCTGCAGCTTTCATGGACAGAAGGGATTTTGCCTTGGGCCTATTTCTGATGTGAAAATATGTGGCTTTCGAAACAAGACACTTTTTGCTCGGAACTCTAACCAGGGCCCTGTACAACCTGACTACTTGCTTGAGGTCAAAATTGCTACAGGTCCGGATCAAAGGAAAGTTGTTGTTTGCACAGAATGGACATTACGTTTCACAACGTGTCTACAAGCTTTTGCCAGACCAATGAAGACGGTGTCGAAAGGTTTGTTGAGGAGTCTGGTGACGTATCCAACTGTTGTTTACCTCGCTTATATGTTCGTTTGAATTTATGTCAAGCTTGAAATTCACACTATGCATTTCCCTACGGAATGGACATGGTATTCCAATGCTTTCATAGGTCTGTTATTTCTCTCCTATTAATATTTTGCGTTTGTAAAGAACCTTGGCACGTACGCGTTAAAACCCTTTCTCTTTTCCCACAAACTCAGTTCCCGTTGACAATAAAGCCTCAGTATCATTATTTTATCTTCTTACGCTTCGTGAACCCTAAGTCTTATTCAACAATAAACGTCGGCCGAGATCCTCGCAGCGCGGTCATGGACGACGCCGCGGACTCCTGCGAACATGCCCTTCTCAACCTCTCATGACTCAGACAGACAGACAGTCAATTCCATGCATTTCCCTATTTTGCCTCAGATATCCAGAGTAATATCTGGAAACAACTTCCTATACACAAGCCAATTTTCCACAGAGATCGAGATGGAATCTGTTGGCATCCTGAAGATTCAAGAAAAAAGACCCACATATCCTCCTGGAGTGACGTCTCTCTATCTTATCTGTCTTCTACACCAACAAGGGGCCCAGGCGTATAGCCCAGCGCTTTTACCGTGTTCAACTTCCATGTCACTACGTTTGGAACTCCAGGACCGGTCAAGGACACACATCCAATACCGAGTTAGATACACTACACGTCGACATCAACGTGAACTTCATCAGACTTAGACAAAATGCCTATCTCCAGGATCCGAAATTTATGGGTGTTCGGAACTTGATCGCGCCCTCCAGTTTCTTCCGCCTTGAGGCGATTCACCTGGACTTCGCTGGTGTGCTTGGCAGATGGAAAGATGTCATGTTTCCATTTCGCTAGTCACGCCCTGTAGCCATATCAAGAAGCCTGACTCACCTGGACCCATTCATGCGAGTGTTACCGAATTCGGGAGTAGGGCAAACTGGCATGGAAACTTCTTACTACGTATGTGCTATTGAGTTAAGTTGATCAAGCAAAGTTACTCAAAACCATACGAGTCCGAATCGTTCGGTACTACTCCGTAACTGTTACCACCGACTGAACTACAGACTGTGTTGCAGCCTGATTTGCCCATCAAACTTGGTGATCATCGATGGATTCTACGAATACGCGCATCCCCGTAGACCGACTCCATGCGGGTAATGTTCGTCGCAGTCAAAATACAGGTCGCATCGAACGTCCAAAAAGGCTAAGATGTTTATTTCCCCGCGTTCTGTTCCCCGGATGATCCACTCTGAATGTCACTATGCCACACTAGATCATGAATCGGACTAGATGTATGATCGATCTCGGGGTAAATACCAGCGAGAGACCTCAAGGTGGTAAAGATCAGTATCGGCATTGAAAGACGGCATTCGCAAAGGACCGATTCACTATGGCCTTACTAACACTCAGGGATGGGATATTTGCCATGGCTTCTATATAAGAGAGTGAATGACACCATGTTAATTATTTTGCAACTTCTCGTTATCGCTTCTCCCTTCCAAGATGGCTTTGACAATCTCCAGAGTCTCCTTCGAACACCATCGGACAGCTCTCGGAATTGCCGAGACCAAACCCCGGATCTCTTGGCGCTTCGAGGGTGACGTCCCCGATTGGGAACAAAGCTCTTATGAGATCGAAGTCACTCGGATTGCGAATAAAAAGTCTAATTCTTTCTCTTTCAACTCATCACAATCCCTCTACGTGCCTTGGCCGGACACTCCGCTTGATGAAGCCGAGGCTGTATCAGTGAGAGTCCGAGCGCATGGCCTTTCTGACCAAAACCAACCTTCAACACCATGGTCCGACTGGGTGTCTGCCGAGACAGGCCTTTTGAGCAAGAGTTGGGAGGGTGTTAGCCCCATCGCTTCAACTATTAAGATCAATGCTAGTGAACCCAAGAGGCCCGTGTACTTTAGGAAAGGATTCGAAGTTCCTGATGATATCGAGTCGGCAAGACTTTACATCACTGCCCTGGGAATCTACGAGGCTGAGATCAATGGCAAACAAGTTGGAGACCATGTCTTAGCACCGGGATGGCAATCGTATCATCACCGTCATGTGTACGATACGTATGATGTGACTGACCTCCTCAAACCTGGTCCCAACGCCATTGGTGCTCTGGTCGGTGAAGGCTGGTATGCTGGCCGTCTAGGATTTGGGGGTGGCGTGCGTAATATTTATGGCAACTCGACTGGACTTTTGGCACAGCTCAGGGTCAAGTTGAACAACGGTACATCAATCAGAATCGACACAGATACCACTTGGAAGTCGAGCTTTGGGCCAGTAGTTTCTGGAGAGATCTACGACGGAGAGAAATATGATGCCACTCTAGAGTCCGATATGGAAGGCTGGTCGGCCTCAGACTTTGACAGCTCTTCCTGGCACGACACTCGTCTTTTGCCAGCTATTGAAGGAAAGCTTGTACCTCCAGATCAACCACCAGTGCGAGGCATTGAAGAGGTCAAACCACAAAAGTTCTTCAAGTCACCAAAGGGCAAGCAACTTGTTGATTTTGGCCAGAACTTAGTCGGCTGGCTCCGGTTGAAAGTCGACGGTCCTTCAAACACGACCATCACATTGCATCACGCCGAAGTTTTGGAAAACGGCGAGTTGGCAATCCGCCCCCTGCGAAAAGCCAAGGCTGAGGATACCATCAAACTGAGCGGGAACGGTCCTCTCCAATGGGAACCAAAGTTTACCTTCCATGGCTTCCGCTATGCACAGATTGACGGATGGCCCGAGGATACGCCTTTGGATGAACAGAGCGTGACTGCAATTGTCATTCACACGGACATGGAAGAAACCGGCTACTTTAACTGTTCTCATGACCTTTTGAATAAGTTCCATTCGAATGTTCGGTGGTCTATGAAGGGCAATTTCTTGACTATTCCTACCGACTGCCCTCAGCGAGACGAGCGTCTTGGCTGGACTGGTGATGCACATGCCTTTGGTCCAACCTCGAACTATTTGTACGACACAGCTTCGTTCTGGAAGAGCTGGCACAAAGATGTCTGGTCTGAGATGTCATTGGACGACTCCATGATTCCTCCTTTCTTCGTCCCTACTCTTCCAACAGCTTTTGGGGAGAAGGCGATGCCTGCTGCTGTTTGGGGTGACGTGGTCGTCGCCAGCCCCTGGAATGTATACGAGGCATTCGGTGACAAGGGATTATTGGAGGAACATCTACCCCAAGCTCAAGGCTGGATCGACACCGGCATCCCGCGAAGCGAAAACGGTCTCTGGAATCGGAGTTCGTTCCAGTTCGGCGATTGGCTCGACCCTCTCTCTCCTTCCGACGATCCTGGAGGTGCAACAACTCACAAGGTCCTGGTCGCGGATGCATACCTGATCAAGATGACGGAAACTCTATCACAGATAGTTGAAGCCCTTGGGAAAGCGGATATAGCTGAGAAGTACAAGCTTCAACGTGCAGACCTTAAGCGCGAGTTCCAAAATGCTTGGGCTCCTGGTGGAAAACTTGTGAATAAGACACAAACTGCTTATGCTCTCTCTCTCGGCTTCGATCTGCTCGAGGAAGAGCAGCGAGATGAAGCTGCTGCGACATTGCGCGAGATCGTGAAGGACAACGACTACCTCGTGGGGACAGGATTTGCTGGGACATCTCCACTCGGTTTCGCTCTCAAGGGCGTCAACGCGACAGATGACTTTTACCGTATGCTTCTGCAGGAAAAGGTGCCTTCTTGGTTGTACCAAGTCGTCATGGGGGGAACCACGACATGGGAAAGATGGGACAGTCTTTTGCCAAACGGCACTATCAACCCAGGTGAAATGACCAGTTTCAATCATTACTCCTTTGGTTCAGTGGCGAACTGGATGCATCAAGTCATTGGAGGTATTGCACCTTTGGAGCCAGGGTACAAGAAGATTGCTATCGCGCCCATTCCCGGGGATAACATCACTCACGCAAGTGCAAAGCTTGTAAGTGGATATGGAACTATCGCGACGGACTGGACTGTGACGGACGCTGGGTTTCATCTGAGGGTTAGGATTCCACCCAACACTAAGGCCGAGATCACGATGCCAGGCACGGGGAAGAGTGAGACTGTTGGGTCTGGATATCATGAGTTTCTTCATCCAGCTCCAATTTGAGTTGTGTCTTGATACAATAGTCACCAGATAACACAGGCAATACTGTTTTTTCTGTAATAGTTTGAGGAAGCCATAGTCTACAAACAGTAGCGATTAAATACACTATAGGCAGTCAGTGCAAGATCAGTATGGGATCTTGGTGCCGTCCCACTTCATAAAACCACCACTATCCTGCGATGTCACCGATTCAATGACTTTCATCAAACCCGCAATAGATGTTTCCATGTCATCTTCAACATCCCAATTCGTTAACCGTGTCGATAGAAAACCCGGTTCAAAACAGACGATAGTTGTCTTGCGACCTTCCTTCTTCCACTCGCGAGCTAAGGTCACAGACTCTTGGTTGAAAGCAGCTCTGGTGGTGCGATAAGCCATTCAGGTACCGAAGGAGTTTGCTTCAAGTCACCAAACTGATTAGTATTCGTTCAAGTATGGGGATAACATCGTGGGGATGGGACGGGGGACAGTTCAGTATAGTATCGGCATCTTACTTATTTGAAATGGAACCAAAGGATGACGAGATACTTATGACTTTCGGCTTTGTGGCTTTCTCCAAACTTGGTAAGAAGTGTTTGATAGCCAGAAATGGTCCCTATAAGCGCAGACTCGGTCAATCTACGACACAAAAGGTATCATTAGATGATCGGATGAGCCTCTCATTTGCAGAGGCTCAATGCATAGGACTTTCTAGAAAGCCACCTACCACAGCCATCACACGGCATCTTTCCACCATTAGGTCGCTGGACTGCTCGCTCCATGGCTTTGGGTGAGGAGGAAGAACTTGAAAAATACGTCAGACTCTGCAGGTTCGAACATCATGACAGGATTGTAAATTACCCCCTACGTTGGAGAATTTCAAGTGGCTTATCACCGTAGGCTTTAGCGGCATTCTCGATAGTCTCTTCAACGAGATAATCTATGTCGAGAATCTTTGCACCGGTCTCTTTCAGCTAAGGAGCGTTGTTTCAGGTGCTGGGAACGGTCGATATGAGGAGGGGTGAGCTTACATCAGCAATGCTTGGGTCATCGCGGCTTTG
Source organism: Fusarium sp. VM40 (assembly GCA_954870535.1). Classification (NCBI taxonomy): domain Eukaryota; kingdom Fungi; phylum Ascomycota; class Sordariomycetes; order Hypocreales; family Nectriaceae; genus Fusarium; species Fusarium sp. VM40. Next base: position 1,025,261 of record CATPAH010000009.1, read on the forward strand.
TGGCCTAATCGAAGCGGTGGCATTCCACGATCGAGCCAGAAAGGCTTTCAGAAGGTTGAGGCCAATGCCTCGGTTTCACCAAGGATTAGTCTGTTGCTAGACCGTGGGAACAGTCTGGCTTTACCGATAATTAGAACGTTCTTGGAGATCATTTGTCCCGGTTGGTTGTGTTCTGTGATGGCGAAGAGCAATTTGCCGTTCTCTTTGGCCTGAGTGCCGGCTCGGCAAGGTTATACGGAAGAGGTTGGAAGGTGCGGGAGGCTTGATAGTAGGCTTCGGTTTGGTAGTCTACTTGCGTGCGCGATTCTCAGTCGAGACAAACGTTGCGGATTCAGGTTGCAGATATATGCAGATCACGTCGTGGAGGCTGACCGGTGTGTCAAGTACGCTACATATCCCATGATTCGGTGCAGCCTGATTTCTCAAACGAAGCCTCATTTTCGGGGTCTAGAAAATGCCCCACAATCCGGAGAGGGTATCATAAATCGATATCCTTCTCTTCTGGCCAGACTCATACCAGTTCCTTCACAACGCCGTCTGCTGAACATGTTCCGTACTGTTCCCTGTAGAACTGTGATACATATTCTGATACCTTCTCTAGTTTTCGCATTTGTCGCAACACAACGCAAGCCATCGTTCATCTCCTCTCCTTCCTGTCAACCCGCCGACAATCAATAGCCTTCACTTGCTCCTCCTTCAAAACGAGACTAACATCACTTTCCAGTTCTCATTGGCAAAACACAGATTCCAATGGAAGGCACTTCAAGTGCATTCCAAAGCGATGGCGGCAAAGTGCCGGACGTGGAGGCACTTCGTTCGATCGTTGAAGCTCATCGGCCTGATCGCAACGTCTACGCAGAATTTTACCGAAATGCCCATCAAGATCCCGAGATCTCAGGAATGGAGACAGCTACCACCCGCATCGTAGCTCAGCATCTTTCTAGGATCGGGTATCAGGTTCACACTGGTATTGGTGGTCATGGGGTGGTGGGAGTGCTCCGTAATGGAGGAGGCAAATCAATCCTCACGAGAGCTGAATTGGACGCTCTGCCCATTCACGAACAAACAGATTTACCCTATCGAAGCAAGAAGCGTATGATTGATCGATACGACAACTAACGACCGGTTATGCACTCATGTGGCCATGACATGAACATGGCGACGCCCTTGGCGGCTGCTGAGCTTCTTTCATCCTCGGTGATGCTGTAGAACGGAACTCTATTCATTCTCTTCTAGCCCGATGGAGAGGAGACCAGCGGGGCAAGAGCAATGATGGGAGATGGTATTTATAAGCGCTTCCCTGTTCCGGACCTCATGCTAGGCCAACACATCGTGCCCTCTATTGCTGGTACAGTTTCGATACGCTCAGGGCCAGTTTTGGTTGCTGCAGATTCCGTTCGCATCCGCGTCATTGATGGACCCTGCAAGGACAGCACCAATCCACAGTTATGCGTCGATCCTATTCCACTTAGCATGCGCATAATCCAGGGCCTTCAGGATAAAGTCAAAGATGAGGTCGGCAAACACGAAGACGTCACCGTGGCATGTTGGGGATTTCATGCTGGAGAGCCTGGAAACGACTATGTTGCCTATGCTGACATCCTGCTTGACGTAAAGACCGTTAACCCTAGCATTCGTCGACGAGCCCTTGACATAATTGAGAGGCATTTTCGTGATGAATGTAATTCCGAAGCCGTGCCTACAGACCCCGTCTTCAACTACACTGTTCGGTCCCCTCTGACCTCCAATGACGAAGCCATTGTCGGCCCTATCTCTAAGGTCTTCGAAACCTACTTTGGGTCAAATGCTGGAGAAATGGCATTCACCCGTGCTTGCGAGGACCTTTCAACCCTCGGGGCTACGCAAACCGTCCCATACGCATACTGGAATCATGGAGACACTCCCATTGGAACCAAGAAGCCTTTTGCGACCAACCATTCACCTTTCTTCGCCCCTGCGATACAGCCTACACTCAAGACTGGAACTGATGTAATGGCACTTGCTGCGTTGGCGTTTCTGGTATGCTAGTATTCTGATCCATCTATCGGCATTTCGGCGAAATGGCAGGTTATCGGCCTGTGATGTACCTTGTATCCCTTTTAGGAAGGATGGAAAGGGCTAAGAAAGGCGAATACACCAGCGACTTATCCTGAGACCTTCACGGAAGGTAGTACAAGTTCAGACATCTACAATGCGAATGTTCAAGGAGTCAGATACAACGAGTGATGGTTTAGAGAAAGGACAAAGACACTCATAAAAAGAATGACGGCGTAGATACTTTCTTACCACGAATGGATCAGTTGCAAAGTCTTTATTGAGAATTGACCGGTGACTCTCCCAAGTTAGTCTGTACTTTTTCTATTTGTAGGCTGTAAACCAATTTCCACATTGCTTCGAGGAAATCAATAGCAATAACGGAGTCTCTAAACGAGACTAAAAATCTGACGCACCAAGCCCGCGATGTTCAGTGTTAGTGCGCGTAGTAGAGCAAAGCACCCTGATGCATTGTATTGTTCATCGCCTCATGCCATAACCGCTAGGTGGCTATCCCATCAGTAAACCTAGACAGTCATGGAATTAGCATATGCACATGAATAAGATAGCTGGTTATCATTGTCATCTTCCGAAGATGATGTAAGAGGGAAGCTTCAATACTGAGATATATCACAGTGGTGAGCCAGTTGAAACATTCAAGGTCTGCTTTTATTTATTTTCAGCAAGTGGACTTTGGTAAATACCATATTCATTGAATGCTAGTTGAGCTTGTGACAGTATTTTAGACTTCGTTGGTAGCATCTTAATTTGGTCGTATGGGTAGTCCTACAGAGAAAGAAGAGTTGTGCATGCTTCGCCGTGGGTGCGAGCGGTCAGGACATGTGGCACGTATTGCACTATATCAAGAGAGACTGGAACTCGCCAAGTACATACGACCATAGCCCTTTGAGAATACGGGATCCCGTCCGCTCTCCCATAGTCAAGCTGAGGAGCGCTTGAGTAGTAGTTGGGTCGGTGACGACCAGCGAATGCCAGGTGTTGTATGTTTCGTTTTTCATCTTCTTTTTTATGGGGGAGTCACTCTTAGTCCTTGCCCTATGTCTGAGTTTCTATTTTTATACAATGAGTAGCGTTGCAATTTGTATGTCCTTTCCGCTGAATATCGCTTTCGAAGTTCTGAGAATGTCACGCGCGTTTTGATTTTCGTCACTTTTCCATGCTATCGGGCATACGTCGGAGGCTCTCTATTCCAGGGTATCTTATCGCGTTGTAATCGCACTGGTGGGGATAAGAAAGTAATGCAGAAGTTGTCGGATCATGTTGCTGTGACAAAGCGGCTCTTCGTGATGTCGAAAGTATCCACGTAATCACTTCCTTCTAGAAGTGTCTATCAACGACCCATCATTAAGCCAAGACCTAAAATTGGACATGTCAGAATCAAGACTCGACCACAAACACTACTCTAGTCTGGCCGAACTTTCCGGAGAGTTTTACTCCGTTTACAGCCACGTACCTTGCCATGAGGAGATGGTCCCCTCCCCATCTAGTAGGTTTCGAGGATTACGGGAGATAATTTTGCGTAGCACGTCGTCCTCAATGCGATATCTCGACCTTTCAAGAACGGTTTGGATGCTTTCGAAATACTCAAGCTCATGTAGGGCGGCCTGCTCTGGCCGACGCCCGAGCCACTGACGGTTCATTCACCATTGCATTTTGCTTCTCAAGAGGCACGATAAAGGCTAGGATAAGGATGATAAAGATGAGGGGTTAAGAGCACATAACTGTGTTTAGGCTTTTGGGCTGGCGCACGCTCCTAGTAACTTCGGAACCTAAGATCCGTTGAGCGAGATTCGACGTGACGTGAGGGCTCAGTAGCCGGATGATCTGTCCGCGCCGCACCAGACCCATCTTGAGTTTTGGCAATCCGCTCTTCGGCGAAACTACTATGGAAGGTTTTTACTACTAAGTTTAGCCCGAGGCAGAATTGGCCGAACACTGTCTGCCACTGCGTCAAACGAACATGGCAAATTAACGTGGTGAAATTGAAGAGCTACCATTGGCTCCTACGCTCGAAACCAACGAATTGAACTTGTTTACCCCTCATGCACCGACGCTGTAGATGATTTATAGGCTTGTAGTTGCAAATCAGAGTTCACTCAATGTTGTGGTACGGCAGCCTAGCCGGGCAACGATGCGGAGATTCTAGCCAGTGGAACCACTATACTCCCTGTAATCGGGAGTGCTGAAGCCACTGCCGTAGCCTACCGCGTTACGCTAAGGTAGTTATGCAATGGGATCCACCGAGCGAGATAAGCGAGCGGGCTCCGAATGTGACTTCACTAGGCACAAGCACAACCGATACCAAGACTACATGTCTCTTCAAGCGGAATTTGTCCCAATATTTGGCAAGATGCCTGGCGGCCCGTGACTTCCCGTGTAAGTGTTAATCACTGTGGGCAGGTGTCGCATCCCAAATGGCCTGTGCGCTCTACACTCTGTTTGTTCTCATGACCAGACTGGCCATCGGTGTTGCTTCGAGCCGCAGGAAGTTTGTCAACAAACATTTGAACTTACTCTGCCCACAAAGCTTCTTCTTTTAAGAATAAATACATGGGTTTCATCGCCTCCCCTTGTCTCGACTCTTCTCTTTCCCACCTTGTCGTCCCTCAGCTTTCCCACCTTCTAATCCCAACGTCTGTTCTCGACCCCCCAACACCACGTTGGAAAAATGTCAGCCCTTAGCCTCCCCGGGTCCTCAGTCCCCGACGAAGGCTCTCGGGAAGTCGAAGAAGGCTGGGCCGTCGATCCAACTACCGAGGATATCAAAAACACGCTCCAGCCAAGCTTTCCAAACTCCGACATCAACGTTGAGTTCTTCTCCTCGGGCGCCTACAACAAACTCTACCAGGTCACAATCAACGTACACAAGACCTATCTCATACGCGTTTCACTGCCGGTCGATCCCGTCCACAAGACCTCGAGTGAAATCGCCACGCTCAGATTTGTGGAGGCTATCAGCGACATTCCCATCCCTCGGCCTGTCATGTCTTGCACACACCGAAATACGCCCACCGGGTTGGAGTGGATTATGATGACCAAGCTTGATGGTGTGACACTACACAACATATGGCCGCGTCTCGACGCCTTTCGGAAATCATATGCCGTTCGTCAGATCGCGTCTTTCCAGCTCTCTCTCTTTTCAAGGACATTCTGTCGCATTGGCAACCTCTACCCAGAAACATCTCTTGAACCGCAACGTATCGTCTCAATACCATTTTTTCAGGGGGGGAGGGCGTGGAAGGTCAACAATCGCGGGCCATTTCCGAACAGTAGCCAGTGGATCTACGCTCGCCTGAATCTCCAGCGACGAGATGCCTGGCATACCATGACCAAGTACAATCGACAGAAAGGGGATGGATCTTTGACGCAACAAGACTACGATAGGGCGTTATATACATGTCAACTCTGCCGTCGGATTTTCCCTTTTATCGCCAGGTTCTTCCCCGAGGATGGAAATGCCCTTGAGCCAACAGTCCTGCACCATGACGATCTCCACGCCAACAATATTCTCGCCAACGACTTAGGAACCATCACCGGCATTGTCGACTGGGAATGTGTGTCCACCGTGCCGCTCTGGAAAGCCTGCTTCTATCCGAAATTCCTCTTCGACCCTCCGCGACACACTCCCGAGGAAAGTTCCTTCCAAGATCCAGAATTCTTGACATCGCAGGACAATCTTTTGAGGTCCGTGTTCCTTAAGGAGATGGAGCGTCTGAGCCCAGATTGGATGCAAATCTACAGAACGAGTGCATGCAAGCGTGATCTTAGCTTTGCTGTCGATAAAATCGGCCGTGAGGACAAGCACTCATACATCGCATCTTGGTTATCGAATCTGGAGAGCAACCAACCAGGGCCCAGTTTGCTTGATACTCTCTTCGAGCTTTGACTGGAAGACATTTTGGCAGATCGATGCGCTGATTCTTGTTTTGCTTGGGCGCAGTCTGAAGGGCAAGACGCATGTCACATAGTCAAAGCATCAATCATTTATATAACAGCTACCGAGCGTGCAAGTGACCTGAAGGTTGGGTATTTAGCCTGTCGGACTCCATGTTTATGACGGAAAAGTAGTCTATTCTTCGCGAGGCGTACAGGAGAATGGCGTTTGTTCGGCTGCTTTTTGTGCGTTGGTGTGGCTTAAATATTGGTGTCATTCAGATCTGAAATTAATTATATTCGTTTCTCTTTAATGCCTATCGCGACGTTATTGGAGGAACAACACTTTCGAATGTATTGCGGTGCTGAGGCACAGACGCGGGTTGGGGATTTTGGTTTTGGTTGTGACATTGGAGTGGAGACGAGTGGGATGGCAAAGCATGAAGAGCGGAGGAAAGCAAAGTTCCTAGTAAATATTTATCAAATTTCAAGTTTTGTATAAAGATGCCCTTTTTTCTTATTATCTAGGAAGTGGGTTGAGTCGCTGAGGAAGTAAATAAGGTCCCGTCATGACGACAAGAAAGGTCACCCACGCATGCCACTAAAACGACCGACCATAGGGAGCTTTTGAAAACCTGCAAGCAACCTATGTAGTGGGTGGGTAAAAGTTCTTAAAACTCTCTTCTAAAATTCATATAAACTAATATCAATTATAATAAACTCTCTCTTTTCATATAATATTATATAATCTTATTTTAAGATTATTTATAAAATACTCCTATTATTATATAAACCTTTAGGGTTATATACACTACTAGTTGCGTCGTTATTGGAATCTTTGCACGGGACTTTAGCCTTACGCTTCAGAACGTTGGCATTATTAGACTGCTTTTACATACAACAGCATGAAATGCGCGACATAGTTGTTTCAATATGATGTAAGAGCATGGCTAAGAAACGCCCGTTGTGGTGGAGTGCTACGAAGATCTCTGCGCTGATGTAAGATTGTTTCGTTTCAAGTCCACGTTGTGAATATTGCCAATGGAGAAGTATCCTCATGACATACGAAGACTACATAAGTCTGGGATGCAAATGGCGAATATTGCTACCAAATTCAGTAGTCCACCTCGCTGACCCATGCACATCCGGTTTCTATCGGCGAGGCAGAGCCATTCTACTCCACTCATCCTCTGTGAAACCTCGTATAAGTCCTAGTAAGCCACAACTACAAAGCTGTAAGCATATGCGTGATTGGGCAAGGTTGAAGGGAAGATACAATTGGATCTCTTCTCATGACTGTGTCTTAGAGCGCCGGAAACATCCGATTGGAGTATAGTGAGTCTTACTCAAGTCAGCCTCAGGTCGTGTGACTGTGGATGCTGTATTGTACTTGGCGTAATCATAAAATAACGACGATGTCCGTAATCTGCAGTTTGGCGCGATTAAATATCACACGGAGTGACGACGCGTCTGCGTTTGTGTTACACGAGGAGGCTGAGACCGACTCCATATCTACAGTTCAGCTGACAACGCCAGGCTCCAAAGGGACTTTTGAGACTAAGGACTCGGACGACATTCCACCCACAAACTTTGTGTTTTCAGCTGCGTATAAACTTGCGAACATGATTTGATAGAGATAGACAGTGTCAGCCTTAAAAATGGGGATGCGTATGTGACTGGCGTCATGGCTTGCATCCGAGATATGTCGTGCACGGTGATGACTGTGCTCGTGACAGTTCGGAAGTTTTCATTTACCGTACCTCCTCATATTTAACTCCTGCCAGCAGACAAAATGTTCCAGCTATACGCCAGCCTTTACAGATATTTTCAAAATGGCTCTCATTGATCGTGTCTGGCATGCCTGCGTCACTATTGTCGCATGGCTGACCATGTCGCCAACATCCGAGTACTCAAACACGCACCAGCATCCTCTCGGTCGTCCCGTAAACAACATCAAACAAGCTGATCCTGACTTTCCCATCTTCAAACCCCCTCCTGGTGAGAGGGGTGATCATGAGTTTGTGTGCGAGTACCCAGAGATGACTGGCTTTGTCCAGTGTTCCATCCCAGAAAACAGAGAGTGCTGGCTTCGTCACCCTGACGGGCGAGAGTTCAACATACACACCAACTATGAAGACTTTGCGCCTGTTGGAATTACCCGGAATTATACCCTTAACATCACCAATGATTCGTTCAATGCCGATGGCCAGAATTTTCCTCAGGCTAAGCTGTTCAATGGAATATACCCTGGTCCTTGGCTAGAGGCTTGCTGGGGAGATGTAAGTTCTTATAGATCTAGACTGTTGAAAGATTCGCTGACGATGAAAAGACTTTGAACATCACTGTGATCAATAGCATGACTAATAATGGTACCAGTATCCACTGGCATGGAATCAGACAGAATCAGACCATGGATATGGATGGCGTCAATGGTATTACACAGTGTCCTATTGCACCTGGCGATAGCTTCAACTATGTCTTCAAGACTACTCAGTATGGAACGTCTTGGTATCACAGCCACTACTCCGTGCAGTACGCAGATGGTCTGCAAGGCCCCCTGGTATGGCCTTACTCTTCTTAGTTGTTCCATAAGCTAACACCTGTCAGACCATCCATGGCCCTCAATCGGCGCCTTACGATGCTACCAAGCGACCGTTGCTGATGACGGATTGGTGTGAGTATCAAAGCTGAAATCTACTTACTCGGATATGCTAACACTTTCTTTAGCTCACGAAAGTGCCTTCAGATTATTATTCCCCGGTTCCACATTCGCAAACAAGACCATTCTTATGAACGGCGCCGGTAACGTCTCAAACTTCAGGTTCAATGATGCATCTCCAAACTACGTCCCTAGCTTGGACATACCAGAGACCTACGAGCTCCACTTCAACAAAACTCCAACAGATAGGCCCAGGAGACCAAAGAGATACCTGCTCCGTCTAATTAATACTTCATTTGAATCGACATTTGTCTTTTCAATCGATAACCATTGGCTGCAGATCGTCACTTCTGACTTTGTACCCATTGAGCCGTACTTCAATACTTCTGTCTTGATCGGGATTGGTCAGCGATACAACGTCATCGTGGAGGCTAACCCTCTTGCTGGTGATGTGAATCCCGTTCCAGAGGATGGGAACTTCTGGATCAGGACCTGGGTCACATGTGTCAGAGCGCCCGGGGGTGTCGGCTACGAGAGAACTGGTATTTTAAGATACAACCACTCCGACACCGCACTGCCGATTACCCAGCCATGGGTGAACATCAGTCTGAACTGCTCCGACGAGACCTACACGTCGCTAAGGCCAAAGCTACCGTGGTACGTAGGTCCTGCTGCGAACGGTATAACTACAGAGGCTGGTGAACAGTTCAATGTCACTTTTGACCGAGACGCCAAGAACAGACCAGAGTTCAAGACAGAGTATCCACTGGCGACATTTGGTCTTCAAAGGCCTGGAGAGCCTGGCTTCAGGCCGCTCCAGATTAATTACTCTGATCCAGTGATGATGCACTTGGATGAGTCGCATGATTCGTATCCGCCGAAGTGGGTGGTGATTCCTGAGGATTTCACTGAGGACGAATGGGTATGTATCAATTATTGTTCACACTTCTTGCCCGATGTTAATCGTTTTAGGTCTATCTTGTTCTCACTATGGATGTCGCTAGCAGTATAACCAATGCCCACCCTGTAAGTATCTTTCCCAACCTTCCCCGTGGCCTGTGATTTAACAATCATCAGATTCATCTCCACGGCCACGACTTTGCAATTCTGCAACAGGAAGAGGGCCAGCTCTACGACCCTAGTGATCTCAACCTCAAACTTGATAACCCACCAAGAAGAGATGTCGTGCTACTTCCCACGGGTGGCTTCGTTGTGATCGCTTTCAAGGCCGATAACCCAGGTGTTTGGCTAATGCATTGCCATATTGCTCGGCATGCATCCGAGGGCTTGGCATTGCAGATCCTTGAGCGACAGCCTGATGCAAATAGACTCTTTCCCGTGGGTTCGCCCAATATGGTCGAGGCGGAGAGAGTTTGTCGAGAGTGGAAGACTTGGGAGCACAGTCAGGCGAATTTCTTTGATGGCGATTCCGGCATCTGAACCTGCCTCTCCGTTGGATGAGAGGATACACGAGTAATTGCTTGTCAGATAGCTTTCGCTTGGGACAAAGTTAGCCAGTCAATCGGAGGCCGTAGATCCAGACTAGTCAGAAATAAGGTGTGACTTCATGATTTTGACACAAGGATAGGGCTGATGTTCGCAAGGCACAATCTCACCCAGATGTAACTCTGCACCCCAGCTTCTCTTATCGAAACGCTTATCGTACCTCCAGCGCAACGCTGATTTGGTAGATCCCAAGCACAGCCTCTGTGTTCCCCACCAAGAATCCGGGTTGACGTCGATTGCCCAGATCCTCCGCCTCTATTTCCAGGTTGCAATGAAACAGAGAGGCGGCTGTGAAGTCAAAATCGTCTATTCATTTGCTGATCTCTCGAATGAAAGGCCTGATGGGATCAACTGCTGCGTGTTACGTCAGCGGTGAAAGATTATTGATTGAAAGAAGGATTGGTATATTTATGCCAGCGACAAGCCACCTTTCCCATGTATAAAAACACCATTGATCCCTCGTTTGTTATACTTCATCTCATCCTCATTCACTTACTCTATCAGAATCTCTTTTCAATGAAGGCCACACTCTTTGGGCTCATTTCATCACTAGCTGCCCTTTCTTTGGCGGCTCCATGCCCCGATGATGGAAGCCAGGAGGCACTTTCTTTTGCCTATATGGTACGATCTTGACCTTCTTACCAAACAGGAAAATGCTAACTCCCCAAGTACGGCTTCCCTCTCTATGCGTTTGGCGATGTCACCAAACCCTTGCTTGCAAAAGGGATCGACCTGAAGCCAAACATCATCATTGCCTCTCCGGAGCCAAACGAGCCCGGCGCAGTTGGAGTTGTGCGACCCAATGCCGATACTATTTACTCTATCCTGTTTATAGACCTGTCTTCGAAAGACCTTCGTATCACTATCCCTGAGATACCAAGTGACCGATACTGGGTTTTCCCTTTCTGCACACCGTAAGTCTGTCGTCATGTCTATGGGTACCATTCTTACAGTCTTTAGATATGGTGACAACCTGGTCAACCTTGGCAATCTCGGCGCGAGTGAGCCTGGAGACTATCTCCTCAAATACAGCCCTAACAAATACGGTCTTGAGACAACTAATGTGCCGGAGGGGTATATTGGTGTCATCAATTTCCCGATGGCATACGGTCTAGTAAACTCAAGAATCGTCACCGATCGATCGGAGGAAGATGTTGCTATCATCGCAGAACTACAGAAGGGCTTCCGCATCCAAGAAGTATCGAGTAAAGAAAAGCCTATCGCTCCGGCCTTGGATCTCACCATGTTTATTCAGCCAGAGTACTCAGATAAGACCCAACCTTATTACGAAGCGGTTATGAAAACTGCCGCTGCTCTTGTCCCGTACAATCCACCTTATGTCGTGTCAGATCGAAAGAAGGTGGCATCAGAATTGCAGAAAGCCGGCTTGAACAAGGGGAAGTTTATCCAGCCTCCTCAAACAAACCTCACTGCCGCTGTTGAATCTGCAAACACGACCTCGGCACTATTCGCGGCGAAGCCTGGCGTTCGAAAGGACGTCGGAAGCGATTGGTATCTGGTCTCCGACGAGTACATCGGTCGCTTCAACTCTTTCTACGCTATACGATACCAAATCGGTCTCACAGCATATCTTGCTCTCGTCCAGTCTGAGAGCGCATACCCTTTCTACGGCAAGTATATCTCCATTGAAGTGGGACAGTCTGTTTTGTGCACCTTTACAAAGCCACCCAAGATTCGGGACGGTGGTTTTTGGAGCCTCACTGCCTATGGGCCTAACCAAGATCTCATCGTGAATGACCTGGAGAAGTACATGGTGGGCGATAGAAGTAACTTGACATTCCCTGATGGTACACCCGTAGAGGAGAGTGATGAGCGGCCGTTCCAGGTTTTGCTTCAGGCTGACGATGTTGCGCCTCCTTCTAACTGGACCAACAAGTAAGTACATCCTCTTTCTACTCCTAACAACTGTCTAACCTATTCTTAGCTGGCTGCCTATCAACTCGGGAGGAGGCAACATCTCGGTCACTTGTAAATTTCCACTCTTTAAGTAGTCTCTCATGTTCTAACATTACTGGAAGTGCGCTGGTATGGTGCAGAGGAGGAGATGGTTGACGGGACATATGTTCATCCTAAGATTGAGTTTATTGATGCCATGAAGACTTGAACTCGGGTACTCTCAGGTTGCAGTCATCTGGGTATAAGCATACAGTACAGATCACTGTTGCAGATTATGTATGGGCAGCGGAGTTATGTGCCTTGGCGAATGGGAATACTAGAATATATAGCTTATTGTCTTATGACTTCGCATGAGAACATTCAGTCTCTTCAGAACATTTTGGTTCTTAATAACCGACGTCGCGGTTCATCTACTCATGACTAAATAGAACCCTGTGCCCAGAAAACACCACGACCGTTCGTTCCAACATAGACCAACCCAGCTTCATTGCCACTACCAGCCAACTTGCAAGAGTCAATCGCACTAAATCCCTGCGACCCCTGGATATCCACCCAAGTCTTGCCAACATCAGAGCTACCGTACAGCTTGCGTCCAGCAGAGCCTGCACCAAAAGCATACACGTTCCAGTTGCTTCCAGAGCCACGACCAAGAGCAATTTGCTCAGCAGTAGTCAGGCTGCCGACTTTGGTGAAAGTGCTGCCGTAATCGGTGCTGCGGAAAACTCCAACGTCGGTGGATGCCCAGACTTCGCCGGTTTTTGCTGGGTGCGCTGCAATGTCGCGGATCTTGCTGGCGGAACCTAGAGAGCCGGCCTTGGTAAAGCTGGAAGCTGTGTCGTTGGACACGAAGAATGTTGATCCAGAGGCAGCGTAGAAGTAGTTATTGTCGCGCTTGTCGCTAGCAATCACGGCACCTGAAGATAGACCCTTCACTGTAGAAAAAGCCGCTTCCTTCGCCGATCTCAAAACACCCTTGCTGTCGGATGACCAGAGAACAACATCTCCATCAGCAGAGTATGCCAAGGAACCACCCTTCTGGCCAGCTTCGGCAGCACCATGGAGTTTCCATGACTTACCCCCATCGGTAGACAGAGCAAGCTGTGCTGGAGTATCAGAGTTACCCGCTCGAACAACATTGCCGACCTTGTTACCAGCATAGTCAACGCTGACTGAACTCGTGAACATGGGGTTGTCCCACGCAGACTGGGGTGACTTGCCGAGATCGTTCTTGCTAGCAAACGTGAATCCACTGTCGTCGGCGACGCCGGCCAAGAGCTCGCTTCCTCCAGGTGCGGACTTAAGATCGAGGACTGCAAACTCTTCAATGCCGTCGGCTAGCGATTCGATGGTGATGTTGTGGGTGCTGTCCCACTTGGTAAGGTCATGGCCTCCGTAGAGGGTCAGGCCTGTACCGTAAAGCCAGTGGTTGCTGTCCAGCGGGTCGATGGAAAGGGCTTCGATCATCCAACCCAAACGCTTGGTATCGACAGAAATGAAGTTCTTGTAGATCCAGGGCGCTTTGGGTGTGGAGATACCATAGTGGTAGTCCAGGTTACCCGCCGCGTTGTAGTTCCACAGCGTAGACCATGTCTTGCCAGAGTCTGTAGATCTGAAGATCTGTGCATCGGGGTACCAAGAGTTGAGAGAAGCGACTATCAGAGTTCCAGATTTCTGCTTATCAAGTGACAAGCCGCCAAAACCAAAGTAGATATCTCCAGGTGGTGTGATATTTGCCCAAGTGCCTTTAGCAACATCATAACGGTAGACAGCACCCTTGGTGCCATCGTACGGGCCAGAGCCATTACTGTAAGATAGGTACAGCGCCTTTTCTTTGGCTGAAAACTGAGCCTTGTGGGGTAGGTAGTCCTTTGGCTGATCAGCAACAGGGTTCCAAGTCTTGCCGGCATCAGTTGACACGTAGACCGAAGCGGTCTTGGTATCAGCGACACCAACGAATATTCTTGAAGTAGCGCCGTTGACAAGTGACGAAGTAGAATCAAAGGTGACAAAGGCTAGGCCCTGGATATCATTGTTGTATCCGGAGGTGTCGCTAGCATCGGGGATGAAAGTGCCGACATTGGTGAAAGAGGTGACCTTGGAAAAGCTCTTTCCGCCATCAGTGCTCTTCCAAAGGCCGTTTCCGCTTCGTGCTCCGAAGTAGATGATATTGGAGTTCTTGGGGTCAACGGCGAGACGCTCGCCCATTCCTCTACCGGGCATGTTACCGCCTACTTTGAAGGGGAGTTCGGTGAAACTCCAGGTAGCACCTTTATCATTGCTGATACCGATAGCACCTTTGTTAGGGTCCCTGTTACAGACGTTATCAAGTTGAACTTTCACGGTATCAAGAGCTTACTCGCCAATCATTGGTGTACAGGCCAACAGCTGTGAGAACCTTGTTAGGGTTGGCAGGGTCAAGAGCCAATGCGTCAATGCCCCAGCGGTTCCTGCATACAGATCAGCATTGTCACATCATTTGGGGTCTATGTATGCATACCATGTTGAGTCGGAGGCGGTGTTGTCAGTCACTGGTGTCCAAGAGTCATCCGAATTGAGGCGGTAAAGCCCTCCAATATCGGTTCGGGCGTATGCAACGCCCTTGGCAGTTGGGTGGAATTCAATACCGGCAACAAAGCCACCGCCACCGCCTAGGCGGACATTTTGCCACTTCAAAGCGGCTTGAACGACATTTGCCGAAGCAACGAGAAGTGAAAGCAACTTCATCTCAATTGACAGATGAGTGAAAGATCTCCCTTAGCACAAGCTCGATATAGGTTCTATCTAGATATGCAATCACCCCTTTTTATACAAATTTCAGTGGCGGAAGCCGAAGGTTTGTCGTCATTTCCAGTGTTTCGGATATATAGGCTCCGTGACAGAACAGGCACAATGCAGGGGTAGAAAGCTTAATAGCTCATGTGATACACCAATGGGGCTTTCGGCAAACGTCCCGAAATTACTATTACCATAATTGAGACGGATGAGCGCGAGTTTAGATTCTCCACCTACCAAAGGGCAGTATATTGGAAGATGGTGTTGAGGTGTGGGCATTGTGAGGGGGGCCAGTTTGGAAACCCTGACAAACTTCTGGACTGGCGTGCCTTGGATCATGCTGTTTCAGGCTTGGCCTGTCGGATGCCCGGAAAGGTGACATCTGATTCATTGAGGTATGATTTACTGCCCCATATGGTCGTCTGAAGTTTAGAATGGTTGGAAAAGATGGTATGAGGAATACAAGGAAAGCCGGCACGTCATGGTCAGAGTCTTGCACAAAGACTCAACTTGTTCTGTTGCAGTCCCGGGCAAAACTGCCAATAACGACCCCACTAGGGTTACTCATCATACATAAAATGTAAATAATTAGGATATTACAAATGAATTCGGGAAAGGATTTAATAGGATTATATAAAATAAGGAGGTTTATTATAATATGTATTATCTTCTACAAAGTTTAGAAGTGGAAGTCATCGGAACCTTCGCCCTCCTACTGTCGCCAGTAGTTTTTCCTATGGACTTTGATGTTTGTTCTTTGACAAAGGCTATTTCCAGAGCCGATGCAGCCGATATTAGTGGCAAACCAACAGCTCACGCCTCTTGAAAATCACTGCCGTTGCCTACATTCAGAAATGTGTTCCCAGAATAATGCGATCTAACAGTAAACTAAATGTAAGATAGTACAATGGACTACGGCGAATGGAGAACTGACGAACAACTGTTTTGTTCGCCCACGACTCCACTGGCCAACATTTGTGGTTTTCAAGAGCGGTAGCGTCTTCCTTTGTTACACATTCGTCTCCCGTCTTTTGTTCCGTTCCGACTGCAAATACTGAACTGGTGACTTTGTAGGATGTGTTGAACAACCAGCGAGTTTCTCTTGTGCGATATGAATGGCTCTATTGAGAATGTGAATACGGATCTACAAAGGAGGAGCTTGGTATAAGTAACGCATATCCCTCCCCTTTGATCTCAACTCTACCAGCTCATTCCTCTCACTCTCAGATAGTCCAAAAGGTAACTAACATCCCCTCAACGTCTAGCTAACCTTTTGTTCTTTAGGTCCTCTACTTCAAGTCTCTTATCACGAATCCCATCCAAGCATTCACTATGTCATCTCGATCTGAAGACGTTGAGACTTTGGAGAGGCTGAATGTAAAGATCATCCGTCTCCAAAATAAACTGGCCAAGCGGAATGATGAGTTCAATGCGCTGGTCG
Organism: Fusarium sp. VM40; assembly: GCA_954870535.1. NCBI lineage: Eukaryota > Fungi > Ascomycota > Sordariomycetes > Hypocreales > Nectriaceae > Fusarium > Fusarium sp. VM40. The sequence goes on from CATPAH010000009.1 coordinate 1,041,484, forward strand.
AACAAGTACGACAAGCTCGCGAAAAGGGGATGTCTCGGGAGGAAGAGCGTCGGTGCATCCAAAAGATGCGTATGGTAAGCTACCAAATTCGAACTATTGAGCGTCGCTTTGATCATCTCTGGGACAAGAAGCTCTACTTTCTACAGCTTTGCAGCAGGGATGGTGGCATTTAGACCCGGTAACTTAGACTTGGGGTCTTAGAAATGGGAGTAAGGTGGATACATCATTTGGACCGGTAAGTACGCGGCTGGCGACTAAGCATCTATGTTTACATGGGATGCTTATGACTTCAAATTGCACTGGCATGGGTAGATAGATTTCACTTAAGGAGAAGAATAGAAAACTTGTCGGAAGTTGTTTGACCATAGTTGATGATTATAAATATGTACGAGATAAAGCTTAAGTGTATGGCGCATAATTCGTCCAACTGCCCAACATAAGCACCATCTCAGTCTATTCCACAACTCTGTATACAGGGTACTCATCACCCACATTAACAGGGAAGATATTGAAAGTAGCATAGGAATCAATATTCTCAGGCTCAAGCACCGTAAAAGCATAAGCCGCAGCCTGCTGCCGGGTAGACACCCAGAAGCTTCCCGCCGGCATCTTGATCTCCTTGCGCTTTGTCTCGGTAGTAACAGTGTTCAGGACAGTTCCTTGGTAAACAGTGCTGGCCAACGAAATGCCGGTGACGTTGTAAGCTTCAACCTCGCCCTTGAAGTCGGATCGGATGTTCTCGACCTTGACACCGTTGAGTCTCAGGCGCTCGGCGGCTTCTTTCCACGCTTGGGGGAAGATGTAGGCCTCGGGACGAGTTCGTGTGAGGTTGGCCTTGACGGGCGCAGAGCTGAGGAACTTGACCGGGACTTTGATCAGTTTGCCTGTTTTGAGCTCGATCATGTCCCAGGTTCTGTTGGTGGGCTGGAAGCTGTCATTGACGACAATCTCGTCGACTCCATCGATAGCTTTCTGGCGAGCTCCCTCGATCACTTCGTACACGTCCTCGGCCTTGTCGGCAGCTGTCTGGACAATAGCCTCCACCATTGTCAATCCTGAAGCGACACGGCGCTGGAAGTGCTGGCTTCCAAGCATAATACCCCTCGTTTCAGTGAGAAATACCATGGTCTGGGTTAAGGCCAGTGAGACATCACCAGCTCGCGCCTGGGTGTCAAGCTGAGTGAGAACCACAGGCTCCTCCCTGAGGTTGCCAGTGACGTAGGGACTCCATCGCAGCTTGCGCTTCTCCATTGCACCAGCGATTTGGGGCGCGAAGAACTTCTCCGAGTAGTCGCGGATATCCTTGTGGATGTTTAAGTTCTTCATAGCGTCAAACTGGCCATCCACGGCTTGTACCCACTGCTCTTTAGCGCCGTAACCTCTATTGGCGCTGTACTCGTGACAGTCGACAGCAATGTGAGGAGAGAAGTCAATGATCATCGCTTTCACATCGCGTGTTTGCTGGCTCGCAAATCTAATGTGGTCTCTATTGGGATCATATCCCGTAGCGAGGAAGCGTTGGAAGTTTGCGACACCGTCAGGGTTGTAGCGAGGAAGGATGAGAATATCCATCTTCTCCATGATTGACGCTGCCCAGGTGGAGTTGGCATCGAATTTTCCTAGCAGAGCAAGCAGAGCTTCATCACCGCCAGGTTCATTACCATGTACGCCACCTTGGATGTAGACTCGCAATTTCTCTGAAGATGAATTGGCTGCGATGGCGGGCTGGCTCGATGTGGATAGGAAGACGTGGGGAAGAGAACGTCCTTCATCGGATTTGTATGACGGGTTGGTGTATGTCATCCAGTCGTTGCGCAATGCAAGACTCTGGAGGAAATACTCTACTCGAATTAGCGATCTGTATCATTAGATAGGCTTTTATACATACCCATTGTTGCATCGTCAGTCGGTCCGCTAGTGCCATTGTCGAAGCCTGCGGGAACACCCTTGGGGTTGGTGAAGGCGGGAGACTTGAGCTCAATTCCCTTCACGCTGGGAAAATTCTTAGCAGCCTCATCGCTATCCTTGATGAGGGCTACTTGGTTGTCATTATAACGAACAGCCGTGGCCAAGCCAGCACACAGAAGCCCAGTGAGGGCAGTACGAAGCGACATTGTTGAACGATGCAGAGCAGCTCATGCCAACAAGCAACGAAAGCACCTCATTGAGGGCTTTTGCTCATTTTAAAGCTACCCAGCCAAGCCCAACCCATGACGACCATCGCAGCTGCACATCTATCGGGCATAGAATGACCGAATTTCTGGACGTTTTTACCCCGCCGATCAGCAGGTAAGCTTATCAGTTGAGTTTGCCGATGATAAGCTTAAACCGTTTAAAGCAGGTCCTTTTGTGGTTTTAGTTCATTATGCTCCGCTAGGTTGCAATCTTCGGGGCGGGGAACGAGAAGAATGGGTTCGCCAAGGCTTGGAGGATTGGACATGGTATACCGCCGGTTCGCTATCGGACTTTTGCTGGGGCTGGGAAGTCGGTTCTTGTTTTGACCCCGGACAGAAGATGGTAGGAAAAGTGATAAGATGCGCAAACTTGTTAGCGGGTGTTTGGTGTTAGGTAACAGGAAAGATAGTGAGTGCTTATGACGTTGATTAATACTCTTCTTCTTCCGTTTCATAAGCTACATGGGTAACCATCCATGTCCAGTGTTTTGCTGACGACCGTACCCTATAGTTTGCACTCAGCTTGCGCGTAGACCTTATTCGAGATGATGACGGAACAAGACAATGGAGTACAAAAATAGGCACCTAGTCCACAAGCCTAAAATCCATTCTAGATGCATCTTCGATTGACTCTGTAAACCTGGCCAGTAAATGTGTGCTTTTTGGCTAACCCACCTACCTCGCTGACCCTCAAGGACCATCTTTCTCAAGGAGAATATTTACGACCACTACAAAATCTGTTCCAAGCATCTCTGTCTTGGACCCTCTATCAAGGGTGACTACTTCCCCAATGCAGCTCACACAAGAGAGGCCATTGGTCAGATGCTACATGTGTTTTGGGCATCTCTGCAAGGGCTATAACGAAAAGCGGTTACTGAGTTGGCCTACCAAGACCCGTAGGCCTGTGATTGAATCCACCTCGAGATCGTCCTTGTTACATGAACAATGGATCGGAGATTCAGACCTGATCCTAAAATACAACTTACAGTCTTCCGCTCGACTCCATCCTTGTGGGCGTTGGGGATTTAATTCAAGACAGGTGGAACAGATTCTTACTCTGGTTTCAAGTTGCATTTCTTGTAACACCACTTCAAGCAGTATCAATCCCATGAACTTGCCCATGAAAGTAATCCCGGTTCTTCCACTGCCGTGGGGTAAGATTCAAAAGAAAATAGATGGGGATAAAAATGGTCAGCTGTTGCCTTTTGGCTACGTACCCTACGAAAACTGCTTCAACCACACTTTGTTGTTTACTAGGTATATATCCGTTGTTTTAAGCAATTATGACATAATCAACACCAGACAACGTGGCCGAGTGGTTAAGGCGATGCCCTGCTATCTCTTACGAGACATCATAGGCATTGTGTTCGCACGCGTAGGTTCGAATCCTGCCGTTGTCGATTCACTTTTTGCCCTATTGCCTATTGCCAAGCCTTTATGTATCGTTGACAATCTTGTGCTTCAACAAAGCCACAGTTTGACTTCTTTTTACCCACTGGTGAGTTACTTGCTCCATTATGTGGGTCGTTTCTTCACACGCTCAGCATTTCCTGTGCGACATGAACATTGACAGGCAACAGCAGTGGGGTTAGGTAAGTAGTCAATGTTTACTTGCGTAGCGATTCGTAAATGCGAAACCCAACCACGACATATACAAAATGAGTCTCGGTCCTTTGCCCGTTGAGTTACTCATGACTCTTGGTGGCTTCTGCGACTATGCTCAACTCGTCTCTTTAGCCCGCGCCAATCACACCTTCCATGCCATCTTCAACCCGATTCTCTACAAGCTCAACGCCGCAGACGTCCCCCAGAAATCATGCCTCCACTGGGCTGTAGAACATGATCTTCTATCAACGCTAAAAATGGCCATCGCTTATGGTGCAGACATCAATAATACCGGTGCCGCGAAAGAGTCAAACTTCCCAGATGAGCCACCTGACGACAACGGCTGGGGCGACGACGAAAGCAAATGGTTCGACGAGAGCTACCGGGACGACGATACTGTCTATGCCTCTCCTTTACATCTTGCAGTCCTCCAAAATCGCCCTGAGATGGTGCGATGGCTTCTTGATAATAACGCGCGCCTGGATGTTCCTTCGTGGAAGCTCTGCTCCTGCCGCTATGATCATGATCTAAGCATGTGGTATCCGCTACACTTTGCTATGTGCCATAGCAACGATGAGATTCTATGCTTGTTGCTTGAGCGCGGTGCTTTGTACTCAAGAGAAGACGCCACAGGGCTCTATTGTGCCATTAAATCGGGTGCATTATCTGCTGTCGAAACTATAACTCAAGTGAATACCTTCGACCCGAACTACCGAGATTCGTCACATATGACGCCCCTACACTGGGTGCACGAATGTACAAACCTGGAGACTGCTGCCGCTATTACTGAAAGGCTAGTCCAGCGCAACGTCCCAGTCAACAGGAAGGATCGAGATGGCAAAACAGCTCTATTCTACCTAATCATTTTGTTCATGTTGGAACCGGCCGTCATTCTACTGCGGCACGGCGCTGATCCTACTATTGATGACGACGAGGCACGGGAATTGGGGCTACTGGACGAGTGCTTTCACGTGTGGCTCGATAAGAAAATCCAAAGAGCCCGGGAGGTCGACCCCAGCAAGGCGGAAGCTATGACTGAGAGGCGTCTTGAACTCGCAAAACTCGTCATCAAAGGCGGTGTCGATGTCAACGGGCCTCTCACCTACGCAACGCAGGCGCCTTTCATACGGCCTCTATTCTAGGCACTTGCTTCGACTCGAGATGTACGCTGCGTACAGCTACTTCTCGACGCAGGGCGGATATCAGCAGCGCAGTTGATGAAAATTACCACACCGAGTCTGAAAGCCTTCTGCGGTGTTTTTTCAGTCTTTTCGACGAGATGAAAAGGAAAGATTTACGGTTTTGGGGGCTAGTTAGCACAGACCTAAGGGTGTACAAGGAGTCGGTGTGCTTGTTGTTGGAAAACGGCGCCCGGATTGATGCTATTGGAGATGAGTATTCTGCTTTGAGCCAGGCCTGTGAGCTCGAACGGAAGAAGGGTGCCTTGACATTGTTAGTCAACAATGCTACTTCCCGCAACACTGAGTTGGGTCACGTTGGGAGATTGAGGGAGCGCTATAAGGCGGACAAGCTTATCTACAGGTTGCTGGACGGATTCTATTGTCAGTTGGAGGTGGAAATGAGAACGGAGGAACAGGAAACAGTTTCACGTGTAGCATAGAATGCAAATTAGGGCTTAAATGCCATATTCGTGGCTTTACTCAAGGCTAATATGCGATATGATGTTCTCGTTGTTCAGTCTAAGATCACAGAGCGCGATGCAGTGTAGCCAGGGAGTGGTCCGACATAGACCATAATTTTGACCACAATTTTCAACAAATCCCATTCCGGGCGAATGGTTTAGTGGTATAATACTCCCTTAGCACAATTCATCTGAAGAATGATTTGGGAGTGGTCCAGGGTTCGATTCCCTGTTCGTCCATCATTGGTGGTTTAATCCCACTGTTGTCCCCTCTTTTTTCTTGGTGTCGTGATCTTTTTACCGTTAGACGTTATCCCACATCGCGATATCTTCAGTCAACTCACTTCATATTCTGCTCCTGTTACCTTGCTACAATTTATCCCGACTCTCCTCTTGTCTCCTCAATTCGAATACAGTCAGCTTCGTGTTCATATCAGAAGACCTAGATACGAAGCCAACAGTGAGTCAGGGAAGCTGGTCATCAGATCTCCATACGCTCCATGCATAGACCCTTGATTTCTCGTACGTCGCAGTTCGCACTCGCAATAAGTCTTTGCTAATCAATACAAACGTCATGCTAGAAATATCCAAAAGCTTACATCCACCACCGGTATAGCCGAAGCCAAAACGGTCTATCGTGCGGCTCAGATGCGACTAGCGCTGATTTTGTCGTGTAAACTATCGTCAAGAGTCACGGCTTTCCAGCCGCAACCATAGAGGCTTAATTGAGTAGTCCCCGAATTTTTGATTCCTCTCCAAGCTACGAAACAACGTTGCAAATTTCTATGCACCAAGGTATTGTGTTGGTAGGGGAGCAGTAAGTGTGTCCAAGCTTTCAGATGGTGCTGTGATGACCCATATGTATATCATGAGCGGCAAAGCACAGGGTAGTTTTGAGAAAGACTGTCTACAGCCAATGATGGTTCTGGATATGGGCATGTTATACATGAACAGGAGATGGATGAACGACACTTGTCATACGGACAAATTATCGAGTTGATCTCCACCAAATGAAGTTGATATTGGATTCTTATCCGGACTTCGCAAGGTATTCGATAGCGTTGTAGATCCCTACTGCATTACGTCTGGCAACATTGGACTTTCGTACAACCTTCCCAGCCACTCCAACCACCTTGATGACGATTGATTTTAAAAATGCTGTGTGCAAGAAGATTAGGCGCATTGCATCCCGTCCCGGTCACATTACGCCAATGCACCAACAAAAAATGCCCCTGTTTGTTCCTCAAGTCTTCCGTGCGCCCCGTTTCCAAGGTTTCATGAATCAAGTCAAGATCGTCTCACCATCGCCAATGTGCGACCGTCTGTTGCACGCAATCAAGGGGCAGGCATGCAATCTACCAACGGTAAAATCGGCAAACCTTCTCCAAGGGGACGCATAGAACGGCAGTGGTGGAGGATTAATTGCAATTACTTTTAAGGTAACGCGTGGACCTGTTCCCCTCAATCTGCACGGATCAACGTGCCGAGGGCATTGTTTCAACGGTGCTGCTTGCGCGGCTTTTTGACTGGTGCCCAGTGAATTTGCTCAGCCCTCTTGAAGTGGACCTGGAAAGATCGATGCGACGCTCAGCTCGCCATTTCCTGGTTTGTCTCTGTTAAGCTTTTTGTGGCGTGTCGTCATGGAGATACCGGGGAAATAGCGCAATACGTCAAGGTTACATATGGCTGTTCTTTACTGATCGAAGGCCCTGTAGCGCTGCAGCGGGGCTCTATTTTCAGCTTCCAGGGCTGGGACATTCCACGAGGCGCTGCTTATGTGTGTCAAAGATTCAAAACAATTGAAGCCTCAGCGCCAACAAATCCATCATTCACAACCACCAGCCAGTGATCAGCACCAGGATGCCGCTCAGCCGAGGGTAATAGAAGCAGGACCTATTGAATCGGTGATAAACATGTTTCAAATAAATCACGTCCATCTGCAGATGGATACACACTGTCTCATCCTGGCCCTCAGGAGTCAGGGCCCTTTACGGTTTCACACTTTACGGCATACCCAGTGGGCAGTGGCATAAAAACCGGGGGCCTCGTCAACAGACGGTTAGATCGGATGGTACTTATCTGGCGCTATTGTGGGAACCACCGAAACGGTCACAGACTCGCAGGCTTGGCAAAAGCTTGTAAATACGGCGCCTATGACGATAAATGCGGCAACATGTGGACCATCGTCTCGTATAGCATTTTCATTGCTATATCATTCCACTGTCGCCCACAATAACTTAGGGGTCAGACATTTTCCAGTCTTGACTCTCGCTTCTTCACAGATCGGATGCCAGAATGCGGTCTCACAACACATTACTGCGCGGCGTGCTAATGCTCGTTGCTGTCGCATCCTTCTCCATCATCCTCTTAACCGTCTTCCATATAAAGCTAGCAGATGGCCTTTCCCTTATACCAGTCCAAGAACGACCCTTCTTCTACGATCAACAACCCCAGCAACAATCTCCCGCACAAATCGACGACTCCGAAGAGTTCCTCGAACAAGAAGACACAGTCCTTGAGAATGACCGCGACTTCCGCCTCTTGACAAGCCTACGAAACAACATGGGCTTCCACAACAAGATCGATGCGCGACAGTCAGGCCACCGCCTCATGAACCCCACGATACTCGAGCTCCCCCGCGGCGGCAACAGCAGCCATGAATTCCTCATCATCGCCCGCGCACCCCATGTCTGGAAGGAGATCAAGGGTAAACGCTACAAGCTTGCCCGACAAGTCGCCACCTTCGCAAACATGACGTACAACAACCTCGGCCGACCGATCCTCACGACTGGCAAGTGGTCGAAACTCCTCGTCGAGGACTTTGGCGGGCCTGAGCATCACTGCCAGCGACAGCCTGATATGGATCGATACATTGGCCCGGAGGACATGAAGTTGTTCTGGACTCGCACTGGTGAACCACTTCTTATCTTTACACATCAAGTCGACGACGAGGTTCTATGCCAAGGACAGTTCCTCATCGACGTCCGCGCTGCATTACCCGAGCTCGAAGAAGCCCTTGGCCACGAAGCATCATCTCAACTACCCCCAATCCGCTTCAACACACCCACTGGTCTATACCGCCAACCAGCAGAAGGTCAAGAATCGCATCCTCGATACCAGCGCGAAAAGAACTGGGCGCTCGCACAATCGCCTTTCAGCTCCGATTCGGAGCTCCTTCTAATGGTGGAGCCTGGCCAACTTTACCGCTATAGTTCCAGCGACGCTCCTGTGGAATCGGTAGTCGATGTCCACGATCAGCGCTCAGCTGTCGAGGAGCCGTATCCATCGACTGCCAAACGAGATGGTACTTGGCATAGCAAAAGCATGACCTGTATGCACGACGTTATGCTCGACGATAAACATGTTCACCAGAGCACGCCTATGATCAGCGTCACGCTCTGCAATAGAGGGACCTGCGAACCCAACGAGCAGAACACTGTCATAGTGGGCATGGTGCAGCGGCGCCTTGACCCTCCCCTGTCCCCTTTTACATGGTATGATCGCAGAATAGCCGTATACGAGGCTACAGCGCCGTATCGGATGATTAGCGTGAGCAAAAAGCTCACGTACCACGGTGAATCCGACGGCAGATACGTCTGGACGGGTTCCATGTCGTACTACAACAATCATACGAACTTTCCACCGTCAAATCACGGTTTCCTCAATGACGAGGTCTGGCTGAGTTTTGGCATCAAAGATTCAGCTGCCGGGTGGCTGGATATTCGGGCTAGGGATCTAGTCGCAGATCACTATATGTGCCAGGGCGCTTCGGCAGGTTACAGGCATTATAGACAGGGCATTTCTACATAAGCTGTGCGGGCAAGGCATGGTCAGGAGCGTGCATTGAACGGCGTTGGGGCATACGGGATAGAATATCCGTACACTAGCATTTGTTATCATGTTTGCTTTCACTTCTCGAATATTACTTTTATCCTCCTTCTCATCATTATTTTATTTACGAGAATCATGAGATGTGTGCGGTTGGTTGTGTGATCTGCAGTGCTTTCCACCGTGTTGCCGTGTGCGAGTGTCGTTTAGCTGCCGTAATTAGCTTAGCTAGGGCCTTCAACGGGGCGGCAGTTGGCTGACACTGACAGATGGAGGCTGTGAGCACGCGATCAAATGATATGACGGGTCTCACCATGTGTTAGCGCCGGCTTTTGTTCCATGGAGAGTTCTGCGCTGTTTGCGCCCAATTTTCAGAATACGAATATTGTTCGTGTTTAGTTCACTCATTCAACACGAGCTTCATTTCAAGACCTCAAGTTGGCACCTTTAATAAAGGGGACAAAATAGCAACATCACCTGTTGTCCCAACTTTCGTGGCAACTATTGTTTGGCGAGCTCACCATTGACATCAAACCTCGAAGCTTGGTGTAATGGAACTGCATGAATCTCGCTTTGGTGCCGAGTCCCGACGCAATTAGCAGCTTTCGCTGATCCGGCATTTATTTCCGAAAATGGAGAAATTACTGATTGACACACGGATCGCACGGCGACCACTTGTCGCTTGCTCAATTTCCTGTGATAAATATAGGCGGAGACTTGGTCCAACCCTAGTCACCACGATATCCTGACAGTTGTTACGGAAATGGGGCACTTTCTTTAGTGTTTCAGGACGTACTAATTTGGAGGCGAGGGGGGTCCAGACCTTGGAGAATGGATGGGCCAAGACGACAATTAGTTTTGAGTTTTTATAAAATGAATTCGTTTTTAAGGAGACAAATCCTCAGTAGTATCAACTTCTTCATTCATGGGGTCGATTGAGATACGGAGTAACCTGATTATTAATCGATTTATTTTCAGGACTTTGTCTTGTGACCCTCCCCGGCCGGGCATACTAGATATTCAAGACTTGCTGTTGTTGATCTGTACATCTTCCACATCCTCATCATCAATTCTCTTTGCCCGCCGAGCGGCAATACCCACGTCCTCAACATTGGAAAAGTCTGCAGTACCAAACACTTCGTCCATGCGTTCCAGAGAAATCTGCAGGTCGAACAGGTTAGAAACTGTGTGAAGCTGTTTCGGAAAACAACACTTACCCCCTTGGTCTCGGGAATCCACCATGCAGCGATTGCCATAAAAAAGTTGAATGATCCAAAGATGAAGTAGGCTCGGTAGGGATCATGGAGTAGCATCACAGGAGTCGACTTTGATACGGCGAGGTTGTGTACCCAATGGGTGAACGACGCGAGAGCAACATTGTATGCACGTAGTCGATTCGTTGGGATCTCAGAGACATAAATCCACGCTATTTTCATTAGAACCTGTTCACGGGTCTGGAGAGGAACTCAACTCACAAACAGGACCCCAGCTCATGTTGAAAGCAGCAGCAAAAATGTAAACCATAGCCAGAGCTGCAATACCCGCTGGCGGGGGATGGTTGTCCTTTACAGGCGGAGGACCGAATCGAAGGTACTGCCCAAATCAGTAAGGGTTCGATAACCAGCGAAAGTGCCTTACAAAGCCGATGAAAAACATGCAGAATGCTTGGATTGCACCGCCGAACATGAACGACTTGCGACGACCCAGAGAGTCAGCCAGGAAGAAGATGAAGATTAGACAAGTAACAACTTTCACGACGCCGTAGATCTAAATCTGGTCAGTGGCTTCTCGAATATGAGAGAAAATGGCGATACTTACACCCTGGGCGAACAAGGCGGTAGTAGTGCTGCTAAGACCTAAACCTTGGAAGATCTATCACACAATTAGCTATAGCTCCTTCACTTGCGTTTGGGAACCTTACGGTTGGGGCATAATAGTTGATAGCACCAGTCTGGACTATGTCAGTAGTTGATTCTTGTGAGTGGCAAGCATAAAAATGACTTACTCCTGTCCATTGCCCGAGTGTGACTATACCAATGGTAAGAAGGGCACGCTTCCGATTCTGCGGCACCGCCCAGCATTCCTTCTGAAGAGCCCAAAATCCCGTGTCTTTCATGATGGCACGCTCCTGATCAATCTGCGTTCGCAGCTCAAGCAACTCCTGCTGAATATACGCATGCTCTACAGGAAGTTTCCGCACATCCGACAATACTGCTCCCGCCTTCTCCCACTGGTCTCGAGAGGCTAGCCACCGCGGTGATTCGGGACAGAAAAGCATGCTGAAGAACAAGAGAGCTGGACAGATCGACTGACATCCTAGTGGGACCATCCAGGTCGCTTTCCCAGGGAGGTGAAGTAGGGAGCCGTAGTTGATGAAGTACGCTGTCATGCCGCCGAGTACGAGAAGAAGTTGGAAGAAGCCGACCAGAAATCCACGGATAGCGCGGGGAGAATTTTCAGACACGTAAGTTGGCGCAAGCATTGTTCCTGCGCCCAGGCCAAGACCTTCTATGAATCTAGTTCCTGGTCAGTGAAGAATCACATACTCTGCATAGAGAGGCGACTTACCGTCCGATGTAAAAGGCAGATAGATGACCATACGAAAATGCCTGCATGATTCCTCCGACAAACCCAGTAATAGCGACGAGGAGAAGTGCAGGTTTTCTTCCCTTGCGATCAGCGAAAGGACTTGATAGAAGTGCACCTGCTATGGCGCCTGCTTGCATCGTTGTGACAAGATTGCCTGACAAGTCAGCAGCTGCTTTTGGTGGGCGAGTGTCAAGACCGAATTCTCTTTCAAAAAGGCGTCAGTTCAGGATCTGGAGTTGCTTGATAATTGACGAACCGCTTAAAGTCTGGCATTGCGAGGACGCCTCCAATGATGCCAGCATCTACCCCAAACAGCGCTCCAGCAAAACATGCCTTTCGGAGTAAGTAAGATACAAAAGCCCAAGCTTGAAAAACTTACCGAGGCAGTCAAGGCGATTACTCGCCAGTTGTAAATCTCCGGCGGGTCAACGTGAATGGCTTCATTGCGCACAATGCGCCGAAACATACCATGTATCGTCATTTTGTCACAGCCAATTCGATCTTGAAATAAAGTAGGATCTAGATTTACTGAAGGAACAGAACGAGCTTACGAGATATAAGTAGTGGAGCACAAACAACATGGGGATCTTGCTTCGGTTTGATAATGTTTGCTTTATTCCCCGGGGATGCGGGGGGTGTCGATCAAAACCTGGGGTAGATGCCCCGGGGAGTATCGGTTGCGCCTCTGAGGGCTGTGATTGTTTGGTACCAGGGCGCATGATTTGGTTATGGCCTTGGCAAATGACATCGGGGACTGTCGGGCTTGTTCCGAAGTGTATTGATTTGGGGTATACCCTGGGTCGTATTGGGGCTGGGCGTGTGATGATTGGCATTAGTGGCTGTTCTATGTGCGAGTCGGAATGTATGACATAATGGTCACATAAAGCCGAAAACTCGCATATTGATGCTACCAACAGACAGCCACAATGCAGCCAACTTTATGCAACTGTCTCTGATTGTTAGAAATAAATGGGTTATCCGATAAGGCACAACTGAAGCTTACGGGTTTGTAGAAGGACTCTTATTTGTCCTCGATTTAACAGCCATCTAACTATTCTGACTATCCCACAGAGCATCTGGATTTTCCCAAATCTGTTCCAACTCCGATCCAAGTGAAGGCGTTGGCCACCCACATCTCTTCTGGCATGAATCTAGCATTTCTAATACAAACTGCTTTTCACTTGGGTTTTGCATGAAGATTCCAGCTAAATTATTGTCAGAAAGGGTCCAGATATTTTGGGGGTGGGCTTTACCAATAAAGAGACACTGCGAGGATAGCATACTGGACGCGTCCTCTGTAAGGGTCATACCAATCCCACAAACCATCTCTATATCTTTTTGGATATCTTTCTGACGCCTCAAAAGGCCCTGTATACCATCGAGATGTGGCTCATGAGCGGTGAGTAGAATTCGAGAGCAATGATGGAGCTGCACTGCTAATCCTGTTACTCAGATTAGCTGAGAACTTGTTAGCCGATGCAGATGATGATTACCAAAGCATTGGGGATGTATAAGACGCGGTTTGAACACGTTGTTTCCCTGACTTCCCATAGTAGGCAGTGCCGAAAATTCAACAGTCAGATGGGACAGCCATTCATCAAGCATCTTTCTCAATGCCTTTGCCCAGCCCATTCTACCGGCCAAGCCGCCCTCACTCTCCGTAGAAGAGTCAACAGCACAGAAATTAATCACCTGTGCCATAATCCATACAGCTCGTGAAGCTAATTCGTGGTTGTCTAATTCCGCGTACCCTTTCTTAGGCATCCAAGTACTATACGTCCTCCGCTTCTCCCGAAACGCCACCCAGATATCCTGCCGTAGCCAGGCCCACCACGTCGTGCTCTCGAGACTGGAAGTTTCAACTTCAATCTGACGGGATCTCAGAATCCAAAAGACCCCTTGTAAATGCTGTTGCCAGTCCTTTCGTGAACCGCGGAGCATTTCGTAGGTTGATACCATGAGCGTTGTTGCCATTAGCTCTTGGCTGTTCTGGTATGTGGAGTAGCGCATGGCTTTCTGGACATAGTGGAGTGTTTGGTAGTAGTATTGCAAAGCGGTGTTCTGGTCCGGACGTTGATCGGAGGGGATTGTTTCATCAAGGGATTGGTGGTAGCATGAGAGTGCTAGGATGGAGTTAAGCAGACCTGCATTGCGGACTGCCAGATGTGGAACGCGTGTAGAAAATGTTCGAGCAGGGTCAAATAGGTCAAGCTTTTGCTCGTTAGTGAGGTTTTAGTCAACATGGAGTATGCCTGCAGACTTACCCATGAGCATATTCTGTGAAGGAAGTTCTGGAACAAAGCTTGCTCTTGATCTAGAAGTGATATACTCTCCGATGCTTTCCACAGTCTTTCTTCAGATGGGTCGCGAATATGAACCTTGTCAGATAGATCCTGTTCTGAAGGCTGAGTATCGATAATCTTGGTTGCCTTCTGCAAAGGTGTCGTGTCACTCTCAGCTTGCCCTTCTGGCGAGGTGTCAAGCAGCTCACCATCGAGACCCGATGTCGCGTCTACTTCAGGAAATGCTTCGTTAGATGCGTCATTAGCAAGGATGCCGAACCATCTCACTGCTGCAACACTTGCAGATGCAGCTGGTGTCGTCGAGGCTGAATCTGATTGCCCCCCAAACCAGTCCGTCACGTATGGGAGTTGCTGCGCCTCTATTGTTGGATCCCAGTGAAGACTATTATCTATACTCAGATGGTTATGGTCTTGTCCCAGGCTTGAAGTTGGATGCGAATGAGATGCAGCAATCGAGCGCACAGTCTGGGCAAGGTCATCCTGCGAGCTGATGATCTGCCCCAACTGCCGAAGGATCTCCAGACTAGCTGGATCAAACCTGCAGAAGCGACATCAGTATTGCCAATTAAACCAGGGATGAAACTCACGAAGAACGATCCTTCTCAGAATTATCGTACGAGCAGGGGATATTCAGCGACGCGCAGAAACCACACGTAGGCTGCGCATTATCGCACTTAGTCTTGCGCGCTCTACATACATGACACGCCTTGAGACTTCTCTTCCTCGGGTATCGCGTATCCGAAGTGGGTTGACGCGCCCGCTTGCGTCCGTTGTTGGACTCTGTCGTATCTGTCATTGTTTGTCGCTTGAGGTGAGTATCAGGGATCGGGGAGAATTTGGACAAGTACCCGAAAGTGAGGAGAAGAGGGCGGGCAGATGCAGGGAAGTTGTCAGACAATCTCTTGGCGGTTGTTGGTCCAATGGTCACAAGATGCATGATGTCGACATGCATTAATTGCTGTGATATGGTGTAACCCCTCACGGGGAATCTCGGGGCAGGGACATGAAATGCAGATCAATAGAGATGGCTATGGGGAGTCAATTACATTCTTTGTTTAGGAAATCTTAGAGAAATGAATTAAAATACAGCGATTTCCCTCCAAAATATTGCTCGTAACTTCTGCTACTTTTGTGGCTGAACTTACGCTGTCGATCATTTTCATCACCAACATCATGGGCGATCTCGACCACCCTCAGCCCTCAGCGGCGTCAACCAATGGCCATGTCAGCAAAAACAGTCAAACATTATCATGGCAAACAGCCCACCTCAAAACCCGCCCAAACTCCTTTTCAACAGACATCCTCGTCACAGGCGGTGGCCTAGGCGGTGTCGCTGCAGCTCTGGGGGCTCTCCGCCGAGGCAGCCGTGTCTTGCTTACAGAGGAATACGACTGGTTAGGCGGCCAATTGACCAGCCAGGCTGTGCCGCCGGACGAACACACTTGGGTCGAGCAGTTTGGTGTGACGCGATCTTATCGCGCGCTGCGTGATGGTATCAGGCAGTACTATCGCGATAATTATCCGCTTACGGAGGAGGCGAGGAGACGACCGCAGTTGAACCCTGGTGCGGGACATGTCAGCAAGCTTTGTCATGAGCCAAGAGTCGCTGTGGCTGTTATTGAGGCAATGTTGATGCCTTATATCGGCAGTGGACTTCTGGTTGTCAAGAAACGCGTCAAAGCTGTTTCCTGCGAGATGGTGGGACAGGTCGTTCGATCTGTGAAGTTCAGAAAGCTGGATTCTGGTGATAGCTTCACTGTTGATGCGAAGTGTGTCATCGATGCGACGGAGCTAGGCGATCTGCTACCGTTGACAAACACTCCCTACGTCACAGGCTTCGAGTCTCGCAAGGATACTGGAGAGCCAAGTGCGCCGGAGGAAGCTCAGCCTCAAAACTCCCAAGCAGTCTCAATTTGCTTTGCAGTGGATCACATCGAAGGTGAGGACAACACTATTCCCAAGCCAGGGAAATACGACTACTGGCGGAAATGTCACCCAGACTTCTGGGGCGCGCCGTTACTCGGGCTCAAAGCACCACATCCAAGGACTCTCGAGATTGTTGAGAGAGAATTTACTCCCAATCCTAATGATGACCCAGCATCAGTGATTTCTGATCAGCGCAAGTCCGGGGGAGATATGAATCTCTGGACGTTCCGACGCATAGCGGCCAAAGATAATTTTACAGCCGGAGCATACCGATCGGACATCTGTTTGGTTAACTGGCCGATGATCGATTACTTCGAGAAACCCATTATTGATGTTTCAGAGGATGAGCTACAAGAGTGTCTTGCAGAGGCTGCGTCTCTATCATATAGCATGTTGTATTATCTGCAGACTGACTGCCCCCGGGCCGATGGAAATGGCACAGGCTATCCTGGACTGCGTTTAAGAGGGGATATCACTGGCACAGAACACGGTCTCGCAATGGCGCCATATGTCCGAGAGTCACGTCGTATCAAAGCCATCACTACTATTGTCGAACAAGATCTCAGCCTCGAAGTGCGTGGTTCGAAGGGCGCAGTGCATTACCCCGACAGTGTGGGCGTGGGCATGTACCGCATCGATCTACATCCCTCGACGGGTGGCGACAACTACATTGATGTTGCATGCTGCCCTTTTGAGATTCCATTGGGAGCCTTGATTCCGCTTGAGAGGCCCAACCTACTGGCGGCATCGAAGAATATCGGAACGACACACATTACCAACGGATGTTATCGGCTGCATCCTATTGAATGGAATATTGGAGAAGCGGCTGGTTTGTTAGCGGCGCATTGTTTGGATAAGGGTTTGTCGCCGCATGAGGTCCAGGGACAGAAGGAGGTGTTCAAGGAGTTTCAGGATATGATTGTCAAAGAGGGCATTGAAACAGAATGGCCTGATGTGTCAGGATACTGATTCGGCCGCTAGATACGATCACTCAGAGCTACAGTTTGTCTGGGTTCCATTTAACATACAAAGCATAAGGTAGTAATCTTGACGTATCTATTATCTACAGCCAATAACCTCCAACCTCCCATCTTTATCATGATTTTCCAGTAGCGCTGATTTGGGTAGATCTGTTTGCGACGTAGACCGTGCAACATGGTCTTGATGTCTCATTCATATGGCTTTTGAAGCTGATTGCCCTCAACCTGTTCGGCAAACCTAGGGATATGTGTAGTATGACACCACGGCTTAAGACTCTCCTCCTTGCGAATAAACGCGGCAAAGCATCCCAACCAACCCTCACGAGGAAAAGCAGCATTAACTTCTTCACGGGTCTTGTCATCGATGATCCCGTCAAAGTTCTTGACAGACGGGTGTCCACCGACGTTGTCATAGATGGTAGCCAACTGGATCAATTGCCCGAGAAAAGTAATGTTTCCTTCGGTTCCGAGGTCCTGGTGGCGGATGATTGTCTCGCACACTGCTTCGGCTTGGTCCTTGCTGGAACCATAGTCGCGGAGGAGGGCGAGTGCTTGGATGCCGCCTTTAAACTCAAAGGAAAGGCGGGTGGAGGCCATGTTCTCGTCGGTGGTGCCGATGTCGTGGAGAAGACATGTGAGTGCGAGGGTTGAGGGGGATAGGGTGTTGACGTGCTCGGGGAACTGCTGTCGTAAGATAATAGTGGCTTGCAAACAATACTGTTAGTATGATATCACATAACGGTTCTCGTAGTCAAAGGCTACTTACACCAATAGTAGACTCGCATGGAATGGTTGTAAGCCTGCTTCAGCAGATTATTTTTGGCATGTTGCTGAGTCTTGGCAACAAGATCTTCAGTTGGAAATTGAATGCTCTTGACATCCACATACTCGGGCTTGTTGATATACGGCCCGCTCTTGAAGATTTTGCCAGCATCGACAGGAACAGCTGTCCATCCATTCTGTGCTACTTCGTTGTTGCTCATGTTAAACTGAGAAGTGGTATTTGAAAGATGAGAGTTGAGTGAGGATGAGATCGATGAAAGTTATGAAGCCAATTGATTTCTGCACAAGAAAAGAATAAAGAAGATAAGCCAAGAGAGTAGAGTTTTCAACGATTAAATACGTGAAATGAATTTCTAATCATCACTACTAACCTGAGGACGTCGTTTGAGGGGTAACGTGTGACTATCAACCTAAGGCTGGCGTTTTTGGAGTTTTGATTCCAAACTTGCATGTTCGGCATCTCGGAATTGTAATCTTATGTCATCCGTTAAGTACATCTGCGTCATAGCCACGGCGTCCTCAATTGAATGTGTTTTTGATTCGTCAATTCTATCTGCTTACTTGATCGGACTACGACTTTCCAGCTGCGAGTTCGTATGAAGGTGGTGGCACTTCAGATGCGGGCACCTCGGATGCGAACCTTTCGGATCCAGGCACCTCAGACGGAAAAGTTTCAGATGCGGGCATCTCAGCGGTGTAGTCAGGGACATCTGGGACATTTCTCTCCGGCCTCACCGTCTCGCTTGCCGCACTTCCCGCAGTCCGAAATAGCTCAAGGAAGTCATTACGTTTGATGGCTTTGATGAACTTGACAGCTTCCCCATTCGCCTTGGCTGTCGGGTCAGCCCCATGGTCCACAAACATCTTGGCTAGGTTGTAGTCGAGCCGTAAGAGAGACAACATGAGCGGAGTCCTGTTCAATCCATCTACCTCGTTCACATCGACGCCATAGTCAAGGAGCGCTTTGATGTGCTTGCGTCGGTTGACGTCGATCGAGTATGTAAGAAGTGTCTGGCCAGCGAGCATGCGCACTTTTGTCTTCGCACCGCGACGTAGCATCTCCTCAACTACGGGCGCTTTTGACAACTCCACGGCGTGGCAGATGGCTGGAAGACCCCATATGGCATCAGCCGTATCAGGATCTACACCGTTATCGAGAAGAAGTCTGATCACTTCCACCTTTTCCCCGGTCTTCAGAACTACATCTCTGAGAATCTTGATAATAATGGGCTGAGAATGGATAGTTGTTCCAGGGTTGGCGCCGCCGACGAGAAGTCTCTTAGCAACGTCGAATTTCCTCTTTTCTATCGCGTATCCGAGAACAGTCGTGCCCAGGTTCGTGCGAGCTTCAGTATTGGCACCCTTGTCGAGGAGCAGTTCGAGCATGTTCATATCGCCCTTTTCGACAGCTGTAGCAAGAACAGGGTTACCAATGATATCAGTGGCGTTTATATCGGCACCATTGTCAATCAAGACGCGCATCAGCTCGACGCTACCTTTCTTGGCAGCCATCACAATGATTTGTTGACCTGTTATGTCCTTGGTATCTGCAGCGGCGCCACTGGCTAGTAGAAACCCAACTCCAGCCGCGCTCCCTTTATTAACAACATCCACGAGATGCGACTGTCCAGACACAGCTTTACTGTGAACATCTGCCCCAAACTCGAGTAATACTTGGGCGACATTTAGACTCCCCGCAGAAGCAGCCTGGAATAGAGGTGGCAGTTCTGACCAGCCCTTGCTGGAGGTATCAACTCCCGCGGATAACAGAAGACGAGCTGCAGCGGCTTGGTCGGACTTGATGGCGCACCGAAGAGGAGTACGTCCATCCTCATTACTACCTTTGATATTGGCACCTTGTGAAATGAGACCCGAGATTTGCTGCTCGTTACCCTGAACAACTGCTTGGCATAAAGCTGAGACCAGGGGATCTGGTTTAGAGCGAAGCGCCGAGGTTAGTGCCCTAAAGAATGAGGATCCTTTGGGGCGCTCGGGGCTGTGAACGACGGTTGGCGAGGTTGGAGAGGTAGGTGAGGTAGCCGAAGACATGTACGGTGGTGGTGCATCGTTGTTGCTTGTGACAGGCGGTTGACGTTTCTCTGAAAGAGGAGCGTTCTTCATGCTATCAGGATTGGGTTGGAGAATTTTCAAGTTGTCTACCAAGTGCGAGGAGGTCTCTGCCTGCTTAATGAGGTCCCTCACCGCTGTTGAATCGAGACTCTGTTCTTGCTTCGCCTGCTCATGTCTACACCATAATCAGTAAAGGACCGTTCACAAAGACGAGACAACATACTGGCTAAGGACATTCGTGAGAAAGGCAAAAGTCTGTGCATGGATCATTGTAAACCCGGAATACGCTGTTAAGAAAGACCCGTTCAACGAAGAGAGGTCAGAAGGATGTAAGTACATGACATCTGTATGCACATCATTCATCCGTCCTGCACAAGCAGCAAGCAAGTTCAATAATTGGTCGTGCAATTGTCTTGAGATCAGTGGTGCAGCCTTAAGAGCCTGCTCGAGTTGTTCCATACTGCGATGAAGCTGGCCGAGTGATGCAGCCATCAAATTGAGTTGCAGGGCATTCTGGTCGTCTTTTTCCAGAGCGCTGGCTAGCTTATTAGCTACGGCTGTGATGGAGGTTGCATTTGATGAGATTGAGGTGCAGAACGCAGTGAGATTTATGAGGTCCATGATGAGTCTACCGTGCTGCTGAAATTTGGTATGTTCTTGGGATGAGGCAGATAGAAGAGATGAGGTGTCGGCCAGAAGATAAAGAGTTATACGATTCTGGAGGGAGGGAGCCAAGACTTTCAGCTGCTTTACCTTGTGACACTTTTGTGCCGTAAGACGTACGTTGGTGACGCAGCCTTACAGGGGACAGACCACACATTAGGGAACAGCCTACCCGATTCCGGCCTACACTAACAGCCCTACGACAGGCCTTACAGACCTCAGTAGGCTTCCCTCTTTCTCGGAGTAAATATTCCCCACTCGATTTGGATTTGGAAATCATAGAGTTACAGATATTTTCTACCGCGAGTTTTCTGGCTCGTCCATGATGAAAGGGAGCGATTGAAGCATTAAAACGTCTCGAAATGCCGTGTTGAATGCCTCGCGCACACCCGCAGAGTAAGCTCCTTCATCCGGTCTAGCTTTGATCCTTCGCCCATGGACGTTTCGGGAAGTCCTTTCGAGCTTCCGGTTTGGCCTGCATATCACTGCACCATCACTTGTATACCATAGGCTAGAGTCAGCACAGCTTCGTCAGCTTCGCTTTTAGGTAGGACTTTTCGAAGCGCCTGCAGAAACCTGGAACCAAATGAATCTGAAGGCTGATTCCTCGGCATTGTGTCGCGTCATGTGCAATCCAAGTATGCTTTGCAACACTTTGAATAACTACCAGATGCTCTGATGTGTAGTAAAATCAATCAGGCTAATAGAAATCTCAGAGTTTATCTGTAACTGGCTACCCGTAGCCACTCATCTATCGTCAAAAGCCCTCGCCGCGGTAATCCTTTCCATCTCTTCACATCATATGTCTCATTGAGAGCTTGACGAAGCATCTTCGCCCTCCTCACCACGATTCCACTCGCCCCGACTGGATTGTTGCCCTTAGCAAAGTCATTCACCTTAGCTTCCGCCTGGACTCTCCTCCTCCGTATATCCTCGCTCTCTGTTTTTTCTACCACACAAAGCTGACAATGGCATTCAAAGTTCCACGATCGTTGAATGGCTGCCTTTCGTGCTTCATAGGAACTCGACTCATCATAGCTATGCGTAATCTCTTCTCCAGCTGCAATTCTACGAGTCGCGCGGAAAATGACCAAGTCGCCAATGAAATCCTTCTTTGAGTTAGGAATACAAGAGTGGTTGATATAAGATGCACGGATCCATAGACCAGTGCTTGCGTTGCTGATATCTTCGTCTTCGGTTTGTTGCCCAAGCCCAAAAGCGTTCCGCTGAACAATGTCGTGTATCTGAAAGGTGTCGAATACGGGTGCGCCATTCACTTGCTGCAGCTTTTTGCCATCCCCTTTGTAGTCTCCGCAAAGCTTCAGTACTTCCTCAATATGAGAAGGGTTATCGAGTAGCTGTCGGACCACTGCTTTGTGTAGTCCAGCAGGGAAGACTTTCAGGGCAGCGTCTTCTCGCGTATCACACACCAACGAACTGAACGTTTCGGGCTCATGGCTCCATGCCACACAAAAGGCCTTTTCGCACATGATGATCGCGTTTGATTGGATATCCCGAGTCGCAAAAAGACCACGACCGGCCCCAGGGCTATCTTTGATCTCGGTAGGGCCGTTGAAGGTGGCAGCATCAGGTCTGCCTCCAGTTTTGGACAACGAGCTGACAACACTCTTCATATTATAAGCACCATCTGTCTGCTCCTGAAGCCTGGCATTTATCTTCGGAAGGTATGCCCGGGGATACCGCTCTCCAGGTTGAAGAGCTGCTTGTCGTTCGAAGAATTGCCTTGCTTCCAGAAACATGCCTTGGACATAAGCAGCCAAACCAGCTCGGTTATAGGCCTTGGCATCGAGACCTCGATGTTCGTCACTTTGGCCATCCGTGACAGAAGATAGGGCATCAGACTTTGCTTCGTCGAACCGGTGAAGCTGGAGGTTGACATGCGCTCGATTTCTGTAGAGATCTTTACGCAGAGTGTTGTTCCCGTCTTGATGCGCAAGGAGCTTTAGCCCTTTTGTATAGTGGAAATGGGCTTGTGCCAGGTTCTTCTTCTTGAGAAGGGCGTTGTTTCCCTTTTTCTTGCATGTTTCGGCCGAGGTGGTCTCTCCACTTGACCGGCATTCCTTTTTTCGCCAACTTTCAGGGTCCTGGCTGATTTCCGTCACGATAAGATCCGAAGGGTGATCGATCCTAATGGTGTGTTCTCCCTGGTTGTTCAAGGTAAAGTAGGGCTCTTTGACAACAAGTTCGGATGCCATGTCTAGAATATCGCCCCCATGCCGAGACCTATGAAGAAAAACTTCTAGTCGCTCAACATCATTAGATAAGTCTCCTTGAACAACTGTCCATGATGATGCTTCGAGGATGACAACCGGCGATACACGTCGCAAGTGAATAAAACAACCTCGGTGATGTGTTTCCATACGCAACTTTGTCAGTTCCATTGGCTGCAGTTCCGAGATTCCGACCACACAAGGTGTATATGGTTGACCAATACCATACGCCACCATTGTTTCCTTGGTCTTCTTTGCAACGCTTAGACCAAACGCTGCGAATGAAAGATCTTGCATTAAAGAAGCTGATACAGCATTCTCGATCAAATGTTTGGAATCTCTCTGCTTCCTTGGTTGGCCTTTTTGTTCTTCTCGTTGTTGTATCTGATCCTGAACCGTCTTGCAGATACGTTGCGACTCTGCAGGCAACATGAAGAGGGTAGAATTGGCCATCGTGAATAGGTGACTTGGTTGTAAGTCTGGATTAGACTGAAATTCAGGGCTACATGTGTGGTGTTCAAGTTACATAATTAGGTGCGAAAAGCACGAGGGTGTTGGACAGCCCCAGGCTTTATATACCTTGCTTCGCAATACACACAGCTCCATACCATCCATTCATGATGGATCAACCCCTTGCCAGGATGATTCATACCGAAAGTATTGTTCCAATTAAGATATATTGTAATCAGGAAAAACGTTACAGTCCTTGCATCGAGCAGTGGGAGGTCATAATCTGATAGGACAGTTTTGGGAGCCGCAAACCAAGGCTCAATTTCCCTCATTCAGCCTAATCCCATCAATCACATTACTTAGAGTCCGAGCGTTGAGTTACATTCTTCCCCCGACTCACGAATATTTTGTGTTGGATCCGATCCTAATCCTATCTTCGGCACGCTCCACGAAGTAAGCCAACAGCTGTGACTCCGCCGGCGCATCTCTATCCAATAGCGAAGCTCCCTTTCCGAATGGACCAATCCCGATACAGATGCCGGTTGTTGTAGAAAATACAATTACAACAAGAACCCTACTAGCGTTTTACAGTATCACTGATGTGTGGCAGTCCGTGATGCCAGGACGAGAAAGGAAGTTACATAACTGATAACACTATACGCGTTGTAGGTAATAATGGTAGACATGTTCATATGTGGATACAGAATCAGTAAGGCTGTCAAGCCCATGAAGATGATGCATGCGTCTCGAACCATCCCAACAGCTGGCTATCACATATGAATCCCTCAACAATCCAGTGGGTAGACACACAATGCATCGTGAAGAAACTTATTGGTGGGCATCACATGTTGTCAAGTGCCGTTACTTCCGGCGACGAGATGTTAACTTAAGATAAAGCTCATTGTATCCCATATACCCCAATGCTGAATCGCAAACAAATACTGGCTTCCCGCCCCATGACAACTTTTCATGGTGATTCGTAACAGCTTCTCAGGTAGCCTCAGCCTTGCGACCGTAAACGTATCGAACAGTCATGTAGGGATGAGCCTTGCGGTTGCGGAGGAACTTGCGCATCTCCATGAGGAAAACCTGGTACTCATCGTCGGGCCATTGAAGGATGGTCTTCCAGAGAAGCAGAGTGTATCCTGGAATATGTCAGTACTCAAGACAGATGATGTGTTGAAGGGCTACTCTCTTACCTTCCAGATCGTTTTCGAGAGTGGCGCGGACGAAGTTACCGACCTCACGAAGCTCGGAGTCCCTGGCCCAACCACCAATGGGGAACTATGTCAAAGTCAGTCACCCGTCGACTTTCAATCGCAAGATGAACTCACCTTGTACTCAATGCTCTTGATATCAGTGAAGCCAGCCTCGTGAATACCCTTCTCCTGCAAATCGTCCTCCTGCACGAAGAAAGGGTTTCCAAGCTTGGCACCACCCTCGGAGAAGAGCTTGGCCCAGATCTTCAAACAGTCGATGTCATCGGTAGTTCCGTCATCGCTGCGAATGTGGACGTCGGCCTCGCCGGACTGGATCCAGCCGTCTTGCGCGCAGCAGCGGTAGGCTTCCTTGAAGATAGCGGTCCAATCCTTGATGGCGCCGAAGAGGTAGCGGATGTGAATGAAGTCGAAGGTGTTGTCGTCCCATGTCCAGCGGAGGGTGGCGTCGTCAATCTCGAACTTAACGTTGGGAGGGACCCAGCTGTAGATGGTGAGCGTGGTGGTTTGTAAGGGCTGGTAGGGGACCGCTTACGTTGGTTGAATAGGAGAGAGGTCGGAGCCGATAACTTCGGCCTCGGGGTACTCGTCCGCGAAGTCACTGACGATATGAGTATTGATCGCAGGAAATATCACAAGAGGGAATCTTCTTACATAGCCCAGATACCTTCAAGATATTAGCTATGTTGGGGTGCAAGACATGTGTTCAAAACTTACCGGTTCCAGTTCCGACATCAAGTACTTTCTAATAGGTGTGAGCAAGTCATATGATCAAAACCGCATGCACTTACCTGCACGTTGGGCTTCACAGGTGCAAGGAACAGCTTTCCACCGAGAAGCAGAGTCAAAGCCTGATGGCTGAGTGTCGTGTAAGTAATGTACCAGAATCTGGCCATGTAAGCCTGCACTTACTTGATGTCAATCGAGGCAGACTGCTGCTCGTCGTTGGGAGTAAAGTACTCAGTAGGATGTCTATCACTGTGGAATGTCCTGCCCTGGATGGTACGGTACTCAAGAATGCTGGATGTGATGGAAGCAGTGGAGCTTGCCCTGTATGATCTCATCAGCAACGGTAGCCGGGGTGCGTCAGCAGGGAGTGAGGGTCTTACGCATCATCACCAACAGCAGAGTCGGTCTCGCTCTCGTCGTCCTAAGCCTCGTTAGATACGTACTTGATTATATACGAGAAACAAGATACTCTTTTCTTACCTGTGGATCAGCAGCGGGAACTAACTCTGGCTGCGGCGCCGGAGCCGACTCAACGGCCGCCGCTAGATCGGACCGGGCCGTATCCGCAGCGGCGGTGGGAGACGGAGGCTGCTCAGACATGGTCTACAGGGGGGAAGGGAACAAGGTAAGCAAGTTTCTATGTCAAAGGTCCAAACGCGGGAAACGCTGGGTCCCTTTTGCTTGTGTTGGTGACGGGAAAAACGGGGTGTGTGTTGGTTTGCGCTGTGGAAATTAGCTCAAACCAACACCGGAAGGGGTTCTTGGTGAGGGGAAATCCTTTCGGGAAAGCTGTAAGCGAGAGCGATAGTGATACGATAAAGAGACAAAGAGTTTGTGGGGCTCGACGTTGGACTTGGACGCATTTGGTTGGTCGTGTTTTACTTCTCGGCGGCAAAAGTTCAGGTCGCAGTGGGGAGGGGATTGGAGATTAGCGTCATCTATGGGCCTGGTTTGTCAATGGAGTTTAGAAAAGGTAATTCTAGTCCTGTATTCCAGATAAATACTGGACCTAGCAAACCAATAATCATCCTTTTACCAAATTCTGAGTGAGCATTTGAATTATTTTTGAGAGTATATGTTGGCTACCATTCTCGAACCCTTCGCCCTGTAACAATTGACGACTACCCTGCATGATGCTCGGCAAAACATAGCCACTTTTCAAAGCATCATTCAGTATGCAATGCAAGAACCCAGTCACAGTGTCACACAAAGTCAAAGATAAGTATCGGTTGCGAACCCAACCCAATCGGATCGTGCGCAGATGACTCTTTAACGGCAAAGTCCAATGCAAAACCGTTGTACCCCGCCAAGCCCGTTACACCTACCTACGCAAAGCGATCTGTATGTGCCACCATTGAATCTCACAACCTTTCCACACAGATACGATGATTGAGTGCATTAGATACAATAGATTCATAACAAGCTCTTCGTAATATCTTCCAAACGAAAAGATCAAAGATCCCATCGAAAAAGAATACCATATGTCCACCACTTTTCTTCATCTTCATCCTCAGCTGCGCAGACTGCATGATGCTAGTTTCAACCAGACCACTACTTCTCGGACTTCTGTCCCATCCAAAAGTAATACTTTTCATAAGAATGAATCTTGACATTTTCCAGATCCTTTCTCGCATGAGCCAAGAAAACCTCAATCTCTTCCGGCCCAAGGATTTTGCGTAGAGGCTTGGCGGCCATGGCCCCAAACATGTCACTAACAGCAGTCTTTAAGTAGAGACCAACGAGACGGAGTTTTTTGTCCTGTAAAAGGTTAGCACGTTGAAATTGCACTTATGAATAATGAATCTTACCTTCGCCCACGTTCCAATGGGGACTTTGAGAACTTTGCAGCTCACGTTGGTGAAGCCGGCTTTCTCAAGAGGTTCGCGAAGATTTTCACCAGCGCGGAATTTCATGCCAAAGCTGGCGACGGCCTTCTCTGCAGTGTCGAAGAATTTGGCGAGCGGTGCATCCGGCGCAAGAGATCCATCGTCGCAGTTTGCGCGTGCGTCAAGCTCTTGAACTCGATCCAAGCGCCAGGTTTCATGTGCCTATATCTCGATGAGTCTCACCTCTTTTACAGAGCGGGTAGGGCTAATTACTCATGAGCCTGACGAAGTAGTTTGACTTCATCCTTTAACCAAGGACTAATGCAGCGCATGTGCACAAAGTCAAAGTCGTTCCCGTGCATCCACTCATCCTCGATGTCGTCGACCATGAACTTGAGGTTCGGTGGGACCCAAGAGGGCTGGATAGGACTGAGGTCAACTCCAATGACGGAAGCACTGGGGAATTTATCGGCGACTTGAACTGTCAGTCAAAGACGTAGATGATGCGAAAGATATGTTTACTGTCAATTGCCCAAATGCCAGTTCCGGTGGCCAGATCGATAATCTTTTGAGGGTTATCTCCGATGGGCGAGAAGAACAAATTGCCACTAGTCACGTCAGATCAATTATCTTGTAACAATATATTGTGTTTACCTAGTTAGCTCCAGCATCATTGCATGCTTCATGTCGTCTCGGTTCTGCTCAGCATCGTCATTTGGAATGGGATATCTACATTGATCAGTCAAACATCCGACGTGTATCGAATCATTTCTCACGTTCCATGACGGTACTGGTGATACTACATCGTTATTAGCCTTGCATGTAGAATACTCTAAGTATTGCGCATACCCGTCTTCCATTCTCAAACGCATGCTGATAAATACTCGTATTTAAACTCGTCGCGCTGGACGATAAGGTCTCCGAGTCAAAATCTGACGTCTCAAACTCATCCTCCTCTGAGCCATGTTGATCATGAGCGATCGGCTCGATAGAACCCTGCGCAAAAGTTGTTGGTGATGCCATGGTGATCGGTATTGAATTTCGCTCAACCAACCGAGTAAGCCGAGAAGAGTAGCGGTGTTGAAAATGGAATGGAATAAGGCATGGCTAGCCCCGCATGTCGGGGGAAAATGACTCAAGACCCTGGCCTGAAGAAAGTTTGCCAGGGTTCAAGAGCACTACAACATAGAGGCATCTGCTTGCCGCTAAACAAAGTCAAGAAAGTTATTCTATGAAGTTGGAAATCATTGAGCTGGACCTTCATGTCCCTTAGGAAATTTCTCCTGCTGTGATTGATTGCTGACCACTAAATTAGAGAATTGCTTCGCTTTCCGACGTTTTGAGTGGTCGTACTGCTATTGTACATACTCCAGGGTCTGATGAACATAACGGGAATATACAAGAAACCAGGAACAGTGCACCTCGGGCCGGGAGACATGTGATACAGTTATTCGGGGTAATTAACGAAAGTGATATTAAACCCAGCGTCAACGCATGGCCAGCATTTCTGCCCTAACTATCTATCCTCTACTCTAGGTGTTCTAGGTATCTCAAAACATAGGAAAAAACAAGGAATGTCGTAATAATCAGGTCAAATCATCATGCATACTCAATAGTAAACTCCATACTCTGGCCTGGAACACATCTTGTTCCTGGCGCTACTGCCATCGCGACGGACCATGTTCCGGAGGCACATCGCTGGAATGCCGTACCGGTTTTGATGCAGTTCCAGTATCCTTCTGGCTTGCAGGGTGTGCCAGGAGTGATGACGCCAGCAGCGGGCTTGGTCGGGGCAGGCTTGATGGGTGTAGTCGTCGTCTTGAGAGTGGTTCTCTTTGACGTAGTTGTCGTCTTTTTAGTGGTGGTAGGGACAGTAACAAACACACCACCAGGCCTTTGAGAATAAGTTAGAAATGTCAAATCTGGGGCTGGGGTATCAACGTACACTGAGGTTACTTTAACCGGTGCTTTGGTAGTGGTCGCCTTCTTCGTAGTCGTAGGGATCTGGACTCCAGGACCAGCTGGGCACTGACCGACCGGCGGTCCAGTGTTGGAAGACGTCAAGGAAACGTTGGGACCAGGGTTAGGAAACATGAGGTCCTTGGTCTCAGTCGTTCCGCATCCGTTTCCGACATTGGCGACAAACATAGCAGGTCGGTTTCGCAGAGCTACCTTGGGCGTGCCCGTTGCAGCTTTGACGGTAATGGCAGCGCAGTTCATGTACATCTCGCGGTTACCGATCTTGTTGAACCAAGTCCAAGCGAAAATAGCGTTGCCGCCTGGTGTGTCGACTGGAAGGGCGAATTTGAAGTTGCCTGAGGGTGAAGTAGGACAGTTGCCGATCCAGGACTGAATGACGATCCACGTCTTACCCCGGTCAAAAGAGAGGGAAGCCTGGCAACTGCCTCCACCATGGTCCGCGCCGCCCTCGATGGTAATGCTGTATGAACCGCCCGCGGTCCAAGTCGCAGTGGGAGCACCAGCGGCGGTGCCAAAAAGAGTGTGATATCCCTTGCAGGGAAAGTTGCTGCCGCTTCCTGAAAGAGGCGAAGTCATGCTGTAGTCGATATCCCCGTTGGCATAGGGGTTCTTCTTGCTCTTGAATGGAGCAGGATAAGTCATCTCCATGTGAGCCTGGGCTAGACCGGCTAAGCCCAGAGCTGTAGCGAAAGCGTTGAGAAGCTTCATGTTGCTAAAGAAAGTTGAAATTTGGGTGAAGGGGGGGAACAAAAGGAAAGCCTTGAAGCTGTGGGAGATAAGTATGGAAGAGAAGTGTGATAAAAACGAAAGGGATTGAGGTCGAGGCTTCCAATAAGTTTTATACATTTTTTTGTTTGTTCAATTATCGATTTCCGCGTGCCAAGTGTGTAGTTGCGTCTCGACTTACACAGGATTGCGGGTTCGATCTAGCGGCGGACTAGACCACGACCCTGGAAGTCCCTGGGAGAGAAGGGGTCAGGGCCATCGAGTCAGCCTCAACGACTCCCGGGAAAATGTCACAAAGTCACCTAAGCAATTGCTTGATGCCTGAGAAGACAAGCCAGGGGGTGGCTGGAAACAGTCATGGGATGTGCGGTTGAGACATCTCGTCGATTTTAAATGCTCGTGACTAAGGAACTATGATCTCACAATGCAGCAGACATAATGTACGTGGCAGGAAAGGGAGCTGTCAGACTTGAGATCAGAGAACAAGGCGCTCACAAGGCCTTTGTGTATGGTATGTATATTTTCCCTCACTTGTTATCGGAGGCAGAACCGAAACCACGTTCACCCAGCAGGCTGGGTCTGAGACATTTGCTTGCGACAATGTCTGCCAAGGTTGGGAATACCACGGGATGACTGTAAGACCCTTCTTCCGTTTCTGAAAACAGACAGGCATATTTCAAAGCAGCTGACAGTTGGATGTAGGGTAGAGTATGTGCTGTAGAGAGACTTGGGTACGACGTGCGATGGTGATCACAGCCAATAGCGATTAAATACGATGGTCACAATGCACAATGTTAAATCCTGCAGATACTCAGGTTGGCTTGGTGTTTAGTTTGCTCAACAGGCGCTAAAGTCCAAGTAATTAATATGGCTAACTTTACTCAGGTGCGAGGCAATAAAGTGAAGCATCGTCGACCGGTAACGTTGACCGTTAAGCCGTGGCGCGACTCGCCCAGGTCCCTGCACAATAGTACACACCACATGTTACGAAAAGACTCAAACTGCAAGGGGTCAGCGTCAAAGTGTATAAAACATTCGCTATTGCGGCATTCCTCAATTCCCGGTTTTGGGAAAAGATCGGAGCTTTAATGTGGCTGGACGGGTGGTAGTGCACTACCTAGGAATGCGCCAGGGGTCAAAACGTCTGAAGCGGGCGGGATCAGAGATGGTTTCGGCTTTCGCCACGGTCAGGACTGGTCTAGATGGAATTGGCATCGATATTTCTGGAGGGATTGTGAATCTGGATTTTCACTGTTGAATTGGTAAAATTGTGCCTTGAGATTGTGTTTCTTTTAATAGAAATCATGATTTGGCCTGTCCTTAGTAATGATCTTCAGGCTATCTGTCACCAAGCCGCGAGTTGGTTCCAATCAAAGCCCCTTCAGGAACAGAGATAACGCAAAGGTTTAAATCTCCTTGCCAAATACTATGCAGCCAAAATGCAGACGGATATCGTGCGTAAATGATGTTTGATGTCGGTGTCAATCATGGGGTAGCATTCACCGGGCCAAAACCAGTTTCAAATTCAAGAAAATCGTTAATGCCGAAATATCAACGACGTCAATGACTCTGCAACTGGGTCGCACCCCATTTGTCAGCCGAAATATCTTGAAAAGACCCATCAACCGTTACATCGTTGCAAAATGTGATGGCTATATCCGTATTCCCACCAGTAGAGTCCACTTCAATGTGGGTTTGGTAATGCTCAATTTAGTGATGACTTTTTCTTGGCGTCACTATGATCTACCGTCGCTGGCTTGCGATAAGCATTGCATATAGTCGTCATGGCTTTTTTTTATAAGTGCTGTATGGTGAAATTGGGGCCCAAATTTGTGGCCTGAACTTTTGAACTTCTTTTTGAAATTGTTTTGTATTTGCGCCAGCGTGACTTACGTGAGTTTAGCAATATGCAGCACGATCTTCCACGTCGGGGCTCCCAAGCCCGCGTACAAGTCAGTAAGATGTATCAAAAATTCTTGGAAAAGTAATAACATCGTCCAGGGCCCAGATGAATGGAAGCTGGAGCAAGGTCTTGAAGCAGCTCGCCTCGGCATCCGCAATCAGAGCAGCATCCAAGTCAACACCGATGCACACAAACTGAATCCCTCCGACTCTGAAGTGCTTGCTGGACCGGATATCCCGGATGACCCGGACCTTGACGTGCAAGATGAGAGACCAGGTTGGACAGGCTACGTTGAGTGGGAAGACTACCCCGAGAAGAAAGCAAAAGCACACCAGCGCTTTTCCCGCTTCACGTTTCCTCCCCCGCCAGAGTTCCAGCTAGAGCCTCTGCCTGCCACTAACCCCGTTCTTGAGGGCAAGCGATGGAAATTATGGCACAAGGCAATCGGAGGCGTGTTGACAAAAGTCCCTGAAATCAGCTGGGAAACAGTCCTCAAGGTAGGTTGTCACTCTCGATGTCGGTGGTTCAGGCTTACTGACACCTGCAGGAAAAACATCCTGATATGCTCCATCTGCTAGAGTTTCCCTATAACGGAGAAGCGCCCAAGAGTCTCCTCACAAAAGAGTACATCATGCCAAACGAGCTTCATTTTGTTCGTAACCATGGTGGTATTCCAGACATCAATCCAAGTGCATACGATATCCGGCTGGATGGGCTAGTCAACGACCCAAAGACACTCACACTCGCTGATCTCCAAGACGAAACTCGCTTCCCGCGTGTCTCCAAACTTGTCACTCTTCAATGCAGTGGTACGAGGCGACTCGAACAAATCGTCGAGCATCCTGGTGAGGGCGACGAGATGATCAATGCCCCTTGGGCTGAAGGTGCTATTGGCACTGCCAAGTGGACAGGTGTGAGTCTGAAGAAGGTCATCAAGTATTGCGGTGGCCTCAAAGATGGCGCCAAGCATCTTGAGCTATATGGTGCAGACACATATTTCAAGGGAGGGCAGTGTATGAACTACGTTGTTTCCATACCATGGTCAAAGGTCAAGGCCAATGAAGTCCTTCTGGCTTGGGAGATGAACGATAAGCCATTGCCGAAGATTCATGGCTTCCCCTTACGTACAGTAGTGATGGGTTATATCGGAGCGAGAAGTGTCAAGTGGTTGTATCGAATCAAGGCGATTGAGACACCTAGTATGGCACCGGTGCAGAGTAGGGAGTATTTGTACTTCCAGCAGCAGACTGGAAAGCATAATCAATCACCTACAAGTAAGTCACTTGCTGCTCCGCCGTTGAACTTGTTGCTGATACTTCTGCAGTGGGTATTCAGATCCAGGAGATGCCTGTCAGCAGCGCGATCATGTCCCCCTGGAACAAGGAGGTCGTGATCCACGATGGTGAAATTGAAGTCAAAGGTAAGTCTTATCAAAATTTTAACGAAGACTACCACTAATCCTTCTAGGTTGGGCATACTCGGGTGGTGGTCGCTGGCCAGAACGCGTAGAGATCTCATCAGACGGTGGATATGTATGGTATGCCGTACCTATCGAGAACCTCTCCCCGAAGCATAAATTCGCCTGGCGTACTTTCTCGGGCAAGGTGCCTTGTGACCACGAGGGCTGGATCGAGCTCGTTGTTCGCTGCTGGGACAACAGTCTCAACACGCAACCGATGGAAGTCCGACACAGCTGGAACTGGGGTCTCCATGTGACGAGCAGTTGTCACCACGTCAAGATTTACAGCGTGAATGCGAGTCGAGAGGCGACGAGGAAGAGACTGCAGCTGTTTAATGAGCATGGGGAGGGCTTTACGCCGATTACGAGACCGACTGGCTTTGTCCCGATGAGTATGGAGGAGTATAAGAAGGCAACGGCGGGGGCAGAGCCTCGGGATGTTGATGATTAGTTGCGCCAGACATATCCTGTCAATGGAGATTTATTAGATGGCCCGCAAGTTTTTCATGCATTGAACTAGAGAAATGATGAAAACCATTCTACTCATACAAGTATGATCAACTGACGGACGGACCTGATTCTGAAAATGACAACTTCACTTTAGCCATCTCGTGGAACCCCCCATCAATTCATACGGAAGTCAACCTCGGTTAAGACTTGTGGTATCGGCCGCAATGCAACCAAGCAGAATGGGATAATACGACCCAGCGGGCAGATTTGTCCGCAAGGCCGGGAACTGGCATCTGGATGCTCCACAGGAGTTCGTTCAACGGCTATCTATGACGACTGCCATATGGTCGTAGAAAAAAGATAATAGTCACGTCATAAATCGGGCATTGAGTTGAATCACAGTTATAAGAACAACATCCGGTATATTGGGAGGTAATCGACACCCAAGCATTTATCATCTCAGCAAAATGTCTACTGTAAGCATTAAGAATTCGAGTACTGCTAGACAGGATTCATGGCTAACAAATATGAGTCAACTGAGCCCCCCGTGTATACCCTAGCTGAGGGTATGCCCGTTCAAGACCCAACATCTTCTGTTGTCCTTCGCGGGCCCAAGGTTCGAGGCGGTGGCCTCGCATTGTTGGCAGATACACAACTTATCGAGACGCTGGCGCATTTCCCTCGAGAGCGAATTCCTGAACGGTACAGCCACCCTCCCCATCAACTTAAACACAACTGACAACACCAGTGTCGTTCATGCTAAAGCTGCGGGTGCTTGGGGCACCTTCGAATGTACCCATGATATCACCGACTGGTGTTCAGCCGCACCCTTCCGCAGAATCGGAAAACAGACGCCGGTCCTCGCTCGCCTGTCTACTGTTGCAGGAGAGAGGGGATCCTCAGATACACTCCGCGACATCAGAGGCTTCGCTCTCAAGATGAAGACGGAGGAGGGAAACTGGGATTTTGTTGGGAACGACTTACCTGTTTTCTTCATCCGTGATCCCGCCAAGTTTCCTTCTTTGAACAGGTCGCATAAGCGCCACCCACAAACTGCAGTGCCTGATGCGAGCATGTTTTGGGATTTTCATAACCACAACCAAGAGGGTGCCCACAGTCTCATGCAGCTCTTCGGTCCTCGAGGTATCCCAGCTTCTCTTCGTAATGTCAATGGCTTTGGAAACCATACTTTCAAATTTGGAAAGCCTGAGGATGGATCTTTCAAATACGTCAAGATTCATTTCAAGCCCGACGATGGTATCAAGACTCTCTCGCAAGATGATGCTGTGCGTCTCGCCGGGGAAGAGCCAGACTACCATATCAAGGATATGTACAACTCCATTGAACGAGGAGATTACCCATCTTGGACTATGATGCTTCAGGTCATGGATCCTAAGGAAGCAGAGACATACAAGTGGAATATCTTTGACATCACCAAGATCTGGCCTCATAAGGACTACCCCTTGATCCCTGTTGGGAAGCTCACCCTTAACAAGAACCCGGACAACCACTTTCAGGACATCGAGCAGGCAGCCTTCTCGCCGTCAACATTGATTCCTGGTATTGCTCCTTCGGCAGACATAATGCTACACGCGAGGATGTTCAGCTATCCGGATGCTGCAAGATACAGAGTCGGACCAAATTACCAGCAACTGCCATGTAACAGACCTCTCGAGGCATATTCGCCCTACCAGCGGGACGGACCAATGCGAGTAGATGGCAACTATGGCTCTGACCCTGATTACGGTACGTTACTCAACTTCGCTCAGGCAGGACAATGCTAACATTAATAGTCCGTTCGTCCTTCCGCCAAATCAAGAGTGGCCCCGCCGACGTCGCTCACAGCGAATGGGTCGGTAAGGTCCAGGCATACTCTTCCAACGTCGAGGAGGAAGACTGGGAGCAACCACGTGATCTGTGGAAGATGTTCAAGGACAACAAGGAAGACGAGGTCTTTCTTGATAACCTGGCTGGTCACATTAACAAGGCTGTGCCAGGGATCCAGAAAGACACAATTCGTAAGTCACTGCTCCGTCAAGTGCTTGAAAGAG
This sequence comes from Fusarium sp. VM40, assembly GCA_954870535.1. Lineage (NCBI taxonomy): Eukaryota > Fungi > Ascomycota > Sordariomycetes > Hypocreales > Nectriaceae > Fusarium > Fusarium sp. VM40. The sequence goes on from CATPAH010000009.1 coordinate 1,077,069, forward strand.
AAGTTGGCTAACATGCGATAGGCATGTGGGCAAATGTCGACCAAGCGATTGCTGATCGCTTGGAGAAAAAGCTTGAGAAGTTAGATGAGAACGTTGATCACTCAAAGGCACCGCCTAGTTAGAAAGTATTGGAGGAACGACGGAAATGATGCATGAGGCAGGTTGATTATTCGTCGAGGGGAATAAAATACTGGATGTAAGATTTCTTGCATGTTAGACTTTCTGGTCGGGATATCTATCATGATAGAACAATAAGAATAAAAAGATTAATATATTTAGGGGAATGTCTACTAATACTTATGATATATTTTAATGAAGTAAAATATGTTTAATCTAAAATTCCCTCACTCAGGTCAAGATATCTTGGTGGCAGACTTATAGACCGTGTTTTATTTCATCCCCTAGCCATCATTGTTACTAGATAGTGAGACCAGTTCCTCGAAATGATTCATAAATTGACTACCAAGGTCACCGCCGCAAAGGTTATGTAGAAGCTTGGGATATTTACCTTGCATGTTGGTCCAATCGCACTGTTCCTATGGCGAGCTTTCTTGTTTAGACCGGAGCATTACAGTTAGTGGTGACATTTATGGTGACGTCTTGTGGATTGATCATTATGGGCCGCATTAGAGTGGGATGGTACGGAGACTTCAGGTCAAAGCTCATGGGGCCTCTAAGATGCTTCACACTGTTTTACTGGCAAAATGGTACGTATTTACTTGACGTTCAGAAACTAATCTATCACTTATCTGGGCGATCAATTGAGTAGCTTCTTCGCCCGCTTCTTTATCTCCTTATTGAACCGGAAGTTGATCGGGCTCTCGCTTCCAACAAACACAAATCCATCATATAACGTACAGCCTAACACAGATCCTAACAACGTCGCAGCCCATGGGCCGTAGAACCACCATCCGCTTTGGAACACGTTCGACTCTCGATATCCAACTGCATACGCTATGACGCGCGGCCCAAAGTCCGAGGCAGGGTTCAGCGCAGATCCGATGTTGTAGCCAAGTGTGAACTTGAGAGTGGTAACCAGGAATCCCAGTACCAAGGCATGCATTCCAGCGCCTGGTGGGTTGTTCTGGTCGTCACCGAGCGCGAACACGGCGATCATCATGATGGCGCTGCCGACTACTTGGTTGAAGAAGGCAGACGACAATGACACCCACTCACGCGGCGTGGAGAAGAACGTCATGGACATTCCCGTCATGTCAGGGTCGACAAAGTTAATGGAATCAGCATAAATTCCGTATGCTAACGCTCCAGCGACTATGCCTGCGAGGAACTGCGCAATGATGTAGACGAGACATTGTTTCCAGGGAAATCCACGGAAGAGTGACAACGAGATGGAGATAGCAGGATTCATATGCGCGCCTGAGACACCGCCTCCGAGGTAGATGCCAAACATCCACGCAAAACCCCATGCCCAGCACGAAGTTTCGTAAGTGCCGTAGCCCTGTGATTGCTTGGCGGAGAGATTCACAGATAGAGTAGCTGTAAGACCCAGAAAGATTGCAACGCAAGTTGCGAGGAACTCGGCCAGTGGCTCCGGGTGTTTCGCGCGTAGTCTGGCCCACCAATTCCTCATCTCATTCGGGTCCTTCTCGCCGGCTTCTACAGAAGACCTCTCTTGCTGTCCCAGGGGTTCACCGTCGACTTTGAAATCAGGTTGCGAATGCTCATTCTGCTGGCGAGATTGGACTCTTGATGCGGGTTGATCACGGTGCGTAGGTGTTGCGGGCGTTGCTGGGCCGGGGACGTAGTCATATACTGGTTGGCCCGCATCGTTGCGCTTTTCGTTGTGCGCGACTCCTGCTGCTGTAGTCCGACTTTGCTGGTTTTGGGTATCCCGTGTTGTAAGACTGCTCTGGGTTTCCGCCCGGTATGGCTGTCCTGCTGTAGTGTACGAGTTGTAACGTGATGGGAATTCATTGGCAGTGTCTTCTTTGACAACGGCCATCTCCTCGTCGACTGTTCCATCCGGCCTGATGGGTTTCATTACCTTGCGGCGAACTTTGTGAGGGAGGGGCTTTCCAAGACTGAAAATGGGTTTCTTTTCCGACTCGCCAAACCATGGGTTCTCTTCATAGTATCCTTCTTCCGCAGGGGCATATTCACGGAACTGAGAAGGGTGCTGCGGCGCTACAGGTCGAGCTGCGCTCCCTGAACTAGACATTCTTGTGAAGCGTCTAGAGCTGGCCGGTCGCTTGCTCATGCGCGACACGAAGCTGGGTAGACCATGGATAGCACGATGACGCCTGGAGTGCGTTGACTTGGTACGGTCGATATGTCCTGTTTCTCGGTCCGAAATGGTGCTCGGGATGCGACTTGCAACGTTGCCGAGATGGGCTGGGCCTGGGGTTGAGGGTGTAGTCGGTTTTGAGAAGTAATCATGGTTTTGCTCGTGAGGGCCAGGCATGATGAGCTGATGATAAAACAGTAGTTTGCTTGACCTCTCTACTATAAAAGCTGGGCCCAAAATGTTTTATATCTTTCCCAACTCAAAATAAAAGACCCTTATAACAATGACGTTGTGGTGACCGTTAACCTCCACTTTAACGTCAACCGGAGGTTTCTCTCCCGGTGTGGACTCCAGAGCCGCAATTCTTAGACATGGTTATGGACACTAAAATCTCTTACAGTGGAACCTGTCAGCCAGCGCAATAGATCGCGATCTTGAGATCTAACAGATTCGCCCTTTCAGGCGGCGATTTACAGATCAGTTACTGTTTCGGCCACGGCTGACTCAATTTGGTGCCCGATGCTAGCTTCTCGATGACTTTTCCCAAGGGGCGAGGTGAAAGATCTAGTTTATTCCCGGCACGGAAGCTCCCTGACCGTTGCGATAGGCCAACGCACTGATAAACTACGTGGAACCCGTGGACCATTTGCTCCCTGAACTTTTCCATATTGCCAAGAAGGGTTTTTCAATGGTTCCTTGTTTCAATTACCATTTTCCTGTCCTTCTCAATAGTTCTGGGTTTCAACGTTGCAGTGCTATATTATTCGACCAGAGAACAAGATCAGTGCCAAGATCTCGGGCCATGTGCGGGAAAGATCTCAAGGGTTGACGTGACAGCCGAATGGCGGTGCAGATTGATTGCGTCAGCTTGTCTTCGGTAACGAGAAACAATCTGGAAAAAGCACACAAAATTACTTGTAATGGAACACAGTCTAACAATGCAAGAATAGACCTTGTAAGGTACCCACCTACATACCGTCGGTGACGAGATGTGCTTCTTTCAACGAACTGTGCTCAAATAACATTATCGAATCCTCTAGCTAGTAATAATTCCATAACAAATCCCGGATCCCCACTTAGTTGATGCTGTCATGAATGAGATACCAGGAGGTAGAATCACAATCTTTTATCAGGTGTCATCAAGTTGGATCATTGCTTTCGTGAAGGGAATCTTCCACGTGGTCTTACAAACTATTTAACCATCGTGCTGCGCTATTCGGCGCTCGTGGGTAGATTGTTCCATGAACCACTACAACTATTGCCAGATATTTGCTTCTCAAAATTGTGTCAATGACGTCTCTGCTGAAACTAAGGAGGAACGACACATGAATAAGGACATGCCAGAAAGTGCGAAAAATATATCAGAACTGGAGGATTCGTGGAAGATAATAGTCCAGTCTCCACGTTGACACTCGACGAGCTGAGTTATACCAGCCTCGTATACTTCACCCGTTGAATAGGTATGCAGTTCGCATAGAGTTTTTATTTTCTTACCACCATCTCGATCCGACGGCTAACATGTTCTAATCACCTATATAGCCACCTCCTAAACAACCACATTCCAAATACAGGTTACTTCATTTGAAGCTTTCGGCTTCTATAGGTAGTTTACCAAGTCCCGATATGGCAGTATCAAGTAGACGAGATGTTTGTACCCCCTCCTTGGAGTACACCGTTGTTTTAACGTTCCCGGCCTCGAGGGTGAGTAGTAACCTCATTTCAGAACATGTACGAGAGCCTAGTGCTAACAGCAAGCTATCATCCTAGGCCAGACTAAATCCTTCGCCCAGCTCTTGGTTTTTTTTTTCCATCCTTTTCCTCATAGGTCCCTCTGGTTTAGCGATTATCCAATGGCTGATTAGTTGAACAGCCATTAAACCTTAAGGTCCTCGTCTTAAATAGGTAATGCCCGATGATATACCTTCTTTACTACGTTCGTAGATGTTACCCTTCAGGGGCAGTTTGCTTTACCTGACTAGAATGGTCACAGGATTTAACTTGTACATGTTTTTCGTGCTTCTGAACCATGCTGCCTATTTTCTTAAAGTTCTGGCTGGATAGTTTGAGATATGTAACTCGCCCAAGTCTTTGTAAAGCATTGAGAAATTCACCATTTTGGCAATAGCAGGAGCTGCGTGCTACGTATGAGCTGGTGGTAACCAATTCTGCGCATTATATGAAGTGCAGTAATTAAGAATTTCTCTCCACTGGGTCTCATGCTTTTTGGTACTGCAAAAGGCTTCGATTGTCAGGTGAAACATGATGGTGAGCATGCAATGAAATGGCTGAGTTGTGGATATGAGAGGTTGCAAATCGTCATGCTGGAACAACACCTTGACTTCTGCGTCGCAAGCCTTACAGAAGAGAAACATTAGTAATTAATACAAACTAATCGTACCAGCCATCCACTTATAGTGTCGGTCAATTTATCGATGAGTATCCTCGTCCAACCTGAAGGTCAGCATGAAGAATTGCCTGAGACGTGCGTGACTTTATCTCTTCCAGCTGAAAATATCATACATAGTCCACAGTTTGGGGTACATCTAGTACATACGACCAAAGGTAGTGGAAAATACGGGATCCCGTCCGCTCTCCCATAGTCAAGCCACTAACCGGCGGATTAGTAGTTGGGTCGGTGACGACCAGCGAATCCCCGCTGTTGTATGTTTTTGCCCATACTCAGCTATGTGTTAGCTAGTATATCTCACTATCTTTTTCTCCGTGAAGAATACTTCTATTATGGATGTTGTTCCAGATTGCATTCGTCTTTTTATCCCACGGAATGGGTGATATTTTTTTTAGAGCAGGTGGAAGTGGGAACGGGATTTCAGGCGCGCTTTGGCTGGCACCATGATGCGTTCAGGTTAACGGCTGAATGAACCTAGGCCACTAATAGGGGTTTACAATTCATTTACTTTTAATCATTTTCACCTTGTTTTCAACTAGCACTTAATCATCTTAGTGTAGCATAGTTGGAGGACTAAAAGGTAGACCGCCGATGCGTTGCCAGTACGTCTTATTCTACATGAGACGATCCATATTCAACAAACATACATCATTCGACGGCAGTTACTATACTCATCTCACTTTGTCTCGCATTTAATCTCTATACCATCGTTTCATCACTTTTACTGTCCCCCACAAGGGTCATCCTCCAACAACTCCCTCACCCTCCTCAACGCCTCCTTCTGCACATCCTCGACGTTCTGGTCAACACTAACCGTCAAAACATCCCTCTCATCCTCCTGCGGCCTCTCCAGCACCTCAAACTGACTATGCACCAGCGCAGCACCCGCAAAATGACCCTTTCTCGCCGCGGCTCGCTCCTTCAGGACATCCTCCGGCGCATCGAGGTGCAGGAAGTGCACGCGCAGATCCCCCGCATTCTCGGTGCCCTCGCGGAGAATGTCGCGGTACTCTCGCTTTAGTGCTGAACATGTCACAACGAGGTGCTCGGTGCCGGGGCCGATGGGGTGGTGTGTCGCGTGTTCGTGGAGGGCTTGCAGCCAGCCGTAGCGGTCTTCGTCGGTGAGAGGTTGGCCGTGGCTCATTTTCTCGATGTTTATTTTTGGGTGGAACTGACTCTATGAGTTAGTATGCTGTACTTGAGGAATCGTTAAAAGAACGCACATCATCACCTTCGACAAACTTAAGGTTGAGCTCATTTGCTATGAATTTGGCGACTGACGTCTTGCCTGATGCCGTAGGGCCCGAGACGAAGAGAATCCATCGGTGGCCCTCAGGCGCGGGTTTGGCAGCCGGATCTTTCAAGTTGCCCATTTTGTAATTCCGTTGGTTACAAATTTGCTGAAGATACTTGACTTTTAATATGAGAGTGTTGTGATTCTGCGCGATGGTCGGACTCAAGCAAGTTTAACAGCGTGACGTCATAGTGACCCTCAACTTTGTAAGAATCCCATTGACTCATCATGTATTTGCATCAGTTTTTCTATGGCATTCTGATCGATTCCCATGGCCCAAATCCATCATACTTTCACTGGTTTGGATCGACAGATGAGTTCAAACGTGAGGCATAGGGTAGGGTTGTCACTAAAGATACGCACCAGTTGCTCCGGATTTCTGACCATATTTAATCATCGTTTTTGTTACAGGGCAGTACTGAAATTGCATTTCTTATTTATTTCCATGTATGCTTCAATTAATTCCATGCGGTTGAGTTGATTTCCGAAGTAGCCAAAATTGGCAGAGAGAAACCTTTGTGTCACGGTAAGGCTTCAATGGAAGCACAGCAATCAATCCACAGTCAAATCACTTGGGATTCTGAAATACTATACGTGCACTTTCAACTCTCACTCAGATTATTCTTACTAGCTCTTAGTGACTCCCAATGGAATTGAAAGATTCCGGGTCATCCGATCAAAGTCCAAGACGTAAGGCGTTGAGAAACCCGATACTTCTTACGAAATGTATATCACCATCTTATGACACCTTGTCCTGACCGAGGCTTATCTCCGAAATGTTTATTATCTAAAACTCCCGTTCCCCTCGTCTATGTATGGAGAAAAGGGGAGACTGTTGGATTGACCCTCATGGCCCAGGCTCACGGGCGCAATGTGGAGAAGTCAAATCGGCCCATTTGTTAGCGATATCTATACTGCGGAGTGCGGACGTAAAAACTGCCAACAGCGGTCTAGATCTTAGCATCTGTCCATCTGATTACAAAACGTTGGCCAATGGTCCCTGAGCGTCTCTGTCTCCCCACAGTCTGCATATTGGTCTTTGCGGATTCAATCAGTGATAAGCACTGGTGATGGCCAGACAGCTAACGTTAGACGAGTGGACAGAAAGGGCAATTGCCCTTTTGAGCCTTTATCGGGTTTGGCCAAGCAATTAGCTTACGGATAGTTGCTTCAGCCTTATAGTGGGTGAGTTCTATTGGTGCATGGAAAGTGATCATCACAAGCCATGACACTGGGTTCCTTTGGCCCGTAGCTCTCCGTAGAATGGGAATATTTCTGTATTGATAGTGGTGAGCACAAGGGCATTCCCTTTCTCAGAAATAAGAAACCGTTTCCCGAACCACATGCAAAGCCGGCACGCCACTGCAACAGTCACAATTAAGAATGCAACCGGCAGCCACATGACAACTGTAAAGCAGAAAATGCTAATGCCGATCCTTTCCACGCGTCTGTAGGGTAGCGCCCGTAAAGCCGAAGACCGCTAGGCAACATGATGGCTGATTCTGATTCTGATTCTGATTCCGCGCCCTTGCATTGATGACGTGAAGCGCCCTTGTTCCTCCCACCATCATTCCCGTTAGCAGCACGGGGGCAATTCCCGGTATCACCAATAGAGCCAATCACGGCCTTTTCCACGCCTTCTAGAAGGTAGCCGCCGTGCAGCGCTAGTGCACATGAAAAATTTGTTGGAGAAAAAAGGTCGCTGTTGCGTGAGTGTGGCTGCGGACCCGAGGTTGCAGGCAGAAATGGGATGGTTCGTGCCTTTCGGTAAGACCGACGACAATCAGGCGATGAGGCACTTGTTTTCCCTCACAATTACTGGCGCATGGCTCCCGGGCCTGGGACTTTGCTGTGTTGGGCAGGTCGATGGGCGGAAATGCAATCGAAGCCTGGATTTAAGGGGTGATTTAACACGGGTGAGTAGATCCTTTTAGTTTCACGCGAGGTTATTCTTGTTTATTTCCAAGCTTAAGCTACACGCGGTTAGAGTCAGTAGCATCAGCCCCATCGTCACCGAGAAAAACTTATAATGCTCGAGATCAATATGCTGTCGTCATGGGCATCACGACAGGTCACCCGGGCAGCCCATGCATAACGAACGCATCGCGAGACAATCTGGACAAGATGGAGTCTCTCCATTGTTTTCCCCATGGGGGCTCTTTATCGCGATACTCTGCCAAGAAAACATGTGGTCAAAGTTATTATGTTTCTGAGGGTTTCTTTTACGTACAAACCCCAATGTTTGCTGCCATGATCCCGGGCCGCCGTTGGTCTAGAAGTGCCTGCGTTGACCTGTGCAATGATGATTCCACTCGAGGGGCTCCACCGGTCAAGGGAGATTGAGCATGTGGTTGAGACAAAGCTTTTATGGGTTTTGGGTAGGGATATGTCGTAGTAGACGGATGATGGAATATGATGTGAGGATTGTTTGGTGGATATTCTGATACGACCAGCGATAACGGAGTGATACTTTGTTGGTGATGATGATAGTGATAGTGACAGAGGATGATCACCCGTCTGTGGCCGTGGTATTTTCACTATCGCTATCAAAATCCTCCATCACCTCACTCGGGCCGACCGCCGCCTGGTGGTGGAGACTGCAACAAGTGCCGTACCTCCCATGTCGAGCCGAACCCAGCCAGGCTCAGCGAAGCGGATATGGCGTCAAATTGGAGACAGTGGCACAGCAGCTGAGGTTTCTCCGCACGAGGCGATTGTTGGGGAAAACAAGCAAAAAAACAAAATGTCACCAGATTATTGCTAATGTTGCCATCTTCTCCAGACTCTTGACCACGATCCCATGCTGCTTCTTACGTACTGGAAACCCCGTCGCCACCCGGGGCCCCGAGATTTCCATTTCCAAACCCCAGGAACAAAATGTGTCCTGGCTCCATTTGCATCGCAAGCTTAAACCACTATCTGAAGAACTTTGGGGTTCACGACAATTGTTGGAGCGTGAATAGCCGCAAGCTGAGTTGGAGAAGAGGAGCCGGTGGATGGCCACTAGACCGCAAGCATGTGCTGCGCGTTGCCACAAGGGGAAAAGTGCGATCAAACTCTGCAGGAAAATTTTGATTGCTTCCGGCATTCGACGGCTCAGCCTTCAATCGGGGACTTGACTTGACGGTCCAACACGATAAGACACTCGTAACACTAGCAGACCCCGTTACGAGATAAGCTACTTCGCTTCAGCGAACAAGCATTGCATTGAGAGTCTCTGTGCGTATGCTCGCTTTTCCTTCTTTCGCTGGCCTACTCCCCCCCATGGGGGCGTCAACATACGGACTTTGTCTCAACACACCTCTTCCTCACTAACTTATCTTTTTTTCCTGTGATCCACATTCTAGTGCTGGGCCCCATAAACGGAGATGCGAGTCAGTTTGGGGTATGGACTGGGGAGCGCGACGCCGAAAGATCGTCCACAGACCCAAAGGGAACCAGACTCGACTCTTTTTCTGAGTGGGACATACCCCAGACCCAGACCGGGAGCTAGAAAGCCATTATATAACGAGTGTCCCCAGGAATGAACCAGTCTCCAGCTTCTTGTCTCTCCATCTCTGACTTCACATCAACCCAAACTCGGACATCATGAGCCACTACGACTCTGAGAACCAGGCCCCCGAGCCTAAGAAGCAGCACAACGAGGAGGGTGCTGTCACCAACGATGCTGTCTTTGGAACCATCACAGAGGATGGCCCCAACTACCGTAACGTATGCTCTCCATATCATTCCTTGAACGAGAGCCTCAACTAACATACTCAGGTTGGCTGGCTCGGAACATCAGTCCTCATGATGAAGTCCCAGATCGGTCTGGGTGTCCTGTCCATCCCCGCCTCCTTCGACGCCCTCGGTCTCATCCCCGGTATCATCTGCATGTTGGTCATCGCCGTTATCACCACCTGGTCCGACTACATCGTCGGCAACTTCAAACGACGCCACCCTGAGGTCTACGGCATCGACGACGCAGCTGGTCTTGTCTTCGGCCGAGTTGGCAAGGAGATCTACGGTATCTCCTACTCGCTCCTCACCATCTGCATCGCCGGTTCCGCCATGCTCGGTATCTCCATCGCCTTGAACAGTCTGTCCCTGCACGGAACCTGCACTGCTGTCTTCGTCGCTGTTGCTTGCCTCATTGCTTTCGTCACTGCCAGTATCCGAACCCTCGACAAGGTCTCTTGGCTTGCCTGGGTCGGTCTCGTGGCCCTTGTTACATCCAGTAAGTCCTCAACAGTCAAACACCAAGACAAGCCATTCCTAACAGCGTTTTAGTCTTCGTCGTCACTGTCGCTGTTGGTGTTCAGGAGCGCCCCGATCTTGCCCCCAAGGATGGTGTTTGGAAGTCCGACTACAAGCTCTTCAACACTCCCACCTTCGCCGAGGCCATGTCTGCCATCGCCGCCTTCATCTTTGCCTACTGCGGAACTCCCGTCTTCTTCCCCATTGCTGCCGAGATGCGTGAGCCCAAGCACTACAAGAAGGCTCTGATCCTTTGCCAGAGTGTCGTCACCATCGTCTACATTGTCGTCGGTATTGTTGTCTACTACTACTGCGGTACCTACGTTGCTTCTCCCGCTCTGGGATCTGCTGGTAAGACCATCAAGAGAGTCGCCTACGGACTGGCTCTTCCCGGTCTTATTGTCTCTGCCACTCTCTACACTCACGTAAGTAGATTCATATCTGTTGTATTCAAAAACAGCTGTCTAACAATTATCAATAGGTCCCTGCCAAGTACGTCTTTGTCCGTATGCTCCGAGGCTCCAAGCACCTGAGTGCCAACACCTTCACCCACTGGGCCGTCTGGCTTAGCTGCACACTCGGCATGGCCATTATCGCCTATGTCATCGCCAGTGGTATCCCTGTCTTCGGTGGTCTCGTTTCCCTCGTCGGTGCCCTTCTCGGAACCCTGCAGTGCATGCAGCTGTTCGGCTGCCTCTGGCTCTACGACCACTGGGCTGAGGGCAAGGACAAGTCTCAGCGCACCACTCGCTGGACCGCCATGGTCAGCTGGTCCATCTTCGTTATCGTTCTCGGCACTTTCCTCATGATTGGTGGTACTTACGGAGCCATCAAGGGTATCATCGACTCCTACGCCATCAGCGGTGGCTCTGCTGCCTGGTCTTGTGCTGACAACTCCAACTCTACTTAAATATGAGTTGGCCGGATATAAAGATGTATAGATGCATGAATGTATTCATAGATGATAGATGATTTAGAAATGTTATTTGCAAGCGTTGTTACAATTCACACCCATGGCCAAGCGCATCTAGTGAAGTGAACGTGAGATGTCTTGGATCATTGCCCCTTTCATTGTTCAGTCAACCGCCCAAAAAGGCTTGGATCACAGCTTCTCTTTCGACAGACGGACACTCCACTTGCCCTGCAGGTCAGCCTCAATCCTCTCAAACACACCTGGTCCTTGTTTGCCCAGGCCTGTCCCCACTGCAACAGCATAAGCTCCAACCGTTCTCATCCTACGGTATCCTTCCCCATCTCGAACTCCGCCGACCCCGATGATCTGTATGTGACCTAGCTCAGGCACTTGATCCAGCATCTTTCGCAACGTGGCCACATTTCCTAGTGCAAGAGGATGCAGAGGTGGACCAGCCATCCCGCCGATGCTGGTACCTGGTAATTGAGGGACTAGCGGATTGCTATCATCGCCTTGCAGAATCAGACACGAGCCTAGGGTGTTGGTCGCAGTGATAAAACTGAGGGACGATGGCGCCATTTGCAACGATTGAATCAACGTCGCAAACTGCCCGTGGTGGGTGTAAGGAGGTGTCTTGATACCCACAGGAAAGGAAGGATATTTCGGTAGCAGAACAAGATACTTCTCCAATGCAGCGCCATCATACGCAGGCGGTGGAGCACCCGGAATATTGGGACAACTGAGATTGACCTCCATGGCAAGTGGGAAAGGGAGACTCTTTGACGCAGCCTCGATACGCGCATAGCTCTCTTGAATATCCTGTGGTGAACCTGTCACACTGACTATGAAGGTCTTCCGCAGGTGTGGTAGCATACGCGCGATCTCTGATAAGAAGCCAAGGTATCCATCGAGCGGGATGGGGCTGTAGCCTAGATTGTTCAGACTAGCCGTAGCATCTGCTGTGTGGGCTTTTGGTGGTTCTTGTACAGAGGAAGTGCCTTCGTTTGGAGTCGTGGAGGCAGGGTTGAAGAACAAGTATTGATGTTGCTCATGCTGGTGATCGAAGCCGTTGATAAGCGATGTGCGGGTTGTGATAGCGCCTGTGGAGGGAGATGAAGCGATCGCCAAGAGATCTTGCAGATCGGTCGCCCAGGGAGTTGCTGAGTTGAGAAGCGGAGGATCTATAGTCAGAGTTGGAGGCGCCATTACTGTGTGCTCTTGTTCATGAACTGTTGTTGAATGTAGAAGAAAATGAGGGGCTGGATTGGAGTTCTGGATGATAAGAATCGTATTATGTAAGCACAAAATTGATCAACCTCAAAATACCACTTGGGAAGAAGGCCATTCACAAATCTTATATCTCGGGCTGCTGTTGGCACCCTTTTCTTGGCAAAGAGACCGGTGAGAAGAGCCTGTGCCCAGATTGGGAGCAAGGCAATTCGGGGTATTCGAACGTGCTACCCAAGAAGCTATGGTGGGTGTGCAAAAGTTCCGATGATTTCCTCTATTTCAAATCTTATGTAAGATTATATAAATTATTACAAGCTTTTTCTTATTTACGTAATTTAATGTAATATTATTCTAAGATTATGTATAAAGTCTTCTTACTATTATATATTTCATAATCTATTCTATATTGCTTTTGCTAGTCGTTAGAACTTACCTTTGCATGGCTCTTTTGTCAGCGTGTCAACGTTTTCCGACATTTCATGAAGTGTTTGGCGTAGCTTTTCTGATGCAGGACTCAACTCTCCGTACCTTCTCAATTCGCAGACGACGTTGGTGTTTGCCAGCCAGTGCGACAGTGGGGCAAGATAACGTGCCTGCCATACATAACTGTTGATTGCCCCAATTCTGGGTTGGTACACGGATCTTCCATCAACATCAACGTCAACATCGGGCATCGAAAGATTACAAACAAACACAACAAGACAACACTTATAGAATCTTACGATACAGTTGATCTTCACACGGCGTAAGTTTTCACTTGGACTACCTTGATGCCTCCATATGCTGATATTGACTTGTTTACCTAGTCCACGCGTCGCAACTCCCAACAGTACTTTCTCGGCTCATACACGTTTTGCGAAAACTCTTCGAATTTCCACCATGACTCGCGTGAGTTACTATTCTTCCCCTCCCCAATTTGCTTCCGATGCTAACTCATCTTTAGAACAACTACAACAACCGTCAACCAAACCCACTGTCTGACAACGTCAATATGTAAACGTTCTGGTCAGTATGCCCTCACCAGCAGGATTTGCGACCGGGAAATCACATACTACATAATCAAGGAAGCGGGTTATATGCACGAGGCTAATTTGTGATACAGAACTACAGCAACCCCCGTCCTGCTGGACGTGGCGGCTTCGGCCGCGGAGCCCCTCAGGGGCCAGGACAGGTAGCGCACTGGCGCGAGCAGGCCGAAGTAAGCCCTGCATCACTAACCTTGCCGTAATCATGCTATGATAGTGGCTGACTAAGTTACAACGAATAGATCCATTTGAAGAAACGAGAAGAGCAAGACCAGCTCTTCAAGGTAAGCCTCAACACATATGCCCTATCACGCCAAGCTAACAGTTGATTTAGGAGACTTGCACCCAGATGGTAGTGAGTTCTGTCGATTCTTCTGAGTGTGAAACTATGTCCTGATTTATTGTGACATAAAGCACTGGGAGGAACAAGAGGCCGTAAGTAATGCTCTATCCATTGGAAGATCTACTGACTGACCGTTACAGCTGTGCCCTGAAGCCGCTGTAAGCACACATCTGCTTTCAACAGGATCGGAAGACCCAGATCGACGTGAGTTAACGTGATATAACACCAAATTCATGGTACTGACACAGATCATTAGGCTGAGATGGAGAAAGTCCGAGCGGTGAAGGCATAACCAATATTTTCATCATGAGGGTCTCAGATGCGAAGCACGCAGTGAGACCACTTGCCCGTCAGGACAACTGAAGTACCAATACCTATGTATTGTGAGAGAGGATGTAGCAGCGCAATTGAAGAGTCCCCAGGACAATGTTTCTAACTCTCCTTATCATCACATGTCATTATCGACATTTCACCTGCCTCCGAGACTCCCACTCGAGGTGCGACTGCCTAATTGTACAGCCCACATCAGACTGCTCACAACTACAATATTCCTTCAAGCAAATACCTCATCGTGGTGGAAATTACCCAGGAAGTTTCCAGTCCTTCAGCAGTCTTATTTGCGTGCGGTGCTCCCGAACCAGTCAATATGTTCTGTCAAGACTCCGAAGCCGAAGTTATTTCCCCGACATCTGTAAATCTGAGCCAGGAATCAACAATGGCCACCCAATTGTTTGGTTCTCTCTAGTATTTTGCGAAGTCCACTAAGTCGATCTCATTGTAAACACGGACATGATACAATCACCATCCGCGAAGAAACCTGCTACAGAAAATAAAGATATATAAAACTATAGTAATTAAAGTATTTTATAGGTCATCTTAGGATAGGATTGTATAAAGTTATATAAAATAAGAGAGTTTATTATAGTTTATTTTATTTTACCTAAAGTTTAGAAGAGAGAAAGCTACTACAACCTTTACCCACCCGTTGTGACCAGCTTTGTATTTCGCAAAGTCTTCTGAGCTACCATCTGTCCCATCCCTATTCCCCCGTCCCATAATCACTGTCGTTGTGTACGTCGCCGTAAACTACTTCAACTCATTATCCCGACGGACCAGAAGCTTAACGGCGTCCTCTGCGACAAACTCTGTGGCATTTGAATAGTACACGCAGTTCTCCCAAGGGCTCAACTCTCCACGGAAGCGATAGGAATTATAGTCGTCTTGGCCCAGGTAGCTCAAATCTTCTATAAACTCCCTGGCAAGTCCCTGACTTGCTTGTTTCATGGTGTCGCTACACGTATCTTCCCAAGCAATCTCAACATAGGCGTCCTCACAGTCGTAATAAACCGTATGGATATCTTGGTCGGGTCTTCTCAACCACGGGGTGTTGTTATCAATAATCCATACTTGAGGTGTCCTATTGCCGTCGGCTGTATGATAAAGCGCCTTTGCTAACATCCCACGTGGCGAATTCTCCTCAATCATCTCACTTAGTCGATGAGGCAAATTGGTGTTCCAGCTTGGGTCAAACTCGAATGCCACATTTGACACGTCAAGAAAACACCAATCTTTGGTAACCAGTGGAATCCACATATCGAGAAATTCATATGACAACTCGGGGGATTCCCAGTTGTTCCCACGAATGCAAAATATATCTTGAGACGGACGTACGGCCAGCTTGTGTTCCTGGCTACTATCGTGACTGTACAGATATCCAAGCTGAACATCGTTTCCATCATTTTCGCGCGAGATCGGCTGAGGACTGTCCTCTTGGAAATTTATCCGGACCTTGATCGGATCATCAATTTTCAGATGACAGTGAACAACCTCTCTGGACTCTTTGCAGGCCGTCCATAGACCCACATCCCAGGTATACGCAGATGGGTTGGCGCTGTTACTGGAGTGGTCTGAATCTAGATCTCGGTTTTTGTGCTTAATTTGGCGCATTTTCGTGTCATAGTCGTCTACATCAAATAGCTCGACATAGTGGAGAGCTTTGCAATGTTGCTGAAATGGAAAGCATGCTGCCTCCCAGATCTTGAGGCGAAGTTCGGTTGGTAGTCTTGAGAAAGGGTGGAAAGTAGAAGATGCCATGATGAAACTTGGGGGTAGATGGCGTCGAGGTTGTAGGAGACAAATAGGGTGTGGTTGTGGAAAAGGCAGTATTCTTTGGTACTTGAGGACGAAAGGAAGAAAATTACAAATGAGACGAATTTGGTTTCTCTTTAAAGTACTGGAAATTTAAATTATGCTTTCGTGCATTTTCGCAGACTAAGTTTATGGATGACAGGGTGGGTATGTATAACTGAAAGAGACTTTTTGAAGCAGCCAGTTTTCTGCTAATACGATAACAAAGAACAGATTGCATTGTCCATATTTTAAGCACAGCATGGCTTGACTCGCACGAATCCTAACATGAAATGTGAAGTTAAAGTATGGCAAAAAACTTTATCTCGACCATGGGGTGCGAGGTATCTCATTTGTCATGTATCTTGGCTTGGGTTCCCTGTTGCGAATTTCTTATCGAAGGGAGAGGTTTTTCAATTTAAATCATCTTGAATAGATTTTAGAAGAGCGGAAAATGTTGGAATCTTTATACACCCATTGGCCACATCGTATTCGAGATCTTGTTCAACTTCCTCTTTTCTTCGTCGACCCATCTTCATATTTCAATGACAAACTCTCATCAATTCATAACGCTACGTAACAATTTCTGTTCTCAATTCTGAAGCCGTCTAGTAAAACACCAAGCATCGCACCTCGATGCTCTGCCGACCAGGCGCATCCGCCGGTGTCGCAGGGTCCACGAACGCAGTGTGTGGAGTATAACCTGCGATTCCATGCTGTCCACCTTCATGAACCTCGCTCTTCGAGTCAAAACACTTGATCAGCATAACCTCCTCGGGCGTCATGTCCTTTGCGTAGTAAAACTTGTGGCTGTCGTTTGGCGCAACAGAGTACGTTTCGCCCTTGACTGAGTAACCCTCTGTGGAAGCAAGAGTTGCCTCATCGGGGAGAACTTCCTTGCCACGGTCATCGTCATCGTTATCGTTACGGTTGGGGTAAAGAAGATCGACTTTGATCATGTCTTCTGGCTTGGTCGTTCGCCAGTCGATCACGGCTAAAGGGAAGTCTGATGCGGGGTGGCCGATGGGGCGCCAGACATTGATGATCTGATATCGTCCCTTGAGAAGCTCCTCTGTCTCTGAGGGATCTGTGTGTCGCCTCACTCGGGCTTCAGCCGCGCCAGGGGTTTGATCAACGTGGACTTGCTGCACTGGCTGTCGAGGGCTGGACTTCTCGCGCCTGCGGATGGTGTGATCAAAGATGACAACTTTCTTGATGGCAGGAATCCTTTCTTTGAGCAATGCCTCGACTTCAGCATAATAGCCATTCCTTACAGCCGCGTCGTCGGTAAACTCGGTCTCTTTGGCGGGAGTTTTGAAGACGTCGAAACCAGAGAGGTCCACGTCGAAGGCAGTGATGGCGGCGGCGTTGCGAATGTCGATAACATCGCGCTTCTTGTGGCTGCGTTCAAAGGAAGTTCGGTCCACATCGACTTTAGCCCAGGGCTTGATTCCGTTGCCGTTTGAGTCGACGCTCGATGTCGGGTCAATGTAGTTGAAGACTCCGGTAGTCATTTTGGTGGTTGTGAAGTGAAAAGATCTCAGCTGGGTTGGGTTGAGAAGTGGATTGAGGATAGATCGTGTTTTGATAAGTCGTGACATGCAGTGTTGAAGTTGATGAGAAGGGAGTGAAGCTGAGGTTAGCTTCTAGTTATATCCAGATACTGAGGAAATACTTCGGTCTGTTGCGTAAGAATTCCGTCTTCATTTATCCCACCGTCGTTCATTTGTCATCGATTGAGGTCCCCACAATTTGTCAGCTGTGGCGATGACGTCTGCGGGGAAGTCGAGGCGCGCTAGTACACTAACCGATCACGCCATCTTAAAGTGGCAGAGCTGCGATTCTAGTTACTGTCTTAACCGAGCAAGATTATCAACAGGTTATCAGTCATATCCCGTTGATAATCAATTTCACTTTTGGTGTTTTAACGTTGAAAGTTTTTCTCTGGCTTACGATACTTCTTTAACTCGTCAGCTTTGTCGGATATGAAGCCGGAAAATATTCTATAGAATTGTACAACGTTATATGCTGGTCGCAATCCCACGAAATGTAGGCAAGTTCAGTTTGCACATGGATTTTCCAAGTATCAAAAGCACGCAGTTGACTCAGGGAGACAAACAATTTGCCGAATCAGGTAGTCACATTGATCTTATGGTAAAGGTGCAATTTGAAGTTTAGTATCAGCAAGGATCCCTTAAAAGATATGAGATTGGTCACATCAAGCCTACCGACCACCACGCTTCGCTATGCGATAAGAATCAAACTATTATTACATATTGAAAGGAAATTACGTTCGCATAATGGTCCTTCAAAACGCCTTTACCTCTTCAGTTCCCACCCAAGGAACTGTGCCAACAAATCTCTCTGGGCCCTCGACGCATGTCAACCTCGGTGACTTGGCCATCTTGGGTGCTCCCAACCCAATCAACATATTCTGAATAACTGAGATACCAATGACATACTTGTCGACGAACTTGAAAACTCCAGTCTGCCAAGTCGCGCTTGATGTTGCGCGGCCTGCGCCGTCGCAGGCTTCCACTACAGTAGCCATTCGTGAAGCCTGATAGGATTGGAAGGCTGAGGCGAGTTGGGTCGCAGTGGGTGATGGTGTGCTCTGACGGAGGCTGTAGAGTTGGTTGACCAGTGCCACGACATCGATCAAGCCGTTGTTGCAACCAGCCCCTGTGCTGGGCGTGAATTTATGCGCCGAGTCGCCAGCGAGAACAACCCGACCGCCCCAGCTCCAGTGGTTGACGACACCTTCTTCGAGACTAACCAGGCCAGATTGCGTGCGTGCGCTAAATGCCTCTTTGAGTGTGAGCTTTCCGCCAGGCGTAAGAGGTATGTGTCCCCATCGCTCGACAAGGGCCTCTTGGTCCGCCTCAGTGTATCTTACTCGGTCGCGTGTAGGTGTGTCCAACTTCTCATAAAGTCCCATAACTGCAGAGTCCTCGCCAGAAAAGAGCTGTGTTGCCGCACCAGGGCCGTGAGTCTCGCATGTTGTCCCAGGTCCAATACCCGCAAGCTTTGTCGGCATACGCAACCAGAGAGCACGGAAAGTGGTGAGGAAAGGCTTCTCGTCGTTGACCTGCTCTGAGCCCTCAGCCAATGCAAGAGCGCGCATCTTCTCACGAACAAAGCTATGGGCACCGTCGGTTCCGATGACGATGGAGCCTTCGTAGGATGTTCCGTCGTGACATGATACTTTGACGCCGTCTGCGCTGGGGATGATGTCGGAGACCTTTTTGTTGGTGAGGATCTTGCTCTTTTGAACGGGAGAGAAAGATTCGTAAAGGACATGAGTAAGGTCTTGACGGCTAACCACACTGGGGGCCTTTCCGAGTCTGTACTTGTCAGAAGTGTAGGTGTAAAAGGGCTGAAGAAACTCACAGCTTTTTGATCAGAAGGAACCAATTCACATCGCCGAGAT
Source organism: Fusarium sp. VM40 (assembly GCA_954870535.1). NCBI lineage: Eukaryota > Fungi > Ascomycota > Sordariomycetes > Hypocreales > Nectriaceae > Fusarium > Fusarium sp. VM40. The sequence goes on from CATPAH010000009.1 coordinate 1,096,319, forward strand.
CGCTGCCCTTGTGATCTTGACGGTGAATGACGCCTAGAGGAGAGCTAACTTTCTCAAGAGACTCGCCGAGGTCGAGTTGGCTGAGAGCGCGAATGCCCGTGGGGCTGAGGACGAGGTTGGAGCCTGCATCGATAACAGCACTAGGGCGACGCTCGAGGAGGATAAAGTCGATGTTGGCGCGGGAGAGGGCGTGAGCGGCTGTGAGACCAACAGGACCGCCTCCAACGACGATAGCTTTGAAGCCTTGAGAGGGCATGTTTTGGTGTAGAGATAAGCGGTATTGATGTTGGGTTATAAGAATGATGATAAGAGATGATAGTTTGAAGATGGAAGAGTAGGGAAGACTGCAAATAAATACTGTGATTAGGTAGGAGAGGGATGATTAAGTTGTTGTGTGTCGGGGTTTATGTTTTGACAGTGACATGGCGCTGATATATATCATATTCTCCGGGCGGACTTTATCGCAGGTCGCATTGACATTGAGTCGCTGTCCTGTCTTGGTGGAATGGCGCTAACGGCAGTGGCTTCGCACTCGCATACGATTGAAATGCCCGATTGAGGAAGGGATCGTCAATTCAAAGATCCACGTCAATAAATTCATATCTTTTCAAGATTTCTCCGACGAATAGTGAAGCCTGATATCAGAATTTTTCTCTATTGATACGTGGTCCAATGTGGTCGCTTGTCTTGACCGGAGCTACAACTCGCAGAGTATTATGAGGATAAGCAATAGACGTCTGTCACTTACTGCCCCTTGGTCGCGTAAACAGTAAACGATAGCTATTGGCACCTAAAATGACTCAATACACAATTACTCGCATGTCTATCCCCAACAGTAACGAATGGAACAAATTACGCACTCGACTTTCGCACTCGCAATTTCTCCATCTTCCCAGGATCGCCCTTAGCGCCGATGCCGTTAACAACCATTAACGGCTCGCGATCGAAAGGCTTTTGATTGGTTCGCATTTCAAGGTATGTAAGCTTCGCACTCGGCAGACCATCAGCCCTATGACGACACCATTTTGCACCAGCACATGCTAGCTGGTTGGGTGCAATTGAGAACTTTTGCCGTTGAGTCATTTGGGATTCACATTCAAATGTCAAACGGAGAGTCTCATATCTCCTTTGCCCGAATGACCTGTCAAAACTTCTGCCATTTACTACAGGGGAACATAAAAAAAGGATATGATCTGTCTGCTGTGATGTTGTGATAGTGCGCTGCAACTGAAAACCATGAGCTCTTGCGACGCGCATCCGAAGTGGGAATATCGTAGTCATATGCACTTCTTCATTGCACCAAGTCCTTAATACTCTTTGCCTCACTACTTCACTTCTTGAAATCCTATGGCGCCCCGGGTTGAAGAAAATATGCTTGTAAATAGTCATTCTCTATATTGGGGTATTGTATGCAATATGGCTATTCTATCGAATGAAACTCCTCATTCCTGTCCTTATTGTGGTGTCTTCTTCTTAAACCACATACTCTTAACGAAGTAAACGACGCTGATAGCCAGTCCCAGCCCGGCAAAGCCAACACCCATGTAGAACGCTGAGCGGTACCCAACCAGTAGATCGTGCTTTGACTCTCCGCCTGGGCTGGTGTTAACCTCCACCGTAGCAGCAAATCCGAGGCCTAGACTGATACTGTAGTTGACGATTGTGCTGACTAGACTTGCTGCAATGCCCTGATGCTCCCGCTTGACCGAGTTGGAGAGAATCAGCGTCGCGGCAGGGAAGGACATATCCATGCCAAAGGTCATGATCACTAAGCCGAAGAAAGACTGGTACCAGTAAGATTGCTCAGCGGGAGCAGTCATCATCAGAATAGTGCCAGTTGTGAAGGCTCCGAGAGCGAGCAGCATGACAAGGGCAGGATGCGCCACATGCAACAGCCATGCAGTTGTCAGAGCAGCGCAGGCACCAGAAATCGCCACAGGGCTCATCCACGCGGTGGTGAGCAGGGGGGACGCTCCTCGCACAAGCTGGAAGAACTGCCAGGTGTAATACACCCAGATACCAAAAGTTGCCCAACCGCACACAATGCAACCTAGGATATACGCCACGTCGCTCGTCAAGGCGTCGAAGGGAATGAGAGGATACGATGCGACACGGAGTTCGATGTAAAAGAAGACAGGGACCAGGAGAACTCCGATGATGAGGAGTACATAAACCCAGGGCTTGTCCCAGCCGTCAATCGGGGCTTGGTTCCAGGCGAAGTTGAAGAGAACGAGAGCAGTGATGCCAGTAAAGGCGCCAAGGAGATCAAGCTGGCTAAGAAGCTCTCTCCATGTTCGATCGGCAGATGATAACTTGGCGGGTGGGTCCGGAATGATGAAATATGCAAGGACGGCGATAAAAAGAAGACCAAGGGCGAATGAGTAGTAAGTCCAGGGCCACCAACTTGGGTCGCCGTGGACAAAGAGTCCAGCAAACAGAGCGCCGAAAACACAACCACCCGGTGCACAGGCTCCAAAAAGGGCAAAAGCAACAGCTTTTCTCAAGCCAGGCTTGTAGGAGGCACCCAGAATAGCGAGTCCGTTAGGCATGACGAGAGCTGGTCCAATTCCTTGGAACACTCTGGCGAAGATGAAAAGGACATGATTGGAGTAGCTTGCTAGACCACAGATCATAGACCAAACGGCAAACCAGACAAAACCAATGAGAAAAAGGCGCTTGTAGCCAAAGAGATCACCAAGACGTCCAGAAAATAGAATAAAAGTTCCGACGGTGAGACTGAATCCGGCGATCAACCAGCTTAGCTCGGCGGGATTGGTGAGGTTAAATGAATCGCCAATGATGTGAATAATGTTGAGGCAATTTCCTAGCGCAGCTTGTGTCATGAACTGGGCCATACATATAATCGACACGAAGAGGATTTCACGCGGCAGTGAAAATGTCTCTGCGACCGAGACGGTTGACTTTGTGCGTGTGAGCTCCTCCTCATCGCGGCCCATCAGCGTGTTATCATCTGAAGGTGCGTCTCTTTCGGAACCAGGCTGTAAGCCTTGTTCTAGTCTAGTTAGCCATGTCTCTTTGACAGTTTGGGAGATGGACTCACCCTTTTCAGCTTCTGTCATCATCGTAAAATGTTGTATGAGGGGTACGATGAGGTGCTGAGCTTATGATAAGGGAGGATACTAAGATTGTATATAAAACCTGGGGAGAAATCCGGCAGATTCTGTATATCCGGTTATCCGTAGTTCCGGGCCAATAAGCATGACATCAGAGTTACTTTACCATTCTACCGGATGTAGCGAGATGGTTTCAACATTATTAATCCATGGATCTGTCAGATTATCTAAGATTGATGTCGGATATGGGCATAACTGCCGTAGTCTTGTATATCCGATCTGACATTAACGGTTCCTCGGATGGAATCAATTTTTAAGTTTAGCACGCAGTGGAGTCGTTCATCCTGGGATATGGAGTGTCATAATTTGCAGCGACCTATACTCATCGAATCTACAGTAACCGTGGAATGCTAGCAGGGGGGGCATTACGTTGCGGACGGACAGACATTCCTTCGTATTACAAAGAAATCCTACTGATCTTATGAAGCCAGTGCGTAGCTAAGTCAGCCTGGACGGTCAGCCAATGGAGCATCTTAGACTGTTCATGATTGCCCAAGTCAGAATACATGGCATCAATGTTTTGGAGGTCGGATTAATATCACGGGAATCATATGTTGACATGGTGCTCATGCCGGGTAGCAGCTTGGAACCTTGTCTTTGGTTCCATATGTTTCTACATGATCAGCTGAAAGCTACTTCGCTTTCCATTTCTCACGGTTCCAAGATGAATTTTCTCAGTGTAACTCCACTCCTTTCCCAGCTAATATTTCCAAATCGCGCTATTTAAAGTGACTGGTCTTTTTCGTGTCTTGAACTTCAGCCTGGTAACTTGTCAGAGTGCGTGAGGAAGCACTATCTCTCTCAAAGTACAGAGTCTTGGTGTTGCGGATTTCTATCAAAGTGCTAAATTACGAAAAATACCATTCATAGTAAGTAACACATAAAAGAAGTGAGACTTGCCTACTCTACTATATCGAACAAGTATTTTAGACAACAGTCGTGGTGTAGATCCAAATGCTTAGTACCTTACCCTGTAGTGGCGAGGGATGGGGCTCCACCTGAGGTTCTGCCACTCCAGACCGTTTTGCCACTGCTAGCCAAGCTCAATGGCCTGTTCTTGTGAATGTCACCCCACGCAAATTTACCATCCCCCACCAACTTCTCTTATCAGATCAGTTCATCATGGCTAAGACAAAGTCCAAGAAGCGCAAGCAAAACGCTCAAGCTCAAGCGCAAGCTGAGAAACCTTCCAAAATTGCAAAGACGACACCCGCCTCGATCCCGACGCCGCCTCCCGATGGCCACTTCGAGCCCAAGAACCTCCATACAGTCGTTTCCGAAGAAGAACTCGAGATCACCATCGACACGCTCAACTCGCTAGCTCAATACCCTGGCTTGATCAAGTCAAAGCTCTGCAAGGATCTGAGGGTTGCGGTTTACGACTTTCGACAAGCATGCACGACAGGTGTTAACAATGCTGCCGGTGCGAATCTCACGGCGCAGGTTACTGCTGCTCTTGCCGATCGCAAATACACCGAAGCTCGAATTCTTCTTGCTGAAATGAAGATTCGTGGCGAGCAGCCCAAGCTTGGTGCTCTTTGCCGATGGGTTCGGGACCTCGATGTCATCAGTGGTTTGTCAACTGTGCCAGATCAGCAAGGACTCGTCAAGCGCTCCGAAAGGGAAGAAACACTCATTCGGGTCATTGATGCCGTCCTTCGGGTTTGTGGCCACGAAGATCGAAACCCCAATGCCGTCGTGCAGCCATCATCAATTGCTCTCCAAGAGATTTGGGACCTTCGCGCGGACACACCCACAGAGCAAGTCTACGCTTCGGTGCTCGATGGAAGCCTCGTCGCAGCAGCGCCTGAATCTCTAAAGAAGAACCTCCGAATCATCGAAGTCACACCAGGCCCTAGCCGCAAGCCTCCGAACCACCACGACGCCATCCTATACGCCTCTACTCTAGACGCCGTTCCACTGTCGACCACCCCACCCCCGACTACACATCAGCCACATCCTATTGTGCAAGGCCTCAGTGCTGCTACCAACCTGCTCTATCCCGAAGAGTGCAAGGCCATCATCGCTGCGGGCGAATGCGTCAACTTTGTCCCTGATGCGCCGCTTCGTGAGGATGGAGATATTAGCATCTTGGCCCACAACTTCTACTGGGTTGTCGACACGAAGTTCCACGATACCTTGTGGTCGCGCATCCGACCTTTTGTACCGCTTTCAATGAGCGGCCGCTTAGCCAGGGGTATCAACCGTCGCTTCCGAGTGTACCGCTAGTAAGTTCTGAGAACTCGGCTGTCATTCCGTCAACTAACAAGAGCAGTGTCCCAGGAGCCGAGTATCGAGCACATATTGACGGCGCGTGGCCCCCGAGCGGCATCACGAAGGACGATAAATACGTATACGATGACTCGCCCGCCGAGAAGAAGCAAAGCTCTCTTTTCACCCTCCTGATCTATCTTAACCAGGATTTCGAGGGCGGCGAAACCACATACTTCCTGCCAGCTGCACGAGAGGGTATCCTCAACGCATACCCCGTTCGTCCAGTCATGGGTGGCGCGGCCATCTTCCCGCACGGCGAGATCAACGCGACATTGCACGAGGGTACCGGTGTGAGGAAGGGAGCGAAATACGTGATTCGCACCGAGATTGAATATGATATAGAACCAACGGAAGAGCTCCAGGTTTGAGGAACCAACAAAATTGTATACATGAACGGAACGGCTGGACCGGGGAAAAGTTGATACGTTTATTTATGTCTAATGAACAAAACATTTATCGCTATTTAAGCAGATATTGCAGTCTCACCCTCGGCTGGCTTGCGTCCCCAAACAATGCGCTGAAGATAGTAAGCATGTGCCGCCGCCTTCCTGGCCTTCAACTCTTTCCGCAGCTGCGCGCAGTACAGCACAACCTGCTCGCGCGACCAGCCCTCAAGCAGAGTAGCCATGAAGGAAATATGACCCTCAACGTCGGACAAAATGCTCATTGTGGTGAACCTGCCAATCTCCTTCAATCGCTCTTCCCGAGGCCAGTCTCCAACAGGGACCTTGATCGTCTTGGACTGGATATCCACGAAACCAGCGGCCTTGAGGCCCTTCTCCTGCAAATTGTCCGGCAGAGGTGAAAAGACACGGCCGAGCTTGCGACCGCCTTCGTGGAAGAACTTGCCCCACTCAGCAATTGCGCTGCCATCCTTGAGACTTCCGTCGTCACTGCAGCCCATGGGGTCTCCTTCGTGGCTCTCGATCCAGCCGCCGGGCCTGGTCACTTGGAACGCGCGCTCGTACAGAGCGTACCAGTCGGGGACGCTGCCGTAGAGGAAGCGCATGTGTACAAAGTCGGCCGAGTTTGGAGGGAACGTCCAGTCGAGGGTGAAATCTTCGATCTCGAACTTGACGTTTGGGGGAACCCAGCTAGAGAGCGTTAGTCGCTGGGAGAGTCATAGAGGAGCCGGGTACTTACGAAGGCTGGATGGGCGAGATGTCAGTGCCAATGACCTCGGCCTCTGGGAACTCATCACCAAGATCCATAGCCCAGATTCCAGTTCCAGTGCCAATGTCCAGCACTTTACCAGGCGCCTCAATCGGCGCGAAGTGAAGCTTGCCGTCCATGACCAACGTAGCAGTATGGTGAATGATATCTAGCGCCTCGGAGGCCTGGTTGTCGTTGGAGGCCCAGTACTGAGCCTCGCCTCTATCGGCGTGGTACGTTCGGCCATTGATGGTGCGGTACTGGAGAATGCTGGAGTTGATGGAGGCAGTCGAACTAGCGGCATCGTCGCCTAGCGTTGAATCGGTATCTGAGTTATCTGTATCCTCAGTATTCTACATTGAGTTAATTAAATGAAGCTACTCCATACTCATTCGGTAACTGGGTTAAAGTACCTCCCAGTGTGTAGGCGCGAGCATTTCCTGCGCTGGCGCATTGTCGGCCGGCGCATTCACATTGGCCTCTTGGACAGCTTCAGTAGGTGCAGCACTCATGGCGAAATAACTTTAAACAAAGAATAATCCGGGAGAAAAGCAAAGACGAGCCCGCAAGAAAAGGACAAACCCCCCTCTTTCAGTTGTGTTGGCCCCTGCTTCAATGCATTGTCCATTGCTACTGTTTCGCTGTGGGCTTCCCATTTCAAGGGTCTGGAGCGCTAGCGAAGACGGGGAAGGGCGGAACGATCCACTCTGATGGATTGTTCTTGATCGTGAAGGGGAATTGGTCCGGAGAAGGGCAAGCATGATCTGATCTTGTTTCGCAGTGGGCGGTTTGTTCGGTTTTGGGTGGGTTTGTGGGACGGACATGTGGCCTGTGGAGATGCGGACCGAAGAATTGTTTGTGGACATGGTTTGCCTATCGTTATCAATCACATGTTTTGCATGCATGAAAGTTCCAACACTCTAATAACACTACAGTAAACCAAACACATGTAACAATGGACTTGTAAGCTTGAGAGCTTATTAATTTACAACTATTTAACCGATAAGGCTCGGTCTTGAGAACTCACGCAATCACTTATATCTCAGGACATAACTACAATTTTCAGGGACAGTGAGATTATACATGTCATTTTTGAACCACCCGAAATATTAAAATCTTCCCACCATCAAAAGCAGAAACATGCAATACAACACTCGCCTCGTCCTTCTACTCTCCGTTCTGATACTTACGACATTCTCTATCAATACGCATCCTCTTACTTATTAAAATTTGCTCGATTGTCGTTTCCGGTGGACTCTGGTTTAAGCTGGACATCTCATACCGTAGTATACTCTCTTGACCCGTCCAAGTTGTCACGTTTGTTGCTTTCAGTAGTCGACAAGTCTTATACCATGCTACATCGTGGAGGTCAAAGAGAATGTAAAACAAGGAAAAGACTCATGGAACATAAAAAGAAGGACATGAGGACCGAGCGTGGATCGAACACGCGACCTAGGGATCTGCAATCCCTCGCTCGTACCACTGAGCTATCGATCCTTTTGAGTGTCGTTGGATGAGAATGGAGGTTCGGAATGAAGACATATATAGATTTGTATTTTTAATAGCGACTATACAATCATTGGGCATTATAGTTTCCATCACCGATAGGTTGAGAACCATTGATCATTGCCCCTTGTTTTACAGCGTAGTACCCAATTGCAGCTCTCCGGGCTCGGAGGATTTCTTCTACCGTATTACTAGACTACGCCATAGACCACGCAAGCTAGAAATGGCACAACTCTTTGATAAGCTATCTTGGTGGCTATTTCCGCATCTTTTCTCGGTTATTCGAGAACTTTTGACGAAGCCGTTTCATGAGCTTCCCTATCAAGACTAGAGCTTATTGCGTACGAAATGAGAAGCGGGGTAATCGATAAGTGCGTCGCAGCACGCAACAGCTTTCTGTTTGCTTTCGCAAATGCTCGTCGTCATCATTCCGGGGCTTACATAAGTGCCTTGGCGTTTATATCTAGTGTTGTTGAAGATCTCACAACCTCCATCAACTTACACCTGCAATTGCTCGCCAAGAACCATTGCGGCGATGGGTTTCTTCAAAACAGCACTCCTCCTTGCTGGAGTCTCGATCCAGGCTCTGGCGTCTCAAATTCCCCTCAACGACGCAGACTCACCGCAAGTATCGGCCTTCCAGATCCATCAAAGCTCTTTATTCCCGGATCATGCTATCCGCATCAAGGAGCAGGTGGATGATTCGATATGCGACGCCCGCGTTAAGCAATACACCGGCTGGCTCGATGTCGGAAACCAACATCTCTTCTTCTGGTACTTTGAGAGCAAGAAGGCGCCAGCTACGGACCCTCTTGTGCTTTGGTTGACTGGAGGGCCTGGAGGCTCGTCAATGCTGGGACTGCTTCAGGAGCTTGGCCCTTGTTTGATCAATGAGCATGGCAATGGAACAGTTCACAATCCTTATGGCTGGAATGAGAATGCGAACTACATCTTTGTTGACCAACCTGCTGGCGTTGGATTCTCTTACTTGGATGAAGGGGAGCCGGTCCCTGGAAACTCATTTGTCGCTGCTGATAGTATGCACAAGTTCTTGCAGCTCTTCACGAGCAAGGTATTCCCCGATCTCAAGGATCGGCCGTTCCACATATCTGGAGAAAGTTATGGAGTAAGTAATGACATTTGACACGATCGCGATCCGCGACAATAGCTGACCGTTGCAGGGTCACTACATCCCCATCTTGGGAGCCACGATTGTCGCACAGAACAATCTTTACCCTAAGCGTCCTCAGGTAAACCTCGAGTCTGTCCTCATCGGCAATGGCTACGTCTCACCTCTGGATACCGCATTTGGATATTGGGAAACCCTCTGCACTACCAACCCAGGCCTTGACAAGCCCATCTTCAACAGCACCCGCTGCGACATCATGGCCACCAACCTTCCAAGATGTCTCGACTTGTCCCGCGTGTGCTACGAGCATCCTGACCACGCCATCTGCTCTGCCGCGGCTGAAGTGTGCTGGGACGGTGTCATTAAATTCTATGACAGTGAATCTGGATCCGGCGGCAACAGAAACAGGTTCGACATCACCTTCCCTTGCGAATCTGGGGATGATTTGTGCTACAAGGAGTCAGCTCTTATTGACAAGTACCTTAACCTCCCACATGTTTTCAAAGCCTTGGGAGTACCGAAGGCCTTGACGAAATACTCCATCTATTCGATGAACGTGTCCGACGCTTTTGATGCGGGATTTGATGTTGGTATCAGCACTCAGACACAAGTCCTGTACCTGCTGAACAACGACGTTGATGTACTGATGTACCAAGGCAATCTCGATCTCGCGTGCAACACAGCTGGAAACTTGAAATGGAGCAACAACATGCCGTGGAAGGGACAGCCTGCTTATGTTGCACAGCGGCCAAGGACGTGGGGTGCCTGGGGTGAGGAGATCGGCTGGTATAAGGAAGTCAAGATTCAGATGGGTAGCACTGACAAGAAGACGACTTTCTCTTTCGCTACAGTTGATGGTGCTGGACATATGGTAAGTCTCAGCATTCTTCAGCATTTGGAGCTACTAACGGTCATAATAGGTTCCTCAGAGCAAGCCAAAACAGGGATTAGAGCTGATTAATAGGTGGTTGAAGAAGCGTAGCTTTGACGGTTGAGTGCTTTCTTTGGAGCGTAGGCCAAAAATGTATAGTCCCAGCAGAAGGAAAAGGAGTAAGATAGTCAAGAAAGCCAATTGAATGATGAAGCTTTCTTCTGGCAGCTTCTTTATAGTTCAATCATGGCACTCTCGGAATTTGGTGACTCTTCGTAGAGAGATATACTCTTGTCGTGTAATCTCAATGAAGAATTTATTTGACATCTCGTGGCAACCCAGTGAGCCTGGAAATAGCGATTGCAGCCTGTCAGCAATCCCATGGCAGGGATCGACACACCGCATGTTAGCAAAGCACGCAACAGCCCCTCATCTATCTTCAATCTCTTCTTCTTCCAGTCAACGTCTCAAACATGACAGAACACATAACTCTTGATCAGATTCCATCGCTCCATAGCCCCAGTCTGACCGAAAACACTGCGCCCATCCCAATTGAACAAGATGCTGCCGCCGAGCCAGATAATCATGCGGCGGAAGCCCAATATCCAACAGGCCTCAAGCTATGGCTAATCATGCTTTCCGTCGCTGCCGTTCTTGTCCTCAGCAGCATAGACATGAACATAGTCGCGACCGCAGTCCCAAGCATCACAGACCACTTTCACACGGTAGCCCACGTCGGGTGGTACTCATCTGCCTTCAGACTCTGCGTATGCGCCTTTCAATTTGTCTTTGGAAAGGCATACAAGCTCTTCTCTACAAAGCGCGTCTTTCTCCTTGCCAACGCCATTTCGATTGCTGGCTCTTTGCTCTCCGGCGCTGCTACCACGTCCACTATGCTAGTCGCTGGAAGAGCTGTTGCTGGACTCGGATCCGCTGGTTTATTCGCTGGGTGCTTTATCATTGTCGTGCAAACAACACCACTTCGTCGACGGCCGATGTTTCTTGGGGTCATGGGTGCTGTTGAAGGACTGGCTACTATTGCAGCGCCTCTACTCGGCGGCGCCCTTCAAACTCTGAGCTGGCGTTGGTGCTTTTATATCAGTGCCCCAACTGGACTTCTCACATTTCTTCTCATTATGTTGTGCCTCACGGATAGTGCAGAATCTTATGAAACTGCGCGCATGACGCTTAAAGAAAAGGTGATCCAGCTTGACCTCTTGAGCAATATGCTTCTTCTCCCTGCACTGACCAGCCTCTTCCTCGCCTTTTCGTGGGCTGGTACAAAGTACTCCTGGCACAGCGGCCAAGTGATTGGTCCTCTGGCCACATTCGCCGTCCTTCTTGTGGCATTCATACTACAACAGATCCGTCGAGGCGATGCATCTGCTCTTCCTCCCCGTCTGATGAAACATCGCAGCGTGATCGCTGGCTTCATCTTCATATTCTGCGTCAACAGCACAGGTGTGGTACTTGAATATTACCTACCTACATACTACCAGCTAGTTCGTGGATACACACCTGTTAAAAGTGGCTACATGATGCTTCCCATAATCATCGCTGCAACCATCGGCTCGCTCATTCATGGTGCTGCCACAAGTGCGTTTGGATACTATACTCCCTTTATGCTGTTCGCCTCCATAATCATGCCAGTTGCTGCAGGCCTAATCACCACATTCAAGATTGATACCAGCTTCGAGCGTCTCATCTTGTACACTGGATTGTCTGGCTTAGCTTACGGGATAGGATTTATTGGGCCCCAAACAGCTGTCCAGACAGTGCTACCCGAAGAAGACGTCCCCCTTGGCTTGTCGGTCATGCTCTTTGCGCAATCGTTTGGTCCAGCTGTGGCTGTCCCTATAGCGCAAGTACTATTTACAAACCGATTGTCGGTTAACCTTGAATCCCTCATACCGGGCATGAACCAAACGAATATCAGCAATAGTGGACTCACGGAAATGGTGGCGAGTGTTCCGCCGTCTAAGTCAAGAGATGTACTTGTGGCGATTGATAAGAGTCTTGGACAGACATGGTATTTGGTCGTTGGACTTGCTTCAACGGCTATAGTTGGAAGTTTGATGACCGAGTGGCGATCGGTAAAACAAAAGCGTGAATGAATGTCAGACCGATCAAAGATTGCGGAATTTTCGCTTGTGACAGTAAGAAGATTGTTGAATCCCAAAGTGTATATCATAATTAGAAAGGAGTGTTCTATATAAGTAGTAAGATAAACTCTGGCTATATCATGCCAGTCAGAAGAAGAGAACAAGGAATGTGTCTAAACCAAAAAATGCATATACTATGCCCCAAAAAGTTCCAATGCCAAACTCCAAGTGTATCAGCTCAATAGTCAAAAACCCTCTTACTCCTTGCCAGGGTACTTTCCGGGGTACCATTTTCCGTCATCGTACTTGGTCTGAGGCTTACCCTCATACTTTCCAGGATACCATTTGCCGTCATCCTCACGCTTCTCCTTCTTGCTGTCCTTCTCGGGGTGGTATTGACCATCGTCGAAGCCAGTCTCTCCGCCTTCATATTTGCCTGAGATGTGTTAGTACTGTGACTTGGAGAGCTTCTGATGGAAACTTACCAGCTTCCCACTTGCCATCATCACGGCCGGTGTCACCACCCTCGTATTTGCCAGGAGACCAGCTGCCATCGTCCTCACGCTTCTCCTTGGCATGGTATTGGCCGTCGTCGAAGCTGGTTCCAGGACCCTCATACTTTCCTGTAACCTGTTAGTAAATTGTCTGAAGCCTGGGTTATATATGCTTACCAGGAGACCACTTTCCGTCATCCTTGCCGGTATCACCGCCCTCGTATTTGCCTTATTTGGTTAGCATTTGAAAGTGTTGGTGCAAGTCAAACATACCAGGTTGCCAAGAGCCATCATCTGCAGGCTTGGCAGTGGGAAGAGCCAGAGCCGTAGCGGCAAAGGCAATGAGAGTGTAAGAGTAACGCATATTGAAGGGTGGTAGAGGGTGATGTATGAGATAAGATGTTTATGAGATGTAAAGAAAAGATAAGAAACTTGAAGCTTAAGCGATTGAAGTTGTAGCTGAGATATTCAAGCGATAGTGGGAGTGTTTGCAGCGAAGGTGACTGGAACTGTTGGAGAGATGAAGATGTTGAGAGTGATGATTTGGATCGATGAAGGGAAGCACCTGTATCTTATATACTCAATCAATTGCTACCGAAATCAAGATGAGTGGCATTGTTCTTGACTTTGGACTCGGCCTCTAGCTTAGTGGTGGCCGGCGCAGCAAACACCACCGACGACATGGCTGAACAGCACCATGCCAAAGTACGCAAAGGTCAAAAGTGGCAGTCAGTAAGGCTGAGCCATAGCTTAGGGAGCCGCATGGCCCTGTCACACCCGACATCAGTTCAGGGAGGTTACTATTTTCGGGTGCCCCGAGCTCTGGCATCCTCGCACAGTTCCACAGGACATCCCATCCCAAGCTGCTGCGCCTGGTCACAAATAGTGTCCATTAGCACTACAGTAGCTGCGGACACCCACTCTGGACTTGGCGGACTGGGCTACCATGGGACCTTCGATCGCGAGACCCTCCTCTCCGAAGTGGTGGAAACTAATGCTGGAAGAGGGTTGCGCCCAACGGAGCTTCGAAGAAGCACTTTACCCCGCAAGATGATGGCTCTGAAAAGTCGGCTCTTGGGCTGAGGGACTAAAGGTGTCGTCCATGTCAGCTGTGCCACCGCCGTGGTTTGTGTGCTGACAGTCAAAAGTCTTGGCTTGAGTAAGCTGTCAGAGAGGAATGGATCCTTCTCGTATGTGCTGACAATAGAGAGGAAAACGTGTTAAAACTTGGATCGAGGATTGTGTGATATGTTGGTGCAAACTGTAAATTTCAAGCCCCAAAGTTCAGCTTCAAGGCAGGCTCGCATTTCCATCTACGCGGGGCCGTTCAATGGCAGAGACTTAGACCAAGCCAAAAATAAGCTCAGCTGACCCCATGATCTAATTATCCAGTCCATTTTGTTACTAAACCTGAACCATCCAATTGCATCACCAAATTCTAGTCTCACAAACAAAGTCAAAAGACAAGCTGGTGTTTCTTAGCTCATTTTGGGGAGGTACAAGAGGCCTCGAGGTGAGAAAACGCCTTGCTGATTGAAACGGTGTAGACAGAAGTCGCGAAAATGAAAGCCCCGAAAGAAATGAGGGTGTTGATGATCAAGACATACAGAAATGGTGCCAGCAATACGAGATATCGCGCACTACACATTAAGAAGTGCAAGAGCAAACAGGATCTGGGATGTCCATACAGTCTGGAAGATAGTTCACTTTTACTACGTAGTAACAGCCAACCAGGCTTGATGATGTTTTAGTTTATCCTTTCATAAGAACCCATATCATCAGTGAATAGACATTTTGTTCCTTCAAGCTGTGTCTGCATCATGATTTTGAGAGGGATTGATAATGTTCATCATGATACCTTCAATTGTCCCCCCCAGGTTGGTCTGGTCGACATGACACCATCTGCAGGGTTGACAGCTCATCGATCGGGCTCAGCCTCAGCGCCATCAGCCCCCAAATCTGGCCAGAATACAACGTGCCATGTTCCTCATTCCACTGTTAGACATGGAAACCTGTGTTTTGTACACTCAACTGCCAGTACCTAATATATCCTCATACCTGCCTTGATGATGCGCTCTCAAGAATAACACAGTTTTCAGGATGTATCAAATGATCGTAGACTAGTCTCGGGGTTTCTGTAGATTCGCAGGTAGTTAGTCCCTCATTTTATCACTGGAAACAGCCTAGCAGTGGCTACTCGGTAAGCCGGAATGTTTAACCTTATTGGTGCTTCTGACTGGTAGGGCTGCTCAACGGTTCTAAAATAAGCACGAGTTGAGATGTGACGTTGTAGCAGGATGAACACAATCACGTTTCGGGATTACTGGAAATGACATAGATTAATATGGTATACCTTTGCGGTTCTATCTCTTATTAGTATCGAAGGGCCCATCCTGAATCTACTATCGATAGCACAAGACTGTCCTTTATCTTTCGTCATACGAGCTGTGGTCTGGACTTGAGACTTGACATTCATAATCATCTCAAAATTCTGGGTGGCTGTGTACTTTGCCACGTGCGGGTATATTTCTCTGTGCATGATTACTATGACAGCTTTAGCAAACTGTTCGATCACCACAGAGAGGAATTGTTGCTCGAGGAAGTTAATTACTGCCTTTGCTTGGACCATTGACATACACATTCAACGTTCATGTTGAGCTAGTCTGTCATATTACTCCATCGACGATAAGACTTGAAGCTTACAACATTCGTCGCAATCGTATTGATTCACTTCAAGCATCGAGGGCGGTTCTTAGCGTATGTTGAGCCCGGCTACAATTTTTGTGCCCTAATCTCGAGCACCTTTCATCTCGTACAAGATTTGAATCACGTCGTCCAAAACCCTTGACGACATCGAATCCACGCAACACCGTGTCGTGCATTGTTTGCAAGTTGTTGATTCAAGGTAACATGAATATTATAAATAAAGAGACAACACGACGCGTTATGAAACTCAGCCACAAACACACTCATAAACTCTTTGGTATAGATTGACGAGACTCACTCCCACGGACTCACGATGTGTATAATTCTCCAAATTATTTACGTATGCTCCTTTTGCAACTTTGCCATTACGAACCGAACCCATTACAGATACTGCGATCAACCGGGAAGAGAGAATGTGTGCGTCATAAGCAGGCGCCAGCTTGTAAGAACGTTGAGCTGGCAGTATTGCCGACGGTGCAATCGCGCCTACTCGGATGATCCGATGCTGCTGGATTTACCACTTTGAGAATACCTTTTATGGAATATACTAGGAGAATACGACAATCGGTTGGGGTGCTAGGGTGGTGAATATAGTGTTAATTGCATCGTATTTGTTTGGCTTGGCTGCGGTAACTTTATGGGATGAGCTCAGTAGTTGTTGAGACCTATATCTTAGCAAAGTCGGTGGAAGAAACCATAAACTCAGCCAATGTAGCTACTGAGTCTGTTATTGTTTAGAATTGGTCCAGGTACCAAAGTAGCGATATAATAAT
This sequence comes from Fusarium sp. VM40, assembly GCA_954870535.1. Lineage (NCBI taxonomy): Eukaryota > Fungi > Ascomycota > Sordariomycetes > Hypocreales > Nectriaceae > Fusarium > Fusarium sp. VM40. Next base: position 1,112,460 of record CATPAH010000009.1, read on the forward strand.
GCAAAACCCATTCGCCTTAGGCTACAAACTGCGTACATGAAACAGACTCAACCTTTTCGCCAACCCACTACATAACTCTCAAAGGGTCATTTTTGAAATATATGTTTCAATATCTCAAGTAATGATCGAACTTATGATATCTGTCAACTTCTCAGTCTGGGTCAGTTGAACCATATGACCACCATCAAGTCTGACAATCTCACTACCCGCTAGCTTGGCGCCGGATTCCTGGAAAGAAACAGGAAGTAACTTGTCCCCTTCACAAATGATATAGACACTTGGTACGTCTCTCCAGCCACAGTACTGCAACTTTGTTGAGTATCCCGTGAAAGGCTGATGCTGAAGTCCGGGAAGCCACTTATCAACTTGCTCGTCTGGAAGGTCGCTAAAAAGTAGACTTCTGGGGTCTTTGCATGACTGTGTACCATTCGCTTCCTGAGTCAAAGGTCAGCAAGTGAGTTCTGTCGGGGTTTGGAGATTTGTACATTAATGTCGAAGAAAGGTAGTTGACTCAGTTCAAATCCCTCCGGCTGAACGCCAGCGGTGAAGAAGATGATCTTTCGCACTCCACCAGGTTTTTCATTGGCATCTCGGGCTTTCCGAGTAAGGTCCTTGAGAGCAGCGCTCCCGATAAATCCAGCCGCAGAGTGCATAACAGCAATGACGCCATCGTCGCCCGCCTGTTCTACTACAGGAACAAGGTCTTGTCTGACACCAGCGATATCATCGTCCATAGTCGGATTATTCGGAGGCGTGGTACCTGTGCTTCTGATGCTTGACGTCACAGTTCTGAAGCCGCGAGTGGCGAGAGCATCGGCCAGAGGTTTGAAGACGGCAGGGCCTTCGTAGAACCCGGGGATGATGAAGATCACAGGTGACATATTGATTTCGGTGTAGAGGAGAAATTACTCGAGTCCCTGAGACTTGGCTAGGCAGTGGTGTAGGTTGCTTCTTATACATTTATCTTATTGGACTTAACCCTATCATAAGCACTGTCTTGTCTTTGAGTAAGCCCTAGGCTTCTTCCAGTATACTGTATGTTTGGAGCAGTGGCCTACCCGATCTACCAATTAATCATTGACTGCTGCCTATCCTCGAACCAGTCAAGTTGGCGGCATTCTGTTGTACAAGACAACAAGATGATAATCGACCCCCAGTGCATGAGTTGGAGAACTTTTAGTGGTCCGTGTGCGATCGCCCCACCATTTCCCGGCCTCAACCACTGAGTGTTAGGCTGTTTTTAGGTTAAATTAGCGGACCTGCAGGCATCTTAAGCTTGAGGCCAGCCCCTCATATTTCATTATCGCTTTACCGCGACGCGACGCGACGCCATAACCACTTAACCTCCTAAAATTTTGACTCGAATAAGGCAGACATGGCTTTTCACGACAGCTCTCCCACCGGGATAGTAGAGACCGACTCTACCTACCTCGCTCTTCAAACCCCAGCACAACGTTCCTTGGCTCTCAAAATCAAACGATACGCGGGTCAATTTCCCTGGGAGATTGTACCGCTCTGTGATGAAACGACGTGGACTCAGGGGCTCCTCGACAAGTTCATCGAGCTCATCGCCAAAAACTTCTCGGGCCAGCTTAGCAACTTAGACACGAGAAAGTTGCGATCTATCTTGATGAACAGCGTTGAAAGAAAGGATCCTGATAAACGACGTACTCTCGTGCAAAGCGATGTCGCCTTTGCTCTTACCGAAATGAAGAAATCAGAGTCACAGCATGAGAACAAAACACCCAAGTCGACTAGGAAGACGCGCGTTTCCTCCATAAGCCAGACAGCGCGCGGGTCTGCAAAGCGTGCTCGAGTCGAAGAAGAAAGCCCTCGCGCTACTGTGACGCGTTCATCCAAACGATTGAGAGGAGAGGTTTCAACTGACGTGCCTCGACTCTCCCCCGAAACTCCAGTCACCAGACGGAATACACGCCGTAGCCAAGCTGTTGCGGTGGTCGATGACACGGCTGTGAATGGCAATGCCGCAGAGGACGCTCAGCAGGACGACGATCAGACGGATGAAGAACCACAGGCTGATCCAGTTGATGAAGAGCTTCAGAAATCCGCAAGGCAGTATGATTCACCAACTGAGTATCACGACGTCGAGGAGAGCATTCTTGACACCGCCCCAACACCAACGCCAGGCCCCGATGAGCTTGACCAACCCTTGGCGAGAAAGATTCAGGTAGCAGAACTCGAAATGACCGATGAAGAGATCGGCAACCGGTTCCGCCACAACCTATCTCTCATCGCCACCAGACTACAGAATGCCAGAGACCGAAAGTTAGCTGAACTCGACGCCATCTGTGACAGCGCAAGCCGTGTCTATGAAGAAGCCTGCAAGATAGTCGACGACCAACTAGCAAGACTCGAGGATCTTCGTGCGGTTCACAGCAGGGCTACAGAAACCTTTGAAAAAGCGCGCATGAAATTCGATAACACCGCTACGGCGATCAAACTGCTCGAGGAAGCCGAGACCGATGGCGACAGCATGGCTGAAGTCACAGGGCCGCTAGAGCAGGTCCTCGAAAAGACTCTCATAAGCTACCAGGAGGCCGAGGCCGAGCAAGATTCTGCTGTTGAAGAGATGGCAAAAAGTCTCAAGACTATTGAAGAGGGCAAGGAATCAATCGACGATGCAAACGCCAAACTTGAGGAGGCGGATAAGCTGAGAACCATGTTCAAGCAAGACCAGCTCCAACAGCGCAAAATCAAGTGTACTATTACCATGGAGACGGATGTACGGGACGATGACGGGAACCTATTTGGAGACTTGACTTTTGGATTTAATGCTGCCGTGCGTCAGCGAAGGGATGATGAAGAGTCGGAATAATGGGGTGAAGGGTAAAGTTTGGACATGCTATCAGCGAGTTATTTCGAATGTGGGGTTTTGGAATTTGTATTAACTCTGGTGGCTATCTCGTTGCTCAAAAAGCTCAAAAATCTGATTTGATATTTATATTCGATATAGTCTTGGTAATATTATACCCTGTTTAAAACACTACTGTGCAGCGATCAGCACGTGGCTTGCCTACCGTGGTAACGTTGTCAGCACTAAACCCCTCCTTCACCGACCCTCCAGTCTTCAATATTCAACACAGTTCAATACCAAGCAAAATGATCAAACTCGTCGCATTCGATCTCGATGGCACCCTCGCGGAGAGCAAGCAGCCGCTCCTCGACTCCATGGGCGAGGCTCTGGCCGATCTCTTGAGCGTCGCACACGTCGCGGTCATCTCAGGCGGCGATTGGCCACAGTTCCAGAAACAAGTCGCGAGTCGTCTGCCGCCGCGGGCAGATCTTTCCAAGCTATGGCTCATGCCAACTACGGGCACCAAGCTTTACACCCACAAGGGCGACGACTGGAAGGTTGAATACGCCGAGTTGTTTAGTGAGGAGCAGAGGAAGAACATCATCGAAGCTTTCAACGCTTCGCTCGACGCCACAGGGTTTCAACCTGAACAGACTTGGGGTGAGCGAATTGAAGATCGAGGTAGTCAAATCACCTTCTCTGCTCTTGGTCAGCAAGCACCCGTGTCGGCCAAGGAGATCTGGGATCCAGACTTTGCCAAGCGAAAGATCATCCAAGCCGACCTGTACAAGCGTCTTCCAGACCTATCTATCAACATGGGCGGAGCAACCTCTATCGACATTACACAAAAGGGCGTTGATAAGGGGTATGGGTTGAAGAAACTCTCTGCGGCGAGCGGTATTCCTCTGGAGCAGATCATGTTTATCGGAGATGCTATCTTCCCTGGTGGAAACGACTATCCTGCCAAGGAGTTAGGATTGCATACTGTGCGTGTGAAGAATCCGGATGGGACATTGGCTGCCATTGCTGGTATTGTTGCATGCCTCAGCGAGACGGGTCCTCTTAGTTGAATCGATTTGGGACTCGTGGATCCCCCACAAAAGACGCAATGGGAGATAGACATGCAGAGAGTCAAAAGTGCAAAAGGGTCGTGAAGGCCGCTATCCTACGTAGACCTGGCCAAGGATAGGATAGCATCCAATAATCAATACAACATCTCGGAAAGAGAGACAGTCACCCGCCGAGATCTACTCGCTGAACAAGTATATTTTATCGCCGCCCATTATCATGATGTATGACATTGAATCAGCCTCTGGGCTACTCCAAGATATGCCTTTGCGTTGAGTAAATGTTAAGAAGAAATAGGTAACGTTATAGAAAAAAAAGTAAAATTAAAAGTCGCTAAAAGAGTATCAGAATCGTAAACGCTGCCACCAAATAATCCTACCACCGCGCCCGCAAAAAAATCGTTCCAAATTCAAAATGTTTAGTTCTCCCTATGCGACTAGTTAGTATGGCTGTTGCCCATTTCCTCGTACCCAGTGGACCTACAAGATAGCTAATTCGAGGTCTCCTTTGATCTTCGCTTTGAGCTCTAGCTCAACGTCGAGGTCCATATCCAATCTCACACGCGGTGCACTGCTCTTGCCAGTCTCTTGACTAACTGGCTGGACAGGTTGCTGAGTCTGTGGTTGAATCGGGGTCTGCTGAGATTCTGCACCAGATCGGTCGAGCTCCTTGTCGTTCGAAGTCTTAGTCATTTGCTTTGACTCATTTGCGTTGGACGAATCGGTTTGCTGATCGGCAGTGGGCGGTTGCTCGTTTTGTGTTGTCTTTGATGTAGCCATTGTGGATTAAAGTTGTCCAAAATAGTGTTGTATATACGCTGGCTATTCAGACTTCTTCGGCAAGTAAGATATAGGTAAGATATATAATTGCAAGGTAAGGAAATTGATCGAGAGATGATGAAACTGCCTGCTCAGTCTGAGTGGCGATGGTCAAAAGTGGACACTATGACGACAATGCTCCATAATCCCAGCAAGGAACCTGGCTGCATGATTGCACCGTACGTCAATGTCGTTGTATAATTCCGTTCATAACTAGGTACCTAGGTCACGATTGTGCATGGTGTTGCACTGCTGTGGTAGGCAATCAAACTTCTAGAATCCCTCAGAAGCAGCTCCAGCCTTGACGCGTTTGTCGCGTGGACAGTGTGAGTGACTATATACACACACGGTAGAGCAGTTACACGAAGTGTAATCATTCTGTGCAAAATGATTTTACTGAGTGAGAAATCGTTGATCCATCTCACCCTCAAGTCTCAAACATGACGCCCCCAGCCCTGAATGAGCTACCTCCGGAGATAATATTGGATGTCAGCGACTGCCTTACATCGGTCGACATAAAGTCACTAAGCCTCGTCGACAAGACTATCCGCCAGTACGTGGTACCACAACTGTTCAAGCATGTCAAGGTTGATTGCCCACTTCCACGAGATCACGTCCTTCAATCCGTGATTGCGAAGTATGGTACATACGTTTCGAGGTTGCGTCTACAAGTGACCTTCTACCCTAATCCTCCCAACTCGAGCTACGATGGTACCAAAGTCGATACCACACATGCGAAAGAAAGATGGTACTGGAATGACTATCCGCAGTCTGTCTGGGCTCGAAATGCGGACGATGTTCCTGTCATGCACCATCTCATCGGACTACCCAATTGCGCCAGTCTCACTGTCTTCACCGATGGAGAAGATGGCTTTGGGATCCGTGGTGGGTGGAGTGAGAATAGAGCTCTAGACATGAGATTTCATGTTTTTGACGAGCCTGAAACCTACAATCAGGTTAGGAGAGCCGAGGGAAATTATGCTTGGCGACAAGCTCATGCCGAAATGTGGCGCGACATCGCCAGATACTCTCAGGTAGAACGGGTCGAGCTCATCAACTTCTTGCCGTGCAAGGCGTCAAGTTGGGTGCAACCAGAATGGGCGGAGTTTCTAGGCAGGTTGGAAGCACTATCCTTACACGCTTATGGCGAGAGACTACCAGTTATAGTTTGTATTCACTAGCTGACAGGCAACAGGCTATGATTTGGGATGTATTGGGCAAGCAAACTCGACTGCAGGGTTCAACACATTCTATAGAGAAATGCCGGTTTTTCTCTTCGCACATACTAAACGGTTGGAACATCTTGAAATCGCATCGCATTATGGTGGATATCTGGGCAGCGATGCCTTGCGATTTGCACCCTACACGCTGCCTCGTCTACGAATCTTGCGTCTGAAAGATGTATGCATCACAGCAAGTTTGAAAGAATTCTTGGGTGAGCACTCTCCGAATCTGGAGAGCCTACGTCTTGACGACTGTGCGTCGGCGGCCTACCCAGCCTCCAGCCCCGAAACTCCGAATGACCCAAATTGGGGAGACTTTTGGGAAGCTGTTCGAGAGGGCAGTCCTGTGCTGCGAGAGGTCATCTGCGAGTACACCGAGATCCGTCCACTGTCTGATGGCTACATCGAAGTCGAGGATGACAGTTTGATTGTCTGGTCTTACGTCGAAATAGAGGCTCCAGACGGCTCCGTATACGATTGCCTCGAGGTAATCGAAGAGAAACTGGCGGCAGGCGACGACAATCGGGAGTATAGGCTATTGATGGAGGAGCTAGCTAGGCGACAACAATCCACCCGGCTCCAATATTTGCCCTAGTCTCAAGGTCTATCGAAGCCTCCAGCTCCCGGACCTTGTTTGTCAAGCGGGTGGAACTCAAAGCTTCCTACAAATATTCCCGAATCAAGATGTTTCTTCGCCCATTCTCTCACATGGTCTGAGTGAACATGTGCTGCATATGCGTCTCTGCTGGTGAACCTGGGGCAGTTAGCAATCGTACTAAGCCCATCTCCCTGGGTATACTTACTTCTCCATGCAGACGAACTCATCTTTACCCTCAGTCTTGTAGAACCTGTATATCTTTGCGCCTTCCTCCTTAGCAGTGGCTTTGGCTACTTCGGCGAGGCATGCGTGAGCCTGCCTATGATTAGCGGTGGTTTGTCGACTTGGAAATAGGTTGTCGGTGACGATACCTCCTGGATCCTGTCTGTATTGACGGCAATGGTAGAGACAGAGAGATATTCTCCAGATTTGTCGGAAGCCATACTGTATAGTTGAGGCAGTCTGTTAGTAATCCGGTAAGAGGGGATGATATTCTTTCTAAATGTGCGTTTGAGCATTTATTGTCCAGAGGCGATGTCTCCAAATCCCGTTGTGTCAATGGGCTCCGCATGGTTATAGCTGAGTTGAAGGAGATGGGGGCGTAAGCACTAGGCGAAAGCTGACTCCTCCAAATTCCATCAGACTCCAACTCACAAATGGCGAGGGATCGCTTTGCTGACTGTGGTTTCTGCGTGAATTGCAGCCTACACATGCGTCCAAGGCACTGAAGAGCCAGTCTGATGGGCGACGGTTATGAACGAACCTAACAATCGCTGGTCATAACTTCGTGTACTCTATTAACCATTATGTAGTAATTACGCTAAGTGTATTCCTCCTCTTCCGTCGCTTCCGTCAACGTAAGACTCAAGTCACGGGGATCTCCCTTCCAGACATGCTGCTCACTTGGAACCGCCGCCTCTTTGCCTCGCGGCTCATTTTGTGCGTTCAGCCGCTGAAACTCCCCTGCCAACGCCTCCATGCCAATGTCGTCGATGTTCTCGCTTACTGAATCAAGGCTGATCGGATAAAGACTACTGTAGCTGCCGTCTTGCAACAAAGCTCGGGTCGTTGATCGAACGTCCTCTACCAAGCTGTTCTCGACCCAACCCTCGCGCTTGAAAGTACCGTTGCGCCATCCCATCGTCATCAAGCCTTCTGTGATTCCGCGAAGTCCTTTGCACCAGGATGCTATGGAAAGGCACCCTCGAGCAGTGAGGATGAACCAGAACTGGGCGTCGGGTGCGTCAGGTTTTCGAAAGATCTCGTTGATCAATGTAATTAGTCCAGGTGTGATGAACATGGTCTGGTGTGTCGATTCGAATCTCAATCGATATAGGTATACAAGTCGTTTTAACTGTTTCGCAGAGGCCTCGTGTGCGGCATATTCTTCAGAGTCCGGTGCTGCGTATCCGTCGCTGCGAGCTTCCAGGTACGGCCGCCAGATGTCAATGATCGCAGTATGATACCAAATGCTACTCCACGGTCAGATTTTTATCTCAAAAAAGGAGTCTGCCTTGCTCACTGCAGTATCAAAACATGATGCGGACAATTATCACTCCTCTTGGCATCTTCTGGTAGATTGTCGGCCCAGTCAAGTAGCAACTGATACATCCGATGTGCGTTAGACATGGGCTGCTGGCTGAAGTTGTTGTAACCATCTTTGAAGGTTTCGTGTATGATCAGCCAGAATTTAGAGATCCATGTGAAGGTGCTTCCCATAGAGTCGTTCAGTGGTGGCCCAGTCGCATCTCCCGGTATTGGTAAAGATGAAGGATGACGGATTTGGTGTTCTGCTCGAAAGTTGATTGAGTGCAAGCTGCTTTCATTTAGTATAGATGTAATGCTACCGTTCATTTGCCACTTACCTATGCCACCCAAAAACACCCCAAGCTGCAAATGACGCTGCAGACCGTGATTCTGCGTCATCGAGATCAGACATCGGAGTATCTTTGTCGCCGAATAGTCCAAGACGAAGACCTATTTCAGCGCTGGCATTAAGATAGTTAAGACCCACTCGATCTTGGCCATTTTGGTTACATGTCAAAACGAGAAGCATTGCAGATGAGAGTGTGGTGACGCTGTTGTGGCCTGGCAATTCCTTCCAACGTACCTCCGCCTCTTTGAGAAACTCAAGAGACAGCGATCGTGCCCTTGGCTCGAACTGTGAGTATGAGGCCTTGTACTGTTAGCAAAGATCCTGATGGAGGTTAAGGCAGGTCGTCTTACGCAAGACCAAGCAAGTAGTGAACTAACGAAGAGTGGCGAGCAGAACCGCCCTCCACCCGATACGAGATCTCTTATCATCAAATCTGCATCGAAAAATGCGAGAACAGGGTGCTCGTTAACAAGATAAAAGGATATTGCCTGCGCTGCAAGTAAGTCGGGAACAGGCACAGAAGTCCATTGCCATATTTTGAGAAACTCCAGTCTTGGGTCCACACGCTGTCCAGCGTCTCCGGTGGAATCACTTGGTGTCGACCATGATTCGGAAGTGGTTGGCGTTCCGGATCTTCGGCTAGGTTGATCTGACGGGGAGTAAGGCGACAACGGCATGGTTGTTTGCTGGTTTGTTAGCCCGGGCCGTCTGTGAGCAGCCAAGAGGCCTAAGTCTACATCCGTAATCTGAAGTGTCTCTAAAGAAGGGAAAGCTCCGGGATAACGCATGTTGAGGTCCAGTTCTATTCGTGAGTCGGCTAGAGCTTCTGCAAGACTTGCGGCTAGAGGGTTGACCGGTGAAGATGTTGCCACCGTGCCAGAACTGACAGATTGCAGAAACTCAGACACGGAGGCTTTACTGCGCAAGTCCTGCAGCATAGCATCGACGCTATCCTCGGGTGCAGTCCTCAATAGCTCGAGGGCCTGCAAAAGATCTCTGAAGCCCTGTCGAAGCTCCAGCATCTTCTCCTGCGACACCTCGGCGCGATAGGTGCATTGTTGCCGGCGGCTGGCGCATGCAGAACATGTTGGTTTGCAGCCATCACACTATAGGGACAAAACTGTTACTCATACATGAAACCGATGAGACAGTTGAGGCAGGCAGGCAAACCTTTGATTTTCTACTGCGGCAGTTGTTGCACGCCACCGAGGTTAAGGCTGTCCGGGGTGCGTCGGGGACGTCGAGTGGGGTATATTGCTGGTCATGCTTGCTCTTGGGCGATTTTCTAGGAAGCAGTTGTCGTTTAGATTTCTGATGTTCCTGTGCTCGCGTGAGCTTGTTTGGATTGTTCATGAAATTCGATGCAAAATGAGTGAATGCCGATCATCGACGGTGAAGATGGAGTTTGAGGTGAGGGTGGCAAATCCCGAGATCGAACGAGATTTCCGCCTGGGGGGGGTCACCTGCAAGATCTGAGATGCAATAGGAAATGATAGGCAGCGATTCGCGCTGCAACAAGGGTCTTGGCTGCTGGGCGGCTGTCGGGCGGCTGCTGGGATGCTGAGTCGGGGAGACAGGAGAAAGGAGAAGATGGCGTCTGTTTGGTAGGTACTGTACTGTGTACTGTAGATGTGTCGACAAATGTAACTGAAAGGGGCTGTGCTTGTTGACTCGTCTTTTTCTCTTGTTCCATTTCTTTGGAAACAGCACAACCCCGCTTTACAATCGCTCCACTCTCGCCTGATTGGGTTGTTCTAATGCACACTGTTTATGGCCACAACAGTCCTAGCGTACTATCTTCTCACAGCATATCTCAACGCATTTAAATAACTCCAGATACATACAGTTTTACCATGATTCCACAAAATTGCTATTATGAAGGTAGTGTCCCAGACGCAAAATTGAAACTGTATCTAATGCTAGAGAGTGCTGATCAGACTAATAATAGGTCATAGGGCTGGTTGGTTTTATCCACCACATCCGCCCCCATAAATGTCCCCATTGGCTGGCTATTGGGTTCCATCCTTACACTTGCCAAGATTTTGAAGATGCAGGGGACCCAAACTGGGATCCAGTATCCTTAAATACCTATGTAAAGAACATTCACCGAGGTCATCACATGACATACCTTATTTGTTTTCTCTGGGTGCCAACTCTCGGAGATCCAGCTCTTTTTCGTATCAAATCTGACCAAAACTAAAATTGACAATCAACAAGACAAATTAACATTCCATCATGATTCCAAAACTCCCAACTCCCACAGTAAGTGCTTGTCATGATTCTACGCTCAGAATCCATTCTGTCGCATGAATACCTTATTGATGTTGCGACCTTTCTCCTCTTCACTCAAGGGCTTTCGGTGCTTTCTGCGCTTACTGGAATCCCTACTCGCCTTTGAAGGTTCATCTGGCTCACCAAAGTGTAAGTCCACGAGTGAATTTATGGTTAGCTGAGAGTCCTTGTGTCGTGGGTCTTGAATAGCATCAATCAAACCACAACCAGGGCTACTCTGGCCTGTTGAAGAGCTGCTGTGTGATTGCGACGAGGTAAGGTGAGCAGCAGACTCATCATGAAGACGTTCATAATAGACTTTCACGATCTCGTTCTCAACAGCTTCTATGTCATTCTGCAGCGCTTGGTACCTGCGCAACAAACCATCGAACTCACTGTCTTTCGGTGGAGCCTTATCTGTGGACTCATGCGTTTTCGTCTGCTTGGGCGATGAACTTTCTATGCTGCGCATTGCCGAGTCGATATCCCTCATCCAATTCTTGATCGAGTTAGGCTGACAGACAGAGCCATGCGTAGTGACTATGTCGGAATAAGCTGTCATGATTAATGAAGACACTGGATTCACTCGATTGTAATGACGTGGTAGGGTGGGTATTGATTGATACTATTGACGAAAACACTGCAGGCGATGAAGAACATTGGCGTTGGCTTTATATACTTTTCGCCTATTGCTCATTTGAGAATTGCCCCAGTCGGATTCAAGTCCATGTTCAGGAACAGTCACCCGATATCAAAAAGACACCAACTCAAGAGAACATAGGTTCGAACGGATACTTGGTTCAGGCTGCTTTGAGGTGGACCTATGAGGAAGAATTTGGTTACTTCACAGAACAGACATTGCTGTTACAGACGCTCTCAGTGCTTTCATGCTGAGAATAAAGCCAGCTTTTTTTTCTTTTTTTTTTTTTTGAAACAAACTGAGGTTCACCGATATGCCCTTTGTCCCTATCTGCAATAATGGTTATCACTTTTGAACGGAAAGGACGTTAATCTGACAATTTGTAAAATTGGGAAGTGACGCTAAATACAGCAAATCGTTGGAGCAGTGTTCTTCAATTAGGTACTATCCTGATCCTGTTTACGAACAAAATTGACCATCAGCACTAGCTTGGGTGAGATGGCCGAGTTGGTTATGGCGCCAGGTTAAGGTTAACCTTAACACCAATTTCCTGGTGGAGCAATCCTCCTGGGTTCAAGTCCCAGTCTCATCAAATGTTTATTTTTGCCCTAATGCACTATTATGCTCTTTTTGTCGCTGCGGTTTTTATATGAATATTTTCTCACTTTCAAATAGCTTGCTGTGGTTGGACGTGTCGATTGACATTCCAAACCAACCTTGATTAAATTTACCAATGTATTCAAAAACTTATGTAAAAACCGCAAGGAAACAGGCGATAGAATGTGTGTGAAATTCGCATCTCTGGGTATATCTTGAAATATCTATGAGCGCTAATCTATGGATGGATATCTAACGTGAATCTAAATCATAACCCAAGCAATAACGCCTGCAAAAACGACAAGTGGTGAAGTGAATGCTGTTTGCAGTCCAAAATGAGCAGCCAAGGAAACCGGTCTCGTGGAAGGCGTCGGCGAAGAGTAGCTCGCGTCGCTGAGAAACGTCTTTTGGTTTGGTGTTGCTTCGTAGCTGTCTTCATTATAAGTCGAGTTCAGAGAGATCCTTCCAACAACTTCATCAGACTCAAGCCGAATGTGTGAGTCAATTTCATAGTTCTTGAGACCTTCCTGCGTCACGACAATTTGACGACCACCTCGAATCCAGTCACCGTATCCACCATATCCAGTATGTTGCCCGTAGCAAAGGTTGATGCCGCTTCCAGTGATGTCCATGTCGCCGGCCTTGGAGTCCCACTTGAAACACCATGAATTGGCATGATCGTGGCCGGAAAAGAGGCCGATAACGCCCGGTGTTGCGACCAGTGCTTGCATCAACGGTAAGTCCTGGTCGCTGTAAGAACAGCCACCCTTCTTGTCCGCGCACCATCCAGCACCTTGTTGGATAACAGTTTCCTCATTAATTCCGGGCTGGTTGTTCTCATCAATGCCGCTATCCTTTTGAAGTTGAAGAGAAGCGTAAACCGGGATGTGAACAAAAGCCAAAGAAGGAATGTTCTTGCCATGTTCCTCGACCAGATCGGCATTGGTCTCGTTGAACCACTCCACGACGCTGCTGTCAACCCAGTTCGGTTGAGCACTGCCTTGATAGTAGAAGCCACCACGGCTATCAAAAAACCAGAGGATGAGCTCCGGTGTGCAGTTGCTGCTGCAATCGGACGCGTATACGGGAAGGTAATAATTCGTTGTTCCGGCGTCCCGCCCGGGAACCATCGAGTCTGTTCGAGATCCCGGCCATGTGTGTTCGCGCTCCAGCATTGCGGAACCGTTGAGGTTACGATTATGATCGTGGTTCCCGTAAGTCGAAGCCCATGTAAGATTTCGGTCGACCATCGGAGCGACGATTTGATCGATGTAAACCGTGCTGTTCGAAACAAATGTGGATTCGCCATTGATAAGGTCGCCATTGAGAACAACTAGGTCCGGTGATTCTGCGTCGATAACGTCGCCCATGACCTTTGCGGTCCTGGCATCCTTTTCGGGGCCTATTGAGGATGCATCTGCTGGTCTTTAGTTTCATGTCGTTGACACAGGTAAAACTGTTCTCATACCTTCGGCAAAATGAAGGTCTGAAAACACGGATATTTGGAATGTGCCGTCTTGCTTGAATTTTAGAGGGTCGAGGTTGTTGTTATCGACTTCGTCGCGTTGGGCTATCGCTCGTAACGATTGTCCTGTAAGGAGGCTTGTGATTGCCAATGTGCGCAACATGGCTAGAAGGAACTGAATATGATGATTATGAAATAAAAAGATATTATTGTGTAATGGGAAATCTTGCACACGTGCGCGGGTGTTGTGCTCAGTGGATGTTCCTGGTTCCTGAATCGAAGGCTTGACCACGAGCAGCCACCGAGACGGGCGACATGATGGGTTTTGATAGCTCGAGGACTACCAGCATCAATTCTGCTACTAGGTAGTATGACGCGTTGAGGCTCGTCGCCAAGCAAACTAGGTGGGGAGTGCATCACATTGGTTTGTACTACGTAGACGATATATTTCGGCGTCCGAAAGAATGAATTACGCGGTCACTAGCTGTTGATTCGCCGTCTCTACTTGCCGTGAGGCTTGGGAACCTAAACTCTAACCTTAGATCTCTTGGCGCTTGGCAAAGGGGGGAAAACTCAGCTTGGAGAACTTCATTCGGCCAATCAACGGCCTGGATAATTGTCAGAGCGGCCTTGGCAAGTCGGAAAACCTGTCTGGCGATTTGCCGAGATAGCAGTGTGCTAGGCGGTGCTAGGCGGTAACGGAATTAGAGAGCTGCTCACTCCATAAGTCCGATCCCCACGTTGGGGATCATCCACGGATCTGATTACTTTATATCCGAGCCTGCACTCAGCCAGGTCCACCGAATCGGCTTCCCCAAACTTGGAGGCGTCTCATGTACGTCGGGGAATTTTAACTAAAAAACCTTCTGAAAGAAGTTCCATACACTTTGTGGACTGTGCGACAATGGGCGATGCCTTCAGACTTGCGCATAACTCGTCGCGTACGCAAAAGCTCAGTAGAAGAAGGCTGAGAAACAGACATACAAACTAGCAAACAAGCAAATATTACCGCCTTCATTGATGCCAATCCATGAGGCCTCTCCCGAAAGATCCGAGTCGACAGGATAATTGGGGCTATAAGCATGACGACATCATCAGCCAAGGCCAAGCCTCATATCACCACGCTCATCCCACTCACGATAACTGCTCTAGCAGTTTGCAATCTAATGTGAAATAAGCCGAAAAAGTCGGACCACTATGTTGGTTAGCTTATCGTAGCACAAAGATTACCAATCAGTGGCTCAGAAATACGAAAGCGATTGCAAGGGGAAGCCCTGCGCACCGCAAACCTTCATTACGCGGTTTCGTTTACCCCATGATGACCCCATCTCATGTGCGGAGAAGCGCCGAGAAATTCGCCAAGCTCGGCCAGGAAGTGGGAGGAAATCATGACGCCGATATCGCCTTTGAGCCATCCCACAATTTGCCCATGAGATTTATCAGCCATGATTCGCTCATTCGCTCAAAGCTATATGGTTTATTCCTTCAGAACCAATGGAGGTGATTTCGCGAGATGTCACATCGATGCTCTTAAATAGACTTGCTTTCCCATGCATAGCCGAGACACATACGGAGTATTAAGTTGCTATCATCGTCCTACATGCAGCGTTCTGTCGCATTTCCATACCAAAAAGCCGACATATCGTCATCCAGTTATGATAGACATGGTTGAAGGTTGTTTTTGGCGGTGCTTGGCGCAAGAAGCTACACATTAGACGTTGAAGTTTGACAGGAAACGGTCATTGCACGACCCCAATTGGCTTTCGCGTATTCCGTGCATAACGGCCTCCAAACGACAGCCTTAATCGCTCAAGTCACCGATGGTTGCGAAAGGTCATATGTGCTGAGAGATGCGACAACTGAAATTAGGCCCAGTGGAAAGGAGCCATCAAATTGCAGCTCAATAAAACCGTACTAGTTCAAAGTCCTCAATCCTTCGATTCAACATTAAACAATATGTCGTTTGAAATATTTACAAGAAACAGCTCTCACTCGCATCACTCCTCTGACTCCTCCTCGCCTTGAACATCGTAGGGGAACAACCAGCCGTTGTCCTCATCATACTCGTCCGCGAACGTTGTTCCGTGGAGCTCCTCGTATCGCTCCATATCATACTCATCATCGCCAGCCTTTCCGTTGAGGATTCTTCCAACCCTGTGGCCGATATCTCGTCCCTCGGTGAAGGCGCCGTGCAAGAAGCCGAAGAATTCAGCTGAGTTGGCTTCACCGGCGAACCACAGACGCTGAAGGTTGGCGCGCATGTTCTGGTGCTTCTCTAGAGTCATGCCTACGGGCCAGTTGCTGTAGGATCCGTATGCCCAGCTAAATATTGTTAGTCTTTGGTTAAAGCATGGGTATGCTGTTGCTGGAAAACTTACGGCTCAGTGCTCCAACGAGGATAAGTAAAGGCGGTTGGCTTGTGGACCTTCTTGTCGGGGAACATAGATTGCAGGACCTCAACCATCTGCTCTTCCGTCTCCTCGTCAGTCTGACGCTCCACGCGCCAGGCTTGCTCTCCAGTGACGGTGCCAAAGAGGATGTTAGAGCCCTCAGCAAAGCCCTTGGCGTTGAGTGATTGGAAAAGAGGGAATCGACCACGCTCGATAGGATCAGCGTAAAGCAAGAATTGGGTCTCGTCGTCCCAGAACGACTCGTTGAACTGCATGAAGATCTTGGTATATGTGCCCATGGCAAACTGGTCGATAGCGGTCTGCTTCCAGTCGGGTAGCTTAGGCTCGAAGTCAATAGTACCGCTTTGCAGTACTCCCAGGGAAAAGGTGCAGATGGCATACTCGGCCTCGATGCACTCACCATCCTTCGTCGTGATCTTCACACCGTCCTTGCTGTACTTAATGCCCTTAACAGTGGTGTTGAGCATAAGTCGCTCATCCTCATCCTTGAGGAACGTCTTTGCCTCCTGCTGAATGATGGTGTTGAAGCCACGCTGGTCGAAGACAAGGTTGCTGATATCACTGAAGTAGCCAAATGTAGCATTGCCACCGGCTACACCGAAGATGAGACCACTCTCATCGGGGGTCCAGGCAGATTCAAAATCCCATCCCCACCAGTCTGCTGCTTGGGCGTACATATCGTCCTTCGCAGGACGCCATCCTGCTGTGCGGAGGGCAGCACGAGCAGATGTGTCCTGTAGGTTATCGAGCAGCAGGCGGCCAGATTCGACCTCAGCCTTTCCAATGGCAGCATCCAGTTCCTCGATCTTGTCAGTCCAGTCGGCCTCTCCCTTGTGGTCAAACGTCTTGATAGAGGAGTAATTGGAGAAAGTAGATACGAGGTCGTACTTTTCTGCTAGCTTCCAGATAGGGTTCTCGTGTGTCTCTAGAGATCCAATTCCTTCCACCCAGTTGGCGCCGAGCTCGATGGTGTAAGGCTTGCCCTCGGCATTCTTGCCGAATGATTGTTTTCTTAGACGGCCACCGATATAGTCGTTGTGTTCGACGATGACGAAATCTTTGATTCCTGCATCTGTCAAATTTTGAGCTGCTGAAATGCCTGCGACACCGGCTCCGAGGATAACGACTTTGGCTTTTGTGCAGGATCCTTCTTTGGCGCGGGGCAGGACGGCCGATTGAGCTGTTGTGGAGAGTGCCGTGAGCACAGCGGAAAGCTGTGTAATTGAATGCCTCATTTTGAAGTTTCTTGGTTATGAGTGATACAAGAAGATCTCTCAAAAAGGCCAAGATTTATCAATTATTAGTCAAGCGATTGGAGAAGTGAAGAACGGTTATCATCAAGAATGGTGGCGTATGGCCCTTTATGCTACGGAGTACGGAGTAATTTGCTGTTGAAAGTACATGCCCCTGACTCGTAGACCAAATTATTGAGCGACTTTACCATACCAGGCACATTTATTGCCCCAGCAATACCAGGTAACCTAAGCTATCGCATGTCTTGCTTAGCCTAGCGTCTCCTAACCTACCTCACTCAGCAGAACAACCGGGGGAGAAAAGTCACGATGAATTGACGGCGATCGGCGAACAGCTTCCTGAATAGGCAGCTAGTAACTGTTCTAGTTCCCAGATTGATTGGCGACCCCACCGAGAGAAAGTTCCGGGGAGCAGATTAGCATCAACGTAGTATAGCGCATGGTCAATTCTTTGGGCGAGACTCGGTCCCCTGTGCGCATTGAAGAAGCGCGGTGGGCTAAGGCCAAGGGGCAACGGAGCATGATCTGCTCGGAAAGCTTAAGCAACGGAGTTGTCCCTGATTTCGTACAGGGTTCATCAGCGCGATTGACATGTCTGTCAATTGACTTTTGGAGACTTTATTTAATGAACGTTGCATTGCCTGTGGACGAGGAATGGCGATCTCAGTTTTTGTTTTGTTGAACAGGCCATCTAGCTTTACTACGGCCTGTACGGAGTTGGGGGTAACACATTAATTTTAATTGTTTTACCTTCGACCAACACACATTTCTCGTGTTGGTTATGCTTACATATATATGGTCCATGTGCAATCTTTAATTTCCTTCTTTTTTGACATCCATGCTAGACACCCAGCCGCGGTTTCAATGGTGCATCGGAAGACAAGGCCCGGGGTAAGTTAGGCCAACTCACGCGCAATGTACCTTGCCTGAGAATGCCCAGACATGGTTAGCCCCAGGTTCTACAAAGCCAATCGGGTGGCGATGGAGGTGGACGCATCTTCAAACCCACGAGCAGTTGGCTGCAAAACACATGAAAGTAATCTCGAATTTCAGGCATGGAAACGCCACGCAGAGATCTTGCATTACTAGGCTAGGCTGTTTACTGCTAAAAGATAGCAACTTTCTGAAACACTGACAAGTGACATTCTGTCGGCACGGCAAAAGCACTTTGCAGATGCCAATGGCGCATTGGAAGCACAGATGGAATTTGTATATTTAGAAATGGCCTCATTTTTCTCCTTGCATCATCTTCATGAAAACCTAGCAATGTGGTTAGTACAATGGTTGCGGGCGAGGGTGGTGAACCAACATCAGGGTTTATCTCAACACCAGCATTCTGCATTTCGGTTGTCAACTGTACTCATCATCAGCTTATACCTAAACATCGAACATTGAGCATACCGTAGTCGCTGCGTCGCGGAACTCCGAATCCATCATCAGCTTCATAATGTCCATCTTACTGGGGGGCTGAGTAGTGTCGAGGCCTGTGCCTGACAGTCAGCCGCGGTCTCAGGTCAGATGGAGTCAAGCTACGGTACCCTTGCTCTTGATAACCTCTCCCATCTTTTGCATGGCGGCAATGGCGGGTGGGTGGCGGCTCAGCTTCTCGAACGTGTCGCGAATCTGAGGATCATTCATCATCGATTCGATCTGGTTCATGTTGGGGGGCTGGTCTGCAGAAGCGAAGCGACGGGGCGTCACGTGGATCTGGCGCGTAGCGACGCGCAGAAGCGGTCGCGCAATGATTCTCCGTACAGCAAACATGGTGGCAATGGGAGATGCTGGTGTTGATGTTGATTGAACCAGCTGAGGGCGAGATTGAGGGCTAAAATTTGCTCGTTCGGGATATCGCGCCAAATGACATCACGAGAACAGCAGAAATTAGTGGGGATTAGACTATATTAGCGTCTTATCTTATCTCTGCGTTCTCTGGCAACTGATTACCCTGTACAGGGAATTATTGATCCTCTTCCATTCATACATTGATGATATTCTAATGGAAGAAGATAAAGCTTAATAACTAACGATAGAATCCCATATGTTTTAAATCAAAACAATGCATTTAATTATAGTACATAAATCTAATAGCGACGTGAAAGTATTCGCTGGACAAACTTTTTCCCCCCCGGGGTATGCGACAGATTTAGTCAAAACATTTTTTCCCCACAGGCTTAAACAGTTACATCTTCAAACTCTTTACCCATTATCCCATCAAGCACGATATTCAGGGTACGGCTGTAGATGAACATGATCTTCTTCCTGCTCTTGAACTTGTCCCCTCCATTTCATGCCTGTACCGTTTTTAACAAGTCGTCCCGGATGGACGATCAAAAACAAGAGCATAACCAAGAACATAAGAGATGCGTCAAACAGATAGATGAAAACCTCGTGGCCAAGGACAAAACCGTCCGGCCCCTGAAGATACTCCACGGCACGGACGACGCTTCTTATGATCATGATGGTAGTGACAGCCTCGACAGTTCTGAAGTATCGTCTCCAACGAACCAAAGACGAGTCCAAGAAAGGTCCCGTTTCTTGCCTGACTCGCATGTAGAGATACAGCGATGTCAGGATGAAAATACTCAGTGCGCAAAGTTGCACTACCAAGCCGGCGATGAGAATGGTCCGGCCTTTCGTAATGGCATCGGCATCTCCCGAAGCAGGTATGATAGCACCGATGAATTGACTGACAATACATCCGATGTCTATCAGCACGTATAGCTTCGTCAACCAGCGAAGGCTAATGAACGAGAGGTGTTGAGAGTCTAGCGCCGTTGCTATTCGTCTAAGGCTCATGTATATCGTCGCAGCCAGAAAGGGTGTTCCGGCAAGGAGGAGGACATTTTGTAGAATGAAGGGGCCTGCTTTGTCCGGATTGTCGTGGGCTTGGGCGCGACCAAAGTAGCCAAATATTTCGCCTGGAGTATGATGTTAGCGTCAAGCAGCAAAAGATCAAGGTCGAGGGTTTACTTACAGATTCCGCCGAGAATAAAGGGGATGAAGAACCAGGCCCGATAGATGAAGAGAAACACCAGATGAGCTAATGTGACGATACCGAAGAGAGCCACGAACGATATCGCTGCGGGTTTGTTGGGCAGGTATTCGAAAAAGACTATTTGTGTCCCATTGACAACAGGTCCGAAAGGCCCATCGTGGCTCATATTTGATATGTGTACGGGTTATCAGGAGGGTCGACCTGAGTAGCGAGCTGGGTAATTTCCGCTGGAGAATAAGGGAGGGGAAAATAAGAGGCTTGCTCGCTCGAGAACAGACAAAGAGAGAGAACTAAAGAGAAGGTTGTTTAACTGGAAAAAGAATGAAGGATGGGGGGCAGACATTCTATAAATGTTGTTCGAAGCCCGAAGGGGATATTTTCGTATTCTGAATGCGAATATTCGCGAGCTAGCGTTGATGGCCCCATGGCAAACCCACCCAGGTGACGCGGTCGGTGGAACTGGCTCGGGTTAGATACCATTTAGAGATTTAGAACGACTCCAATCCGAGAATTCTCGGATTTGAACATGGAAAGCCTATGAATAGCTTTTGGTAGATTGTATAGTGGAGGCTGTGCTGTGGGAAGTTAGTAGCCGTCGTGGCAAGGGGTTGACCAGCAGTTGGATTGACTGGAACATTCAGAGCATTTCACCACGCAACCATCACTCTTCTTCATGGGATTTAGTTCAGCCTATGAAACAGTCCCACGCCAGAATATAATGAAGTTCAAAAGCAAACGAATCAGCACATCTCATCTCCTGATGGCATGAATTAAAAAGACAGCTCTGAGATAGGACGGCAGATTAGACCAGTATCATGGTCCAAGAGAGATAGATCCCTTAGCTTAGTACCTATATAATAAAACGGCAAAAAAAGAGATGCCTCGCTATCGCTCGCAATCGTTTTATAGGAACAGCCCGATGCGGGGGTCGAACCCGCAACCTTGAGATCGCGTACTCGTAAGAGTCTCACGCTCTACCGATTGAGCTAACCGGGCGTGGCTCTGATTGGTTGAAATCTGAGTGCCCATTCAAACATCATGTTCCTCTTGAAAGAGAGTGTTGTCTACTCCTGCAAGGCAGCCCAAGCATTTGTCATTGATCGGTTCAAAATCTTGTTATAACCATAAATTTGCATTGGTTGCCCTCGATTCCCTGTATGGGTCGACAGTTGTATTTTGGCAGAGTTCCCTTTTCGAGACCTATTTGCTGCGCTAAGAGCGTTGTGGCCAAGGAGACATTTCGGCCTCCCTTGCCATCAGTCCCAGCAATCGCTCATCGACTGCATATTTTAATCTGATCTCGAACGCTTCAGAATCGAGCACATATTGAGCTTGTGAGAATGCTGCTATTTAATACATAGGGTGGATTGGAGCGGATCTATGGCTCCCGATGTTTAGAAATATTCTCTCAATTTTGTTCCCAAGAAACAAAAATGTAACCTCCTACAGTCCCGTGCCAAAGTCAAGAAAATTACCAAATTAGTTAGGAATATAAATAATTATAAAGATATATAAAATAAATAATAATTAGAATAAACCATAACTAATCTTAAGATATGATCATATAAGATTTCGTAAACTAGGAAGGTTTATTATAATCTTTACTGTCTTGTATAAAGTTTAGAAGAGTGGAAGTTGTTAAAACCTTTAGTCACCCACTGTAACTATTGGTAAGCAAGATCTCAAGCCCTATGTGTTCCAATCCTCGATTCCATTGCCTTCCAGACCTCTGGTGGATAGCATCCGTCGATCCAGTAATCACCATTGGGTGTTCTCGAAATGACGGATATGTTTCTTCCCAGGGCATTGTTCGGACTAATACCAAGGGAATGGTAGTAGACTGGATGGCCTCGAGTGAGGTCAGAATTTTGCCAGGAAGATGAAGCCTTTTGGGCAGTGACAAAGTTCGGGTTTTCAGTAATCGCTGCTGAGAAGTCGACGGCTTCGAAGAAATTGCACTTCGACCAATTGGTGAACTGAATGTAGAACAGGTTGGCATCTCCGAATATGGGCGGTATACCAGCGAAGTCCAGCGACTCTCGAGTAAGCCGTGCTTGAGCATGAATCGAGTCTTCTGTTGTTTGTTGCTGAATAGTGGTTCGAAGTGCCAGAGCAATGTTGCCAAGGCTGTTAGGTTTGCGGTGGTGCATAGAATCTGCAGGTATAATTGTCCAGCAGGGGAATATCGCATTTTGTACATATGCGCCCTGATCACTCCCGGCAGGAAAAATAGAGGGTGCGCGTCCTCGCAGATCATATGCATTGCCAATGGTGAATGGTCGTTTTGAACCTCGCGGGAAGAGAGCTGATGCCACGAATATCGAAAGCCAAGAGCTTATGGTGTCACCCTCGCTGATAAATGGAGATGAGCCGTTCTCCTTGACAGATTCCATAGCCTCGTTGCGAAGCTGTTTAACATTCTTTCGCGGCAAAAAGATAGTTTTACTCTCCATTTTCCGCCGCCATATCAAATCGAAAACATAAAAAAGCACAAATACATACACCCGCCAGCCATTAACCTGGTGTTGTACGAGAGAATAAGGCTTCGTAAAAGCAGGGTCGTTTCCTGCCTGGCCCATTGAATCGTCACCTGAAGATAACATAGGTAAGATCTCCGGAGCCCTACCGGACAGTGCAAGACTCCAAGCAATGCCGAGCTCGCGGAGGCTCATGGCATCGACAGCAATATGAGGCCAGCAGATCGAGACCAGAGTCGCATCTGTGAACGACACGACATGGAGGGTCAACTGAGGGTGATCAGACTTGAGGTAGTCATTGAGGCAGAGTGGAGTTCCTTGAGGGACACCCAAGGATGTAAAGTCCGACCTGTCTTGGATAGATGGCCGGTCTGGCGTGGGCTTTGGTAGCTTCGAAGCCAGAGGATGCTCGTCTATGCCGACTTTGTACTCTTCATGGTGAAATTTGAGTGCGGGACGTGCTGAAGTAAACTCCTGAGGAATGTGAATTTCCAACTTTCCTTTTCCCTGGTAAACGTCAGTGATGACTCCGAACAGAGAACTATATCAGTCCTGACATTCATGCGAATACGCCCTCCTAGCTTCCGCCATCCTGGTCGATCAAGAACATCAGAGAGAGCGCAGCGCAGCATTTCCGCATCGAGTGGCTCGTTGAATCTCAGTGTCCAGCATTGCACACAATTGCGCAAGAGTGGCGTGTCATCGAAATAGTAGACAGGCAGTATGGTGTCAGTCGGGTTCGATGGATAGTTGGGCGGCTGACGAGTCTGCCCCAGAACCGCTCGCCGAATAGTTTGCAATGCCATGTCTAGTTTTATGGCAACTCCGTGTGGAATTATGTGTGATAATTTTGAGAAAGAAGCCTTTGAAACTTATTAGAAGATGACGGTGGGAATACACACGATGGCTTATCTTACCTGCCTTTGAAATTACTGTCAGCCCCCGCTCTTGTGATCGCACATGCAGAGCCAATCGTGATATGTCCTAGGCTCAATCTTGACTAAGTTAGTCAGTCAGATTGGTGTTGTGCTTCCATGTTTAGCGGACAACCGCAGTCAGCACGGCTAAATTGAAGAACCTTGCCACACTTGACACACACAGATCGGTGGGATGAAAGGCATTACACAAATTCGGTATCCCACCCCTAGACCTTATGGCTACATCTAACTACGATGCTGAGCAGCATTAACGACTAATCACCATGCCAGACCTATTTATTTTGTATGGACTACTGATCTAGAAGATTTGATGTAACTTTGAGTTCACTACTTGGTATATATGATTGAGCTTTAGTATTTGTCGTTTGGATCGCTAGTCAACACTCTTACCAGTCACATTGTGGTTGCTGTCTGAGTTGATGATAGTCAGATGCAAATCGCAAGCGGTTGGCACCCAAGGTTGTTCTAGATAATTTATTACGTTGCACAGTCTATTGAACGCTTGATTGATCTGCCATGCGCATTGCTATCTGCGTAATGGCCCTTTGTTCATGTCTTGTTCACCTATCCAACCAACTTGAAGCGAGAATATTTCCAACATCAATAGAGAACATTAAGAGCACAGTCCATACATTATCGAACATACATATTAAAATCTTAGATGCAAATTGATGAGTTCTGAAGCTTATATACTGCCATCATCATCCATCTTGGACTCTCGTCGAACTCTACCAACCATCCGGAACTTCAGCTTACTCACACCCCAAACACCATTTCCACAAACCATCGTCATCTCATGAACGCTTTCAAAATGAATGCTCTCATTGAAAAGTATGAACACAATGCCACTCTTGTCATCCGAGCGTTTGCCATCACAAAACGCACCAACAGACAATTGCAAGCGAGGGAGTTGACGATCTTGAAACAAGCTGTTGATGTCGTTGTCCCTCATCTTGCAGATACATGCGGTATGACTTCTATTGAGTTCGAAATTCTGTTGCTCCACGCTGCGGTAATTAATCCGGAAATGACGCTCGATTTTCTCGATACTGCTGTTGAGTTTATCACGGTTATACGCCCTGAAAGTTGGTTAACAGAGTACGACATGTGGTTTTTGAAGTTTGTTTCCCAGCTGCGTAATGCACTCGATGTTGCCCAAAAAGGCCGTCAAGGAGAGAGTAGTGCATCGGTATCTTTCACCGCTGATTCTACGCTGCAGGCCAGTGTACCAGTATTGGCTTCATTCAACAATGCATTCCAGGCTTGGTCCGGCAACACCTCTCAGATGGCAAATCCTGCCGCATCAATCCTCAGCGAGTCAAGTGTAGCGTCTTGCTGGGACACATCTTCTTCGCCTCTGTTTCTCACTAACACTTCAGCAGCGGCCTATATGGTAAGTTCCAGGGGAGCCCAAACGCCTTGCAACATGCTGACCTCTTCCAGTACACCTAGCACCATTGATAACTTCACAGGAATGAGCTTCCAAAACTGGCTCATGGCACCTCCAGAGGCAAACCTGGCGATGGGCTTTGAGGTACAGCCTACTCTCACTGAAAATTCCTACCTGGATTCGTCCATGGGACTCCTTGAGACACAGGTTCCTAGTAGCCTTGACGAATCTCAAAATGATAATACTCCTGATTGGTTGGCAAATTCTCTGGACTATGACTTTGCGGCATTGATTGCTTCGATCAACGAAACCAATGCGGGTTAGGAAGCTAGTAGTTAGGGCTCTGGTGATGAAACGCGGAGGTAGAATGTGGTCTGGACCCGAGGGTACCTCGAGTGGGCAAGTATAGTGACCTGGAGTTAAATTGATTTTGCATTTGTTTAACCTGAACCGTCTTTCTAGAATTTTAGTTCCATGTGAAGTATAATCCATGATCAAGCTGCATAATATAAACAAACTGAGCTTTTGGGCGACAAAGAGCGTCTGTTGCCGGAGTAACTCGTGAGGAAGCTAGGTGACATTTCAACATATCACTGCAAGCAATATCTTGGCTGGTATTGTTAAGCTACGCATTTATATTTGTTACTGGTTTAGCGTCCTCATCGTACCTAGTCTTCATTCATTGTCTGCTTGCATCACTGGCCAAGACATTCCAACACGCGTGGTTACGATTGGTCTAGAATACCAACGACGCAAACGTACGACAAGAAAATAAACCCCTTTGTCCCCACCCACACAATGACACATGAACAGACCATATGTTCCGGGTTGGCGAGGCTACTCAAGATGTAGCGGAGTGTTTTTGAAGTAGGATATAAGTATTCCATTGTTCTCCCTACAGTACACAGACAGGCATTTTGCGACACTAAAGCGTTTCTCATATTCCATATTTGCCTCACTTACTACGATTTCATTTGGTGTCAATATGAAGGTCACCTTTCTTGCAACCACTGCCGTTCTGATCGGCCCAGCCTTTTCATATCTGCACAGGCGCGATGAATGCGCAACTCGCTGTACTGACGCATACAATGCATGCACAGTCAAGCCCGATGCGAGCCAGGCCTTTTGTGCGACCGAGTACTCGAACTGTGTGGGATTTAATGTCTTCTTGGGCAAGAACTCTGTCCCAGCTCTTACTGCATGCTCCGCAGGTGCTACAGGTCTCTCGTCAATAGGAGCATCAGTGGCTAGTACTGGACTCAGCACAACCTCTACTGCCGCGGTTCCAACAAGTACCGTAGCTAGAGAGGTATCTACAACTACAGCTGCTTTAACTGCCGACACTGTTGAAACTACCGCGATAGCTGCAAGTTCATCTTTAACGGACGCAGCGGCCTCAATCCCCGAAACATATGATTGCGTTACAGAATGCAACGATAACTACAACATCTGCCGTACGGCACCGAGTGCCAACATGGCAAGCTGCGCTGCTCAGTACGCTCAGTGTCTTGGGTACAACCCTTTCGGCGGAAATGGCTCGCTGGCTACACCAACTGCTTGCTCAGACGCCGACCTCAGCACAACTCAACTCACCCAACCAGTCACAACCTCCGCACCAGCAACAATGGTCTCAAGCACTGTATCTGTGTCCAGCCAACAAGTCATATCGATTTTACCAGTCACAAGTCTTGAGCAGCCGATAGCCACTTGTGCGGACCTGTGTATGGGAGGTACTACTACTACTACCGAGGGTGAAGCACCACCAGTGGCCACAGGGACACCCGTCGTGATTGTCGATGGTGCAGGAAACGTTCGACCTTTTATGGCTTTTGCTGCATTAGTTGCCCTTGCTGCAGTCTAAGCTCATGGTCGAAACTCAACGGCAAGTTGGATGCGGAACTTGGGATCCAAAGTCGGCACAATTATCTTGGTGCCGTAGAGACCTTCAGAGGTGGTTGTTACTTGGGATATGACTCAGTAACCATTATTCATCATGTGTAACGATGTAGCTTATTCTGTTTATTTATATGTACTTTGCATAAATAGAGCATTAAATAGTCTCAAACTCTATTCACAGGATATGATACTCCCAGATCTTGGCTCTGGCAAGATGACAAGCTGGGATCACAGCACGGACATTAAGAATATTGGTAGTATGGATGATAAATTCTAACATCTCATACCTTCCTGTATGGTTCGAGCGTATGATGCAATATGACAAATCCATCGACCTGCCTCGCGGAAATTGCTTTGCGGGAAACGAGGGTAGCGGGTTGCTTTGAAATGATGTTCCGCACACACCCGCAACTTTCCGCAGACTGGGCGAAACCCGCAGCATTGAATGAATCAGCGAAAACTTATAAATTATCTTTGTATTGCATGCATTCTGCACAAATATTCCAACATTCCAGATCTCACGAGCATCTGCTAACCTGAATTGAACACTCCCTCCAGTTCAAACTGCAACCATGGCCAGGCGATGGATCCTCGACGACCAGCAAGGTTATGACGTATCTCTTCGATATGAGGACAATATTCCGCTACCGTCCAAAGAATCACTAGGATCAAATGAAGTTCTAGTCAAACTGCACGCAGCTAGTCTCAATTATCGGGATGTCGTTATTGCTGGATCATCTGTAGGTCAAGGAAACCCGAACTGAGTGGCATTCGCTGACTCGGAACAGAACATTGGTTCAATTAAGCCGCCTATGACCCCCCTCTGTGATGGAGCTGGCTCAGTTGAAGCTGTTGGATCTCATGTGAAGACTTTCAAGCCTGGCGATCGAGTCATCACTTTCCCGGCACCAGATGTTGTGGACCAGAGAGGAAGCGAAGGCCAATCAGGTATGGCTGACGTCCCGACCATGCTTGGCTTGGGCACTCAGGGAACTCTTCGAAGCCATGGCGTGTTCTCTGAGAGTGCTCTTGTTCATGCACCCAAGTCACTCAACTGGTTTCAAGCCGCTACCCTTCCAGTCACCTGGCTGACAGCTTGGAACGCGCTCTCGGATCTGAAGAGCGGCCAGGTTGGATCGAAAACCTGGATTCTCGTCCAAGGTACCGGAGGTGTTAGCGTTGCAATGCTTCAACTCGCTTCGGCCCTTGGCCTGACTGTTGTGGCCACGACTTCGTCCGAGGAGAAAGCGGCGAAGCTGAAGGACCTTGGCGCAGCCCATGTCATCAACTACCGCGAAAACCCCGCCGATTGGGGCAAGCAGGCAAGGGCATTGACACCAAATGGCAGAGGATTTGACATGATTGTCGATATCGGAGGTAATGAGACCCTCCGTCACTCCCTTGCAGCCGTACGCCCTTACGGGTCCATTCAGATCGTTGGAGCTGTTGGCCAAGACACCGAACCAGTTTCTATGATGGAGGCCTTGATGTGTACTTGTACTATACGGGGTTTCTTGATGGGCAGCCAAGACCAGTTCAACGAACTCGTTGAGTTCATCGATCAGAAGAAGCTTCAACCTTGTTTTGACGACATGGTATTTGAGTTGGCGGAAGCTAAAAGCGCTTACAAGAGGCTGGGTGAACGCAAGCACTTTGCCAAGGTTATCGTTCGCGTTGATCACCCAGAGAAATAGAGCTGCTGCAAACAAAGCTGGCTCAAGGGACCCTTTTCGTCGAAGAGCCTGATTCTTATCACATGTCGAAATCTATAAGCTTTTGAAATGTTGGTATTGAATTGGTGCAAAATTAGCTACAAATATTTACTCAAATCTGACAGGCGTTTCATTAAAGTATATAGTGAGATTGTGATGAGATGGAGGACCGTTTAATCTTCGAATCGTTGAGTTCCACGACCTTGACTTTTGAGATCAATCTCTCGAAGGAAAAATGAAGTCAGTAGTCCAAGACCACTAAGACCCGTCATAGTGTAGAATATGACCCGGAAACTGGTGAGGTATGCGACTAGAACTTTAACGAGGGTATTTCTAGAAACCTCCTTCGCCAGCGGCCTAAGCTCCTTGATGAAAGCGATCGCATTCGAAGTGTCCTTCAAAGGGGCCAGTGGTCCTTCTAGCTGTACTGAGGTAGACACGATACTACTCGAAAAGGCGGTGTTAAAGATTGCAGATGCAATGGTCAATCCAAATAGGCCCCCAAACATACGAATGGTGAAATATTGACCGATAGCAACGCCGGTGTCGTCAACGTCCTTGACACTGGCCTGCATAGGTAGCAGATTGAGGCGTAGAAGAGCAACACCTACTCCCCATATCACCGGAAGTCCAAATAGCGCTGAAGATGACGAGTCCACGCTAAAAAGAGCCATGATGCCGGTTCCCAACGTTAACAACACCCATGACAGCCTCAGTAGCCAAGTATAGCCGCCAAATAATGGCACCATCATCATAGAAAACACTGCGATTACTACACTGACAATGGAAGTAGGTAAAAGTAGGACAGCCGATTTGATTGCAGTTTCCAGGTAAACCGCTTGGTAAATCAACGGAAGGTACTGCAGCAGGGAAACAAGAACGGCCCCGTGAATGAAACCACCCAGTAACGTCATGTTGGCGGTTATCGAATGAAAAAGCCGATGAGGCATGATTGGTGCCGCTGGCTTGGCCTCATAAAAGACAAAGGTCACAATCACCGCGACTCCTAGCAGCATAGATACCAGGGTTTGCCAAGACGCCCAGGGGAACAGCGACCCAGCCCAACTGAGCGGCAGCACAAATACCGTGATGCCGGAGACAACCAAGCCCATACCGATCCAGTCGAGGCGTTCGATATTGCGAGCCAGCGAAGCGTCGTGAGTGACTGA
Source organism: Fusarium sp. VM40 (assembly GCA_954870535.1). Classification (NCBI taxonomy): domain Eukaryota; kingdom Fungi; phylum Ascomycota; class Sordariomycetes; order Hypocreales; family Nectriaceae; genus Fusarium; species Fusarium sp. VM40. The sequence goes on from CATPAH010000009.1 coordinate 1,142,072, forward strand.
TCGGAGTTTGAGGAAGAAGACCAACAAAGGCGTACCCACTCCAAGAATCGGGAGATTCACCCATCCAATCCACCGCCAGCTGGCATAGGATGCAAACAGTGCACCAACCGACGGCCCTAGAATGTTACCAACTGCGTTCGGGATGCCCATCAAGCCCAGGTAAGTTGAGCGCTCTTCCAGCGTTGTCATATCGGCCAGAATCACTTGGACGAGTACATCAATGCCCCCACCGCCAAAGCCCTGGAGCACCCGGCCCACGATGACTGTTTTCATATTCTGCGCCACTGCGAAGACGATTGAGCCAATGAAGAAAAGAGCAATGCATACGTAGAGTGGCGGCTTGCGACCGAATGCGTCCGATATGCTCGCCCAGACAGGTTGCATCACCAGGCCACATAGAGTGTAGGATAAATTGGCCCAGAAAGACTCCAGACTCGAGCCTCCAAGGTCGTTCGCTATGGACTAGGGAATCAGATTAGTAAGAGGACCTTGCTGATGTTGAACCTCATAAACAACTTACTGGAAGAGCAATGCCAAGTGCTGTCGCATCCATCTGAAACACAAAGAGTGTGGCAGCGAGCCCCATAAATGCGAGCTTAAAGGCTAGCGATTTCTTCTGTTTGGGCTCATCAATCTGAAGTTCTAGTGCCTCTATACCTCCCACTGGTGGTCTGGGCTTAATTTTCCTTTCTGACTGGAGTTTTGTACCAGCGCTTTGTTGCGCAATCGATGGAGATACTTCCGCATTGCTGCTTTGCAAAGTTGGGCCGTCCATTTTGGAAAGATCCTACACTTCAGGCTTTAGGAAGGGTAAGAAAAATTGGCACTAATTTGTGTGGCTGCTTGAGGAACATCAATAGTAAGGCCCAAGAGAAAACTTGGTTGATTGGCTTCAGAGGCCTCCCTGATTTAATCTTGAACAGTCCACAGAAGGATTCCAGCGGCTGTTTCGGCATTGATAAGATAACGTCCACTGTCCATGCGGATAATAGAAAAGACCGTGAGCATTAGAAGTTACGTGGTGAAAAGACTTATGCAAGACCCACAGATATTAGTTATGTACAGAGGAAGACACGATTTCGCTTATTTTCCTTCACAAGCCAGCTTCTTGTGCTGATTAACTTCTGTTTCTGTTCATAATTTGAGCACAACCTGTGGGTAAGATTATGCATAGCCTAACCTCTTGTCATTGGCTGTTCAGATAGCCTGATCTTTTAGCGCTTACTAGCCATTCCCCAGCGCCTTCATCAACCCCAGACAGAAAATGCTCATCATGCCACCAACAAATATGGCTTCAGGTCCCAAGGGTACTAGATCCAGTGCTCCTAGGACACAAACTGGTTGTAAAAATTGTCGGTACGTTAAACATGTTTCTCTTATAATCGCCACTTTGCTGGCTCAAGGCAGGCGACTAACGAAGCATCAGCAAAAGGCGGATCAAGTGCGATGAGACAAAGCCAGCATGCGAGAGATGTGTGCGATCAGGTTGGAAGTGCGATGGATACCCAGCAGATATAGTCTTAAAAGCGTCTGCCAACAACAGAAACACTTCAAACCTGTCATTGCTGTCACGATTGCCATCCATCGCCAGCTATTCCATTCCTTTTAAGGTCCCAGGAAGTCAAACAGACCGCCAACTACTCCACTATTTCTGCGTGCAAGGCTCAAACGACATTGCAGGGTTTCTGACCTCAGACTTTTGGTCTCAGACTGTTCTCCAAGAAAGCCATCAAGACCCAACCGTCCGCCAGGCCCTTGTGGCATTGAGCTGGCTTCACCTGGACTATTCAACATCGGAGTGCGTCGGAAACTCTGTAACGAGAGCCGATGCACTCACACAATATGGAAAGGCTTTGCGATCCATGAGAAAGCGGCTTTCTCGGCCGTCAGAAAGTGCTACCAAGATCGCGCTCATCTGTTGCATCTTATTCTATTGCTGTGAAGGCGCCTTGGGTGACCGAAATGCAGCTCTGCAGCATTTGAGCAACGGCCTCAATCTGCTGATCTCTACTCAGCACGAGCACAATGGGGTCGTGTCTCAAGATATACAAAATCTTTCAGACGTCTTTGAACGACTAGATATGCAAGCTAGCTTCTTTGAAGATGATCGTACGCCAATTCTCGTTCTTCCAAGTTGGCAACCGAGTGGAGAAAAAGATTACACACTTCTCTTGGAAGATACATTTACAGGTCTTCAAAAAGCCCAGCAAAGCCTGGTCAGACTCCAGGCTTGGTTATACCACTTCGTTAACAAAAACGCCGATCACCATAACGAACCAAAGGAGTCACTCCCAGTGGACATATTACAAGAAAAAGACGCTCTGATGAAAGGTTACACTTCTTGGATCATTGCGATCAACAACTACGAAAAGGAGACCGAATGTGACAACGAAACATTACATGGAATCCGAACACTTCTTGTTCACTTCCACGTCTGTCGGATGATCGTGGAGTCTAAATTTCCCAACGATCCTGAAGTGTTTGGCGCCTCGCCGAATCCAGCTGCCCATAAAATTCTCGACTTGGCTGAGACGCTTCTCCAGTACACTACACTTCTAAACGGATCACCAAATGCGACCAAATCTCCTCGTCGTAACTTCTCGTTAGAGACTGGGGTTGTGGCACCTTTATTTGCATTAGCCATCAAGTGCTCGGACGAGTCCGTGGCCACAAGGGCTGCCCAGATGCTTGCCTCGTCGCAAAGACGAGAGGGCTTGTACGATTCGCAGACGATGGCACAAATCGTCACCTTACTGAAGGACACAAGAGACGTTGGGATGGGCATTAAGCAAGAGGAGAGTAGTGAAAGCGCGCCCTTGAGCGCATTGGAATATCATCTACCAGACAGCTATTCGGGTGGTGGGATAGACAAACTGCTCTCATCGATGGACCTATCGCGACTTATGATCTAGGTATGTAATTGTTTAGTTTGCGAAAAGGAAGATTGTTGTTGAACAAGGCCGTTATGGCGTTGAAAGTTGCTGCGAAGTTGGTTTCTCATGTGTGCCCGGAACCTGTATGAAGTGTTTCTATTCTTCATCGTAAAGTATCACACCTAAATAGAGACAGCAGCCTTTTCTTCAAGGACTAATTGTTAAACTGTTACATACAAACCACGAGGCTAGTGCCGCTGCCGAACAAGTATCTCTGTGCTTTCGTGGGCGGACCATCAACTTCCCCGCTTCAGCACGTGTTACGGCCCACGATTCGTAGGACTATAAGTAGCGTAATCGAGAAGTGGCATTGTTGTCAGCATTGCCGCCTAAATTCACACCGTCCCATTTCCCTTCGTCTTTGGGGTTCTAGCCTTACAAAACCTCCACGTTCCATCTTCCTCACAGGCATTAACAATGGAGGCCAGCACAATTTCTGTCCAGGATTCGGAAGCGATTATTCGCGCTTGTACATATCACAGGCATGAATTTGACAGGCTTCTAATTCAAACACCTAAAACCAAACTCCAAGCGCCCTTTCTGCAAACCTCTTTCAGACCGTCTTCTCCTTCGGGGCTTGGCATTCTAAGACATTTACCCGACGAGTTGGTGCTGATGATACTTCGCGAACTCGATATCGTCTCTTATCTTCGATTTAGGGGAGTCAACAACCGTGCCCGAAGCATCGCAACCAATTCTATCGACTATAAAACTGTCGTGAGACATGGGATGGGAGGACTGAAAGCGCTGCTCAAGGTTCGACTGGGGTATCTCTTCACCATCACTAGGCTTCACCAAGTCCTCGTGAGCCGCGAATGCGAATTCTGTGGAAAGTTTGCAACCTTCCTATATCTCATCACATGCCAGCGCTGTTGCTTCACATGCCTGCAAATCTCGTCTGAGCTCCACACTCTACCAATACCGATTCCGAAAGAGTTTGCCAAAGCTGTGAAGAAAACAGCAGAAGAAATCGAAAGAGTCTGTGAGCCGAGATCATGCGTTGTTTATGGCAAATACTCTCTCGAACCCTGGCCCAGAGTCACCAGACCAAAGTGGCTGGCTCAGGCAAAGCCGGCTATCGAGAAGCTGGAGTCGCTCGATGGTTCCCGCAAAATTCCCAAGCTGGTTTTGGATCATCTACCGGAACATCAGGTCCGTAACGAGGCAACTCACCATTACTGCTACCGATACATGGCGGCAACTGCTTTTCCATCCTATGATTCAAATCGGGACCAGCTCGAGCATGGCATCAGCTGTAAAGGCTGTCAGTTTCGTCTTGAGGAATATGTCCGTGAGACCGACAGCTCAATAGAACCGCCATGGGGGCTCAATGACCGAGATCGAGTATATTCGACAGAAGAGTTTATGTGTCACTTCAGATCTTGCGAACATGCCCAGAAGGTATGGGCCGATACCTTGGAGACTGGTGAGGCCCCATTGACCAAATTCATACGAGATGGTGGTACCGTTATCTCACACGAGAGGCATCTGAGGTACGAGCTCTATTAGTTTCCTTGCAATCCCATGATGAGTCAAACATGCTACTGTTTGGAGGATGTGCTAGCTATTCATGGAGTTGTAAATAGAAATGTGTTCGAAATTCGGCCCATAACCCCTATCGATTAATATTTCAATCTATTTCCATCTCTTGATTTTGCACCTTGGTAAAGAGAAAACCCGAAACTCGCTTTTACAAAGGCTGTGATGTCAAACTCAGCATGTTCCTAGCAATAAAACAGAACACACTTGGAGATCCTCAGAAACTATCATCTCACAAACAGATGTGGCATATAAGCGATATTAGACGTCTGTGTGTAACCTCACTGAGGAATAGACAGGTCCAGTTGATCAGCATTCTCAACATTTTTAATAACAGCACTGCGTATGGTTGAAAGTCCTTGAGCAGAATAACCATGAAAACATACACACGTAGTAAACATTATACGCCCTAACGCGGCGAGAGTCTGCCACTTCATTAACTTCCTACACATACAAACGGAAACCTACTGCCTCTTTCAGGCATTCTTGAGAGCTTCCTGTATTTCTTTCTTGTATCTGGCATTGATAGCACGACGGTTGAGTTTCTGGGTAGCAGTAACAAGACCCTATTCGTTGAAGACTTGTTAGCGAGATTCTGATATGTAGAAGAGGGTGATATATACGCTTGGGGGTGTCCATTCTTCTGGAGTGATTACTACACCAGCGACAATTTCCATGCTTGATAATCCTGCCCGTTTACCAGCGGCTTGCAAGTCTTTGAGCATGACTTGACGTACTTTATCTTCGGTGTACATCTTGTCCTCATCAACGCCCAAATCCTGAGCAATACCTCTGAGGGAGGCTTCGTTTGGCATGACAACAGCAATAGGCCGCGAATGTTCAGAATCAGCGTAGACCATGGCATTCATGACACCTTGCACACCACGGTAGATCGACTCCAACTTCTCGAGAGCGACGTATTCACCGCTGAGTAATTTCACAAGGTTTTTGATACGATCAATGACCCGGAGGTGACCATCAGCATCAAACTCTCCCACGTCTCCAGTTTTAAACCACCCATCGTCGGTAAAGGACTTCTTTGTTTCTTCGTCGTTGTTGAAATACCCAATCATGACCGCAGCGCCCTTGATCAGAATTTCGCCTTGGGGGATCTTGGCATCAGCAGAGTATCCGAATTCTGGAACGGAGACTAGCTTGACTTCGACCGAGCCGGGAACTGTGCCGATAGAGTGCAAGGTGAATTCGAGAGGTGATCCTAATGCACCAACTGCTGAAGTTTCGGTAAGGCCGTAGCCTGTAAACATGGGTGCAAGAACCAGTGAGAGGAAGAGTTTTGTTGATAGAGAGATGGGACTGCCACCGTTGAACAGGAATCTGATCTTGCCACCAGTCATCTCGCGGACTTTACCGAAAACAGCATTGTCTAACAAGCAAGCGCCAGGTAGATTGTGCTTCACCATAAACTTCTTGTAGCCAAAAGCGCCCCAGAAGAGATTCCTCAAGACTACATTGGATTCAAGACGTGTCATGATGCCTTTCCTGATAGTCTCATAGACTTGCGGCACACCGGGCATGACAGTGGGCCCCAAATCACGCATGTCACCTGCACAGTTTCTTACCGATGTATCAGATAGTGTCCTGGGATTGCCGTATCCCACAGTGCCGCCGAAATACATTCCGAGATTCTCGAGAGCCATCTCTAGGACATGAGCCAACGGGAGGTATGCAAGAAGAACATCATTGTCCGTGACGCAGTCAGATACACAGGTATATAGACCAGCGACTATGAATATCAGCTTATTGAAAATTGTTATGTGTGGAGGGCCATCTTACCTGCCGCAACAAGATTCTTGTGGGCAATTTGTACGCCTTTATGAACACCGCCGGATCCCGAGGTATACATCACGCAGTACAGATCATCCGGCTTGGCATGTACTGGATCGACCATTGCATTACGACCTGATGTATAGAGTTCTTCGAAGCTGATTATTTTGAACCTGGGATTGGATGATCTGAACTCTTCGACAAGTTCGCTCCCGCCGAAGATGGATGCCTCATTCACAATTATTGTATGGACCTTTGACTTCTTCAAAGGCTCGGTTGCTGTCTTGAGTAGGTAAGGGTCAATATACATAATCTCCGCCTCGGTCTGGAGGAGACTGTGCTCTAATCCGCTTGCTCCAAGAGAGTCGTAAGCTGTTATGATTGAGATGGACTGGGTAGCGCAGCCATGAGAAGTAGCAATCCACTGGGCACTGTAAAAGTCAGCTCCTCTGTAAAGCCATCTCTTAATCAAGGGTAGCATTACCTTGTAGATCCAAAGAGAAACAGTTTGCCCCCGGGCGCGAGCCCGAGCTGGCGCAAGCCTGATCCCACCTCCAGGCAGTGTGCCTCGTATTTCTTGTAGGTGAAGAAGGAAAATTTAGATAGTTCGAAATATGACCACTCCTTGTCAACCTTCTGCACCTTGCCGTCGATTTTCTTTTCGACCTGAGTTATCTCCTTGTGTAGGCGGATAAGCCTTCGCGAACCCACGGCATTATTGTTGGGCCATAGCCGTGCGCTTCGGCGGATGATATCGAAGACAGTATGAACATCTTCGGAAGGTCGGACAATGAGGCCGTCGCGAGCACGAGGATGACGCCGAGGAATGGTCTCATTGGGTTTCTTCTCGTGACCCGGAGAGTCGACTGTGAAAGGTGGTTTCAAGACCTGATACAAGGGAGTTATGCCTGAGGTGTGAGACATGTTGATAGCACAAGCCGTCGCAGACTATGAATTCTACTGTCAAATTGGAGGAAAAAGAAAATCGCAGAGATAGGAAAGTTGTAGAAGCTAGATTACACGTTGGATGTTTTACAAGGTCAGCTTACATGATATTCAGGACGCAGACGTGATGCCCAACAAAATACAAACACAGCAGAGATTGTTGGCACGGCTCCAGCTTATCCTATTTGTCCGACCCAGTTTTCTCACTTTAAACAGTGGATCACCTGTAGTTTGCAACGCGCGGCCAAGATGCCTCATGTACCGACCCGCGACGTGTTAGCAGAGAATGAACATATTTCACGAAGTATGGCTTTAGCTAATCCTAAGTGGGTCATCTTTATGCAGGTATCTCACAATCTGACATCAACTAGAGCGTCCTTCTGACCAGTAAAGCCGGAATATATGGTGCAGACGTAAGCTGACGGGCAGTCATTTTGTAGCATCAGAGTCTCGAGCTTTAATTCGAACATTACAGGGATTACCCGACTCAACAAAAAGAAAGGCCGAAACAACAGACACAGATCAGCTCACCAGTGAGAACGGTCTACAGTCCGTCGCAAAGGGTGTAACAACTTCCTCTCTTCGAAACTTATTAAAGGTTGAATGAAATGCAAGAATTTATTATAATTTAAATCATGTTATATAATCTTAGGATAATATCATACATAAAATATTCCAATTATTACATATTTTCATTTTTCCATGTATCCTTTGTTCGTCATCTTATTATCGGAACTTGCACGGGACTGTAACACATGCACAAGTACTGTATAAGCCTCGCATTTATTCAACTACAGGTAGCCTCAGATACATGCTGCCATTCAATACGTAAAAGAGACTGAGGACGTCCATAACAGGTCGAATTCAAGTATTAATACCACCACATATAATGGGGTTATTATAGCTGGTGTGACATCCATCGCTGACGGCTTAGGTGAGATATACCTATTCACGGGTGGCTCATCATCAAGAAACAAACCCAAGTCTGCTAGGGAAGTAATAAAGATACCCAAGATTTCTATATTCACGAACTGTTCTACTCTCTGCCTAATTCGCTGGAATTCGATAAACCTGGTACTCATCGCCCGTACTTACAGGAAGGAGATTGAACGTCACAAAGCCATCAGGATGCTCCGGCTCTAGACGCACAAAGGCTTGCGCCGCATATTGTTGTCTGGTGCTGACCCAGTAAGCACCCTTGGGAAATTTCACCTTCTTGGTAAACATTTCCGTATTGACTGTCGTCAATGCAATGCCCTCGTACTTCTGTGGCGCTAAAGTGGCTTCGGTGATGTTGTATGCTTCTACTTCACCCTCAAAGTCCACGGCGAGTTCATTGACCTCAAGACCGACTGCTCGGAGACGCTCCGCCACGCCTGACCACGCCCGACTAAAGATATACGCTTCCGGTCGAGCGCGAGTGAGATTGCTGGCAGGAGGAGTGTTGTTGCCAAAGAGGACAGGTACATCCGTCACCTCGCCCGTCTCGGCATTGATGAAGGGCCATGTGGTGTTCTCCCAACGCGGTTGATCGCGAACGATTATCTCTTGGTCATTTGTTATGAAGTCAGCTCTCGCAGCTTCTACTGTCTCGTACACAAGATCGGCGTTATCCGCTGCGATCTGGAGGACGTTGATGGCGGCGGTCATTCCAGCTGTCGTACGGCGTTTGAAGTTTTCATCTCCAATGCCAATTCCACGTGTCTCCGACAGCAATGCGATACCTTGACCCATGAACACAGTCACTTCACCACGTGTGTCAGTGACAAAATCCTGGAGACGGATACCATTGCCATCCTCAGTCTGCGAAGCAACAACGTAGCCGTTTGTGGTCAAGTTCTTCTCCTCCAGCGCTTTAACAACCTTAGGAACGAAAAGGGTCTCCGCTATGGATCGGATATCGGCATGGACGTTTGGGTTCTTGAACGCTGAGAACTGGTTGTCTTGTGAGGGAACGTATGTGGTGTTCTCGTGGACCAGCGCCCGGTTGGCGCCGTACTCGTGACAGTCGAGATGAACATGAGCGTTGAATTTGAGGTTCAGAGCTTTAACATCAATGGTTTGCTGCGAGGCCATCTTTGTATGGTCCCGATTAGGGTCGAAGCTAGTGGCCAATAGCCGTTGGAAATAAGCGGACCCGTCCGGGTTGTACCGCGGCAACACCATGATGTCAAGTTTCTCCAAGATAGAAAGCGTCCACTCTGGCTCATTATCCATTTTCCCAAGAAGAGCCAACACTCCCTCTTCTCCTGCAGGTTCATTTCCATGTACGCCGCCATTAATCCACACGCGGACCTTGTTTGTGCCATTGCCGCTCATGGGAGTTGTCTGAAGAAGTGATTTTGAGGAAGACAGAACAACATATGGAATCGAACGGCCTTCCTCAGACTTGAAGACTGGGTTGTGGTACGTCATCCACTCATTGCGTGAGGCCAATGTCCAAAGAAACTGCTCTAGTGACTGCTGGGATACTGGTGAAGAAGTGCCGTTGGCAAAACCCTTGGCGACATCCTCGGGTCTCAGGAACGAGGGCGAGTAGAGCTCTCCGTCAACATCGGGGAAGTTCGCAGCTACGACCTTAGAGTTCGGGTTGAATGGCACTGCATTGCTGGCATAGGATAACTGCGCGGCTGCGCTTCCAAAAAGGATTGGGATGGCCAAAAGATGCATTTTGCGCGATGCTTGCTTCCACAACAGATGTGCCCTTTTGAGTGTTTTATAGACGGATGTAGCTGTCGATCAACGCACGTTCGCCGACGCCAAGCACCATCGCCTAACTGCCAGCTTCCTATCCAGACCTTAGCACCTCGTTGATGCGTGGCATTAGATAACCTTGTTTTCGTGCCAGATGGAAATTGTCGAATGAGACATGGCGATGTCCCAACCCCGCGATTAATCCTCGTCATGCCAAGAGATGTTGACCCACAATTGCTATCTGGTCTCATATTGCTTGACTCTCCGATGACGGATGTGGTGATTGCCGCGGGAGGAGGAAGGAGACGGGTATCGGATATGGTTTGCGGATGTGAAGTAATCAAGGGACTTGATTGTTATCATCGGAACTACGGATAGCTGTCGAGGTTATCAGCGGAACGTCTGTCCAACAACACGTAGATAGTAGGTCAGTTTCTTTTTCCACACAACTATCGAGATCAAGTATTTTGAGTAAAAATAGAGGCTACGACCTGTAAGGGTCATAAAAAAGGCCGACAAGGAGAGTTGTGTCGCATCTGCTGGAGCAGGTCATCATCAATAATAAGCTTAAATTTAAGCACCGTGCCCAACGAAGTGCGCCACCGCAAAGCTTCCACAGACAGGGGTTCTTTTTAGCGCATCGATCTGATATTAGTGCCACTCGAGGCTTGATAACACATCAATATGAAAGATATGGTAAATATGGCGTGAGTTTAACGCTATTGAAGTAATTGTTGCATAGGCACTGAGCTATCATCTTCTAGCGACAACTTCATGATGGCCAACCTTAACATGAGGTATCTGGAGACATCCTGCCACACAGGTACCTAGGCTACAGTGGGTATGTACAAGTGCTATTAATTTCCTTTCTTCTGTAGTTTATGTAAAATAATACGAATTCTAGTAGACTCTCTACTTTATACGAGTTTATATAATCTGTTAATAATATTATTAATCTCACATAATCTTAGGTCAAGATTCTGTAAAAGATGTTCTAATTATTGTGTATTTACATATCTATATTATTATGTACTTCCATTACGTATCTTGACGAATGAACTGCGTGTGGCCTCTCTGTTAAGGAACAATGCTTCAACAGAGCGGAACAGCTACCAATGTCAATCAAGTTTCTTGCCGGTACTCTGGACGTGTGCAAGTGGAAACAATATTCGATCTGCTGTATCATGATGCTTATGTGTGCGGGATGTAAGAGAGTATCTTCGTGATTGGCTGTTGATATACAATTACAAATTTCATTGACAGCGAATTAAGCCTCTAATTGGGTATGAAATCCAATCGATGAGTTACAAAGCTTCCGTGGTGCCCTTTAAAGGCTTTTCGGAATAGTCCAGTGGCGCGGAAGTCATTAGACTTATTGATGAGCTATTGAAACTGGTGAAGCCAACAGTAACAGCAAGGCCCATTGATTAATAAGACCAGGAATTTACCTTCTAACTTCAACATCTAGCATGTTCATTAAGGCCAAGTACTGGCAATTGTCCCGGGAGAAAAGTCAGGACATTTGGAAGCTGAGACAATGTGAAATACAAGTCGATTTCTCCTGGGGCTATAAAACTCTTCCCGATCTATTTAGTATGGGACTCAAGAGCTGCGATATCTACAAAGAACTCAAGAGTCAAAAATGGCTCCGTAAGCTACTACCCCCCGACTTCGCATCCCGAACACGACTTTTTCAGTGACCTTAGGGTTCGAAATGATGTAAACTGCCTCTGCATCTGACTCTACCACTAGCTTGTAAGTCTCGAGAACAATATCTGGATATCCTCGAGTCGTCGTGTTCCAGATGACTGCATTTGGGTCTGCCCGCTGCACCGCGCTTACTACAGTTGGCCCGTATGTCTTTTCAGGGTCGCGAGTAGACCAGAGGACACGACGCGGTGTCACGTCGGCGTATAGCAGAGATAGACAGGGTCCGATACCAGATCCGGTAGCGACGATGACAATTCTTCGGAATAGTCTTGTGGTGTAAAGCAGCCCATGAAGAGGTGCTCCACGAACCCAGAGCTTTCGCTCATCCGCGTTCATAATCTGCTTCTTGGTGAAGTCTCCAGCATTGGAAACGACAACACTGAAGCCGTTGACTTTACCAGACTCAGGCTCGATGTCGGGGATGGTAGCAAAGGCGTGCCACTCAGTCAAAGGCTTATCACTGATCTTGAGACCGTAGAATGGCTTCATGCCTCGGTATTTGAAGTGAAGGCGTGTGGCGTGGTCACTCAGCTTCTCGGGATATACCACGCGGCGGCGCAATCGGGACCAAGAGGCCACTGTACATGAAGTTGTGACGCAGAGGCACCAGAAGTTGGGAGACCGGACCAAAGCGTAAGAGATAGACTTGTCCCACTCGTGTGCGGAAACTCGAGCAGAGACAATGTTGTGCACCCAGAATGAGAGTAAAGAGATCCAACCAGCGAAACGGTGAAAGGCCTCGAAATGGTCATGGAACTTCCTTCGGATGCTTGGGTAAGCTGCGACAAGAATGATGAAGAACATGGTGACCACGACCCAACCAGTGATCATGTTGACGAGTCTGTACTCTTTCCTATCCTCAGCCCACTCTTGCGTTGCCAGGATGGTGTAAGTTAGATACCAGGCGGTAGCAGCGACTCCGGCACCACTGTGAAAGCCTCCATAGTGGAACACCTTGGCCAGGCGTTTCCGGATGCTCAACGGCCAAGAATGCGGAGCGAGTATGGCGATTTCGTAGCAAAGATTGACAAATTCTTCCTGGCGAAATAGGATGCAGACCATGAGGTTTGCCGAGGCCGCACTCGCAGCGTCCCTAGACAGAGGCATTGCTCGAGATGTCACCATGAGCGCGATGAACACGGATGCGTTGGCGATGAAGATAAACGCAAAGATCTTGCGGTATGTCGACGCGTGTTTGTCTTGTACCTGTCAGTATTGGAGTCTAGGAACGTATTACGGCAGGAGCATCCTTACACTGGAATTCGCGTGTCATCTCTGTGCCGCGCTGTTCCGGCAGTTTGATTTCCTTTGGGGACATCACCATGGCCTCGTCTTTCTCCTCCACCATTTTGATCAAGGATGGGCTTTGATTAGGAGTCATTGCGTTCGACACCTGTGTTTCTCTAATAGTTGTTACGTCGGAACTTGATGCAATTCCAAGTTCTGGCTCCGAAACTGCCGTTGGGTATAGAGGCATGGCTGGGAATCGTTTCGAGGAAGAGGAGATAGAAAGATGACAATGATGGACTGGTTGGTGGTTCTTTCAACTACTGATGTGCCCAGGCGCGACACAGTTTATATATCAATCATCGATGCCAAACCGCCAACCTCGTTTCTACGTTGTCAAGAAGGGTTTGGCTTAATGATTGTTACGTTTGGCCCAGGATCCTGGGCTGTCCGCCACTAACTTGAAGCTGAACGTCACAACTCTCATGATGGTTGAACCTGGTGCCATGAGAGCTTCTAGCACGAACAAACGGTCGGCTGTTTACCCAGCGGAGCCACGCGGGCTAGCGAGTTAACGACTACTGCGATTTATTTTTCCCTAGACTAACGAAAGGCAGCTAAGATGCAACAATGATTGGTGTCAGTGTCGCTGGCTGTGCTTGCGAAGTGGCTGGCGCAAGTCGCTTTCGTGGCGCCTTCTAAGCTCGCATTCGTTTCAACTATCGTATCGTTTTCCGAATTTGGCTACGCCAGATTGTTCAACAAGTGCTCGTGTTTGAATCGAAGCTTTCTTTAGTGCGAGTGGCTTGCCCTACACATGCCGTCCAGCCTTCATTGAAATCCAGCTAACCAGAGTCCTCAAATTTGGAGAAGTCGTGTCCACAAGGCGTAGGGCTTTGCATTAGTCAATACGTAATTGGCCTCAGCTATCGCAAATTAGTGTAGACTCATGTAACCTTTGAAGTCCCGCTTGACTGATTCCATGTCAGCTTGGTTACAATGCAGAATAAGCGGTTTATCAGTCGCCGGGAACTATATTAAGCCACGCTAAGAAGACCTCTGGGTACGTTGCTCTAACACGCAAGACACCGGATTACCTTTCCTGTCACCAGTGGTGAGGGAGCGCCTTTCCATGGTAGAATCCAATGGGAACATCCGTGGCTGTGTAAGGTCAAAGTACAATCCAGCGTAATGTCATGCAATACGGGATCTCCGAACAGCGTTTCATTCTCGCACTTCGAATCTTCTGCAAAATCGTAAAATTTCACGCTGTAATCTGCGTTGTTGTCTGGTTACCACCAACCAGGGCGAGACAGCGGCGTGAAGCGAACAAGGCTTAGTGAAATTGACAAGCGAAGACTCCCTAGAATGAGGACTTACTGCCATGATGCTCTATTCTAGTGAGGTCAATCGACACATGCATTCTGCAAGTATTTGCGGCTTACTTTCCAGCCGCACTTATTGACGAGGCAAAATCTAGCGGAGGTGTAAAAATGCAAAAGTTAAGTTACATGCAACAGCGGGGATTCGCTGGTCGTCACCGACCCAACTACTAATCCGCCGGTTAGCGGCTTGACTATGGGAGAGCGGACGGGATCCCGTATTTTCCGCTACCTTTGGTCGCATGTAACAAGAATGGTAGATTTCTAGCCTATATCCTCTAGACCCCAAGTCTCTCCGCCCTCTTTCCCAATTGTTACCGACTGAGCTGCAGGGTAGCGACGGAGCAGCACATAGGTATGACTTTACATTGTGGTTAGCTTTTAAATACTTAGTTGTACCCAGTTATAAACGTCTTGGTTTTGAACCCAATATTGGCAGTATTGCAGCGTACAAGAAAATTGAATGAAATTTGAGGTGCCTCAACGTCGGCATTTTTGTCGGAGTCCAAAGCTCAACAGACTTCCGGTGAAAGAGTTCTGGAAAGTATTTGGCCTGTGTAGACATATTTATTATTAAGTTATGAACTGTAGTGAATTTGCTATGTTACTATAAGCCATTAATGAACGTAGGCAGTGGTTGTAGCACTTCGCCTCATATACTTGGGTGTAATATTTACAAGCTCCGCCCTGATCCAGAAAGCCGGCGCCTCCTCCTGATGGTCACTATATCCCTTGCCCAACCTGGCAACACATCGTCCAGACACTTCAGAGCATCAATAAATGATCCTATTCCCCTTGCTTGTTCCTCCGCCGATTGGGGTTAAGCCTTTTCTTCAGTGTGGCAATCGGACCAGAGGCGGAAAAAGATCCACCCGAAGGGATATAATCTGGTGGAGGCTTCTCGAAGGACGACCGAGGGGTGAGAGATGGAGAGATTGACCGTGGGGGAGCACTGGGAGTGGAAATTGGCAGTGGCTGAGGATAGTAAACAAGAACTGCTGCATTGACTGAATCATGGTGTTCTTTTGCGTGGCGGACAATGAAGGCCCAAACCTCTCTGCCCTTGCTTTTGGTGGTCTCCATTATTTCAAGAACCTTAACAACAACCTCAGTATGATGTGTTGGGAACTGAACGGGTCCTTTGTTTTATTCGGAGTTCAAACCCTTCAGTGGATGGTCCTTTTTGCTCGAGGGAGTAGTGCTGGGACTCGAACGCGTGGTGAGGTAAAAGTAAAGTGATGGTGTTGGGTGTTTTTCTCAACTTGAGCAAGTGAAGGGTGTGCAACGTGGTATGTTTGAAGATCGTGAGTCTTTATTGAAATGGTTTAAGATATCTGGTGTGGAATATTTTTGTAATGGAGGACTCTCTACCCTCTTATATCAACAGTGTACAGCCTTATGATACTGAAGTAGTGTCGATTGACCATCAACCTTTTCTTCATCTCAATTAGTGAGCATGTCGTTCAAT
Organism: Fusarium sp. VM40; assembly: GCA_954870535.1. NCBI lineage: Eukaryota > Fungi > Ascomycota > Sordariomycetes > Hypocreales > Nectriaceae > Fusarium > Fusarium sp. VM40. The sequence continues at coordinate 1,157,755 of CATPAH010000009.1, forward strand.
CTTTCCTGTTACGGTTTATTTAGCCGACACTTGATCAGCCACAATCTAACTTCACGCTGGGTATCGGCCTTCAAGGGCGGTGGTGCCTTTGACGGAGGTGTAAGCTGATTTCACTTGCAACAGTTCAGAATATTTCCCATTAATCATCATGTATAACACACTGGTACATCGTGGCCCTTGTACGATACTAAAAATGGTAACACAAAGCGAGGAGGACAACACTAGCTTCGAAGGCTGACATGTTCTGTTCTTCTGGCTTATAGAATCTCAGAGATCTTTCTTTTTGAATCTAGTCAATCTCTACAAAATCAATACTCCACCCCCGCTTCCCTTTGGAGTATATCTCAACACAAAAGCTTTGAGGTATACCATCTTCACCATCTGGGGCTGAATCATCCTGGTCCTCTTCATCGTCCAAATCTACCATACGGGTTTTGATGACTGTCCAACCTGCCTTCGAACCTCGCCCAGAATACTCTCTGTCTAGATATGCTATCAACCTCTGCACGCGTTCTATATCCCAGATTCCCTCCCGCATATTAGGCCGTGACGCTATCCAGTTTTTGATCCAATTCGCCATGGTCTCATCTGCCAAGTGATATGCATTCAACACTGCTGGAAGCATGCCATGTCCGTAATTATTGACGCTAACACAGAGGGTGTACGGCAGTCCAATTGCAAGACGGCAAATCTTACGTACTATGGTACTAGACTCGGCTGCAGTCAGCCTTTGACTCTTGAATGGAGAATACATCATGTCGAGTCGCAAGATTGACATTAGATAATGTGCGAAATTCGTAGCCGCCCTCACAGGCTCATGAGATGATAGGATTGTTAGTGGCTCGATATTGATGCCTGAAATCTGCGGGGGCTGCGTGTCGTCGGCTTCTAGTTGGTCGTCGAAGGAAGGGACCTCTCCGGGCGGTAACTTATCTCGCCATTGGTCCAGCTCAGTCCTTAATCTGTCAACTCGCTCGTCCCATTGCGCATCAGGCCGAAGGTTCGCCCTCCATTCGTCCTCTAATATGTTTACCCTCGGCATGATATACAGTAGCTGATCATAATGCACTGTTGACGTAGCAAGAAATTCGACAAGAGTACTCGAAACCTCTGGTGATATAGCCTGCTTTTGAATCGAATGGGTGCGGTCATAGATCTCCAACAGAGCCGCAATCCTGGAAAAGGCACGAACCAAAGACTCGCCATTTTTCGTTGATAGCACAAGACTCAAATGTGATGATAGGAAGTTGACTGCAGCATGCCCATGGACACACCACAGTCTCAACTGCCCACGCTTGAGTTCAAAATGTGCCAACAACAAGACTGTACCCAACCAACATACGGCCTTTTCCCGTTTTTCCAGGTCTTGTGAGCCATGGAATGTAGGGGTGTCTGCATCGGTATCCCGTATCTGCATCTTGCCGATATCACCCAGCGCCACCACAAAGTGCTCAAGGGCATGTATTGCTGCAACATTCCGTACCCGGAGTTGGGCATCAGACTTCCATATCTTGAGGGCGGACAGGCCCAATGCAGCATGGTAGAACGACCCATTGAGGTATTCTGCATCGAGAATATCGTTGAGATATAACACGGACAGTACTCCGTAGGGAGACGTGTCACGTAAATGGTGATAGTATAGCATATCTTCCGGAAACTTCATGCTCTCAAGGAGACCTTGTGGTATAGTCGGCGCTGTCTTGATCCCAAAGAAATTTTCGCTTCTAATAGAGCCAGATCTACTCTGCGATGAGGTTGCTTGGCTAGGCAATGGGTTTGGTCCAACTGAAGGGCTGTAAAGTGGGATACCAACGGGAGATATCACTGAAGAACGAGGCTCATGGCCTACGGTGACTGGCGCAGGGGTATCCACCGCACCTTGTGGTAGCGATCCGAAATCCCAGTCTGCCGGGGTGTTTGAACCTGACAATAAAGTCGCAGCCTGATTTGCAACGTTTGAATGACCCTGGTGACAGAAAGTGATCTGCGACTCCACTGTATCGCTGTCGAAGTTCGCCACTGGGGTGGAATACGGTGACAGATAGTTCCGGGCCGGGCTATGGTCCTCCGGGTTGGCCGAAACATTATCAAGGGTATCTTGTGGTGCAGGATGGGTTGAGTCGTCGTCCAGCTTTTGGCCTGATCTTGTACGTCGAGGAGAGTCTTGGTTGAACAGCTTTGTCTGATCCTTAAACACAATCTGCCTCGCGTAGCCACCACAGGGAATGCTGAGTCTTGTGCACTAAACATCTAGCGCGTTAGTAATCGGGATTATGTCTGCATGGTAGGAGGCAAGCTACATTACTGCACTCGGGCTTGGTTTCATCACATTTCAATCGCCGAGCTCGACACGTCACGCAGCCATTGCGATTGCGAGTTTTGACATTGCGCCGACGGATAACACGGTCTGACATGGCTTTGTCTGGCAATAAGGGCGTTTTCTCCGCAGAAGCTGTCAAAGGGAGGCGAGGCGCATGTATGTTGTCAAGACTCTTGATTGAATTAGTCAGGCAAAGAAGAAGTCCGTATAGAAATACCGTATTGGGAAGAACTAACCACGGAGCGAGCGGGGAAAATCGTAGCCGATGATCGGTGTGGGTCCAAATTCTCACCTTCTTTTGCCGTGATGATTTCCCCTTGCATCAAGTGAGTGTTGGTGTTCAGAAACCCTGTCAGCACCTTAAAGTAATTCTTGGAAAATAATCGCGAGACATTGAAGTATTAGGATTGTGAAAGAGCCGGACATTCTATTAGCCAACCATCATCATACCACTCCTACATCCGCGAGGTATTTGTGGCGCCGGTTCAACAGCAGAATTGATCCTGGTTCTTTGACAAAACAAATGAGACAAGCCCACGGGTCATCATACTGCATAAAAGCAGAAGTCTTCGTGTCATACCGTGAAATGGAGAGGTATGTCATGCAGTTGTGGAGACTATCCCCGCAAAGGCTTGTCGTTTGAAACCTCTCCAAAGGGAAATACTAAACGAGCACGGTGCGTGTGCCAAGTCGAAAGATTGATCAAGTCCTCGACTTTTCTTTATCCTACACGATTGACAGACTGTTATAAGCATGACATAATGTATTTTTGAACTTGAAGAGAGTTACATTCGTTTTATTGAGATACCAGAGCCGCTCTTCTGAATTCATGACCAGACTGCGCAAACATGGAAGTCACAAAGCCAGTATTGCCTTTTACACCAGATTCAACGATGGAAGAAAAACAATCACCAGTAGAGTCGCAGCAACCGACTCAAGTTGTCGTCACATTCAATAGCAATGACCCCGAGAACCCTTACAACTGGTCAACGGTAGGTTTGAGAGCATCGGAACCCTAGATATCAGAACCAGGAGAGTCACTAACAGGTCAAAATTAGAGGAAGAAAGTTTTCGTGGTGTTTACCACGACATTGACGTTGTTCAACAGTACACTTGCATCCTCGCTTCCAGGAAACGCAATGCACCCGATGAGCGCCGAGTTCGGCATCGATAATACACAAGGCAATCCAGAACTGGCTCTTCCTATATCTCTTTTCTTAGTGGGATACGTATTTGGGCCATTACTTTTCGGGCCCCTCTCAGAACTTCACGGCCGGAAATACGTCATCCAAGGCGCCTTTGTTAGCTATACCATATTTACTCTGGCATGTGCTTTGGCGCCGAATTGGGCCGCTATGCTGGCCTTCCGTTTTCTCAGTGGCATCTTTGCTAGCGCACCCGGCACGATAGGAGGCGGGATTATAGCCGACGTCTACAGTGATCTTCATTCGCGAGGAAGAGCTATCGCTTACTTCTATGCGGCCAGCGTATGCGCGCCACTCATCGCTCCTACGATAGCAGGCTATGTCTCGCAGACCTCATGGCGATGGGCTTATTGGGTTGGTGTTATCTTTGCCGGCGCGACTATGCTTCCGTTAGCATTTCTACCAGAAACATATGGATCTGCCATCCTTGCACGACGGGCAAAGGGAATACGTCAAGCAGTGCATAAAACTGGACATGGCAATCCAGAGACTTATGCCGCCATCGAACTCGAAACGAAAGGCTGGCGAAACCTACTTGGGGTTGTGCTCGTACGTCCCTTACACATGCTCTTCACAGAGCTTATCGTAGCTGCTTCGAGCACCTACATAGCACTGGCATATAGCATCTACTACATGTTCTTCCAAACGTATCCCATCGTCTTCAAAGGCATATACAACATGTCAACTACGACAAGCGGCTTCATGTATTTTCCAGTAGCAGCAGGAATTTGTCTCGGACTAGTGGTTTCCCTTTTGTGGGATGGATACTACAACCGGTCGAAGACCTCAGGTCGGTCATGGGCACAGAAGAACGAGTACAGTAGGCTGCCTCTCGCATGCATGGGTGGTCCTCTCTTGGTTCTGTCACTCTTTTGGCTCGGCTGGACCGCACGTTCTGATATCACTTGGGTTTCCCCAATGCTAGCCGGAATCCCTTTCGGGGCGGCCCAGTTTCTACTGAGCATCGCCTTGACTAACTACCTTGCCGACTCTTATGGTGTATTCTCGGCCTCTGCAATGGCCGCGGGTGCATGTCTACGCAATCTTGCAGGCGCGGGTCTTTCACTGGCTGCTGCGCCCATGTATACCTCACTTGGCGTTGGTTGGGCCACAACTGTGCTTGGGTCTACGAGCGTTGTTATGTGCGTAATTCCATTTATTTTCATTCGATATGGGAATACGATTAGGGAGCGAAGTGCGTTTTACCAGAAGCTGAAAGCAGACCTTGATATGTCTCGGGGTGCGGTGGAAAGCGATTGAGATGCTTGAGAAAAGCGGAACACTATATAGACCTAGTAAGAAATGAGTGATGGAATGTGAATTCTGCTCTTTCATGAGAATTGATAGTCGCGAACCGATGTAGAATTTGATGGATACAATGGTCGATGAGCTTCTATTGAGGAAAATGATGTCCCAACGAAGGCCTATGTTATAACGTCAGTTGAGTCGAAGGAGAGGTGGAATTTTAAATCCGACACAACTAATCAAGATCTCTATGCTGTAGAGAAATTTGTGTTCATGTCTTGGCAGATTCCCTGAAACAAAAGATCACTGGCAGCTATTAGATTGCGAATGGTGCAAGCCCAATTGTTACTGTGCCTTGAGTAATATGCTAATATTTGAGTGTGGAGAGTGTAGAGGTGTCCACCGCCTCGGTGGGACCCATGAGGTACAAAAAGTACAGATGCGGTTTATGTGGATCGAACACATGACCTTCAGATATCGGATGATAATGATTGAAGTTTGACTTCAGTCTGACGCTCTCCCAACTGAGCTAAACCCGCTCAGTGATTGTTGCAGTGTGATATTGGCCGGTGTTACTGTCGCTGCCGGTCACCGTTTGTAGTTGGGGTTTCATTAGCTCTCATGTTGAGAATTGGATTTCATCATTGCCACATGATGCGGTAACCACATACTTGCAATGTGATGAAGTAACATGAGGGTAGGCGAGTGACTGCGATGAATTGCGAGCTCTTTAGTTGTTGGTGTTTCGACACAGACAGCCTTTGGTTGTGAAGGTACCCTGTAGAAACAAACTTCAGGGACTACAGTAGTTGGGGTTTTATGATACCTTCAACACTATTAATTGCGTACTACAATAGCACGAATTCTCTTTTCACTTTGAGAAGGTCCCATTTCTTCATCTCATACTCTAACATTTCTAACCCACCGGCTGCAATCTATCAATCCCGTACCTTTTGTTGATCGTGCTGACACCCCTAAGGTAAAGTAGTGTTACGCGAAGAAGACCATGAGTAGTATTGACACATGTTATTAAGAAAACTACTAATCTCACTGGAGCAGAAAAGGCGGTCAGATTCTAGTCCCTACTGAAGAAATATGAACAGGCGAGAGGTTTGAATCACAAGATTTTCCCTACGTTCAGGAAGGAACTAAGCTGTAACACGCATAGTATATAGCTCAATTATCGGCTATCAATAATCACATACGACCAAAGATAGTGGAAAATACGGGATCCCGTCCGCTCTCCCATAGTCAAGCCACTAATCGGCGGATTAGTAGTTGGGTCGGTGACGACCAGCGAATCCCCGCTGTTGTATGTTTTGCTCAGATCACCATCTTTTTGCTACTTTGAAGAGAATAGGTTCGGTCTTATGACTTCGCCTAGGACACTGATCAGTCAAGCATATTCCTGTTGTCCTTGTGAGATTCTTTTTTTGAAATACGTGGCAGCATCGAGGCCAGTGTACGGAGTAGCAAGGCTACTATTTGCATAGGTAGTCATGATGCGCCGCCGTACACTTTGCTTTATCCCAGCCATCTTCTACAAACGGTTAGCCAGCCCCAGCCCTTCCACCCACTTCTAAGCGGAAATAACAAATCCACGTCACAGAAGATCGCTTTATGAATCAGTTTGCAGCACGCAGATAATTCATACAACCCAGGCTGTTTAATAGCGTGGAAAAGCTGTGTTGAAAGCGTTGTCATCAAGGGCTCTCCTGCGCAGAAGGCCAAGACCATCAGCAGTCCGCGACTTCACCATCGCCAGATCTCGGAAAATCAACCCGTTCATAGCCTCTAATGTAGGTATCGCGCTATTGCTTTATCCTTCAGCTTGCAGTATTTGGCAAATGTGGCGGTCTAGCTATGCAGATGAGAAGTCCATGGCGTAAAGCTAATAGTAACATGAAATTTTTAACCAACTAATCGATCATGTTGGCGCTCTGGCTGAGACACTGAGTTACCTCATAGTCTCCTGCTGCTATCTCAATGGACGTTCGGAGCTATATTGCCCGCAACTAACAGCTGAGCAAGCAGGGTCACTGCCGATTACACGGCCCGCTGCTGCACCGATCAGCTTCAGCTGCTTACCTGCTGCCGATCCAAGCCCGAATTGTCATCTGTGCAGTGGGACAGCAGGCGCACAGACTGATCATAATCATTACGCCAAGGCGGTTAAAAGTGTTTCTTGTCCAACCATTGCGTCGCAAGCACTCAGGTACCGTCAAGATCGCTCTGACATTGTAAATATCTGAAGCTGAAAACAGGGAGCGGTCAGCTTTCCCGCCTCGCGATAGGCTTTCTGGCCTTACATCGCATATTTATTACACAACAGGGCGTCTGTTGCATGCTACCCAATGCCGCGCTACATTTGAAGTATGACATAGAACTCGGTAGTTGCATTGCGCTGTCGTCAGGCTGCACTGGTCGACCACGTCCGTTCTCAACGTCTGTGTGATAACTTGGATGGATAAATATGCAGATCATATTCAGCCAACATATCAATTAGATAGCCATGGCCCGATATGATACGTTGCCTTTGCCGTGTCTCACAATGTCTGCAGGAGAAACCGCAAGTGGATATCGCCTGAGTCTGTATAATCACCATTTCTTGGTTCTCGTCAGGAACACGGAGATGATCCAACGGCCGATTGGTGAAGACGGCTGGAAGGAAAACCTTTGTGGACTATTGCAGGACTCATTCTTAGTACAAAAAGGCCCGCGATTCTCCCCAAGGCTTTATTGTTCTTCTCCTCTTTATCCAACAATACAGTAAACTTCCAACACTTAATCATTTTCAACTCCCAAACTTCAACCAACCAAACACAATGCCTGGCGACAGACTCAACAACGGCGAGTGGCTTCTCATTGACAACAGCCTCTTCAGTGAGGATGGTTCTGTAGAGCTTCGCATGCAGAAAGATGGAAAACTCGCTGTCTACCACGATGAAAAGTGCGTCTGGCAGAATACCGCTGAGCAGGACTGGAACATCCACGGCGTCAAGATGCAAGAGGATGGCAACCTCGTCATCTAGTAAGTCGTGATCTGATTTCCCCCCTGGCTGAACATTGACCGACTAACTCGTGACAGCGATGACTCTGGTAACGGAAAGGCCACATGGCACACCGATACTGCTGCAGGCAAGGGCAACGACTCAACGACCCTCGTCGTGCAGAATGATGGCAACGTTGTTTTATACAACACTGGTGGAGTTCCTATCTGGGCCACAGCCAGCAACAAATAGAGGGGTATGATCTTGTAACAATTTGAAATCGGTAGTTGGTAGAAATTTCCCAGTCTTGGAGGGTTGGCTATGAACTACACATATATCAATACACTCGTGCAACAAAAACTTGTGATACGACTACATTGTGAATTACGGCAGTTAGCCAAGTGGCCAGATTGTATGGATGTGGCGGTACAGCTCCGACGGTGAGACCTGTGGACCATTCCATGTGACAGCCCTTTTCAAATGAGCCTGTGTACGTAGCTCATACGTAACCTCGATTAAACGGTTGGAGAAAAACAGCGGTGAAAATGGTATTGGGCTATTTTGCTGAGACGCGATGGACCACTGGCCCATTTTGATCACAGTTTCGAAAACCAGAGATATGTAGAGAGGTTTCTTATAAGATATGTATTGAGACCTAGGAAAATATACTAATAACATGATCGTCTTCTCATTGGTTCATTAAGCTGGGGATAGTAGTGCATCAACGTCTGGAGCCCAGCCATCACCATTGGAAACAGTGATTGTGTTGTCTGAACCCTCATCGAGATGGAAGAACCCTCGGCTAAGTCCAGTCTCGGAGAGATGCCTGGTCGACAAGAAGGCAAGCTTCTGAGACTCTCCGTTGACGGAAACAGTAGCGAATCGAGATCCGACGTCGCCGTTGCGGTACTTGATGTTGATTGTGCTGAGACCACCAGAGCTCTTAATACCCTTGAAGGTTACAGTTCCCTTCTGATCTCCACCGATATACCCAACGGCTTTATCGCCACTGCACTCGTTGCAAGAGATGACTCGAGCTCCATTAGCTAACACGGCACCTTCACCCTCCTGGCTTGTGGACTTGGTATCAGACCAGGTTCCCTTTGCGACATTGGGTGTCCAGGAATCGTGCCACTCGAGTGTGACTTTGGTACCGTCAACCTTGAGAGGAAGCCAGACGTAGGTACTGGCAGCAAGGTTTGTGGAAACCCAGCGATCGCCGATATAAATAGCGTTATTGGTACCCAATGGCTGGATGTAGCTGACCTGGCTGCTGAAGGTCTTTGATCCGATGGGTGCAAACTCAGTCCACTCCGACCATGGCCCAGACAGAGATTTGGCGTAGCTGTAAACCTGCTCAAGAGTCAGTAAAAGATAACTCGCTGCGGGAAACTAGAGTCTCTTACGTTGTCGTTGGCATTCCACCCTGTCAAATGAGAACCAAAGATGAAGTAGTAACCATTCTGCTTGAGCATAGCTGGAGATTCGGCAAAGTATTTCCATTCGTAAGTGATGTCGGTAACATTGAGATAGTCATCTGACAAGGACATAATCCGTGTTCCATATTCGCGCTGTAGATTGCTTTAGCTCCTACACCTAGAATGTGATGTGTCTTGATCAACTTACGTCCTCGGTCATAAGATATGCAGATCCATCATCATCCTTGAAAAGACCCATATCCCGACTCTGCTTGCCAAGAGGCCTGAAGCTTCGGTGGTAGGTATACTTTCCGCAGACAGTATCACCAGTAGCGACACCAACCTTGGCCTCCTTATAGTCCGAGCTATCGATGTGAAGGTACAAGACATACTTGCGTGTGTCGTCATTGTAGATCACCTTTGGCCTTTCAACAATGCGGTTGGGTCCAAGATCACCTGCCTCAGTAGTGCGGGACAGCAGAGCACCTCGGTATGTCCATTCCACTAGGTCGGTAGAGGAATAACAATTGACGTTTTGGAAGTACGTTCCGTCTGTCTTGTCCTCGCCGATCATGTAGTAAGTACCGTCGACTTCGCTGTATCTGTGTCAGTTGGCTAACAACCTAGAGGCAGAGGCCACTTACATCAAGCCATGACCATGAGCTTGTACATGTTCACCAGTGTTAGTCTACTAAGGTCAGTCTTGATCCGAAATATGCGCTGTGCATCCGAAATGACCTACGGCAGTCCATGTTGCTCCAGATACAACATCTACAGAAGCGTAGACTTTGCTGGTAGCGAGCACGGCAAGAAAAGCCGAGAAGAATCGAGACATTGCGAAACGGGGAATCGAAAGATATTTCACAGTGTCTGCCGTTGTCTACACATTATCAACATGGACCTAGTTGACTTCTTATACTTGTAGACCGAGAAGCGATTCTCAATTGGGCATCATCACACGCATCCGAGCAGTGTCCTAAAGGGCATCCGAAGCGACACGGGAAAGGAAAGTGGTTTGAACTAAGTCTTGAATACCTCTTGTCTCATTGCCATTTCAAATTATGGGAAGTATCTAATACTATGCAAGAACAGCAATAAGGTTATGATCGACAGCGGCCTTACACAGACGTCGCCCGATACGCGCACCAATTTCACGACCATGTTTTTTGCCGAGGAAGCTAACCTTGTAGGTTTCCCACATGATCTACTGAGCTAGGAGCGGGCAGCGGGGTAAGATGGAAGTCCAATTATAGTGAGTGTCTGGGGTATACAAGAGTTGAACACGAGCAGTGGTTCGGGGATGCAGGAGCCGAAGACGAACCCTGCTCAACCCCTGCAGAAGCCAAGATTATAACGGCCGGGTCTCTTCTATGAGATGCGTCACATCACCATAGCGTTAAGGTCGGATTGGCCAGTTTTCCATGCGAGTCCTCCGTTGAAACATCAACACTACATGCTAGATCTTACGATTATGACCCCATGATGAATCACATCTCACGAACAAACAGCAGGCCCAGGTGAACTAAGTATTCATAATTGTCTCTACACACCAAGACATGTTTATACATTGATACCATGTTTAACTACTTATGCGGCCAGCTTGTGATCTCCTAAGCATCAAAGATCTTCTCATCCTTCTGATTCATGGTTGCCCGAACTGTCTCGGCCGTCCTCGGTTCCAAAGACTTTTTTACAGGATTGGGTGCGTCAAACACCTCGCTCAGCTCCTCAAGGGTACGATCCTTGGTTTCAGGGAAAAAGAAGAAAATGAAGGCTGCTTCAAGCAAATCCCAGAAAACAAAGACAAGATAGAAGTAATATCCGATCTTCTCAAATGCAGGGCCTGATGAGTATGCAAGGACAAGGGAGATGCAGCTGGAGGCAAAGTTTCCGAGGGCGGTTCCCTTGGCTCGGGTAGAGGTTGAAAGAGTCTCGGCAATGTACATGCTCTGCTGAGCGGTCCACCCGAGCGAGAATACGATACCAAAAAGGAAGACGAAGGCGATCGTCGTGTTGGCGGCGTTGGTGTTGGACGGGTCGTCCACAGCCATCTTCGACGTTCCGGTAATGACCGCGAAGATAACCGAGCAGCAGAGAATGCTGTAAATGAGAAGTGGACGTCGACCAACGCGGTCAGTCAAACGTGCGCCAATGAGGGAGCCAATAAGCCCAAGAACACTGTTGGTGGCATTGAGGGCAAGAACCAGCCTCTGCTCCGTGATTCCGGCAGTGTTCATCATGGTCACAAGGTAGTAACTAGAGAGTGAGTTGCCAGATGCCTGTCCCATAATGGCCATTCCAAGAACGCAGATGAGACGTCTTCGGTCGCTGTGAGTATTCCAGAGCTCACGATAATCCCACCACCTCTGGTCCGAGACTTCACTGGAGATCTGTGCCATCATCTCTTTCATCTGCAGTTGAACAATAGGATGGTCAACGTAGCCTTCGCCGTGAAGCCGAGCTAGAACAGCAGCGGCTTCATCATGCTTGTCATGGGCAATTAGCCATCGAGGCTGATATGATGGTTAGTAAAAACCATCAAGACTTGATATCACTCTCTTACCGATTCTGGGAGGAAGTACACAAGGCTAGCCACAACACCAGAGGTAACTAACTGGCTCCACACGGGGATCCTCCAACTATCGTTTCCTTCGACAAAAGAGCTGCCATATGTGACCCAGCCAGCAATGATGGCTCCAACAGGCCTGTGCATGGTTAGAAAAGTCATAGATGAAGCATTCACGAGTACATACCACATGCAATTGTAGAAGCCCGTAAGAGTACCCCTCCACTAAACAGCCATTAGTGACCTTACATGATCATGATCTCGTTACTCACCTTTGGATGGGCGAGCTCGCTGACGTAAGTCGGAGCAGCAATACAACAGTATGAAACTCCAAAACCGAGTAAGAATCGACCTCCCATGAACTGGGGCATCGCATTTGCTGTGGCCCTTTTCACTCTGTTAGCGGTGGTCTTACGTGGGGGGATCGTACTCACTGAACACAAGTGCCGATGATGATTATGACGGCGCCGACAATCATACCCACTCGTCTTCCAAAGCGATCGGTGGCGTAAGGAACAGTAGGGGCTGCGGCAACACTGCCGACGTTGTAGATCATGAAAACAATGCCCGTGGATGAGCCTGCAGTTGTCCTAGAGGATACAGTTAGGGGGATGATGCACTGGCTTGTGAAAGCGAATCTTACATGTTGAACGTATTCTGGTAGGAGGTCATGCCGTTCAAACCGCCCATCAAGCTGCCTATCAAAGCCGTGGTCAGTATGTCACAGCGAAATATCAGAAAGGTTGGCGTACCGTCATATCCATTGAGACATCCACAACAATACGCAACAAAGAGCACACCATAAAGCTTAAACATAGATGCCGTCCATGGAGAATACTCGTTAGTATCTACCTCATGAGCAATCTCAGTAGCAAGGTCTTCTGGCGCCAGTTCATTGCTGAGATCTTGATGAAGTGCACTGGGCTTCTCAGCTGAGAGAGCATCATTCGGTTCTGCCGACATTGTGCTAATCACTCGAAGTTGTCTTTGATCGAATTTGAGTGTCTTCAAGGTCGAATGGGAATATCAAAGAGGGGAAAGACGTTCTGGGGGCCAACGTCTCTTTCGACAAGATTCTGTACCGCTGTTTTATATTTGACCAAGCTTGGCAGAGACATGCATGATCATTAGGGAAGTTTTAGCATTGGCTAGTAGCACGTAACGTTTCCAACGTTGTGGCTCCATTAGTCGGTGCTGGAGCCGAGGGGCGGCATTTTTTGATGGAGATGAGCTGTGAGTCGCGGGGTTCAAGAATAAACTCATCCAAGTGAATCCGGGGAAGAACAAGGAACAGCGTTAGTGCGAGCAGGGAACTTGCGGGGAAATGCTCGAAAAGTGAAGGGATCGACAAGTCTCTCCCATGTTGTCGTCCCCGGCTCCGACATCCCCGATTATGAAGCGCACCAATGAAAATACGAGTGTGGAGGGTTTTCTCCCGAACGATCCCACGGAAAGTCGCCCCAACCTCCTTGTGGGAAGAATCAGATACTAAACTGATATTTAGTGAAGTACCTCACAGCGCTCAATGAAGACTATTGCAAAGCGACTGGAAATTAGCCCAGGCCTTGTCGACGTTACCGTTGACACTCACGCCACACACATTCCACGTTTGACGGATGTTGTCTAAACTGAGGAAACCCCGTTCAGTTCCATAGTGTGCATTCGGTATAATAAACAAAACGGTGTGGTTTCTGACGGGAACGTTTCACGGCCAGCAAAATATCTAGCTAGCTACTCACAACCGCAAAAAGAATGCTGACAAGACTGGGATTCGAACCCAGGCCCCTTTCGAGACTGCGAATCGTCACTAGTTCTAATCGAACCTGAACACAGCGCCTTAGACCGCTCGGCCATCTTGCCTTGTGATTGGATGAAGGGTTGGCCTCTGTATGATCAATATGTTCGATGTGCGATCTTGGAGACACTGTGACTCAGTCCTCTCAAGAGATATTATCCTTAAAGCCCACCTAGCTAAGCCACCGGTATTCGACAACAAGATGGTGAGTTATTCAGAGAATTTCATGCACATGGAATGTGTTAGTGAGAATATTGCTCATAGTTGTCCATACTGCCTGGATTCCTTTTTTTCTTGTGGATCTACTTCATATATGTAAAGTGAACGCTGCCCTTTGTCCTATTTTATCATACAGTCCGCTGCTAAACTCCGCAGCTATCCGTACGCCTGTTGCAAGAACCCCGCCATTTCCAGGTCGGAGATGTACGCTATTTAGAATTATGGGTTTGGCTACTCGACGCAATACCCCGAAGTGACTCCCATTCGTACTCTGTCATTCCAAACATCACCAAATCATGCCATCCACGATTTTGCCAAATAGTGTCCCTTCTTTTGCCCTCCAATTTGAAACCCATACTCTGATAGAGATGTTCAGCTCGTGGGTTGTATGAAGCTGTAGTGATGCCGATGGAATGCAAACCAGCATGTCGAAACCCCCAATCCAGCATCCAGTTGATGGCCTCTTTTCCATAACCCTTGCCCTGATATGGCTTTGCAAGGGATATACCTATTTCAGCATTTCGGTGGTGAGCGGTCGACGGCGAGACGCCACCCCACCCGATGCACATTATGCCAATGATAGTTGGTGTCTTTTTCTTATCTGCATCATTTCCCTCCTCGGACATCGTAGGTTCATCTTTGAGGCATATCGCAACGCCCAATAAAGAATCGGCGACAGACTGGATGTAAGAGTCGAAATCTTTCTGGCCCGCAGGTAGTAGCAACCCGGGCGAGTTCATGGCCATGATAACAGGATCCTGTAGGATCAGAGGGACGAATCTTTGCAGGTTTGTGTCTTGCTTGTCGGCTTTTATATACTCTAGCCGATCTGACTTGAACGCGTTGACAATCTCTGGTGTGTTGTAGTCCATTGTGGGAGAGGTGTTTAAAGGTTTGGAGAAATATTGGCTCGAAATGTGGGAAATCGTGCTATTGAGCTGGACTTGGGAATCTCTACAATGATTGTCCGAGACTTGGGGAAGTTTTAATAGTGGCGGCTGGTCGGGTGATGCAGCTTCATAGTCTGAGAACTTTCAGACTATTCCAAACTGGGTTGGCCGCTCAGTGAGTCATGCCGGGAGACAGACTCTGCAAATTTCGCATTCCCTAGTACGCACAACGTCGGTAATAGTTAATTCCTAGAAAAGAAGGGTGAGCAAACAAATATCACCAGTTTCCACTTTCGTATCAGTAGCTGTAACTCAAGGACGTTTCATTAAGCTTCTGCTGCCTGATTGATCCCTTCATCCACCGGTGTAATATTCTGCTATTTTATAGCGCTAGAACTGATCATGGTAGTACAATTAGAATTGAGTAGAGTACAAAATTAAGCAAAATCCATCTTCTTTCGGTTTGAAACTTTTCTTCAGGATGCTGGCAAACGGTGCTCTAGACCCTGCCCCAGATCCCTTCTTTTGTCATCACTTTAGCAGTAGCCGCAAGACATCCCCCAAACAAACACACCACGCCACTAAAAACAGAAACCTGGAAGAAGCCACCATAACGATCAACAAGGGCCCCATTGACCGGCGGGCCGACCAAAGCTGCAAAGGAGCTGATAGCCAAGCCCATTCCCATGTATGTTCCATTATTCCGAGGGTCCTTGGAAACAAGCGCAAAGGCAGCCGAAACCCCTGAAATGATTGTGCCAGATGTGAATCCAAACACAAGAGCATACACAACCAAGGCTGTCGTGGTCTTGGCTCCGTTCATGCACAATATGACAATACCAGTGCTGAGTCCACCTAGAGAGTACATGTTGAGCCGGCCGTATTTGTCTGCGAGTATCCCTGGGATAATGCGACCGAAAGTTGATGCAGCATTGGTGATGGCCAAGAAGTAGGACGCCAGAGTTGGGTCGATGCCCCGCGAGACGGCATAGGAGGGAAGGAAGAACAAGGGAGCAAACATTCCGATGAAGAGAAAGAATAGTGAACCGATGATAAGTAAGTACAGCGGATCTTTGAAAGCAGCCCCAAGAAAGAGTGAAGTGTTTCTGCTTGGCAATCGTGGTTTAACTGTGATACTGGAGAACGTCATCAGTGGTATCATGACAAAGCCCATGACTCGAATAGACCATCCAAACCCGAGAGATGAGTCGTTCAACATCTTGGATAGTGCAATAGGAAATATGACGCCGCCAATCGAAGATCCGGACACTGCGATTCCAAAGGCTGCTGCTCTCTTCTTGTCGAAATATTGGGATAGAGCGGCAAAAGCTGGAATCTGGAGAAACGCCATAGAGGTGCCCATGAGAACACCCTGAGCAAGCATAAAATGCCAGTACTCAGTACACAAACTGGTCATCATAGTTGCGAAAACGTATACAACAGCTGCTGGCTGGATAATCTTCATAGATGTATTAGTACGTACCACTAGGTTTTGCTTTAAGAACATACCCAAGAACCATAGCGATCGAACATGGGCCCAGCTAAAGCCCCACCAGCGAATTGAATGAATGTCGACATCGAGCCTATCCAAGCTATCTTGTCTGCCGAATGTCCTTGGAGTTGATGGCTCATGTAATACTCTTGCATTACGCCAAATGAGTTGGCAAAGCCGAGGCATGAGAAGAAGATGCAGGCTGCTCCAGCTGCAACGAGCCAAGCCTGTGTTCCACCATCGGGTACCTGTGTGTCATCAAGTTGATCTTCAATAGCATCCTTTTCGTGCAAGTCAAGTGACTGGTTCAAGTCCAATGACGGTTTAGCATCATGGTTGATGGTGTTAGGTTTCGGGTTTAGTGATGACATCTTGGAGGAGTTTGATGGTCGGTAATGAGGCGCGATGAGTAGACTCAAATCTTGAGCTTGATTGTCTTACATGGCCAAAATTTCACTCAATTCAGAAGGGTTCTTAGGCCATATTATATGATCATTCATGTACCGTTAGCTGGTAGTCTCGATACCTCGTGTTAACGGAAATATGATGACTGACCAATCACAATTGAGCGGAGTCGGGATCGGAATCGGATTTAAGAAGCGGAAGCGGCAAATGGATAACCGTAAACATCACTAACGCATTTATTCACCCATCCCCTTCAACACCAATCTCCCACACCTTCATTCTTCATTCACCATTCTATCCCAATCACAAAATTCCAAAGCTATGGAACCGTTACGTAGGCGTCGCAGACCAGCAATGTATGTCAATCTCTTTGGGCTCAATAAACCGGGTCAACTAATCCTTGTAGTGCGTGCACTCTGTGCAGGAAGCGTAAAACACGGTGCAATCGGGGAACGCCGTGTAGCAATTGCATCCGATCAAGAATGGGCGAATGCATCTACGATAACCCACCTACAGCGACTTCGGGTAGGAGAAGTGAGACAACATATGCAGTTCGTATCGCTATGAGTGGTGATCAACATGGTATGTCACTACCAACACCTGAGGATCAAGTATCCAATGTAGGGACGCACCACGGTCAACTGTCAACCATCGGTGGTTCAACGCCAATCGCCACACCGCTGAGCCAAGCATCAACACATGAGATGGAAGCTCTAAGAAATAGAATCAGACTGCTTGAAGGCCAGGTCTCACATAACACCTCATGCCCAGCACAATCACTCATCTCGACGCCCGCTTCAAACACAGAGACATCTTCGTCGCAGTTGGGCGGAACATTTCATATACATAGCCAACTCCAGCCGGATGGGGCGATTCGGCTTCCTCGCGTCATCTCTCACAAGACTCGCATGTTTGGGCAAAGCCACTTTGTCACCGGATTGCCGCTGGTATGGATTACCAAAGTGCCCATCATGCTTACAAGCAGAACTAATGTTGATCTAGCTAAGCGATGTTATGGAGATGATTGATCAGGGAGTTATTAAGAACACCGATCTTATCACCTGCATGCAAAAGTGCAAGGTCGTTGCGAGGCGTATTAAAGCGCAACGTGCACCAGAATGGCCAACGCCATTTGCTACTCAACTACTAGACAAGGCTCTCTCAGACGACCTTGTCGAGTGTTATCTTGGCACCGTCGAGAAGATTTACCGTATACTGCATATTCCTACTTTCAAGAAGAAGTATGACGCGCTCTGGACTTCCGAGAGCGAGCCCGATCGGGATTTTCTGGCCCAGCTTAAATTAGTACACGCCTTGGGCGCGACAATATACGGAGACAAATTCCCTCTACGATCCTCCGCTATTCGATGGATCTACGAAGTGCAGACTTGGATCTCTGAGCCAGAATTTAAGTCGAGACTTGGCATTCAATTCCTGCAAACCAATATCTTGCTTGTCCTCGCTCGAGAGATTGTCGCCGTGGGTGGAGAATCTCCCTGGATTGCCTTCGGTTCCCTACTCCGAACTGCCGTATCGATGGGTCTGCATCGGGATCCGACGCTTCTGTCAACAACTACCACTTTCCCTACTGAGATGCGCCGGCGACTGTGGAGTACCATACTTGAGCTTTGTCTCCAATCGAGTTTGTCCACTGGAGGACCACCGATGATCTCAATAGGAGACTTTGATACTGAACCCCCGGGGAACTTTGACGATGACCAAATCATGGCTGAAAAGGGTACTCCAAGACCTGAGAACATTTTCACACAGATGTCGACGTCGCGAGCACTACGGAAGACATTCTCCACTCGACTCAAAGTCGCCCAGTTACTGAACGACCTCCGAACGGGCGACTCCTACAAAGATACTCTGAGCCTTGACGCTGAATTGAAGGCTTCCTATAAAGAGGCTATCCGGATATTACAAGCAACCAAAAAGACTGAAACATCATCCACCAGGTTTGAGCTGAGCGCAGTGGATTTTATCATGCGTCGCTATCTCTGCGCGCTACACTTTCCCTTTTTCGCATTGTCGCTACAGGATCCTCGCTACGCATTTTCCCGAAAGATGACATTCGAGACCGCCTTCAAGATGTGGTCTGCAGTTTCTCCAACACCAACTGTCAACTCAAGTGATCCAACAGACGCTACCGAATTCTCGCGATTTGTCACATACAGTGCTGGAATGTTCCGAACAGCTGCTTGGCAGGCGAATTTAATCTTAGTATGCGAGCTAAGAAACCAGATCCAAGAAGATGACAGCTTATCCCCGCCGACAATACGTTCTGACTTGATGGGTGTGATGGAGGATGCCAGGGCCTGGAATCTCCAGTGCATTGAGGCCGGGGAGACTAGTGTCAAGGGAGTTCTTACACTCAGCATTGTCCTAGGGCATATCAAGAGTATCATGCAAAATGCTTCGAAAGAAGAAACAGCTCAAGGGGTGATCAAGGCCGGTGAAGAGGCCGAGAATGAGGCTTTGGTGATTTTGGAGTCGATTCTGGCCCAGTTGGAGCCCCAAAGCGCTGAACAGGACTCTTTGGATCAGGCATTCGACTTTACAGGCGATTGGGATATGACGGTAAGTGACAGTTCAAACTATTCCTAGTCTCGAAGTATACACTGACTATTCACAGATAGCTGATGATATTTTTAATGACGGGGCTTTCGATCTTCTGGAATGGATCTTTTAACAAGACTCAGGAGAGAGAAAATGGTTTACAAGAGCCCAATGAATTGAGCATACCAGGAATGGACTCTTATCACCATTATATTAGTGATTGCCTTACCTTTAATATTATATCACCCACCCTGCACAACCTTGAAGTAATTAGAGCTTCTGTCATAGAAAATGAGTTAGTATCCGAGCATGATCAAACGTAGCTAGGCCCAGTTAATAAACTGGGATTTAAAGGAGGGCTCTATAATTCTATTTAAATAAACCTATATCAATGCTAATTTTAACGGTATATCTATCCTAAGTAAAATTTACATTTCAAATATGTAATCCTCCTATTAATTAAATAAACATATAAAGTGTTATAATTTAGCTATAAGGCCATTTGTATATGAAGAAGACTTTTTTATTTTAATATATTTAGTTTCTTTTATAAACTATTGAGAAATATAATTTCTCTATTTAGTCTTAAGCTTAGTATATACTCTTGATCAAATAACTCTAGAATGGTAAAGCTTATTCTTTAAAACACCTAACTGTTATAACAAGACTGTAAGTTAAATAGAAGTAACTAATTAGCTGTATCTCTTAAACTCTACTAAATAAACTATGAAGATTAAATAGAATGCGTAGAAAAATGATTCTCAATAAACTAAATTTCTTTTTCTAAGGAATTCTCTCTCCTCATTACAGTTCCCGCTGAGTAGGTAATAATTTGCGGCTAACTTTGTCTGCGGGGGAATAGGCGCGGCTCCGACCTTGTTGTCAAGTTCCGATATCGTCAAACCTAAGGTACTTATCTATCACACATGGAATGCTTCATCGAAAATTTTCTTGGAGATAGAGTAGTTAACTGGTCCAAGTTAAATGTTTGATCTGACGTCTATTGTTTTTAGCGATGTAGCTGTGCTAGAAGACAGATTGATGTCACCCCTCACACACATCCGTCACCCAAAACCCAATCCCAATTACTTGTGCTTATTTGACCCCAGGCCTGAAACCAGACGCGATGTTTATGCGACATTTCTTGACTACTCTCTGGTCATGGATGGCGAAACCTACAACATGTTAGCTGAGAGCCCGTGATGCTCAAAGTGCCAGGGATTTAGATATCATCTGTCAGAACTTACATTCCAAGTCACGATCTACAACTTTAATCTCCATGGTAAAGTCGATTCTATAATGCTTCTTTCCAACCTTTTGTTGCTTTTTATTAAGAAGCGGCTCAATTGGGACTAACTGATCTCGAAGAGAAGAGAAGTCTACCTCAATTTCGCCAACATACTCGGCACCTTTTAAGGTAAAGTTAGACATATCTCACATCGAGAACCTCAAGCTGACCTTGGTTATTAGGATGAGTCTTCCTATAGTGTGATTTTGTCGAAATATCCGATACGTAAAGAATCTCCTTACAGATAAAGGGACGGACAGGCCAGAAGTCGAATGTATGACAACAGGTGAAGGGCTTACACTGCCATACTGATGCAACCTTTTCTCCCTATATCTAAGTTAGTTATCTGGCGAAATAAAAGTCTCTAAAGAAAATAATTACTAGCGGTAAAACCCAATCAATTGTTTGCTTGATGTATGGCATCCCGTCATGGCGATCATAAGACGGCGTTAGACCCGTATGCTCGGGGTATAGTCCGAAAGGCTCGGTTCGTAATATACCATAACTTGAACGAGCTATTCTCTCCGGTCCATTCGCTTTATTAAGAGCTCTAAGGACAGCTCCTGATGCTACGGCATTGATGATGGAAGTTCTATATAGTGGAGATTAGCAAACGGCGTAAGAGCCTCTGCACGTAGAAAACAAACCCTTGCTGAGGTTCCATCAATGTGACGCGGCAATGATATTCTCGGCCGTATTCCTCTAAGAACTCTTGTAATCTTTGGCTGAGTGAGATCGAAGTTCCAAATCCTCCAATGAGAACAACTTTCTGCAAAATGTTATGTGAGAGTGAACAGCCAGTCTGACAAAAGACAACCTACCCGAACAGTGTATCCTTTCCCCCTTGCTTCGTCGAGTTGGCTCTTCACAATCTCAACAATAGCATCTAGATGTGTGAAAAAGATCTCTCGGATCTTAAGTCTAGGGCCATCAGGTTAAGTAATCAGTTCTTTGTTGGGGTTTTGAAATTAAACGTACCTCGGAATGTAAAGGCATTCATTTCTGAAACCCTTAGCAGGATTATCACGAAGTCCTTTGATATAAATCTCCTTTCTCGACGTCTGCTGCTTATAGTCAAAGCCCCGCTTAATCCGCTTTTCGAACTCTTCGAATGTTATCTTCTCCACTATTCCATGAATGGTTTCGATGCCGTCGTTGAGGTATGTTTCTTCGGAAAGGAGATCTTCGAGATACTTCCGGAAACCTTCGTTCAGGTAACTAGATCCATGCAGACCGCCTATTCAATCAAGAATTAGCTATAAATAGTACTAATTCCTATCGTACGACATACCTCCAGGAGCCACTATCTCGGTCTCTAGCCTCAATGGCTCCTCTCTGCTGACTCGATATGTGTTCACGTCGACAGTTCCGCCCCCTTGTTCATTTCATTAGTTGGAAAAGCGCAATCGGGGTCAAATCATACCTGCGTCAAGTATAACAAAGCAATCTCCGGCCTAATTAATCATATGAGCAGTTTACCTGGATAAGACTCAAGGGGGAAGTTTATACCTTAATTTCAGCCGAAGTGGAAAGCATGTATGCAGCTGCTGCCTCAGGTTCCGACACGATGAAGAGGTTATCAACGCTCTTATTCTGTAAACCAACTTTCGTGAAGCTGGCACGTTTCATGGCTACTGCTAGGCATGCCTGCATGTCTCGGCATGCTTTCTGCGTCCATATAGCAGGAACACAAAGTATCATTTCTTTCTCGTAACTATCATCAAAGCCTTGACGACGCAACTGGGACCGAGTATGCTCCAGAAGGTAGGTGAGAAAATCAGCGATGACGTGGAGGTGCCCTTGAATTACGTTCCGTCTCTTAAGCGTGTTGATTGTCTGTCTCAATTCTTGCCTTACAGACTCAGTTCTTTCACTAGTGTCAAGTAAGAGCTTGAATCGAGACAAAGGCTGGTTGGTGGTGTTGGAGTGTGTAGACGGACGATTCCAGACTTCATGTACTCGGTAACCCCATCGAAACTCCTCTGACACGTCTGATAGCATGGAGATGTCGCCGTCTTCATCAGGTACAAGTACAGGCACCTCAACGCCATCTCCGTTTTCCAAATGTTCCTCAGGATTATCGAGATTAAAATGGTCGCGAAAGTGGCGGTCCAAGGGATACATCACCTCGGTAGGAACCTCCATACCCATTGGATCATTATAGCCGTAGTTGTAATTCTCCGGGTAGTTTCCAATCGAACGAATGGACCTCGAGTCGACGGAATCGGATGGACATCCTTGGGGTACGTCGACGTAAGAAACCGCTGAGTAAGTGGTACCGAAGTCTACCGCAATGATGAGGCGTTTCGGGAAGGGATCTCCACGGTCCTCATCTAGCAGGTCAAGGTCGGTTGGTTCCGGTCGGACATGGTCGGCTTCAAGTTGACTTTGGTGATTGGGTGCATTTTCTCGACCTAAAGTCACAGTCGATGACCTTGAGAACGACATGATCGAGACGGAGATAGCTAAGAGGAGAATTTCGCGCATAGTACTCCGTAGGCCAGGAAGCCTTGTATTTAACTTAACCTCCTTTTTGCTGCAGCTGAGCTCCACAATTCGACAGTTAACCATCTCTGTAGGCAGCAAGGCAGAAACGTGGTTGTTGTAGGAGCGCGTAGATCTCGCGTTGGCCAATGATGTTGTGCTGTTGGTTCTATGAATATGCAGAGTGGCACAGTTGAGTCAATATAATTGGACAATCAAGGTATCACATGTGCACAGCCTGCATATAAAGAGACAAGGGTCGAACCAACATCAACACTCCGCGTTTCAATTTATTGTTCGCTCGAGCTCCAAAGGCCTCCAGCGTCCCCCTAAGCAACAACTGCATCATGGCAAGAAAGAATAATCGAAAATCGAGGCGGTCTGCCAAGTCCAAGCCGTCAGAGCGTATCTTCTGGAGCAACGCCGATCGACTTCAACTTCTAGCGTACCTGAACTGGTGCGTACAATATTGTGTAAAATTCGAAGTCACAGCTCCGGGTCACCTCGAAAAGGCGACGGGGAAACAGTTCTCGAAAGAGCGCATCCGAAGGAAGCTTTACGATGAATGGCGAGACTACGGGACATGTGCCAAATTCAATAATCTATTTGAGCTAGGTACAGCTGGTCTCGAGCCTCTTGTAGGCAAGGAGCAGGAAGACTTCCACAAAATGATCACCAGCATGAGCCCTGCCCAAGAAACGCGTTGCACAAGAAGTAAATCTTTGGGTCTTACTACGCGGTCAGGTACTCTATCAGCGCCTCGTTCGATTTATTCATTCAGCAGCTCCAAAGAACCTGATGAATTACCTGCTCCGCAGGCTGGCAACTTAAGCGCTGTCCCAGAACGTCTGAGACAAAAGGTTCGAGACGTGACTTAAAGAAGGGTGGATCTGAGTTAACAAATGTATAGACCAAGGCAAATATCTCTTTGGGGCTAACGAAACTGGCCCTCAACGACGATCTTAGCGAAGATGAGCTCACAGAGGACCATAACATGGATAGGGTGAAAGGCGAAGACGAATCCGAGCTAAGCACAATTGCTTCGCTGGAAGTCTCAGATATAGAGCCTGAGCTCAGCCCTGCTCTTCCTGACTCCCAGGAGGATACCATGACCTTTTCCTTCCAAGAACGGCTTGACTCGTCCCTGGAGAAAAGACTAAGGCAGACAGAAGCAGATCTCCTCAAGCAGACGAGCTATTCCCTCACTTTGGAAAATCGAATATCCGAGCTTAAACGAAGAAATTCCGATTTGGAACATTCCATTAGCCTTTCTGGCTCAGCCCAGGGTAGTTATGGGGAGGAAACACGGCTTCGAGATGTCATATCTAGTTTGAAAGATAAGCTTGACCGAGAAAGACTTCTTACGATGAACCTCCAGCAACTGGAAGCAGACAGGCTCGGATTTCTCAACACCTCTCTCGGGCTTGAGTACGAGAAACTCCACTCAAACAGCTGCGATACATCTTCAACGATTTGTCATATGAGTTTAGACGATACCCTCCCTGAACAGAGAACAGGATTTTCCCACTTAGCAAACAATTGGGCTAGACGCATAGGCGGGCGCGATCTCGGCTCTCTTCTCGGCCACTGTGAGTCAGCACAGATCCCGAAGAAAGTCATTTTGGCCTCTCTGCTGGCGGCGGGTATCTTCGAACTGGTTCTCGAAGAGGTGTTTCCAGCCTTCCTGGCTGCTGACTCACCACTGTTGGATCAGTACAGAAAGCATATTGAAACTCAAAGTAAGCAGGCTCGTCCTCCCTATACTCAACATTGCTTGTTTCCTAGAGCTAAGATAACACGACCAGGTGGATGGAACGCACTCCAACGACTTGATTTTATCTCCATAAAGTCCCTTGTATCAGACAAGCACGTTAAGGAGGGGATTATTTCAGAAAAGTCCAAATGGCTTTCTAACTTGATGCTGCAAAATCTAAGCTACTTTTTGCCCCTGGAAAGTCGGGATATAACCCAACGTTTACCTCGTAACGAACTAGAAGCGGAGATTATTAGCGACATGAGAAGTACTTTGCATCATGCGTTGAAAGTCAAGATTGAGCTCACGCTGTCTGTAAAGCGGCTCAAATACCTCTTCTTTAAGCCCGGCACACTATTCGACTCGGAGAAAATGGAACTTGTCAAATCTCAAGCTGGAGACTCTGCACTTTTGAGTGGAAAGGTGAGGATCTGTTTATTACCCGCTCTTTTCACCATATCAGACGCAGACAACAAGGGTGGAGTTGGAGAGGAGCCAAGTCTCATGGCGAACCACAGTAAAGCTTTAACAGAAGTAATGGACAAGGACGATACGTTTCTGGTTCTCGTGGAAAAAGCAGTTGTATTCCTTTAGACATATAATTAAAAGCACAAATTACAGCACAATTAACATTATTCCGAAAACATACACGCAAATCGACGACGACAACTTTCTAGCCGTTATAACACCCATACTAATTACCTAATATATTTTATTATTTTCCTAATGTAATCAATATCAGCAGAGCTAACAAATTTTAATATTAATATTATACTATAGTAGCATTGCTGTTATATCATGATAGGCCCTTTGTAAATAGCTATAAGCACTACTATCATTACCTATATAGTGGTTACAGCGTAACCCTTTAACCTGTGGCCTAATGGCTTATACTACGATTATTATTTGGATAGGTTTAGCCGGGGTGTATATGTAAAAGAGGAATGAAGATATGTTATTGAGCATTGTCGGACCTGATTAAATAAATATCCGGATCTTTAACAGCCTTTACTCGCTTGGGCCACGTGATACAACGACCAAACCTGTGCCTATTGCTATCAAACCTCTATCTCGGCCACCTCCCCTCAAGTTTTTCTGAGACGACCTATCGCAATGACACCTCACTAGAGCCTGGTGAACTTGATTGTCGCCAATGAAGTAGATCAGCGCGTATAGTTGGGCCAATCACCGGTTCCAACCACGCGTTCCTACGACGGCAAATTATGTGATTGATTGGCTTACTGCATGCAAGAGAAAGGTCTAGCCAATATTTCTGCAAGTATAAATAGTCCAACAGCGCCATATCAAGCTGAACCGACTTTTCTTCGTCAGCATCCAACAAAAAGAGCATTGTCTGCCCAACTCGAATATTCATTATGCCCTCCAAGACAGATAAGACCAGAAAGTCACCAATCCCTGACGAGACCCCCGACATTATTCCTCCCCATCAGCTTAGCAGCAGGGAAGCTGAAGAAGACTATCAGAAGCAGCTTGCCATGCTCGATCAGCAGAATAAGGAATACCGCCAGGGTCAGAAAGGCCGAGTCTCAGACGATAAGAAGGCCGGTGAACGTGGCGACTAGGTAGAGTGGTGATAAAATATTCAGGGAACTACTCGCGATATTATTTAGAGCAGTTGGCCGAATACTGTTTGAAGTCATCATCAGAGAGTCAACTAGCAGAATGAAGGCTGGCCGTGACCGACTATCGACATTGGTTTAGCTTGTCTTTAGCTATCGAGAGGATTTATAAGGGAATACAAGGTTGAATGATTGATAAATACCTTCCGAAGCCTGCTTTGTCAAATCCTAGCTTGAAATCTGGCTTGTTGGTGAAGGCGTCTGGAAATGTTTGCTTGTTGGTCGTCACTGCTGTAACTTATGATATTAAGAGAAATTGAGCAGACCACAGGTATATCTCGCAAATTGCCCCTGGGTTGGGTCGACTTCCATCAAGCCAGTGTGGCGTAACGCATGTCTTGGGTATTCGGAAACGAAGCAAAAGGAAGATATGAAGTATTGCCTCTTGCGTGTCTTTGATGATATCATGCCCATGGATATATGGCAAAGGTCGTAAATCTCTTGAACGACTGTAGCAAAAGATTATGGAGTAGATGATTGACGTCTCCATACTGGCATGGGGGCCCCGTCTCACCCGCTGAGATTGAATAGCCTAGGCGTAGTGGGAGGAATACCGCGTCAGTTGACATTCTTGCGCCTTCACCTACAGACTTCTTTAACTGTGGACGGATCGTACCACGATCGGATTTGATGCCAACCAACACTCTTTTCATCTCAGGAATGTATCTTCGCACATTCCTAGCGTTAACGCGGTGGCAACACGCACCAGCATACGGACTACTCATCTGTCAATTTAAATACCATGAAGAAAGTGTAGTGGCCATTCCTATCTCTTAAACAATAAAAGTCTCTTCTACCAACAAGTATTTGAGGCCATAAGGCCACCGTCCGTATGTTTCGTGCCGACAGGGCCAAATGCCGATAGGCAAGAAGTTTGAATTCGGATGAACCAACAACCTCAACCTTTCCGGGCGGGAAACAAGCATTTTTGGCCGATCATGCGGCTAGTGACCAGCGTGTCTGGGCGGCAGTATGGTCAAG
This sequence comes from Fusarium sp. VM40, assembly GCA_954870535.1. Classification (NCBI taxonomy): domain Eukaryota; kingdom Fungi; phylum Ascomycota; class Sordariomycetes; order Hypocreales; family Nectriaceae; genus Fusarium; species Fusarium sp. VM40. Next base: position 1,185,005 of record CATPAH010000009.1, read on the forward strand.
AAGACATTATTGCAAAGCTGGACGGCGTTTGGGGGCATGACAAAAGACTAGACTAGATAGAAATGACATCCTTCAGATGCTATATTTCTACGTCATTTGAATCCAAGCTCGCTTTCTATCGCTTCCTTAAATTTAACGTCACTGCAAAGGTTTTCAATAATGAAGCCGGGAATTCTCTTTATCCAACATTTTCCCAACACTCTTCTACATAATAACCTAATTTCAGTCTCAGCTAATTATTTCCTGCCCAATTGATCCATTCGTGACAGTTAAGTAATGACTATCTAAGATTATACTTCTTTTCATTCGATTGTTAAATGTCGCTCGGCCTTGGCTCTAGCTATAGCGGCTAACTCGCGCCCAGATGTAGATCTTCAGGGTAATGGAGACTGGGCAACAGCTTTCAAGATCGGAATCCAGGCGGAGAGATCGTATTGCGCTTTTCTGTTGGTCGCTGTCTTGTTTATCTGTCTCTGAAACCCTTAACCTAGATCTCCAATATGGGAGACTAAGGCTATGAAAATCAGATATCCTTGAACACAAGATAAAAACCGTACGGAAGATGATACTTATTGGGCAACTACTATAGCGGAGTTCGATGTCCGGTGAGATCATGCCTGAGTAGTGCTGGCATGAAACTACCAATGATGATTGCAAGAATGTCTGTCATGTGCGACCCTCCTCTTTTGAAGCTACCTAGACGGAGCAGTTGTCTTAATCGAGAAAAACGACCGGTGAAGAGTCCGCTGTGGCTGAGGGCGCGTTTTCATTTTCCACACTGTGCTTACGCAGGACTGAACTGAAACATTACACGAAATGTGACTGGATCTTGTTTGCCACGAACGCCACGGCATCTGCACTTTGTTCAGCTTTCAACCTCCTGGGAACGTAAGCGCTCAGTACACGAATAAATAGTAATCCTGTCTCCATTAAAAGTCAGGCTGCGATGAAAAGGTGCAGGTTATTGGTGGGAAAATGCAAAACAATGGCTGGTGCAACACAAACGTGATTATATATAGAAGTGAAAATCATCCTCGGGTCCCATGACCAAGCCTTCTTAACTTTTAATCAAAAGTATCCAGAGGAAACTCGATATATGTGCTCCATAAGTAGGGGGTTCCCGTCCGGCTCGAACCTGATGCAAGGCGCTCCTTGCAAAGTGTCTACACGACCTAGCACCTGCTTGCCAAAGCCCATCGACCTAAAATCAACATAGGTTACCGACCATGGACTGCTCGTTATCAAGGCTATCAAGCCTTGTGGAGAACGAAGAAGTGGAGTTCGACGCAGACATAGCAGGGATAGGAGTAGGTCATCACCCGTGGACCCGATCTGCTCAAGTCTAACGTTACTAAGGTTCTGATCGCTTTTCTTGCGACGTCTTTGGTTGCATTTATCACTTTGCTCGCAGCCTATATCACGCTCTCAGTTCCACCTCGGCTTTGTAACGCAGGGGACACCGTCCTGTCCACTCATTTGCGGGACTACCTCCGTAAACTACGGAGGAAACTGCCCAAGCTAAAGCGTGTGAAAGTAGTCGACAGCCAGAGTGAGCGCATTCATGCTTTCATGGCCTTTATGCTTTCCATCAGCGATCAGATTCTTGTTTCTCAAGTCGCCATTCTTATTGCCGCCTTCATCATCCACGTGGAGATCACCATATACTCAGTCAACATCGTCATAGCCCTTGGGTGCCTGGCTTCCACCGTGCACTTGGGTAGCTTCCCCTTCTACATAGACCGCCTGAGAGACCACGGGACCGCTAAGATGGTCCGAGTCATTGCTATGGCGGCTGGATCGGGGATGCTGGCGTTCGTGTTGATTATTCAGTTGTCCTATACTTGGGACATGGAGACGCGCGTTTATTTCACTTGTGTTCTACACGACTTTCAAATCAGAGGCGATAATATTGCCAGTAGTGTTATCGGACTTTTCGTGCCGATTTCCGTGCTTTATGGCACGTACGAAATTGTTCAGCTGTTGTATACGAAGCAACCACCTGGAAGTGAGTTGATAAAGCGGGGGAATATTTTCTAAGATCACGTTTGTTAATTAGTACCAGGTAAAGCTGATCCGTCATTGGTGGCGCAGATGTCCGAACAGCCGAACAATGCAGCTTTGCAACGGTTAGAAGAACTACCCATTGAAGGAGTCGGAGAAGACCTCAGTAGAATCAAATGCGAAGCAGAGTTGCTGGACAGGTTGCTACGGCTAATTGATCAGAAGGAATCCAACACTATTACAAACTCGACAGACACCTCGGATATACCCCTACAGGGGATCGCACAAGTATCCGACAGCCGCGAGGTACAGCCTGATATTGGCCAGTACACTTACGCTGAGCTAAATTCCAGCTTCTTAAAGCCTCGTCTTTCGAAAATGTCTTATAAAGATATCTGGCGACAAACCCGGGAGAGCGATAGAAATGCTCTTCTCAGCAAGTGGCTACAATTACAATCCCTAAACCTTTTGGTCTCAGACTCAAAGTCTAACTTTCGCCTGAAAGCTCGAGTGTACTGGGTTGCCGAACAGTGGGCGTTCCACCAGTGTCGCGGATCTTTCATGTGGAGACTTCTGTGGCTTTGGTCTGGTAACGCTTATGGTATTGTAACCGTTTTCTTGTCCCGATCAAACAGAACGGGGTTGTCAGGAGACCCTGATCATTGGGGCTTCGGGCAAGTTGTCCCTCTAGCTCTGCTCGCGTTGCCACTTTTTGCAGCTATGGAGAGTCACGCAGGTAAGAGATTCTTTTTAAGGGTCTGAGAAACTGACACTTGCTGATGTAAGATCCAGACTATAAGAGGAACCTCAAGTCAATCACTGTTAAAAGCCATGCATCGCCCTCGGACTTGCTAGTGTCTGGAGTGTTCCTTCATATGAACCATCCGGATGGCCTATCTAAAGACGATCGTGAAGCTACCGACTATGTAAGAAAGATCGATGAAGCATTGCAAAAGCGTGCCAAGGATATGGGTCACCCAGAACTTTACAAGTGGGTTAAAGGACAAGAGCTGAAGCATTCATCAAGCATCTGGAGTGCTGTTGTTTATCATACTTTATTCATGGCCTCCTTCACTACTGCGATGGGTGGGTTCATGGCCCTTGGGACTTTATGGGTCGAGGTTACACTGGTATCGATAATGCTCATTCTCACTATTCGCAGGGCTGCTGACCTCGTATGGATGGCCAAGCGTACTAGAACGGGACCCGCAGTTTTGAAATATCTCGGTACCATAACTTCGAGCGAATTCCAACAGGACGGCAGTCATGGCGAGCGAATGATGGCGGCTCAAGCAGCTGGAGAAGTGGAGGAGGACGTACAGGATGAGGAACCAAGAGAGTGAGAGATATAAGCAGTGTGTTGTAATGGGTATTCTTGATAGATGGATTCATTAAGAAAGAGGGGGGTTTGAACTCACGCAAGATATACAGTAGTTAGTCGTTGCGTTGGTCACGGTTGATTGTGAGTATAAGTTAGGAGAATGCAGCAATCAGTGGAAGTCGAAACACAATGCGTAATGATAATGGATCGTGATGATCGACTCTGAACGATGGTAGAATACAGTTTCAACCAGCATAAAATCTTGTGGCTTTACAGCAAAGCCCATAGGCATGATTGAAATTCGGTCCTAATACTATGCTTCCAATCCTGAAGGATGAACGGAGTAGGCACGCACAGACGTGATCAGACTTCTACGTCATCCCGACCCTAAGCCCACAAGAGATCGTCGTTCTTGGATACTCAGCCTCAACATTTAGATCCTACAGTGGAGCATCTGACAAAGAAATTCAAGGAAACACTCTGGAATAACTTTCCGAAATTGTGATGATGAGGTTAAAACATTCCTACGTGATCCTTTTGTGGACTGCCGGGCCCATATATCTTCCTTCCGGTCCGCTGTTTGCGCGAAACACCAACGATGTTGAGTCAAAGCTTTTGATGCGACATACTAGAGTCTGACTTGGTCGTAGTTTGATTCAGATTGGCAAGTCATGACGAAACACACAGAATCATCTAAGTTTATTTTTACACCGCCAGAGCATCAATGTATATATATCTAGACATTGACGACGGATAAAAGTGTCATCTCAGTTCAACACATCATTTTCCATAACCTCAACCTCAACCAAATATTATTCCCATATATATCAAGCACAAGCCAATCGCATTCAATATGAAGTCAACTCTTGCCTCAGCGGTCCTCTTCTTCGGCCTCGCCCTCGCCCAATACGGCGGCCAAATCAAAGTCAAAGACGACGGATGCCCCCAGTTCACAGCCGGCGAGAAGTCACAGACCCTAAGCTGGACCAAGGGCAACAACATCTGCGCCGACCTCTCCAATATCTGCCCCGACGGCAAATGCTTCATGGCTTTCCAGGCACTTGTCACCGGCACTGACAGCCGCACACCCGCCAAGATGGGAGCTTGTCCGTCGGATGACTGCTCCAGAGACTGCCAGACTTGGGATGTTGAATCACAGAGCAACAGCATCTCTGTTGACTGTGCTGAGTTTACTGGCCAGCACTACTTTTATTTGGGTGATTAAGGGACACACCGAATGCCAAAGAGCGCGCAGGCATATGCTTGTCCATGAGGTCAAAAGCAAGAAGGACTGTTGCACCACCACGATAGACAACTATAAAATACATAAACGTTCCCTATATTTTGAGTAAACGTCTCCATTCATATCATACCATAACCAATGCTATTGGGACCATTCAATGTGTAAGAATCGATCTCGTTGTTGACTTAATATTTCCCAAGCCAAAAGCAAAAGTCGATACATTCCTTACCCGACGCTACTTTCTCCTGCAAAGGACGGCATGAAAACCTGTCCATGAACTATGCATAAGAGACTTTGGTAAAAATACCCGAGATCGACGACGTATCGAGAGGCTCGGCTACATATACCATCTAAATGATAACGCACTTGTCATCAAAAAAGTTATGATTTAGATATTTTATTGAAATAATAAAAGTCCACTGATTTCTAAGTCTAGATGACCTAACTAACAGACTGATATCTCAAGCAGGAAAAGAGGGAACACCAGGCAGTGCTTTTTCAAGGCGTATCGCAGGCCACTTATCTTTTCGAGCAAGCGGGCAAGTCACTCTTGAATCACGATCATGAAAATGATTGGAAAATCCTACTGGAGCTCTGATTTCATTGTTGATTGCAGTGTGGTGATTGCATACACTCAATCCATCTTTATTGAAGCTCTCCTTTGTCCCTACCACTCGGTCTTTTTCGTACTATCAGACAACTGTATTCAAACCTAGAGGAGCGAAAATGGCCAAGCTCCATCCATTTATCCGTACGAAGGGAGTAAATATTTTCAGATGTAATTTCGGAAAATTAATCCAAATGGGTTTAATTTTTCCACTCAACCTGGCACGTCCCGGACTCCGCTATTTTCGCCAAATGTTCTGCTACATCCGTGCCCCGCTGATGCTCACAGGCATAATCACCTGAGATATTCCATGGACATGGAGTAGTGCGAGCCTCATTTTTCATCAATCGGAAGAGACTTACCAAATGGGCTGGATCTAAACTCTTGAGGTCGTGGGGCGGCAATTGTACCGATATTGCCAGCGCTCAATCCGTAGTACACGCCTTGATCTATCTTGATCAGATGTCATGAGACTAGTAACGATGGTTACTCGATGACTTTGATAAACTTGTTCTTCCAAGCGATTCTGTAAATAGGCTAAATCTTATGACTTCTCCCTGGAATAGTGCGCTAGTGGCAAATGAGAAGGTTCGTAGGAATTCCTAACAGAGCCAATGAGGACAGGCTTCAATGATCCTTCACATCCCGTGTTAGCTTGAAACGAGTACCAAGTCCGTGGCAATGCATGAACAAGGGAACCGCACCATAGAGGTCGGCCCATGCCGTCGGGAGAAAAATAATGGACAAGGTCCAGTATAGGAGGATGATACGATGGTGGCTACAGGGACTTGACGCGCATATTGGATATTATATCATCAAGTTCGGCATTTTCTTCCTTCTTTCTTAGCTTCGTTCGACTACTAATCCACACTCATTGACTTACGAAATGGTCAACTCAGCATTTGTTGGCGAACCGCCTGCCACGGAAGATGATCTCAACATTGTCCGGGGCATACTTCGCATGTACGGCCTCGGCAATGTCGACCCCAGTCTTGGATTGACCTTTTCCATACAAAGACCAAAAGGTCCACCTGACGAGTCGAAGCAACCTGGAATTTTGGCAGGCATGATCATTGTTATTCTTGCCATTGTTGTACCCACGGTCGCGAGAATTATCATCCGTCTCAGAGGATCGAGAACGCAGTTTGGTCCTGATGATTGGGCCATCATCTGTGCTGCTGTGAGTTGATACGTGAAAACCAAGATCGACAGCTGACAATTTACTAGTGTTTGGCAGTTTCTTACCCATGCATCTGCATAGCGATGCTCGCTGAGACGGGCGCCGGTCGACATACGTACGAAAGCACATACGAAGAATACAACCTCTATATGTACTACCTAACGGTTTGCAAAATAATATTTTACGTTGCTGTCGGACTCATCAAGGTGTCGATCACACTTTTCGTTCGACGACTGGCAGACAGAGCATCGAAAGCTTGGAAGCTCTTTGCCGACATATTCCTTGGGACAGTGGTGATTTACATACTTCTCGCGATATTCTGTAAGTTGAGGAGCTGACAGACCATACGTCTCCATGATACTGATATGAATAAGGGTTCATCTTTTCGTGTAGACCTATTGGATCGATGTGGAATAAGAAATACGCTGGATCTTTGAAGGACCCTCCAGTATGTGTCGATTCAATATTTCAGAACAAGTTCTTGAGTAGTATGCACGTTGCACAGGTAATTACAGACATCACTTCGGTGCGACGACAATACTGACAGCCTACCGATAGAGCATTGTGCTTCTCTTGGCGCCTATTATCATTTTGTGGTACGTCAAGATTAACAAAGGCAAGAAGGCGCGCCTGTTCTTCATCTGGCTTGTTGGAGGCACCACGGTACTGGGCGGCCTGCTACAGCAAACCATGATCACCATAAGCAACGACTCTTGCTGGCAATACACATCAGCATTACGGTGGACAGTGATGGATCTCACATTCGGGACATTAGCCGCATCGCTTCCCGTCCTCGACGCAGCGATCATGGGTACATGGAGCTCCATCAAGACCAAGATCGGCGCATCAGGCTCACACTCGCGATCTCGGACCCAAGGGTGGACAGATCTGGAGAACGATACAAGACATATAACGACGATCCGTCGCGGTAGCGAGGCCGACTCCGACTCGATTGAGAATATTATGAGCAAAGATAAGAGTGGCGGGATGGAGATGGGCATTTTACGGACTCATGAAGTTCAGTTGAGTTACGATTCGGATCAGGAGCCGAAGAACCCTCATGTAATGGGCGTGGGAAAGTAGCGACAAGCCCCAGATGAACTTTTTCTTCTTGTTCATATTGATTGGTAGTAACATGGACAGGAAACGATAACGTGAACCCACAGCGGGCATATTACACCTAAATTCCAACGGGCGCAGGGTAGACCATGCTCCAAACTCGAAGGATCGAACTAGTGTCGTGTCAGATATAATCTTCCTTCCAGTGATAACGGCCATTCATTGCACATTTTACGTTGTGTGTCCGAAAATGGGCTGATCAAATGCACGGTATCATCCACTCTCAGCCAGGATCATCGTCCTTGGACCTTCACGGGCTCCAGTTGCCTGGTTCGCATCGGATCCGAGTGTTCGGATACCCCGGAAGAGGCAATAAAGCCTGACGTGCCAAGAGATGCGTTCCCGCACACCGATGGCACAGTAATTATTCCGCCGTCCAAGGTGATGTTGTCCTGGTTGTTAGCACACAGCCTTGTAGTTCGCCGAGTCCAGGTTGTCCAGCCATTAATGGTCGTGGCTGTACCACCACGTCAAGATCCGAGTTTGGTAGATAGGTCTGATTCAACTAAGAATACAATTGCTACACTCTATTGAGTATCCTGTCCCCCAGATATCCTACCTCACCATCGATCCTTCAGGTGCAAGGTTATTTACCTTCCTTCAAATCGGGCAACCTGTTTATGCTCATCTATTTCCGTTACACGAGCCATGGTAATTACTCCTTTCAGGGATCCCCTGTTCTTCTCCACACCCTAACCTGACTGGCGCAAGAGACAATCCACGCACTCAATTCAGCGAGGGGAGGGACTACAACAGTGGAATAAGCCCTTGACATTGTATAAACACCTTCTGTACTCCATAAGGTTTGTCGGTGTATCGAGAAGTCATTCTTTCCCTAACCACAAGTCGCTCTTTTACACAAGCCCAGTATTATTTGCTGGCAGCCACTCATTCGCATATACGTATAATTAATTAATCAATCAACATGGCTCGCTTTTTCCTCAACTCATTGTTATTCCTCGGCGCTCTTGCGCAGCCTGTAGAGGAGAAGCATGTCAAGGACTGCACCGGAACTAATGCTGTCAGCATGTTCTGTAACTCGGCCCAGGCAGCATACAAGCGAGATTTTTTCTACGTCGGCGGCCGTCCTGCCAAGGGCTCGTCTGGAACCATCACGGTCGACCAGATCTACGTCGAGAAGCTGACGCCGACCACGCGGTATCTTCAGGAAAACCCTCTTGTTTTCTTCCACGGCGGTGGTCTTTCGGGTAGCACATGGCTCAACACACCTGACGGCCGCGAAGGCTGGGCAAGCTACTTCACCAAGAGAGGCTACGTTGTCTATCTAGTAGATAACAATGCCATTGGCCGCAGCGCTGAGAACGCTATCGCCAGCTTCCCTATGGCCGCTGGCTCAGCTAGCGAGACTGTCATGAAGTTCTTCACTTCTCCCGAGAACTACGAAACTTATCCTCAGGCGAAGCTGCACACACAGTGGCCTGGTACCGGAGCTGACGGTGACCCCGTCTACGACCAATTCAAGAAGTCTCTCATTCCTCTCACCACCAACTTTGTCGGTCAGGAGAATGCCCTACGCGCTGGAGGTTGTGAGCTTCTCTCCCTGCTCGGCGAGAAGGCTTTCCTCATCTCCCACTCGCTTGGTAGCAGAAACCCTCTTCTGCTTTCTAATGATTGCCCTGAGTACATCGCTGGTAGCATCAACCTTGAAGCCGCCACTTCGCCTTTCTGGTCCTATGCTGAGGGTCTTGGTGGATATGCTGGTTCCCCTTGGGGTCTTACCAACACACCCGTGACCTACGACCCTCCTGTCAGCGACCCCTCCGGTAAGTTACCCATCGGCCATTTACTCAGACCTCTTCCACTAACATTCTCTCACAGAACTTGAGAGCGTATCAGTTGGTAACGAGACTCTGGCTCACCGTAACTGCTACCTTCAAGTCGAACCCGCCCGCAAGCTTCCCCAGATCAACAAGGTCCCCTACCTTCTTCTGACTGGCGAGGCCTCCGTTCACGTCACATACGATCACTGCGTTATCGACTTCCTCAAGCAAGCAGGTGGCAAACCTGAGTGGATCAAGCTCGCTAATTGGGGCATTAAGGGCAACGGTCATTTCTTGCACGTGGAGAAGAACAACTTAAAGATCGCTGGCCTTGTGGAAGCCTGGATTCAAGGCAAGGCATACAATGGTCGCCAGTTCTCCTCTAAGTAATGGTAAAGCATTTTACCTCCTTGAGCCTGAATGTAGGACTTGACAATGGACATGTTATTGTGGACCAAGCCGTGGTGCAGCTGCTTACAGAATTCTCGAGTGACATGAACTGGTGTAACGATATAAAAATAACTTAAGGCTTGCTCGAAACTGAAAACTTCTTAAGAAATTCACGCTTCATGAAGCTCGTAACAGAGTGGACAAAGAACGACGATCCTGATTTATTAAAAAGAGTGCCTATTCTACCGCACCAGAAGACAGTGCTGCGAATTCCAACACGTCTAGACCAGTAAGACTCATCAAGATCGCTTGATCGTCGTCGGTATCAGTTGTTTGATGGCTGAAGTTCGGCAAATCCAATTGAAGAGCAAGTAAAGGCTGTTGCACTGATGGCCTCGTCATGAGAGAATCCAGCATCCCCAAAGCTCTTAGGCTCAATCCACCGTCATTTGCAAGACTTGTAGCAGGCTCTGACTCCATCAGGGAACTCGATGGCATCATCGACGATACAAAAGGCTGTAATGCAGCTGCGCTTTGCATGAACACATCGTCATCCGCTTGTGGCTGCCCCTGATTAGCGAGCCACTCGGTCCAGTCATTGTATCTGGACGCCGATAATGGCTCCTCATTGTGAGGTTGCCCAAATGGTTGTCTTGAGAGACTCAGCTTCCGCGAAGCCTCGTCTGAAATGGATTGGAGAGATTCGACAAGTTTAACGCCCATCTCAGCTGTCGGATTTCCTGCTGCCATGCCTCGCAGAAGGCCTAGCCCCAGATCAACTCGCTGTTGGTATCCAAATCCGCGTTCCAAGATGCCTGCGATAAGTGTAACAATAGTCGCAATACTGCAAGCCTGGAAATAAGTGAAGGCTGATCGTGTCGTACCACTGGTTTCGTCTAGGCCTTCGAACAGATAAAGGAGCTTTTTGGATGCTCTTTTGCACGATCTCGCCAACTTTTCAGTCGCGTCATCTATGATCCATGGCTGTGCATCCTGCCCCAGGTGGTATCGCAAGGTCATTCTCACGATTCTGATGAGAGATGCCTTGCCCATTATGATACGAGTATAGTAGTAGTTCAGGTAGAGGTGAAAGACAGCACGGTATCGTGAGTCTGAAGGAGGGATGGCGTCGAGACTGAACCCTTCAGGCAAGGAGTTCTTCCATTCTTTCAAATTGTCCTCCAGACTGGTAACCCTCTCGTTGATGCCATCATCCGCTGTCGTTGACCTTGTAATGTTAGTATAAATCCCAGTGGATTGTCCTGTCTGACGTACTCTAGATCTACGGCCATATCCATAATGGTTATCAATCGAGCGTATGCTATTTGTAGTAGAATATTGTTGAACTTTTGACCTCTATCAAGATCTTGTAATGGAGCTGGTAATGGAACTTCGATAGAGGTTGATAGTACAGAGCGAGGCCTGTTCAGTTTGATAGCCGTACATCTAGGTATTGTTAGTATGAGAATATGACTGGTTTTCAATCAACTGACCTTTCCGATGAATAAATAGACCACCAGAGACGACGTCGACTTTCGCGCTCTCGTTCCTCTAACCTTTCGTCTGGATTCTGGTGTAGACCAAGAGACAGGGCTTTTCTCAAAGCCATGCCCATATAGAGATAAGAAGTGCCTACCACGTTCATGGGCATGAGATACGCGCTCAAGATGAAACATGCTTGAATGGATCTTATGCTATCGTCTTCAAGAATATCCGGTATGAGAGAGCTAGCTTGCTGAAAGAACATCTGCCCGGGATCCCCTTCCGGCATAGTTGGGGGGTTCCCTCGCCGCTCAAGGGATGTCCACTGGCTACCAAGCGCAAATATTGTCAATACGAGACAAACAAAACTAGGATCAGACCTCAGCTGGCAAGAAGGATCGTTGTAAAATCTGTCTAGCTCATCACTGATCTGCGTCTGATCAAAATAAAAAAAGACGTCTGTGCCATATTTGATGCAAATATTGACAAGAAACTCGGCCACAGACTGCGGAGGAAATGAATCCACAACATTCGTCAACCTTACGCGTTCTGAAGACGACGGTCGCGTTGGAGGATTGACAGGCTTGCAGATTCTATTAGAAAACAGTATTGGTAACACTAGGCCGAGAACTTACGACTTGGGGGGCGGCGATGTCCTGTCCTTGGACGCCAGGTATGGAGTCCAGAGAAAAGGCTTCTCTAAGCTTGTTTAAGAAACGTGGCCACACTATGTTTTCTGTTTGGCATACAATGATTAGCTCATGAACTCCCACGGGTAAAAGAAGGCATACCGCTATCAATGGAAGTTTTTGTTTGCAGAGTTGCTAGACTTTGACTAGTCGATCCAGTGGCACCCCTAGCAAGCATCGATCGAGAAGATGATCTATTCCTGCGCAACGTAAGCTTTGGATGAGAGACAGATCTATATTCATCTGTGACATACCTTCCGTAGCAACAGTGTGAATTGTTTACTTGACATCTTTGGCATAACCCGGGTCTCGACTCAACGCATACAAGCTTTCGGGCCCTACATCTATCGCAACTGAAAACCCAAATTCATGTTACTTTAATTCTCGTGAAAGTCGCTGAAAGATACTTACGCTCCAGATGCACGATTGCGATTATTTTCGGCGACGCGTCTGCGGCGGCGGCGAATTGCAGCGATTGCATTCATGGTCTCAACACAATATAGGGGTTTAGGGATTGATTGATTAGACATTTACGCGTCGGTATTTCTTCGCGTGGCGTGCGATATCACATGATTCGTTACATGGTTAGCGTGTCATAGCTCATTAACGGTAAGGGGCGCTCGATATACTATGTCCTGTTAGTGCACCATCGCTGGGCAACCGACATCAACTCTTGTGGAGCTACCAACCCTACAGGCCAGTTAATCGGTAGAACAAGCAACAAACTGCAGACGAAACATTTTATTCTTTCTTATCCTATATTTTTAACGTGATTGAATATTAGCTCCGTATTAATGCCAGTATTGTTTAAAATCCGTCCTAGCAGAAACTAGACGGAACCTTCACAAGCTTTTTGCGCCAGGATGATCTATTTGGTTGGTGATATTAACTTCATTGAAAGTGTGCAAAAATTCAAAAATAAATGTCGTTCTCGTCACAGAATTTCAGGGAGTTGAACTCTGCGCAATTCCTATAAATTAATTTGTTACAAGGATGGAGAGCAAACCATGCTCTTTGCCTCATTCGAAAACAGTACTCAAGCATACTACATGGTTCAATAAGAGATCCATCGCCCTTTGCCCTGGTCAACCAGCTTTTGACGACGAACAAATATGAGTCCAGCCGACCAACCTGCCCTGCCGCCACAGTTACTCTTGGTCATAGACATGTTGAAACTGAAGGCGTCTACAACTCGTGTCATCCTCAGTGACTGAAACGATAGCACAATTCAGCCCATGTAAATCATTATCCTCCTGCAGTAATCCCAGTGAAGTCAACTCGCGAAGCGGCTTTGAGCTGACTTCGTTCAAGCGGTACCACATGCCTAGCTCCGCTTCTCTGACGAAGTTATACATGCGCTGAGCAGATTCGGGTTGATCAAGTGCCGTGACAAGGAATGCGACGGTGATGCTGTCGAAGTTCTCATCTTCGACGCACTGGAGTCGAGCGCTAACATCGGCGACTCGATCGAGGTAAAGGGCGATGGCGCTGCGAGCCTCTGGGATCTGGGTATCGTGATTCGCAGGTTCCTCATGGTGGACAAGAGTGTCTGGGGTCGATAAAGACTCGGTAGGGATCTCGGTAGAAAGTGATTCGGCGGTGCTCGGTTGGTGTGTGAGCGCCAAAAGAAGTGACGTTTGGGAATTCAACTCGCCGAGGAGGAAGCGCCGAAGACTCTGGTGTCTCAAAAGATGGTCGCTAAAGAACTGGTATCGAGGTCCGCTATAGTCCCATGGATATTGGGGAGTGGGAGAAGTATCCTTGACTAGCACGAGAGATTAGTCGAGACATATCATCGCCATAATACGTAGAAAACATACGCCAGACATGCCAGAGCCTCAGGTTACGTATATACACAACATGAGCTCGATGGGGTCGTTCACCAGGGTGGTTACGCGGGAAGTGGTACGCAAACTAAGCCGATACCTCATCCTCACACTCGACCTCGACCTCCTGGACCTCACCGATTGTAGTGCCGGGTCGCATCCAGAGGAGGAAAGCGTACATATACTCGCGCCTCTGCAGCGCAGGTGCATCCTCGCCGACCCAGAGCATCGGAAAGTCATTTGTGACAAGGCCACTATGGTGGACGAAAAAGCGCTGAGGCATGGCTTGATGCGGATAGAAGACAAGTATGACTTGAAGTGCACTGGTGAAAGAGAGATTTCTTTTGTGAAAGCAGAGAGTGAATGAACACAGAAAAACGAGACGATTTCAGAGTGACGCGGCAGGATGCGGTTGTGGAGCGTTAATCATTCACTGCCGTGTGACAACTGCGTGCCACTGCCGCAGCCAGTGTAACCACCAGACCTAGAGATGAGTGCCGCTGTGTTACAACACTTCGGTTACTAAGCTTTTCTCAAAGATCAGCATTATGGCCCGCTACAAACATATTTCGACAAAGAACTTGGGTATGTAAATTGCCAACAGCCTTCTAGTGCCTGGTCCTCGAGATCTTCCGAGCAGGCTCTTCAGGTAAGCAACGGAACGACAACTCGCCATGTCAGAGTCTTTTTTCTTTCGTCTTTCGCAGCTTTGAGTGGGTTCACTCCATGAAGTGACCGGAGACTATAACTTCACCTCCCGGATTATGAGGCGTTAGAAAGTGTACCATCAGCCATCTGTCACATAGAACTATTTCAAGGCCAAATTATGCATCCTAACAGCGTCCAGCTTTCCAGGAAGTGGGAGCCTTCGCATTGTTCTTGACATTTCTCTCTATTCATTCCTAGGAAGCCTCCAGTCAATCATCAAACTGAGGTACAATTGTTTTCAAAGTAAGATGGCTTTCTTCTGGACTGTTGACATGACATACCTCTCTGTATATCCAAGTTGTTGGTCGGTTCTTTTGCAAACCAACAATCAGGGATCTTGGCATTAGTAATGTGTGGGCTGACCCGATAACCAACAGCGCAAAGCGGAGATTAACTCCACTAATGGAAAATCTGACCGAATATTTAGGCAGAAGGATTGCACTAACAAATCAGCCGCGATTAGGTGCTTGTGGGTTGACAACAACAGTTTACTTCAAATATCACAATGAGACTCGGAGTATCTCCATTGAATTGCCAAATCATTCGACAACAGAGAGTCTGGTTGGCAATATGGGTTTGCCAGTCATCGTCTCCTATTACCTACGCTATGGCTGGGAAATCATCAAGCTCATCTTACGTGCTGTCAAAAGTGTTTTCTATCTCACCCTACCATTGACAATACTCACTATCATTCTCTCGATAATCCAAGGCCTCGTTCTTGGCGCATGGTACCATGGAAAATCAGTCAACCATCCTGCCTTGTTCATGAACAACATGATGACAGTGAAGACATATGAATGGTTCAAAGAGCCTGGAGGCCAAAACCCTCTTCGAATCCCACGAGCACCTTACCACATCCAGCAACTGCATAACCCTCTAGAATGGACAAAAGAACTGGATCTTGTCAGACCTCGCGATTGGAATACCGACAATGTTGGAGTCTTGGCAAGTTTTGGAAACTTGCGTCGCAGACGACCCCGTTCTGAGAGATACATGAATTGGCATCATTGGATCTACCTCTCAGCCAATGAACAGCCTCTGAATGAAACTTGGAACGCCGATCCCTGGGATAAAGCTTTTCTCGACTTACTCGAGCATAGAGATAAGCATGAGTTTTGGGGTCGTTCGAATTTCCACTACATCACATGCCCGGGAAACTTCCTTTGCGACATCTGGAGTGTCTCAGCCCCAGCATTGATCCATCTCACCAACGAACCGATAAGACGAAATGCAACCCAGAAGAGATCTATGAAGCCAATTCTCGATCCTGTTTCTGTGCGAATTTTTGAACTTCCTCTCAAGAAAGCAGTTATCCCTGGCATCTTTCCTAGTCAATTCGAACAGATGCGGTCTATCACGGCTAGTAACTCAACTTATTGGGAGACCAGAGACAAGTATTCCAACTTCGATCAGGTCCGCGGCCAAGCACTCAAAGTACTGAAGAAGATGGAAGACAAGTACCCATCGACATATGGCAGGCTTGTTTGGCTGGAGGACAAGTGGGTCAACCTCTGGGGTTCAGACGACGTAACTCTCGTCGCCATGTCTCGTCATGGTTCATTCATTGCAGCAGCTAGTTCGACCTACTTCGGTGGGCGAATATGGAAAAATGTGCAGAACTGGTGGAAAAGCAGAGAAAAAAGCCAGACAAAAGAAGACGGCAGCGCTCCCCAGCTCACGACTGACAAGGCGGCGGATGATCCGGTGGCCCGTCAACTTCAGAAAGTTCTGGACAGCTTAAGTGAGGAAGACAAGGAGAAGTTTGGAAAAACACGACGAGGAGAGATACTCTTGAACAGGATACAGAACGGTCTCGAGAATGATGATTGGAATTCTAGGGAGGATTTGATGTCGGACATTGAGGATGCCCTAAGGGTGAAGGGGGATGGCAAGGTGGTCCGTGGCTGAGCGCGGTTCTTCCATCTATCACGTATACAAGCCGGCAGAAATACACATGAAAACCCCAGAGCATCCAAACTACCTCTGTAATAGTTGTCCGGCAGCAGTTATGGGCGTCATCTTCTGCAATCTTAGATTATGATGATATCTCAAGTTACTCGTGATAGGTCTATCATGTTGATTGAAAGGGCGTATTTGATGCTTCGGCGAGATAAGTCAGGGTGACATAGATCTCATCAGTTGGCATCGCCATAGAGTTCAATGCTCTCACATTCTTCCCATACATCGAGAGATATTGTCAACCCCACGCATCTAATACAAGGTGCATCTTGACTCCCAAACAGTTCATCCTACTATCTTGGGGCCAATGTCCACCAGAGAAATATCATCGAGTCCTACAGCCAACGTTACTCTAGAGCCTATGGTGCATTTAAGTTTGAACACGACAGAGACGCCAGTACTCAATGGCGAAAAGTCGACTTTGTACTGCGTGTACTGTTCGAGATTATCGAAGTTAAAAACCCACTGCGCGAGCCTCATTTCGAACGACGGGGTGCCCTGGGCGACTTCAATGACACAAATGTCAGATGCGCCCTTGACAATTACTGGGTCATTGAAGAGAATGGCGTGTGCACTAAGTCGGTATGTTCGTTCAGTGCTGAGCCCGGAAACGGCTTGGGAAAGCCGCTTTGATCCATCGGCAACCTCATTATTGAGTCTGAATTCCCTGTGTTCCGTTAGTAAAGTGGCTTAGAAAGATCGAGCTTTTTTATTACTTACACGTATCTCCTGCCGACACGAGCCTTTGTGCTGTGCTCTTGAATAGTGGCAGCGTTCAAGGCCCAGTCGGTGTTGACGATATCCTCGAAATTACCGTTCATGATGAATTCGGTGATCACAGGTGCCTCGGAGATAGTAGTTGAGGCCTCGGTAGTGGAAGCTGCCTGTGTAGTGGAAGGCGCCTCGGTAGCGCTGCTCTTCATGACTGTCGTAATGTCTGTCGTGGCAGTAGCTGTTTGAGTCTCGGCGATGGTGGTCTCCGAAGCGTCAGTGATCTCCACGGTAGCCGATGTTTCGATTGTTGCAGCATCGGTGCTCAATGTCTCCAAGGTAGTCGCTGTCTCAGCAGAAGCAGAAGCGGCAATCGTAGTCGATCGATCAGGACGACAGAGGGCACGGGCACTGGCCGCAGGGAGCAGTGCTGCACCGAAAACAGTGACAAAGGAGGACCAACGCATTGTGAATATAAACGAGAGTAATCGCAGCGTTGATTTAAAGTGAGTGACGAACGGCAAACGTTGGGGAAGAGAGTCGATAGCAGAAGGAAAGGAACAACTCTTATTGTTATAGCCTGATGGACCCCTCATAGTCGGACGGGAGAAACAGTAGCGTTAAACGCTAAGCCCAACGCACCTCAATCTAACATCTCAGCGCCCATGATTTTTTAGTTGTGTCCACGGAGCAGCTGGAAATAGCGGAGATGGTACGGAGCACAGCTCAATTCAATAATTCCAGGCGCCTTCCATGAGAAAGCGGCTAGCTATTTGAGTGCCGGGAGTAAGACCTCCACTGACTATTGACAAACTATCGGCTACTAATTTCCACACAAAGTGGAGATACTTGATCGCTGAACCTGCGATTACTCAAGACAACGATCTACAAAGGGTCTTTTCTACCAACAAGAGACTAAAACATTGAATCACAATATACCTTACTATGACATCATCTCTTCAACATACAGAATTGCATTCTTATTTCTGCTTTCTTCTGTTTAACCCAGTGAATTGAATTGAACATTGATGGCTGGTGGTGTAGTGGGCCCTTTCAAGGTGGATTTGCCAGTGGTCAAAGAGCTGCAATGATCAATATTTCAGGGACATGGATATTTATTGCGTATTGAAACGGAGCTAACCTCCGTCAAGTGATATCCACATCACCTGTTTAGTTATAGCCTTGAATTTACTGGTAATACAAATAGATTTGGTTGTTTCCTCTGCTACACAGCACCAACTTGCTCTCTCGATACAACTAAATCATAGAAGATGCCCTTCTTATTCCCAATTTTGTAAACAACATCGTGATTATTTTCGTGTTCCTTTGTCACATTGGAGGCCTTCTTCCATAAACAGAGCAGCTATGGTTGGATTAGTTCACGTTCCTGATCGACCAATCGGTGCACTCACATAGGCCAATAACCATGAATCCTTGGATTATTGAGATCCTTCCTAACCTCTGTGAGGAAAACTTGGACGTCTTCGATCGACCAACCATGGGCTCTCGTAAACGGAGCTATGGTCAATGACTCCAGAGCAATCGCGATATTCTCGTTGTTCCACACACCAAGCTCCTTATACTTCTTATCCTTGGGCCAGTGATTCGACGGCCACTTGAAGCGGGTGTCGACGATCTCAGTAAACCCTGCTTTCGACATTATATCTTTAAATTCATCAATCTTTTGGTAAGCTTGTTGTAGCTTGATAGAGGATTCATTTAACAGCTTGCTCCATGTCATGATTGGTCTGTCCTCAGAAAGAGTGCCGTCGTCGGATTTCATCATGACGTCGATTTCCTGGATCTCGATGTAACCGCCCGGAGCGAGATTCCTTTATGGTTAACTAAAAATGGAGACAGTATCGAGGTACAATCTAACTTACTCGTAGATTTTGCGAAAGTATTCCGGCCAGTCGGGGATGCTGAAATTCATCATCCTACTATGAATGTAGTCAAAAGGCTCAGAGAAGCCCCAGTCCTCATGAATATCGTCAATGATAAACCTAACATTAGGCGGAACACTTGCACATTGTCAGTGCCTATGGAAAGAATATATCACATCCCCAGACTTACAAGCTAGGCTGGATGGGAGATAAATCGACGCCAATGACCTATGCTTATCAACTTCTGTTCATCACTTTCAATACTGTGACATTTTTGGAAAGGTCTTACCTCGGCTTCAGGATGATCATCACCAAAGTCAATTGCCCATATCCCTGTGCCTGTGCCCAAGTCTAACACTCGCTTGACTTTGGAACCAGGGAGGTTTGGGGGTGAAAGACCGAGCTTGTTGTCGAAAGTGAGAAGAAACAAGTTGTGCTGTAGGTCTAGGCGTCGTTAGCATTAATATGACCATACGGCTGTGGGGTTATTACCTAGCCTGTCATTCTCGCGGTCGTCGTTGGGAAGATGGTATTCTTCACGTGTTCGAGGTTAGCACTAAACATGCTGGGGTGTTCTTTCGGTAACTGACTTCCATCCTTGTAGCCGTGGTATGTTCTCCCATTCTCTTGGCGGAAGTCGAGAATAGAGCTGCTCAAACTCGCGGTTGATGATGTTGCATCCTTTAATTGCCACTTAGCTCATCCTCCTAACTGTATCACGACTGCCAAGCGGGTCATACCTCTCCAATCGACGAATCTAGATCGCCTTGAACCTGCGTCATGAAATCAGTGGACCAAGTTGCGATATGAACGGAGTAGGGACTCACATCTTCATCAGCTACAATAGGCTCTACTACGTGTGCGGCCATGTTTTCAACCGAATCTGTTCTTTTTCAATGATGTAGCATTTGTGTAATTTTCGCAGAACAGACCAGCCTTTAATACCTCATCGGTATTTTTGGAACTGAGAAGAAGGCCAATTGAATTTGTCAGAGACCGCATTGTTCTCTCTCTTCTCACCTGATATTTTACAAGCATGGCAACCAACAACCAACAACGCAAGTTAATCCCTGACCTCAGTTGGCACTTCCAATTGATGTATCAATTCATGACAAGGTTCAATTCAAGCAGGAAGATTTCAGACCAATACATTACTCCTTGGCGTGATGCAACCCCGAACTCAGCATCCACTTTGGCCCATAACAGGTGGCATGCTGGTTGCTCCATATGATATGACTTGAAGTTCGGAATTTTTATGGTTTTCCTCCCTGGTCTTGAACAAAGAGAGCACCAACCTTATCCATCTGACAATATACCACTAATCATTAGAAGCATCACAGCTGGTTAGTTGAGTAGCGATTTAGGTTATACACCATAATGAACATATGGAATCCAATGCGGCCAAGCCACCTCTTCTTCACATGCCAAGACATCTCTCATGTCCTCGGTAGCCCTCTCCCCTGTGCTAATTCCCTCATTCACTCTCCTAGCAGTAGCACTATGATCTGTTTCCCTTGCATCTAACCAATCGTCCCGAAGCTTCCTCGTAGCTGTGTGCAAACCTTCGGCGACCGCTCTGTCTGTTCTCACCTTGTCCCTGAGCTCCTCATAAAAAAGCCTTGCCATCTGTACGCATAACTCATCCATGACAGCCCAGAGGGTCCCAATGACATGTCGAAATCCCAGCAACTGGAATCCACTTATGAGATGGATGCCTTCGTCCACTAGGTGATTGTTTTGCATCTCGCCGGTCCCACAAGCGGAAAGATAAGCGAGGAATGGAGACTGCCTCTGCAAATTGATGTCCAAAAGGTTTGAAACAGTGATACAGTCAGCCTTGTCGGCCTCTAGGCATAAATAGCTCTCTGCTGGGTCGTTGCTGTCGGTGTATGCGTGACCAGCGTAGTGGAAAATTTCAGACTCAAGCAGCTGCGACATGATGTCCTTCTTTCGAGGTTTCAGCTCGATGGGATCGATCGACATCGTTTCGCAGACCTTCCTGACAGCATCAATTTCTTTTGATGCATTAGGGAGACTAGAGCTGCCAGGAGTTGTTTCCATACCCACCAATAGTGCTTGGTGTAATGGTCTTGTCGGGGCAGGACGCTTGCGACCACGAACAATCGACTGGACTGAAGTATGATACGATGAGACAACTCTGTCCAGGACGCTATCAGCGCAGCCTTTGGTATGTAAACCTGCCGCATGAATGGGGAACTTCGTCAAAAAGCCAGTCATGATCCACCACACATGAGGCCAATCTCCAGCTGGGGTCTTTGTAAAACCTAAAGCATCGAGAACAGGCCGGGCGACGCAATTCCATAACCACTCAAGAGCAAGCGAGCTCTTTAGGGTACCCTCGCTACTGAACTTGATCATACTGTGACGGTCGAAGTCTGGCAAAGATATAGATCGGATCTGATGCCGCTCGATTATGATTGCGTCACATCGTAGAAGACAAGTGTTGACCACAACTATTGGACCAGGTGTCGCTGCCCACATAATCTGTGACTCTGTTGGAGGGAGTAGGAAATCTTCAAAACCAGGTTGAGTCCGAATTTGGTTCACAAGTTTGTCAAATTCTTCGCCAGCTTCATATCGTTGATTCGAGCCTTGATTCCACGCCAGATCGCTGCTTGCATAGGGTTTCTCATCTTGGCCAAGCTTATTGCGCAGCGCAACAAACTTGGTTGCCAGATCCGGGTGCTTATCCTTCAAGGCGTCAATATCGGTATGCAGATCATCTAAAGCTGCGGCGAGCATTCCGCGGCCTCTCTCAAGCATACTAAGCGCAATGACCGGACCCTTCCCAATTTCAAGAGCTAGCCCAGCGGCGTCTGAGGACAAACCACTAAGACCAGGTAAGAGCTCTTCCTTGTCAGCATTCTGAAGGGATCTTAGTATTAATTTCGGCATTAGATGAATGGCTATCTCTGCAATCTCGTATGCTTGTTTCCAATCCTCGTGTAGCATGTATAGAATGATAGCACGACGTGCAGCATCTATACGAGTCTTGATAGCTGACTGAGTCTGGAGAATTGCGTCTCGGTAGAACTCAATAGCTTCCAATTGATCCTCTTTACTTCCAGTGAACTCAGATCGTTTCTGAAGATAGCATCCGACACCGTGCAGAGACTCGGCTCGATAGCGATACGTTCCATCTTCAGCATTGACTGCCCTCTTGGAAAATCCGATAGCCTCGTCGAGGTCTGCGATGTCCTTCGTATGCATGTACTTTCTTACCAAGCTTGTTCCAAGCTGATGAAGACGCCCTGCAAAGTCCACATGATACTCTGTAGTTGCTTCCAATGCCTCGTATTCTAACTTGATAGCGTCTTCAAGATCCCAAATCGAGCGTTCTCGATCATAGCGAGTTTTCAAACAAGTCGCAAGTCTAGAAAGGTAGAGGTGTCTACTGGCATTGCCAACGTTACACTTGCCGACTGTTTCTTGAGCCAAATCGATAGCCCTTTCCAAGTCGGAAGCGTGCCCTAATCTTGTATACCGAGTTCGATATATGCCGCCAAGATTGTAAACAAACCCGAGCCATGTCAAGTTCGTTTCGGGCGTTTCGTTCACCACCCTTTCCATGATCCTGATAGCTTCGTCTAGATCGGCTATCGCGCTTGTTCTGTCGTATCTATCTGCGAAACAAGCCGCGAGACTCTGCAAAAAGTTGAAATATTCCACGTCTGTCGTAGGAGTTGCCTCAACTGCCTTCTGTGCAAGCTTGATAGCCTCATCCAGATCAGGAATTGACCCTGATATGGAAAATCTATCGCCTATGGAATTTCCGAGGATGTGAAAGGCGTGCCCGCGGTTCGGATCGTCCCCGGGAGCGGCTTCGAGGTTGCTGTTGATCACCTGAATAGCCTCCTCAAGATCAGAAGATAAACGACTCCGTATATAACGCTCCTTCAGTCGGCTTGCGAGACGAAGAGCTCGACGCAGACGGTAGTTCGTATCCTCTAGCGATGCCTCGAGAGCCCCACGTGCTATTTCAATAGCTTCATCTAGGTCCGAGGCTGATCCTGTAGCGGTAGAGCGAGCTTCAAGGGCATGTCCTAAGTCGATTGACCTGGAAATCCAAGATGTATCGTCCTCGTAATACTCCTTGGTAGCTTCTTTGAGCAAATGGATAGCCTCATCAATGTCACACATATCCTTGCCAAAATGGAACTTGTCGGCCAATAGATGACCAAGTTTGCTTTGATATGTCGCTCTCTCCAGGGTGTCCTCAGGGGTCGAATCGACCGCTTCTTTTGCAAGCTGCACAGCTTCAGCAGGATCTGTTCTGCCTGCCTGGAGACCGTACTCCTCCTGAAGCATTTCGGCAAGTGTGGAGAGGCACTGTGCTCTGTGTTGGTAGTCTTTTGGCAGCCTCCTCACTGACTGTCTCACTTGATCGATGCCTTTCTCCAACTCGCCGACAGATTTAGTGAAAGATGCAAAGTCAATCAAAAGGCGGCCGAGATGATCAACATATTCTGCTCGATACGAGTGGCTTTCGGGACAACCTTCAACGACTTCCTGTTGAACTTTGACACATTCCTCCAAACTGCTCTGATCATTTGACATGTCAAATTGATCGCAAAGCATATAAGCTAGATTATCCATGTACCGCAACCGCTTAAGGCAGCTCCTGGGTGATAGATCTATTGCTTGGCGACCTGTGTCGATGGCTTGGTCAAGTGCTTCAGAGCACCATGTATGTCCATACCTATCCCATAGTAACAGAGCAAGGTTGTTGTAATATGCTGGGAGGTTAGGATCAGTCGTTGAAGTGACAAGTGTAGCCTTTTCAGCCATCTCAATCGCCTCGTCAAGTATCTGTTCTTCTCCCGTGTCATAGTAGTAGTCTCTTAGCTCACGGGCAAGACTGTTCATGTACCTCGCAAGACCAACTTGTTGAACGTCGTTTTGGTCGTCGTCTTTTGGCTCAGGGCTTGCCCCAGCGTCAGTGGGTTCAAATGAAGTTCCGTTCATATTTAGGAGTCGTATGCGAGGAGAGTTTGTGAATATGGCAAAACCTCATGAATTGTTGGAGACCTGTACATAACTAACCTGTTTATGGAGGAGAACCTGAACGCGGGGTTCAGTCAGCATACAGCTGGTTGCCTAATGACTTCCTATATACGTCACGTGCATTTGCACTTTCGCAATGTGTATTGTGAGATCAGGCTCCTTGAAACAAAAGAATGCAGGTTTCATTGGTGCATTGCAGATAAGTGGTGGGTTAAGCAATGTAGCCGGAAATTGAAGACTACTCATCACTATGAACTGTTTCTGTACAGTGTTCAGCCTCTTACAATTTGGCCTGTATCATTCCACAGAAGACGCCTCGTGTAAACCCAAATCAGCTCCCAGCGACGTACACCCCTTAGAATCCTTGTTCGTCAAAGCTTCTAGTGAACTCCTGGGCCACAGCCTTGAGCTACAAAGAGACATATTGTTAGCACACATGATCTCAATAAGCTGAAGAGTATGCAGCAGAAATATGAAAGGAAAACAGAATAAAATGATTTTGCGCAGACTTCTTTCACTTACTTCTCGGAGCTTGTTGGCGCAAGTTTCTACATGGTACTGGACGAACATTTTGCGGGACTTCAGGGCCACCAGGTCTTGGCTGGGTTGTATCCGTTGCACAAACTGAGAAATCTTCTCGTAGCATTCAGATTGATTGCGAAAGAGGGAGCTGAGCTCCATCATGGCAGAGATGGTGTCCGCTAGCTTCTTGTCGATTCCGCTGCGTTGAGCTAGCACTTCACTCACAAAGATGATAAGGTCGGTTTCTTCTTGTGCTTCCTGTCGGTACCTTGAGACTTGGCTTTGCAGGTTTTCGTGCGCACCACGCAACGCCCCGGAATTGGCCGATTCGAGGCTGATGGCGACCCTTCCAAGACCAACGTACCGGTAGGTACCAATTGCAGTAGCAGTGTTCTTCTCCTACAATGATGTCACTTGGTTAGTTTCTCGAAATGTGACGGAGAGGCCGTAGGCTAAGTGAGTGGAATACTACTTGCCAAATCGACGTGTTCAACCTCGTTTTTCACCACGTTACTGAAAGTGGCAAGGCTTGCGGCGAGGTCCTTGTTGAGATATTCGAGGTAAGGAGTTCTCTTATCTGCGGCCTGGTTCACAACCGGTCCAGTCTTAAACTGCCTGTTGAGATACTCAAACTGAGATTGACTGTGGCGAGTATCGTTCGAGAACTAAATAAATGGAAAGGAAAATCTGTCAGTCGTGTACCGCATTGAGCATCCAGGAATAGGCAAATCTCACCATAATAAGACTCTGCGTGATGTTTTCAGTACGCCTATGTTTGTCTCTGGCTTCTTCATTAAGTATGCTTAGAACCATCTGGGCTGCCTCTTTGGCTTCGCGGTATTCCTCATCAACTCTATTAAATGCAGTGTACTTCTCATCTGTAAGGATGCTAAGATGGTGAAGCAGATTGATTTCTTCCTGATTCACCAGCAAGTCGAAGGTGGTATCGCTGAATTGCACGGCAGCTTGACCAGCCATCACTACACATTGATAAACAGTCAGCCCCAATAGCAACAGATATGTGGTTCCAGATCGTTGGAGTGGCGCGCGGATATGTCTCACGTACCAAGCTCGGCAAGGTGGTTTTGATGAAAAGTCGAACAAGCAACGCCTGTGCTAACCATGACCTCCTGGGTAAGCTTTTATAGCAAAGCAAGATTAGTAAAAGTCAATACTCGGTAAATACCGCCCTTTCTACTTAAAACATACATGCTGGACCTCGGGATCGAAATCAGAGAGCTTTCGGAAAGCGGTTCTAGACAGTCTGGCTTCGAACATCTGGTGGTTCGCAGGGATGTCTCTTCCGCTCAAGACATAGGCCTGAAAGTCTATCCAGCCGGATGATTAGTTCGATGTAAATTCAGCTCCCAGTACACCGCTCCTGAGATAATTTACCATATAGGCTCTTGGATCGCAAGATGAAGCGATTAGATTGGCCTGGCGCGGCGGATGGAAGAACGACCTTGTCTGTCACACGGCTCAATGCCGCGAAAGCTTCCTTAATCTGCTGCTCATCGGGGTTGGTCGTGTTCCAGGTGGGTGCCATGATGAAGGGTTCGATAACAAAGAGTCTTTTGAAATTTGCAGTGTTTTTCTTGCTCGTTGCCCGAAAGTAGAAATGACTTGCTAAATCCTTCTGAACAGATGGTGTACTGCGAGTGATCCGCGAGTTGGATGTGTTTGCTTGACAGCACGCGAAGTGATTTGGCTAGAAACATTGTGCTGGATCAAATTGTGCCATATATACCTCTTCTTGAAACCAGTAGATACAATGCCGAAATCACTTGTATCAATAGTGGCTCTTTCAGATCGCCTTTATCAGGCCTCGGCCTGGTCTCGACTTTGAAGCCCTGCCCAAATACGTTAGATCAAATGCATGTCTCAAAGTAGAAGCCAATAGACACTTTCGATATCGACATGCTGCAGGTATTCCAGCTAATAAATGCCCAACTATACAGATACTTTCTCAGACTATTTGTTACCTATCAGCAGTCTTTGTAAAAGGTCAGGATCGAGACTGGCGTTGTCTAATAGAAGTGGGGTGACCACGCTCTCGTTTGTTCTGCTGTAACGTTATGTGTGCCTCCGGAAATGGTACCTACTCAACCATACACGCTACTGATTACACTAAGCTTATCTGCCTGTACTACGTAGGCGCCGTAACCCGCGAGTGGCGCTTCTGGGCAGGCACGAGATACTTATCAAGGCTTGGAAACTATCTAAATTAGCTGCTAAACGTGCTGTGCCGACGCCCGCATTCCACACATGTAATCCTATGCTTTAAGTTTGAGACTGCCGAGTGGCGTTGGAAGCCCCCATATTGCAAGGTAATTGGTCAACATAGTTCTTCATGCCGCTTTGAAAGCTTCCCATGGTTAGTTCCTTGAATTTAAAGTTCTAATCAATTTGACATTACCATAACCAATCTTACTTACCCTCCAATACGTCGCAGCTAAATTTGTTGAAAGGGCCATTCTAACCGATGCTTTGTATGGAACACTTCAGGCATCTCTGTTTTTCTCATACGAAATATTCTCCGATTCAATGTAAACCTAAGGACATCGAGGTGCGGGAAGGCAACAGGATCAAGGACGACGCTCGATATTTAATGGGATTTTCAATATAGTGTATTCTTTTTCCTTAGGCCAAATCAAAAAGGAAGAGAAGGCTAAAGATAGTAACATATTTCCAAAAGCAAAGCTTCAGTTGACAGTTCTAAGCCAAACTCTATGTTGACCGTTTTCCATTTACCTTTAGATCAAAACTTTGAATCTTTTTAAAAGTCAAAGAGCACTATGTTAGCATGTTAATCATAATCCATGGTGGCCGGCGGTTTTTCAAAGTCAATCAACCGAGCAGGCACCCACAAGTGAGTAGACAGACCAGCCAGTACCTATCACGCTATTTCGCCCGAGTTACTAGATTAAGGCTCGAAGTCCATCAGTGGGCACTTCTAACATATAAACAGCTTTATGTGAAAATGCCTCATATGACGAACAGCAAGCTTTGACAATAGAGAGGGTGGATAATCATGAGGCACCATAGCAGACTTGTAATACATTTGCAAAACGACCAATGTCTCTCACTTTTCAGTTCCATACCTGAGGTGAATCAGATCATAGTATCATTTTTGCAAGGTCTCGAGGAACGGCTAGGATTTGCCATAATGCGTGTAAAGACGACGACGTATGTCTAATACTTAAACAAGTTTAGAGCTGTCTTCCATGCAGGTAAAATTCATGGAAGAACTGGAAGTATTTCATTGTCATGTTCAAATAACGTTTGAGATTAAAGATTAACATAATTCATATTATTGGCTCTATACTAAACTTCTAGTGTCATGTCTAGACGTTAGAGTTGATAGCTCTACCAAGGCCGCCGTACTTGACGAAGGCTCATCCTCTCCATGTCTTTGGATTGGCTTAGATTTATATACATTCTCATTCGTGTGAAACGATGAGTTGTTGCCAGATCTTCCCTGCTGTGGTGACATCGGGTCGGACCCTAGGGGAGGGTTGCTAGAGCCGGTGGAGCTCCTTAGTTTGGGGAAGAGTTTTCGTATAACCATTCGGAGGTCGGGCATACAGACACACCAAATCGCAACGTTGATCTCGATGTCGGACCAATATACGGTATTAAAACTGTCCCCTGCGAGAATATTAGAAAATAGAAAGAAAAGCACCAAAAAGCTTACAGAGGGGGTTCGAGGATCTGCCGAAAGCTACCAAGTACCGAAGTCTTAAGATACTGACGATGGTAACACTGTTCTCTGTTAGCTGATCAAGCATACAATAAGCAAACCAAGATCACTCACAATGTACCAACAGTGAACATCAAGCCAACTGCGACCTTTCTTTTCCACTTCATCTGCAGTTGCACCAGCTGAGAGAGTGGTATGGCGAGCATCCAAACATCCAGGATGATTGAAGCCGCAGCAATAGCCCAGCCAAGAGCATTGACTCCAATACATATTCCTTCGTCCTCATGGAGCTGATCCCAGCTTATCCAGAAAAAGCTAATCGGTCTGCATTGCGCAATTGCCAAAATATCGAAAACAATCATGCACAGGGTGCATAAACCGATGGTCGCCCAGATCACTCGTTGAACCGAGACAACGGGGAAGATTCGAAGGTAAAATAGCAACACGCAAATCTTGGTGACGAAAATATCCGAAGCGTAGATCGTTTGGCCTATATATAGGAACTGGATATTTGTATCGTTAGGGCGTTGTTCCAGAAAGGCGCACGAGGTTTTGCGGCCTCCAATCGCTCGAATGTTAACTAACCATGAGAAAGTCCGTGACTGTGTCGGGGCTGACTTTCCAAGTATCTCTTCCTAAGCCGTTTCCAGAAACTGCCATTGCTTGTCAGTATTCAAGTTTCGGACAGAGTCGTGGTATACTTACGCCCATAGATACAGAGAACGGTATTGGCCACGTTGAGTACCTTTCTTGCGATTAGTTGATGTTTGGTCGTCCATGTCTGAATACTTACAAAGCAAACCACAACAAGGTAATCATCCAGCCGGAATCTGCGCTCATAATGGAGTTTTGCGAAGAATCTTAGGGCTACCACAATTACCGTTATCGATCCCATAACAATAGCCAAGATTTCAAAGTCCATGTGCTTGTCCCTGATGGGAAAGTCACAGGCGATAGAAGTGACATTCAAGGTTGCTGTTTCACCCAGTCAGTCATTATATTCTATGCCTCCAAAACCTGCAACCAATTTCTTCATGGTGGGTCGTTCACGGGGGATATTGTTACTTACATAAAGCTTCACGAGGCAGACAGTTGCTTTGAACACAGCTTGCAACATCCGTCTTGAGCTTGGGGTCTGCGCAAAGGCATTCCACGTCTATGCCACACGTGGAATTTGACACCAGGTCCAAGAGACAGCTCCCCTTACAATCAGTCAGCTTGATGCTCTGTTGACCTCGGGCAGGTATAGGGACACCGAATAACGTACCGCGCATTCGGGAAGCTGGGTGAGGAGCTGAGTCGCATCGAAACAGGACACCTGCGATGCGAAAAAGCCCCAGGTCAGCACCAACAACCACAGCACATGCATATCTTGGCTAGTATATTTGCATGATATAAACTGCAGACGGGAGAGTAGTTGCAGTGTTTGCTTGGTTTCCCGTTCTGGTGCTTCTCCAACCTCAAACGGGCAGTATGCAAGCCTCAGAATCTCACGTGGAATCGCTGGGATGTTTTGGAGAAAACGGGAACCCGGATCTACCCAGCGGTCGGTACGAACTCGCGTTTATGCGAGCCCAATGGATCAGGAAATTGGGCATTGCGGTGCAGACAGTACCGTACTTGATTCATGCGAGTACCCACCTGTTGCAGACTTTGTGGGGAGATCAACGTGATCTACGCTGCCGCCCCGATCCTGAACCTGGCTTCCATTGGTTAGCTATTTACACCAGGATAAACTGACTTTCCATAGTCGATGGACAGAAACATCCTTGGGAGCATCAGACCTAGCAAGACGAATTAGCTGCAAGGTTGGAGTCGCTAATCTCTTTGCTTGTGGGGCGATTGATCACTCTTTTTGTCCATCGTCTTTGACGCTTAGCAGACTACTTAGTCACACGTCAAAGCGCGACTGTGATTCAAGCCAAGTCATGAGCGAACTTCGGCCAACTACGGAGTCGCTCTCTTACCGCCACTAGACTCGAACAAGTCAAAAATTGAGCAGCTTGGGATAGGGTTTCGGATATTTATCAGCCCCTTTCCCTTGATTTCGGCATTTGCATTTTGCTTCTCTTGGACTGTCGGCAGAAGCGCGGGAAGGTGACACAGCTCATCAACATCCATGTTTTAAGACTGTAAACTCTCCTGCAGCCACTAAATACACTTCCGTACCTGTATCATCACTTGCAACAGAGCATTT